>OY754974.1:35671422-36408922 GCA_963576475.1 Molanna angustata | reverse complement strand
TTATATATTTCTATAGCTTCCCTGTAAATTCTGAGAGGTTCACTGTTTAAACTTGCTATTATTTTTGAATGGTCAAAATCTATTGTATGTCCTTCTGTGAGCGAGTGTTGTACAAGTGAGGATGTAAGTTTTTTGTTTCTCATGTCGACTCTGTGCTCCGCTATTCGTGCTTCAACTTTTCGATTGGTTCTTCCTACATAAGTCTTATTGCACGATCCGCACGGTATTTCATATACTCCATGAGCTTCAAGTGGAATGATGTCTTTCGGGTTTCTTAGAAAGGTTGATATTTTATTTGTTGTGCTGAAAACGGTACGTATGTTATTTCTGTTTAATAGACGGCTGATTTTATCGGTGACGCCTTTGATATATGGTAGTCGGGCTGTTGATAATGGTGTTTCATTGGATTTTTCTTTCACTGTTTTTGGACTCTTTAATGCTTTGTTTATTATATAGTCTGAGAAACCATTACAACGTAGAGCATTTTTCGTGTATTCTAATTCTTGTTTTTTATGCTCGTGGTCTGCAATTCTTTTTGATCTTGTTATAAGTGTTTTTGCGACTGAGCATATTTGTGCGGGGTGATGATTGGACGTTGCGTGTAGGTATCTATCGGTGTGTGTGGGCTTTCTATATACTGTGTGCCCCAGTTTAGAATCAGTTTAGCCCCCTATGTAGAATCCGCAGACTCCTATGTCAAAAACTCAGAACATTTCATATCACTCATCACTGACTTAGAACTGGAAAGTACAGATATTCTTGTGAGTTTTGACGTTGTTTCTTTATTTACAAATATTCCAATTAACGAGACACTAGACATAATCAAAGAAACACTCAATACCACAGACGATATTTTAAATTTATTTTATCACTGTTTAAATAACACATTTTTTTATTACAACAATAAGACATACAAACAAATAAAAGGAGCACCTATGGGTTTGTCATTGTCACCAGCAGTCGCCAACTTATTTATGACGAGGTTTGAAGAAGAAGTCTTAAAGAAAGTAATACTCAAACCAAAGAAATGGCTAAGATATGTGGATGACACATTCGTAGTATGGTCTCACGGAGAAGAAGAATTAAATAATTTTTTGAACACTATTAACAGCATTCATAAAGATATAAAGTTTACAATGGAGAAGGAAAATAACAGACAAATACCTTTCTTAGACGTTTTAGTGTTAAAAAAAGCAAACGGTAAACTGGGGCACACAGTATATAGAAAGCCCACACACACCGATAGATACCTACACGCAACGTCCAATCATCACCCCGCACAAATATGCTCAGTCGCAAAAACACTTATAACAAGATCAAAAAGAATTGCAGACCACGAGCATAAAAAACAAGAATTAGAATACACGAAAAATGCTCTACGTTGTAATGGTTTCTCAGACTATATAATAAACAAAGCATTAAAGAGTCCAAAAACAGTGAAAGAAAAATCCAATGAAACACCATTATCAACAGCCCGACTACCATATATCAAAGGCGTCACCGATAAAATCAGCCGTCTATTAAACAGAAATAACATACGTACCGTTTTCAGCACAACAAATAAAATATCAACCTTTCTAAGAAACCCGAAAGACATCATTCCACTTGAAGCTCATGGAGTATATGAAATACCGTGCGGATCGTGCAATAAGACTTATGTAGGAAGAACCAATCGAAAAGTTGAAGCACGAATAGCGGAGCACAGAGTCGACATGAGAAACAAAAAACTTACATCCTCACTTGTACAACACTCGCTCACAGAAGGACATACAATAGATTTTGACCATTCAAAAATAATAGCAAGTTTAAACAGTGAACCTCTCAGAATTTACAGGGAAGCTATAGAAATATATAAGAGAAGGGATATAATGAACAATCGGGACGACGGAGTTCGTTTGCCTAGTACCTGGAAGAACATTTTATATGACAAACAATACAATAATAATATTAATAATACCATAGCGAAAATAACCCCAAAACACAACAATAATAATATTAATGTCACAACTAAAATTAACAATAAATCACAACACAAAAATAATGATAAAATATTATTACCAACGAACACGACAGCAGGTGGGCGTGTCACAAGGAGCCAATCACGTCGCGCTAACAATATTTGACATAAGCGGCCATCTTGTACGTTACGAGTCACTTGACGGTGAGCTTTCAGTGTGAGTAGACGTGTGTCGCGCGCGTGCTTTTCGTTAAGTCCTTGAAAATGCCTGGTGATATTCAGGCGAAACGTCGGAAGACAAATGGTCTTAGTCAAGACCTACTGACACGGGAAAACCGAGATAAAAATATTATAACATATATATATATATATATATATATATATATATATATATATATATATATATATATATATATATATATATATATATATATATATATATATATATATATATATATATATATATATATATATATATATATATATATATATATATATATATATATATATATATATATATATATATATATATATATATATATATATATATATATATATATATATATATATATATATATATACATTGTTAGTAAAGGGGAAGAAATTGGAAATATTATTGTATCAATTAATGATTTGCCTGTATTTATATAATGGTGTGTATAAAGGAAATTAAATCGTTGCTCTGTAAAAAGAGAAATTTATTATTAAAATAATTATAAAATACAATAAAAGTAATAATAACATAAACATAAATAAATAATAATGATAACAAATATAATTTTACCTGTAAAAAGAGAAACGACATTAAATGCTTTTAGTTCCTCCTTTTTAGAATCTTAACTGTCACTTTAAAACAAATATAAAACTAAAACTTTAATATAGAACCATTTTAAATAAAAATGAAATAAGTACTTCTAGTTGACATCTATGTAAGTACTTGTTTTACATTTATATTTTTATGAATTTCTATTGTTTCTAAATTGTTTAATTTTATTCTTTGATTTGGGACGTGGTGTAATAATTTTAAACTATGGCTGTGGAATGAGTGATTTGTTGATGTAATGTGGTTCGCGAATTCTGGAAAGTTATTGTTCGAGAGACATCTTTTGTGTTCGTTTATGCGTATTTTTAAGTTTCTTGATGTTTGTCTTATATATACCGCATCGCAATTACCGTCGAAACAATGAATATTCTTAAATATACCTATACCAATAATTATAATTTACAGGGATTTTTTTTTAATTTCATATTCTCTGCACATAATACATTTTAACATGCAATAAGTAGGAGGTTACAAGAAACATTTTATTATTTTTTTTATATGCATAAAGGTTATGTAGTTACACCTATATTTTGCTGATTCACAGATTAAAAAATACACATATATAAATAACATCATAGAATTAATAAGTAAGATAATTAAACACTTGATAAAAATGTATTTATTTAATTGCTGATTCATATCACAAATTGTTTTTTACATAAAGAATACACATATTTAAATAACGCCATGGAATAAATAAATAAAATAATAAGGTACTAGTTGCACGTAACACATGCAATCCAACTGTTGATAGCGATAGTATGTATAGTTGAAGAATAAATACCAAACTATAAACCCATAAATACAAATTATTGAATATTTTAGGTTTTTTTGTTTTCTATACAACACATGTAGGTATGTATGTATGTCAAGATAGGACAGTATGGAGGTCAGTCCTTTTTTATACCAAGGAATATGAAAACAGCATGATGGTATGTATGTATGCTTGGAGATTTAAGTATCAAACTATTAAGTCTTCTTACATTATATTATTGTGTATAGGCGACTGCCATACTAATTGTGTAAAACGACGTCGTCAATAAATTCGATTATTATAAAAATTGTCAAAAATTTTGAGATGTACCTACTACTACAATGTTCATATTTTTTATAAAAAAAAAATTATATACATAGTTGAGGTGTTTTGACTTTATTCGATATTTCTAAAACTTAGGTTATAGAAATATAAGCAGTTAAACACACAAATTTATCATAAAAAAAATCCTAAAAAAAAATTTGAAAAATTCTGGATCGTTTTTAAAAAACAAATTTGATATTTTATATTTTTCTATATTTATGCCAATTTTCAATATTCTATCCTTTATGATTTTTGAGATATATGGAAAAATAAAGTAAAAATTAAAAAATTGATAACCTCTGACTGAAACGAAAATTCAAAATTCTGAGTATAAAATATTTGTAGGCCTATAACTATCTATATAATATTTTGAAATTTTGGGCTCTGTAAATTGAGCGTATCAAAAGTTATAAGGGACGGACGGACACACAGACACACTAAATGTTCTACTCCGAATTTTCAGTAAATCCATATGTATATAACATATATGCTGCGAAGCCTCTAAGTTGGTGTCTTTTGACTTCCAATTTGGAAAAAATGTAAAAAATATAGACCCTGCATACAAATCTTGGCTTGATACTTTGTCGATATGTTAAGAGAAATAAATTCTCTTGAACAAATCTTCAGTTGGATAATGAAATTTTTGATAAGAGTTGTAACGTTTTCAGTAACTGATCGTGATAACGAAGAGACAAAGCAAACACTGGGTGGAGAGACACTAATAGCCACAAAATCCACTTTATTAACTGAGCTTACTTGTTACTGATCGAGTGGTGGCGAGGTGTGTGGATTTATATTCGCTCCAGAGATAAACACGTAAGAACATTTGGTTTATTTACAACCCCAGATATAAATCATAAAAACACTCTTTTTTCCGATAACACTAAACTTCAACACTTATCTTGAACAACCCTGATAACACATTAATTTGCTAATCGAATATATTTTTTAATTGAATATTGCAAGGTATGGTGGTTTATGAGAAAAAAACAGAGAAGCTAAAATTATACTCACCATAAAACCTTACCACCAGCAGTCAGCGATATTGCAATGAGACTCATATAAAAATAATGCAAATATCTCAGTATCTCAGAGCGTGTTGTTTATTGATTAAGACACAAAAAAAAATATATTTAAGTATTAAATAAGAATTTTCTATTCAATAAAACAGTAATGAAAACATGAAAAATCTGAGTCAGATATGATGTGGGGAAGACTAAGTGATGAGAGAAACGCATAAATACAAAATAAATCACAATTTATTGATATCATGGTTGGCAGGGAGTGATCTAAACATGATGAAATTATCTACGCTACCTGAACTAATCTAAATATTTGACATTTTGATAAAACAAATTAATCCTTAATTTATAATTTACAAGTTTTCAAATATTTTCTTAAACCATGCGATGTATAATAAAAAAAGAAATATTAAACATGACATAATTAAACAGATTGAATCTAAATTTTCAAATAATACCAATATTTCATATTTTTTTATAATCAATTAAAAATTAATTAGTTTTGTGAATTTGCATCTTCTTGAAGATAATCATTGGGTATAATTGTTGAGATGAAAACTACCATCGTAGTATTTACGTCGATCAGAAGTCCAATTTACAGGTATTTTACAGTCATTTATCAAGTCATGATGTGCAAATATAAGTTATACACCAACCATGATATTAAAAATTATCCATTTTCCATCATCAATAGTATAAATAGCAAAGTTCATTAACATAGAAGAACATAAAAGGAAGCATGAAAGGAAAGAAAGAAAAGAAAGGAGGCGGTTATATTTCCTGCAAGAATTCAGTTAAATTAGCGAACGTGACTCATGCCAGATACTTTATATAGACGAGGATCGATGAAACTAAATAAAGAAACTTACCCCGCCTCCTTGAAATTTATATTTCCAGTCTTTGCTGGGTATTTTTATGTTCGCCATGCTCTTTGGCGCTATGTGACACATCGTGTCGGCTGTCAGCGTTGCAAAGGAAGGCATAGATACATCGATCCGCCTATATTATCCGTTTGGAAACGGCTGCGTTCGCCTTACAACTTATTAGAAATATTTTCAAATATTGCGAGGTGCGTTCGCTTAAGATATTTTTATAAAAATTAAAATTAAAATAATCAAGTAGTGACGTGCAAATACAAAATAACATCACAATACCTCCTCTGTTAACAAAAAAAAGAGAAAAAAAAATGTTTTGATAGTAAATTTGAAAAACAAAAATTTGTAAATATAACTGGCATAAGTCCCATGTTCCCCAACTCAACCGAATCCCGCGAGGAAGAACACCTACAATTCAAGGATAAAGAAAACATTTAAACCAAATGTATAGAGTTCAAATGACATAAGTCTATGTCGCTGATAACGACATATCCTCGTCATTTAAATAACTGGTGGCAGATCTGGAACAGTTACATAATAAAAAATAACAAAAATTATCCACCATAAAAACATATAAAATTCTTAAACTAGCTGAAACAGAAAATTTTCATATTAAATAAAAATTCCAAATTTTGACATACTTGCTGTCAAGATTAACTATTCATTTAAATGAAACCCCTCTGTTCATAAAACAGACGTAATAACAATTATAATACAGTATTTACAGATCTAGTGGTGAACGTTTTCTGTCCACTCACGTTTGATTATTTAACCCCTTCAATGACACTCCCGAGAAGCGTTCATTATTTTTTTTAATCGATGGAAAACTAAGGAAACCCCATTTTAGCTTTTCATCTTGTCTCCATATTGTGAGCTTGGATTAGCTATCATGTATGCTAATTCTTATTTTAAGCTAGAATCTGCGAAAAAAGCTCTCATTTGTGCTAATTCTCATTGTAAGCTAGAATCTGCGGAAGAAGCTCTCATTTTTGCTAATTCTCATTGTAAGCTAGAATCTGCGGAAGAGGCTCTCATGTTGAAACCAAATCACTCAGATACCATGTATCTTCAAGCGTGATACAGTTATCGTGAGTCCATCCTATAAACTCCTTAACTCACGATAAACATTTCATCATAGGGAAAATTTAAAGTTCAGAATATTTTCCCAGTTATTACAGCATCATAGTCATCATATCAAATTTTGAGCTTAGCTCAGTATTATACATGCAAGTCTTAATTGTAAGCCAAGAAATGTGAAAGCTATCATGTAAATTTGCCTATGAAAGATTTATGTGTCAGACATAGCAAATGTAAAATATCATTATTTTAATAATCACTATCAATAACTATAAACATAAGTTATCATGAGTACATCCTATAAACACCTTAACCCATGATAAGATAATTCATCGGGGAGATAAATGCATAAAATTTATCCACTTTGATCCCAGATGAAAAACATTTTTATATTAAACAAAAGAAATTTCATACCAGCATCTTATTTCTCCATAACAAATAATAATATAATGCAATATTAAAATTAATATTTCAAGAATGTGATATAAGTCCAATATTGAATTTGCATTACACTATTTTGATCATAACAGAATTCAATCTTAACTAAAATGTTGTTATATATCATGGTATTAGAGATCAGGTTTGGTAATAGATTACCCAATATGTCATACATAAAAGCCTCAGCTAGACAGAACATCAGAGATGTAATATCTAATGACTAAATTTAATAAAAATTTATAACGTCTTATAAATTGTAACTCTTTCTATTGCACAGCAAGTGTGTCTCCTCATGTATGTCATGTAACAGTGTCTCTTCGTCATGATTAAGGACACTAGTACATGCAAAGTTATATAAAATATAATCTACAAAATGACAAGAATTGAGAAAATTTGTAACGTTCAATAATTTGTAATATCTTCTATCGCACACCAAGTGTGTCACCTCATGTATCTCATGTGACAGTGTCTCTTCGTTTTGATTAAGGACACTAGTCTATGCAAGGTTATATAAAAAATAGTCTACAGAATGATAAGATTTGAGAAAAATTGTAACGTTCAATAATTTATAATTTCTTCTATCGCACACCAAGTGTGTCATCTCATGTATGTAATGTGACAGTGTCTCTTCGTTATGATTAAGGACACTAGTCCATGCAAGGTTATATAAAAATAGTCTACAGAATGATAAGATTTGAGAAAATTTATAACGTTCAATAATTTGTAATTTCTTCTATCGCACACCAAGTGTGTCACCTCATGTATCTCATGTGACAGATAATGATCAGTGTCTCTTCGTTATGATTACATCAGACATCTAGTTGACCAAACTAAATCTCCAGATGCAGTCTACGATAACTGAGTTGGTCGGCACAGTTATCTGGAAGAAGACCATGGCAATTAAATGCACTTGATACCATAAATATAGCTCTTATATGGTAGAAAAATGAGTAAATTTCCAAATAAATTTCCTATTATTGTAATTAAAAAAACAGAATATAGTGGCATTTCAGTATTTTAAGTTATACCATGACATATAACAATCAATTTCATATTACAATATGAAATTGGTATTTATAAACAAGAACATTACATATACAGTAACCAACATGAAACAAAAAGGAGCTCTACATATAAACTTTTATCAAATTGATATACTTAGGTTTTCATTCAGGATCATATTTACCATCAACACAATTTGTATGACATATACTAGACAATTTACCTTGGAAAATATTAGTTTTATAGTCCAACATCTAAACAATATACGATAACATTTTAATATAAAAAAAGAAAGTACAATGTAGCTCTACAAATTTTGACATAAAAATAGAACTAACTCATCTGAATGAAAACAAAAGTATATGACATCTCAATATTGTGAAGAAATACTCCATCACAGCATTCCTCACAATATAATTAAATTTAAATTTGTCGAGGAACCCGTCATATTAAACATATGCCATCAGAGTACCAATATGTTCCTCGAGAAATTTCTCATTATAAAAAACAGTATATTTACAGTGTAAACATTTATCAATGTTTGATTAATTTGGTCATCTGACATATTATAATCCTGAGAATGATAGTAGCATTAAGCAGATATTGATGTCATGTATTGGTAATGAAAACATACAAATTATATGATATAGACATCAAAAAAAATTAATATTAACCTGGTTTTAAGAGATCCTTGATGTAAAAGTTCCCTACAGACTTATTTTGTTCATTCGCTAATGTATAAACTACAGGTGATATTTTTGCTATAATATTGTTTCTAACAAAGCGTGGAGCTAATTTTGATGAAAAGAATTCAGCGCCTTTGGAGTTTATAAAATTTCTCCGGAAGACAAAGTCACCTACATTATAAGAGCGTTCAACCCTATTTTTGTTATACAAAGTGGCATTGCGTTTAAAAGCTGACATAAGATTCTTCTGAACTTCAAAAAAAATAATTCTTAATTCATCTAGCATTTCAGCATAAACATGGGGCTTTTCTATTTGCATATCATCTACTGAGATGGGTCCAGGTTGATACCTTTGATGCATCTCACCTGACAGAATTTGTTCACGACCGTGAAAAAGAAAATAAGGTGTATATCCCGTTGAGATATTTACTGCACCATTCATATAACGCAGCACCATGCTTTGATGAAATCATCAATTTATAATTTTCATAAAGCTATAAATTCAAAACTAAGTAACTACTTCAAAACTTTAAGCAAAGTATTAATCAATTAAAAATTATATTCCCAAGAAAGTTGATTTCAAAATCAAATTAATCAAATTTAAAAGCATAATGTTGGATTTGTTCGCCACTTGTTCAAATACAAAAAATAGAAATCATCACAGTGCGCCCCAATGCCCAACAGTTGAACATCCAAGGCTGAACAAGATTATTAAACTGAAATCTGTCCATCCAAAGCCTATCCAAAAATCCCACACCGCACTACACCGTAATATAATTTCATCCTTGTAATTGACTGAAATTGATTATTTGCGGTGGCGATACGAGTATTAAAATGTTCAACCACATAATCTTGACTAACAAAATATTGTAATTATTTACTACTCAAACATGAGACAGATGCACCACTGTCAAGCAATCCATTATATAGAGCATTTTTTATACAAAATTTTAAAAATGGTCTCCTATCATCCTTACGAGCCCATATAACAGGTGCGACATTGGCTGTAGACAAAAACAGTTTCACAAATTTTAAATATTTCTCCCGGCAACGGGATCAGCATAACTTACTTTTGAGCTGGACCGTCCCTGGGTTCCTGCCCGTTTTTTGAATTAATTTTTTATTATTTGAAGCATTTTTTGAGACATTAATATAAGAATCAGTTTGTGGATGCAGTGCAACACCACAGCAATCTCTCGTCCATACATTTTGTTTATTACATTTAAAGCGATAGGATGTTTAATAATTTGACAGTTACGAAAATGGTGTCCTACATTTTTGCATACTAGTTGTGGAGTGTCTGAAACCACAGCTTAAGGAAAAGATAATTTTTGTTTTTTTCAGTTTATTCAATTTATTATACGTGCAATTAAATGTTTGCGCCTGGACGCGTAACATTTGAAACTTTCCTTCTGGTTTAATACCTCGCTTTTTCAGTTCATACTTCAACGATTGTATCGAGTTAAAAGATTCGTCATCTATGCGTTCCATTTTTAAAGAAATTTTATATTGTGGAAATGTCAAAAGAAAGTACAGAAACGTACGAATGATTTTATAACATCACTTATTACTCCCACTTTAGGATGATTCGATACAACAATGATAAATTATTCGTACCGAAAACAATAATCCTTGTAATGTGTATGACAATTACAAAAAAAAAGAAGAGTTTTTTTATAAAATTAACATATTAGTATACGCCGTGCATTATTTCCAATTAATATACAATCATATCTAACAATTACAAATATTTCATAACTCAGAACCAACTATTTAGTTGCAGTACGAGTAGTCATGCAACTACATAAGTTTTCCTCCCGCCGTATAGATGGCGTTAATTACACTTTTGACAAAAGAATATGATTAATTTTCATTTATTTTAACTTTAAAACAGTATTATTTCCCCAACATTAATTTTAATGATTGTTAATCATTTCTAAAATAAACTATAATGATTATAGTCAGTAAAATGTCAAGTAGACTATACAAAAAGTGTATTGTTATACATAAAAGATTCTATCATTTGAACGATGAGTTCCATAACATTTCTGAATTATTAACATTAATTTCTATTGAATAACCAGCGTAACATGCTGTCGTAGGTCGATACTGTGTACCACACATTAGACAACATAAATATAATATGAGACATTAAACAATTTATTCATAATAGAAACAAGACTCATTTCCATATAAAAATGAAGTTATTATCATCAAGAAGCAACATTACATTTGGTAAATTCAAACTAAATCATTCTCAGAGATGTTATGCCAGACCAAATTAATAAACATGGAATACCTTAAATAAGAAATAGACCAAAAATCCATATAGAAATATCATCTCTCCGAGCCTTGATTTTTTGTGATTATATAGCAGATTCAAATTCAGCATTCCCAAAAAATATTTCATAGAATTCACCAACACTTTCCATCTGTAAAAGTGAAAATATTTAATTGCATATTCATTTCAATCATAAACAAAACTCCCTATAGCACACATTGATTTGAGATTCAATTTAAAAGAACTTTTTCAGTTATTATTTTATACAACATAGCTGAACTTTAACATCAAAATTGAGAAAAAAACACATGTCCCCAACAGAGAATAAAAAACTCTAATTGTTTTAAAACACCATTAATTTTTTATTATATTGATTTAACATGAATTAAGAGAACTTTTTATTATTATCCAAGAGTACTAATATCATTATTTAAAAAGACATTGATTATTTTCACTTGTTATAAGAAAAATTATTAGGTGCCATGCAACAATGTTCATTGTGTGCAGGTATCAGACAGTTTCATTTTTGTTAATTACGACAACAATCTCCTAATTAATTTCTACCCAACATATGATTTTTATAATTATTTTTTACAAGTTCAAATTTTATGACCGACCCAAGAAAAATGTATACTATGTTGTATGTTAGCAAAAAGGAAATTATCTCGCTTCTAAAGATTCATATATTTTTATCTACCATAGGTATTCAACATTAAAAAAATGCAAACCAAACATGAAATAACATTTAGCACCGTCCAACGATAAATTAAAATTATACAACCTGATGTTTTTGAAGATAGTTTCAATTATAAAAATTTGATACCCTCATTATGTATGTTCAGTTAAAATGCGACATTTTAATTATGAAATCAGAAAAATAATTCTAATCAATTTATAGATTTACAAAAAAATAGACATCAATAATAATAAATGACAACTCAAGTTTTGTACTGAAAAGAATGTGAATTTTTATGTTATAGTCCTCACAACATTTAATTATTTATTAGTTTACAATACAACCTGATTGAGTAGATTTCTTGAATGGTATTTCTCGAATAAGACTGGTCATAATGGGCTCTTCCACACTTTTTAGAAATAGTTTGGTTGACTTCTGGTCATCTCATGAATATAATCTCACAGCTCGGCTTTCATGACGATGGATTCTGCGCAGTCCTCAGATTAAGGATGGGTTAAGGAAGGAAAGGAATCGCTACCACAAAGTACACGAACTAATTATCAATTTTTCGTTCTCTACAAACACTAATCTGTCCCACACAAACATCTGACTTTAAAAAGAGTTATAGATTGGGCGCCTGTCTTACAATCAATAAAAAAAAAATACAAATGGAATGGAAAAAAACAGAGAAGCTAAAATTATACTCACCATAAAACCTTACCACCAGAAGTCAGCGATATTGCAATGAGACTCATAAAAATAATGCAAATATCTCAGTATCTCAGAGCGTGTTGTTTATTGATTAAGACACAAAAAAAAATATATTTAAGTATTAAATAAGAATTTTCTATTCAATAAAACAGTAATGAAAACATGAAAAATCTGAGTCAGATATGATGTGGAGAAGACTAAGTGATGAGAGAAACGCATAAATACAAAAGAAATCACAATTTATTGATATCATGGTTGGCAGGGAGTGATCTAAACATGATGAAATTATCTACGCTACCTGAACTAATCTAAATATTTGACATTTTGATAAAACAAATAATTCCTTAATTTATAATTTACAAGTTTTCAAATATTTTCTTAAACCATGCGATGTATAATAAAAAAAGAAATATTAAACATGACATAATTAAATAGATTGAATCTAAATTTTCAAATAATACCAATATTTCATATTTTTTTATAATCAATTAAAAATTAATCAGTTTTGTGAATTTGCATCTTCTTGAAGATAATCATTGGGTATAATTGTTGAGATGAAAACTACCATCGTAGTATTTACGTCGATCAGAAGTCCAATTTACAGGTATTTTACAGTCATTTATCAAGTCATGATGTGCAAATATAAGTTATACACCAACCATGATATTAAAAATTATCCATTTTCCATCATCAATAGTATAAATAGCAAAGTTCATTAACATAGAAGAACATAAAAGAAAGCATGAAAGGAAAGAAAGAAAAGAAAAGAAAGGAGGCGGTTATATTTCCTGCAAGAATTCAGTTAAATTAACGAACGTGACTCATGCCAGATACTTTATATAGACGAGGATCGATGAAACTAAATAAAGAAACTTACCCCGCCTCCTTTAAATTTATATTTCCAGTCTTTGCTGGGTATTTTTATGTTCGCCATGCTCTTTGGCGCTATGTGACACATCGTGTCGGCTGTCAGCGTTGCAAAGGAAGGCATAGATACATCGATCCGCCTATCTAATCCGTTTGGAAACGGCTGCGTTCGCCTTACAACTTATTAGAAATATTTTCAAATATTGCGAGGTGCGTTCGCTTAAGATATTTTTATATAAATTAAAATTAAAATAATCAAGTAGTGACGTGCAAATACAAAATAACGTCACAATATACGCAAACATTGGATTTTTTCCCTATCGGGAGTAAAATGATATTGCTAGTTGCATGTAACACATGAGATCCAACTGACGATAGCGATAGTATGTATAGTTGAATATTTTAGGTTTTTTTGTTTTCTATACAACACATGTAGGTATCTATGTATGTCAAGATAGGACAGTATGGAGGTCAGTCCTTTTTTCTACCAAGGAATATGAAAACAGCATGATGGTATGTATGTATGCTTGGAGATTTAAGTATCAAACTATTAAGTCTTCTTACATTATATTATTGTGTATAGGCGACTGCCATACTAATTGTGTAAAACGACGTCGTCACTAAATTCGATTATTATAAAAATTGTTAAAAATTTTGAGATGTACCTACTACTACAATGTTCATATTTTTTATGAAAAAATTAAATTATATAGTTTACATGTTTGGACATTTTTCGATATTTTTAAAAGAAATGGAAATAAAGGCAGTTAAAGACAAAAATTTGTCATCCTAATTTTTTGCTTCTTAATAAAATCAGACACACACACACATTCACTCAAAACTCACATAAAATGTTCTACTCCGAATTCTGAGTAAATTCATGTATGGTAACATATGTATATATTATGCTTTAAGCCTCTAAGTTGGTGTTTTTAGCATGCAAAAAGTCCACTACACCATACAAAATGTTCCTAGTATTCCTTATACACGGGTTTGGCTTAATACTTTGTCGATATGTTAAGAGAATAAATTGTCTTGAACAAATCGACAGTTGGAAAAATTAAACTTTATTATAGCTACCGAACGATTATTACGTAGATTCGATTTTTTATAATCTTGAGTTTTTTTTTTCAATATAACACTGTTTTTAAGCTCAATACTTTGAAGGCGGCGGTCAGGGCAAGCCCTAAGCGCCTCACACGGCCCTCAGGCCCACTACTTTTCGTGTTTCACTATAGTTAAAGACTGACTACTGAAGACTGTATTATGACTGATTTTCAACTAACTGATGTTCAACTGGTTTTGCTACTAACTATGTCAGGTAGTAAGATTCTATCATTGAGTAAGGAATATATTGTTCCGTGGATTCTACCTTATATAATAAGGTACCCCTGTCTCGAAGGGAGGGGGGAATAAAGTATTACAAAATTATTGGCACACGAATTATTTGGAACTAACAAAAAAAAATTAACAAATACATATTTTGTATTCTGCGTGGGATCGAGACTAACATAAATACATTTACTCTAATTAAGTTAATTAACCCTGGCCACGGAATATTTTAGCTGGTATTATTGGTGACAGTGTTTTCAGTGTTTAAACCGTTTATTTCGAAGTGATTTTTATTGAAAAGAATAAAAAAATTCACACTCGCGAAGGCTGTATGAATGCACTATTGCGCGATGTATGACATTTATCGGAAGTGACGTGTGAGACACAAACAACAAGGAAAAAAAACGTTCTTCGTTACTGTCTTGAAGCAATTTGCAATGTTGAGCGTCAGACAGTGATTTATCAAAACTCATACTCGCGAGAGCTGTATTAAAGCCCCTAACGCGCGATATATGACGTTTATCCAAAGACACGTGTCCGGCGCGTACATTACAAACATTTTCATTGAAAATTAAAAATGTCTAACACGAATATATCCTTTCGCGATTTACACGTTCGCTTCTTTCGGCAACCAGATCCACTCCGGGAATTATGAGCAATACGGCATCAGTGAATGCGTCGGTGGCTAGACCTGGATTGCGCAAAATCAACCTCCGTGTATCTCACTAGAGGACAATGCGACGTTAGAGTAACAATTGAGATAAAGAATGAGATAAAATTATCGGAAATGTACAACTGATACAATTTATTTTGAATATTTGAAACCGGATTTAAAACACCTGAAAACACCGTCGGCTGGAATTTGCATGGCAATAGATAAGGTTCAGTCTTTTCAAAAGGGTTTGATTTTTATGGTTGCCTGAATCTATATTTGAAAATAAACATTGAAATACTTATGTACGGAAAAACCTTATCTCTGCGACAATTAGTTGCTGACCAAATTTTATTACAGAACCCAAATAAATTGTCTTTCTTTGCACGGTATTTTATATGATGCTGATGAATTGTGTTTATTGGACTAGGTACAGATTAAAAATAATGAAAGCTTAAACCGAAATTTCCTGACCCAACAACAGAATTTATATATTTTAAAATATTTACGAAGGCCAAGGTTATTAGCAATATAAAATGTTTTAAAATTATATTCGGGGCTATTGTTAGGGAAGACAATTGATTTCAAAAGGTACCACCAGGTAATCCACCTGCATCAATACCATGTGCAATATTTACATTGCCTTAAATTGAAAGTACCCAAAAAAAATAACAATTTTCGAGTAGCTTTCTACATACGTGTGGGGTGGAGTTTCTGCAAGTGTACGTCTAACCTAAACCGCTTCGTCAAAATCTAATTGGTTGAGACCTCGATGACCATAAAAGCGGAAACAATGGTGTCCTTTAGAAGCCTACTTGCAGTGACCAATCCCCGATCCTTCAAACACCTCCCAAAATTTCTAAAGGAAGACACTTTGCAGTTTACACAGAGATCAGATTACTTTCTTACTTTCCGTATCCAAGATCATCAACCTATATTGTGTCCCTCCAGTAGTTTGCAACCATAATTGCACTTTCATTCACCCGCCATAGATCCTCCTCAGAGCACCCTCCCTCCACAAGCGGGCAAGTGGGACATGTTCTGCGTTTCCCCACATTCGCATGCCATGTCCTGGTCATCTTCTAGCATTCCCCACCTGTCCAGGTCCACCTTGCACCTTCCTGCACCCGTCCTTGGTCCCGTGACCCGTTGAAAGTACCTCTGTTGGTTCTTGGAAGTTTTCACTTCCTTACCGTTCCTTCCACACCTCAATCCTTTCCTTTTCGCTGGTTGAGGTTAGTGCGATTGTATTCCTGAGAAAACTATTTTTAGACTTGAGTTTTGAAGGCGGGACGACGTGACCATATAGCGGATGTCGGGAGTCATTCTGCTGTCTCACATTTTCTTCTTCAGAAACTATAGCTCTTCGTTTATGTGGTGGTGAAATTCCAGTTAGTAATTGGATTTTTTCCACAGCAGTATGCTTAAGGCATCCCGTTATGAGTCTGTTGGTTTCGTTCAAAGCAACATCTACATCTACTCGAACCGCATAATCCGCTGCCGAGTAGCAAAATGCAAGTCTTGAAGTTCTAAAAACAGATGGTTGAACTCCCCACTTTGTTCCGGAGAGCTTTCGGATGATATTGTTCCGAGTGCCAATTTTCCCCTTGGTATTTAGACAGTGTTGTTTAAAAGAGAGTGTTCTATCTAACATAACGCCAGGTACTTTGGGTTTTCGAAAATTTTCTTCCCTCCCCTGTGATGTTGAGTTTCATCTTTGCGTCCCGATTTCTCAGGTGAAAGGTACATAGATGTGTCTTCGCTGGGTTAGGTTTTAAATGGTTGTTTTTGTAATATTTGGAAAACTCATTCAGGGCTCTTGACAGTTTATTTTCCAGTCAAATTATCATCTTCATCGTAGATAAATTGCTTCACATCAAGGAGCATTGGTTGGTCATTTGTGTAAATGCTACACATAACTGGGGCCAGAACGCAACCCTGTGGGAGGCCATTCTTTTCATTTCTTCAGCGGCTATTTTTTCCTTGGAGGGAAACATAGAATCATCTGTGTTGTAGAATGCACCATCGAAGGATGTAAGCTTAAAATCCTTGGTAAGGTTATACAATTTCACATATATTTCGCACGAAATTGGTCTGTGTTGAGTTCTTGGCAATGGTCTTTCAACAATTTTTCTACACTGTGGAGCTATCCTATCCTCCACAGAAATATTGTCAGGATTATACCCTCTCCTCCATCTCCCGCTGTTAAATGATGGTGGCTGTTTGGGTAATGTATCAATTCCATTCCATTGTTCTCGGCCCAGGTCTCTACTTAATCACCATCCTCATTGTTTTCAATATATCCCCATGCAATACTATGGGAATTGAAGTCGCCAAATACGAGCTTTGTTTTCTGAGATATTCAGTTTTTTGTCTCCTTGAAATGGAATGAGATGTTAGGAAATCACAGTTCTGGCAAAATAGACGAGGCACCAAAATCAGACTCAATACATGGCGATCAACACGGATCCCTGGCGCGTCTCTACAAGGATAGGTACGGCCTATGGTCACCAGATTCCTCATCAAGAGCCCCAGCGACTCCTCCTTGGAATCCCGCTCTCACCGACATAATAACAATTTATCATAGACATATAATTTTATTTACATAATAACAAATTTCTTTGTTACAGATGCATTATCAAAAATGGAAATTGATCCAACACCAATTACTGTAAGTATTGTTAACATCTATATAAGTCCTTCATAAATTATTCTGGTTCTGATTTTTCATGAATAAATGAAATACATTGGAGACAAAAGAAGTGCACAATTTTACCCCCCCCCCCTCTATTACTTTTCATCCTCATCCTTAATTGGTAAAGCCTCAAATTTATGAAGCTATACAATACTTTAGGCCTATAACTTTTTTTTAATTCCGCATAATATCTCACTATATTTCCAAAAAGTGAACTACGAAAAACGCTGAACTACCCCAATTAGATAATTTATTTTTCTTAAAAAAATACAAACATTAAGTATAATAGTTTTGAGATGTTTGTAAAAATTAAATTTAGTGATGACCTTGTTTCATAGAAACTGTATGATAGAATACACAATATCTATGAGGACTCACTTTGATACTTAATCTTTATAAAAAAGGGCTGATACGTTATCCTATACTGACATACATGTTTTGCTATAGGAAAACGCAATGTCTTAAAATATTTAGTAATCTAAATTCGAGGTATTCTAATTTAATACTTGTTCAATAGATATAACGACTCAAAACTTTGACAGTTGAATCTCATGTATTTGAATTCAAGTTGTGTCATTTGAATATGAGTCATGGATTATTTATGTTTCATAATGATTGTTTATATATCCGAAATGAAATGTAACCAAAGTTTATTTTTCTTTTTTAGTGGCAAAATTCTTCTAGCAAATATAATTACAATGACATTATTAAAAAGTCAGTAATAACAGAGGAACTTGAAAATCTTAAAAAGTATGATTTGAAAAAAGAAGCAGATAGATTGAAGACGCTGGAAAGCTTTCCATGCAAAAACATAATAGACATCAAGTTAGCAGCTTGCAGTGGTTTATATTATAATTTTGACAAAAATACACTTCAATGCTATTTCTGCAAAACATGTTTGGATAGTTGGACTGAAGGAGAGGATCCTATGGTTAAACATCTGAATAGTTCTTACAGTTGTCCATTTCTTAATCACAAACCAGTCGGGAATGTCCCCGAATATCAAGATGAAATAGATAGTTCAATGAGTGGCATAAAACAAATAAAGATGGGTCACCCAAAGCATCCAGCGTACAGAACACTTACAGCAAGATTAAATTCTTTCATTGGCTGGCCATTACGTATGCGTCAGTCACCAGAAGATTTAGCCAGCGCAGGATTCTTCTACACTAGTCTGGGAGACCAAACTGTCTGTTATTATTGCGGTGGAGGTCTTCAGGATTGGGAAGATGATGACGATCCTTGGCAACAGCATGCACTTTGGTATCAAAAATGTCCTTTTGTGTGTACAATGAAAGGAGAAGTTTTTGTACAAAATGTTATGAAAGGTGAAATTAAAAATCCTGAAACCATTGTTCCTAAATCTGATATCCTTATAAAAGGAACTCCAAATATTGAGACTTATGATAATGAAGAAAGTGTCCAAAATGAGAAGAACATTTGTCGTATTTGTTGTAACAACGAAAGAAATGTTGCTTTTGTACCTTGTGGCCATGTGGTGTCTTGTAATAAGTGTGCTATCAAATTTACTTCTTGTCCTGTTTGTAGGGGAAAAATTAACAACATCCTTAAATTATATTTCTCCTAATAATTTCTCCTATATATATATATATATATATATATATATATATATATATATATATATATATATATATATATATATATATATATATATATATATATATATATATATATATATATATATATATATATATATATATATATATATATATATATATATATATATATATATATATATATATATATATATATATATATATATATATATATATATATATATATATATATATATATATATATATATATATATATATATATATATATATATATATATATATATATATATATATATATATATATATATATATATATATATATATATATATATATATATATATATATATATATATATATATATATATATATATATATATATATATATATATATATATATATATATATATATATATATATATATATATATATATATATATATATATATATATATGTTATATTTGATGTTTTCACGGGTGAAATATGTTATAATATTTTTATCTCGGTTTTCCCGTGTCAGTAGGTCTTGACTAAGACCATTTGTCTTAATTTGTCATTAAGAATTGCAGACCACGAGCATAAAAAACAAGAATTAGAATACACGAAAAATGCTCTACGTTGTAATGGTTTCTCAGACTATATAATAAACAAAGCATTAAAGAGTCCAAAAACAGTGAAAGAAAAATCCAATGAAACACCATTATCAACAGCCCGACTACCATATATCAAAGGCGTCACCGATAAAATCAGCCGTCTATTAAACAAAAATAACATACGTACCGTTTTCAACACAACAAATAAAATATCAACCTTTCTAAGAAACCCGAAAGACATCATTCCACTTGAAGCTCATGGAGTATATGAAATACCGTGCGGATCGTGCAATAAGACTTATGTAGGAAGAACCAATCGAAAAGTTGAAGCACGAATAGCGGAGCACAGAGTCGACATGAGAAACAAAAAACTTACATCCTCACTTGTACAACACTCGCTCACAGAAGGACATACAATAGATTTTGACCATTCAAAAATAATAGCAAGTTTAAACAGTGAACCTCTCAGAATTTACAGGGAAGCTATAGAAATGTATAAGAGAAGGGATATAATGAACAATCGGGACGACGGAGTTCGTTTGCCTAGTACCTGGAAGAACATTTTATATGACAAACAATACAATAATAATATTAATAATACCATAGCGAAAATAACCCCAAAACACAACAATAATAATATTAATGTCACAACTAAAATTAACAATAAATCACAACACAAAAATAATGATAAAATATTATTACCAACGAACACGACAGCAGGTGGGCGTGTCACAAGGAGCCAATCACGTCGCGCTAACAATATTTGACATAAGCGGCCATCTTGTACGCTACGAGTCACTTGACGGTGAGCTTTCAGTGTGAGTAGACGTGTGTCGCGCGCGTGCTTTTCGTTAAGTCCTTGAAAATGCCTGGTGATATTCAGGCGAAACGTCGGAAGACAAATGGTCTTAGTCAAGACCTACTGACACGGGAAAACCGAGATAAAAATATTATAATATATATATATATATATATATATATATATATATATATATATATATATATATATATATATATATATATATATATATATATATATATATATATATATATATATATATATATATATATATGTTACTAGAAAGGTTTTCACGGGTATTTGAAAATATGAAATTATTATTATCTTTGGGGTTATCCCGCGTCAAAATCAGATCCTTGGAAGGATCTTTCGTCAACCGACGTTTCGCCTGGATCACACCAGGCATCTTCAGGGCCTTGTTGATAGATTCTCGCTTCGTGTGTCAGTGCAAGCACGTCCGTTCGAGCCGAGAACCTAGCACCAAGTGAAGATTGGAAAGTTAAATTTTAAACTGTTGGGGTAGATGGGTTTTCCCCGCTTTTGTTCGCCTTAATGGCTTTTGACTGGCTTCTGGTGATTCGCCTCACGCTTAATGATGTATCTATTGTATTAATTTTATTTGTTTGGCGTTTAACATTTAATGGGTTTACTGTAATGGGATTTTTATTGCTGTCAATTTCTGAGGTATTTAATGAATGTTTTATAATGTTATTTTTATTTTTATTGTCGATTCTATTTTTATGTAAGATATTTTTCCAGGCCAGCGGGAGACGCACACCATCATCTCGATTATTCACGACATTCTTCCTTTTGTAAATTTCGATTGCCTCTCTATAAATTCTTACTGTTTCTGTGTTAATACTTGCAACTACGCGTGCATTATCGAAATCGATTTAATTCTGAACGAAGGACATCAATATATATATATATATATATATATATATATATATATATATATATATATATATATATATATATATATATATATATATATATATATATATATATATATATATATATATATATATATATATATATATATATATATATATATATATATATATATATATATATATATATATATATATATATATATATATATATATATATATATATATATATATATATATATATATATATATATATATATATATATATATATATATATATATATATATATATATATATATATATATATATATATATATATATATATATATATATATATATATATATATATATATATATATATATATATATATATATATATATATATATATATATATATATATATATATATATATATATATATATATATATATATATATATATATATATATATATATATATATATATATATATATATATATATATATATATATATATATACATATTTTATTGCTCATTCATAATGTATGAACGATTTTGGTAAATACAAAAATATATTTCACTATATTATCTACACTTATATAAATTATAATATCATTTATTACATTATACCATCATGCTTTGTTCCCACCAGGATAAAGAGAAACAACATTCAATCTTTTATCAACATTCATTTTTGCTTTAAGTACATTCACACACTGACCTCTCTCAGTTCCTCTTTCCCACAAATATCAATTAGGTATGATATGAATCAAGGCAAAATTTCATTTAAATATAATTTCATTACCAGATGCCACAGTAAATAAATGTGTGGCTCTTGGTTATTTCTGCCTACTCCAACAGTGCATTTTTGATCTATCAATGCATGTCCACACACATATCATTACATACTCGTACATCATTCATCACTGCCAACATTCGTATATTATCTTTTAATTACTATTAATCTCATAATAAAAGCAATCCATGGAATAAATACTTAATGGATATTTTTCTAAATAATGCTATCTGAGTAGTGTCAGATCTTTTTTATATACACAGTTGAGCTCAACTCTATATCACTTTTTAAACACTCACATCTTCCTTATTTACATGCTTAATAATAATAATAATAATAAAACAAACCTACATAACCGACCAGACATTAAATTAATCGACAAAATACATAAACACACATATCTAATAGAAATATCGATACCAAATACAGCAAATCTACAAAAGAAACATTTAGAAAAAATAGATAAATACATACCTTTAGCAGAACAGATAAAATCACAGTGGAAACAAGAAAAAGTTACAATAGTCCCAATAATATTATCGTCTACAGGCATCATACCAAAAACTCTCCAAAAAAATATAGACATACTTAAGTTACCCCCATACGTAATCACCAACATACAAAAAACTACAATTATCAACACATGCACAATAGTCAGAAAATTTCTACAGGTACCACTTTAAACAACTACACACAACCACACAGACACACAAACACATAGCCTCACAACTTGAGTACGCTCCGTTGTGAAGGAAATTACCGGATCATAACCGAGATCAATCTATATAATAATAATGAGACTTTATTTCAGTTCGTGAGCAGGGGGGTACAATGCAACACAAACTATATAATATATACAACATACAAAAATAAGGTATAAGTACATACAAGTAAAAAGAATAACAGAAAAAAGTAAGAATAAAGAGCAAACAAAAAGATATACATATATAACCGTAATAACAAAAATTATTCATTTAAATAAAAAAAAAACAACAGTCTTGCTCTTCAATGATCGCTTAGCTTAGCCAGATTCCTAATATATATGTTTGAACTACACTACGGTGGTGAGATTATACACTCCATGAGATTTTGTCCTCGATACATTTTCATGTTGTTTCCATAGCCTTGTGCCATGGGACCGATCACAGTTCTATGGTTCACAATTATTTTGTAAGAAACCTTATTCTGCTTGTGTACAACAATGTTCACAATTTAACTATGATTAAATTTTGGGAAACACATGCAATCAATGACGTTTATTGATGTTTCCCCCCTCTTTCAATTCTTCTAAACAAGTATCAAACGTGTGTATGAATGTTTCTGCTGCCATTATTGTACACGATTCTGACGATGCTCGTCGAAGAGCGATGACAAAAATAGAACATTTCTAAATATTTAAATAATAAAATAATTACTGAGTTCTATTGAGTGATAATAATAAAATAACGAAATGCTTTTAAAATCGTCTATTGAAAACCCGCTGATTGTTTTTTCACGCACTCATTTTTCTTTCCAGACAATTTTACTTCAATTTCTTCCAATGTCTTTCCCTTCGTCTCCGGTACAAAGATAATCGTGAACACCAGCCCCACCATACAAATGATTCCGAACATCCAGAATGTTCCGTGTCTTCCAATTGCGTCAATTACGTTATTGAATGTTTTCGTCACCATAAATGTACATGTCCAGTTGAAGCCTGTGATTATCGAGGCGGCCGTTCCTCTCACTTTGTTGGGAAGGATCTCACCCATCATCAGCCACGGAATAGGACCGAACCCGAGGGAGAATCCAATAACATAGATTACGAAACTTGCAAGTGGAATCCATCCGTAATCTGATACGTCGTAGTTTGATTTAACGTAGAAGAACGTGCCAAGGGTCATCAGAGTTACAATCATAGCGCTGCCTGAAATATATAACAGTATCTTCCTTCCCAAACGTTCAATCAAGGCAGTGGCAATAAACGTAGACACAAAGTTTACAATACCGACGATGATCGTGCTAAGGTTCTCGTCGATCGTACTTCCGGCATCCCTGAAGATGGTCACAGTATAGAATATAACAGCGTTGATGCCACTCAACTGTTGGAAGAACATCAAGCCCAAAGAGATCGATATCGCGTAACAGTACTCTCTCTTGAACAGATCCAATATCGAAGATCGCGAATCTCCCTTTCCCCTCTGGGTGGTGTTCACGATGTCCTGAAGTTCTCGGTCCACGTCTGCGTCCTTGCCCCTCAGCCAGACGAGTGACTCGCGCGCTCTCTCCTCGTTGCCGCGAGAAACGTAGTAGTGGGGAGTCTCCGGGATGACCAGCATCATGAAGAAGAAAGGCACCGGGAGGGCAGCACCAAGGTACGCCAGCTCAGACCAGTCTAAATATTTGCCGGCGACGAAGCATACGAGGATGCCAATGTTACCGAAGGCTGTTGGCAGAAGTCCCAGCTGACCCCGCTTCTCGGCTTGGATCGTCTCTCCGAGGAACACCGGAAAAGTCTATATTCTATTGAGTGATAATAATAAAATAACGAAATGCTTTTAAAATCGTCTATTGAAAACCCGCTGATTGTTTTTTCACGCACTCATTTTTCTTTCCAGACAATTTTACTTCAATTTCTTCCAATGTCTTTCCCTTCGTCTCCGGTACAAAGATAATCGTGAACACCAGCCCCACCATACAAATGATTCCGAACATCCAGAATGTTCCGTGTCTTCCAATTGCGTCAATTACGTTATTGAATGTTTTCGTCACCATAAATGTACATGTCCAGTTGAAGCCTGTGATTATCGAGGCGGCCGTTCCTCTCACTTTGTTGGGAAGGATCTCACCCATCATCAGCCACGGAATAGGACCGAACCCGAGGGAGAATCCAATAACATAGATTACGAAACTTGCAAGTGGAATCCATCCGTAATCTGATACGTCGTATTTTGATTTAACGTAGAAGAACGTGCCAAGGGTCATCAGAGTTACAATCATAGCGCTGCCTGAAATATATAACAGTATCTTCCTTCCCAAACGTTCAATCAAGGCAGTGGCAATAAACGTAGACACAAAGTTTACAATACCGACGATGATCGTGCTAAGGTTCTCGTCGATCGTACTTCCGGCATCCCTGAAGATGGTCACAGTATAGAATATAACAGCGTTGATGCCACTCAACTGTTGGAAGAACATCAAGCCCAAAGAGATCGATATCGCGTAACAGTACTCTCTCTTGAACAGATCCAATATCGAAGATCGCGAATCTCCCTTTCCCCTCTGGGTGGTGTTCACGATGTCCTGAAGTTCTCGGTCCACGTCTGCGTCCTTGCCCCTCAGCCAGACGAGTGACTCGCGCGCTCTCTCCTCGTTGCCGCGAGAAACGTAGTAGTGGGGAGTCTCCGGGATGACCAGCATCATGAAGAAGAAAGGCACCGGGAGGGCAGCACCAAGGTACGCCAGCTCAGACCAGTCTAAATATTTGCCGGCGACGAAGCATACGAGGATGCCAATGTTACCGAAGGCTGTTGGCAGAAGTCCCAGCTGACCCCGCTTCTCGGCTTGGATCGTCTCTCCGAGGAACACCGGAAAAGTCTATATTCTATTGAGTGATAATAATAAAATAACGAAATGCTTTTAAAATCGTCTATTGAAAACCCGCTGATTGTTTTTTCACGCACTCATTTTTCTTTCCAGACAATTTTACTTCAATTTCTTCCAATGTCTTTCCCTTCGTCTCCGGTACAAAGATAATCGTGAACACCAGCCCCACCATACAAATGATTCCGAACATCCAGAATGTTCCGTGTCTTCCAATTGCGTCAATTACGTTATTGAATGTTTTCGTCACCATAAATGTACATGTCCAGTTGAAGCCTGTGATTATCGAGGCGGCCGTTCCTCTCACTTTGTTGGTAAGGATCTCACCCATCATCAGCCACGGAATAGGACCGAACCCGAGGGAGAATCCAATAACATAGATTACGAAACTTGCAAGTGGAATCCATCCGTAATCTGATACGTCGTATTTTGATTTAACGTAGAAGAACGTGCCAAGGGTCATCAGAGTTACAATCATAGCGCTGCCTGAAATATATAACAGTATCTTCCTTCCCAAACGTTCAATCAAGGCAGTGGCAATAAACGTAGACACAAAGTTTACAATACCGACGATGATCGTGCTAAGGTTCTCGTCGATCGTACTTCCGGCATCCCTGAAGATGGTCACAGTATAGAATATAACAGCGTTGATGCCACTCAACTGTTGGAAGAACATCAAGCCCAAAGAGATCGATATCGCGTAACAGTACTCTCTCTTGAACAGATCCAATATCGAAGATCGCGAATCTCCCTTTCCCCTCTGGGTGGTGTTCACGATGTCCTGAAGTTCTCGGTCCACGTCTGCGTCCTTGCCCCTCAGCCAGACGAGTGACTCGCGCGCTCTCTCCTCGTTGCCGCGAGAAACGTAGTAGTGGGGAGTCTCCGGGATGACCAGCATCATGAAGAAGAAAGGCACCGGGAGGGCAGCACCAAGGTACGCCAGCTCAGACCAGTCTAAATATTTGCCGGCGACGAAGCATACGAGGATGCCAATGTTACCGAAGGCTGTTGGCAGAAGTCCCAGCTGACCCCGCTTCTCGGCTTAGATCGTCTCTCCGAGGAACACCGGAAAAGTCTATATTCTATTGAGTGATAATAATAAAATAACGAAATGCTTTTAAAATCGTCTATTGAAAACCCGCTGATTGTTTTTTCACGCACTCATTTTTCTTTCCAGACAATTTTACTTCAATTTCTTCCAATGTCTTTCCCTTCGTCTCCGGTACAAAGATAATCGTGAACACCAGCCCCACCATACAAATGATTCCGAACATCCAGAATGTTCCGTGTCTTCCAATTGCGTCAATTACGTTATTGAATGTTTTCGTCACCATAAATGTACATGTCCAGTTGAAGCCTGTGATTATCGAGGCGGCCGTTCCTCTCACTTTGTTGGGAAGGATCTCACCCATCATCAGCCACGGAATAGGACCGAACCCGAGGGAGAATCCAATAACATAGATTACGAAACTTGCAAGTGGAATCCATCCGTAATCTGATACGTCGTAGTTTGATTTAACGTAGAAGAACGTGCCAAGGGTCATCAGAGTTACAATCATAGCGCTGCCTGAAATATATAACAGTATCTTCCTTCCCAAACGTTCAATCAAGGCAGTGGTAATAAACGTAGACACAAAGTTTACAATACCGACGATGATCGTGCTAAGGTTCTCGTCGATCGTACTTCCGGCATCCCTGAAGATGGTCACAGTATAGAATATAACAGCGTTGATGCCACTCAACTGTTGGAAGAACATCAAGCCCAAAGAGATCGATATCGCGTAACAGTACTCTCTCTTGAACAGATCCAATATCGAAGATCGCGAATCTCCCTTTCCCCTCTGGGTGGTGTTCACGATGTCCTGAAGTTCTCGGTCCACGTCTGCGTCCTTGCCCCTCAGCCAGACGAGTGACTCGCGCGCTCTCTCCTCGTTGCCGCGAGAAACGTAGTAGTGGGGAGTCTCCGGGATGACCAGCATCATGAAGAAGAAAGGCACCGGGAGGGCAGCACCAAGGTACGCCAGCTCGGACCAGTCTAAATATTTGCCGGCGACGAAGCATACGAGGATGCCAATGTTACCGAAGGCTGTTGGCAGAAGTCCCAGCTGACCCCGCTTCTCGGCTTGGATCGTCTCTCCGAGGAACACCGGAAAAGCGAGGGAACCGACTCCGACGCACAATCCGCCCAG
The DNA here is from genome assembly GCA_963576475.1 of Molanna angustata. Taxonomy (NCBI): domain Eukaryota; kingdom Metazoa; phylum Arthropoda; class Insecta; order Trichoptera; family Molannidae; genus Molanna; species Molanna angustata. Next base: position 36,380,346 of record OY754974.1, on the reverse strand, counting down.
AGCCCTTCCGATTTAGACCAGATTGACATTGGTCGCAGTGGCGATGAGGATCCAGGATACAAAGAACGGAACGCTGATGCCGATGATCGTGTTCTTTCTACCGATCATATCTATGAGAGGACCGCCCATCACTCCGCCTGCTAATGCAGCCAAAGGCATTAAACCGCCAACCCATGATCCCTGTTGAAAAACAAAAACATTTTTTATAGAATTATTCTCATAGTATGGTAAGAACCTTCGTCAATTTATATTATCACTAACCTAATGGAATAATTTTATTATCAATGTTGATAATTGTAAACAAAAAATTGGCGCAGAATTATAATTGAAAATAACCACCTTAGCTTATGTCTTCCCACAATTTGTATACATTTTTTACACAAATAAAACAATGATGTCTACATATTTAATGACAAATAATTATTGAACTGCCACATTGTTGAGATAAATCCTGTTTTCTATTATGAGTTAAGAACGATTTATTTATAGAAAGCAAATCGCTATGTGTCGTCACTTCTCACTAATTTATAAATAATTAACTCCCTAATCACACCAATACCTTGCACACGTCATATTAACATTTTTTTATACATAATTGAGTCTCTATTTTAAGAGTTAATAATAATTCTCCATGTCCAATATCGTTAAGGGGTATTGTGTGCGGTCCCATTAATATTAACGACTGTCGTTAAAATCTATTTTAAAATATCATTTAATTGCAATGAGTAATTGTGAAATATCGAACATCGTAACGCATTGTCTCGAATTCAAACAGAAAATCGATAAAATCTACGATTTTTTTTAATAACCATGTCGGACACCGAAAAAATACTAACTCAAAATCCATAATTCTTTATGAAAATCTTACTTTTTGGATTTTTGAAGCGGATTTCTGTTTTTTAGGTTGGGTTGTTTCAACAAAATTATCAGTAATTGTATAGTGAAAATACTTTGATTTCATAAAATTGTTCAAAATTGTGTCGTTTGACAGGATTACATTTCAACGTAACAACCAAAAGTATTGAACAATTTTATGAAACCAAAGTATTTTAACTCTATACTATTACTGATACTTTTGTTCCATATAAACCTAAACACCTCTATTTCAAATCAAATCCCTCAAATATGTTAAACAGTGTGTTTCTAGAAAAAATAATATAAGTTTTTTCAACATTTCTCTAGTGAATGTTCGTCACACAATTTTAAAATACAGCCTAAATTCCCATAAAAAGATTATTAAAAATATCCTTTTTTACAGCATTTTTTTAACATTACTCCATAACTATGTGTGTGTCGTAGAGAAATAAATCTTTCATGTGCTTAAAGAGTGCATAAAACTAAAGTGAATGACCGATAAAGTTTTCTCATTTCAACTTAGGTTTGTTCTTAAAATGCAAAAAATCAACAAATTTGCGGTTTCCGATAATTTATATCACGTATAAACCTTTTTTAACGCACGCCATAGTTACCCTTACTAACGCATAACTTCATAGTGCATTGGGCGGTTTTAATATATCATGTTTTCAGTCACTAAGTTTAGCGTTACCTATATGTCCTCTTATTCATTCCTTTTTTCCAAACGATTGATAAAATATTTCGCAGAGCCTAGGAAGTTCAAAGTGACAGCTGAAATTTTCTTAACACTACTAAGCCGTGGTTTGTGATGATAAGCTACGTGAAAAAAGACGATTAAATTGTAAAACAAAATTTCCTTTTTAGAGTTATTTTAACATTTTTTTTTAACTATCCAAAGTTGAATATTTTTTTCGAAACAGTTTTGTCTGCAATCAAACGTGTGACGATTGGTTCTAATTGGTTTTTAATTGTAGTGTCTCTTTTGCATACATACATATCTCTTGGTTTTCAAAGTGTTTAATTACATTATGTGTAATTAAGAATCGTGTGCCTAGCGCGAGTCATCCAACTGTCGATTTGTTCAGGAGAACTTTGTTCTCTTAACATATCGACAATGTATCAAGCCAGAATACGCGAGAATTGTATGGAGAGGTCTACTTTTTTCACGGCTTTTCCAACTTTGAAGTCAAAAAACACCAACTTAGAGGCTTCGCAGCATATATGTTCCATACACGGATTTACTCAGAATTCGGAGTAGAACATTTCGTGTGTCTGTGTGTCTGTGTGTGTGTCTGTGTGTCTGTGTGTGTGTGTGTCCGTCCCCCCCTTATAACTTTTGATCCGCTCAATTTACAGAGCCTAAAATTTCAGAATATATAAACAGTTACAGGCCTACAAAACTTTTATACTCGGAATTTTGAATTTTTGTTTCAGTCAGGGGTTATCAACTTTTGAATTTTTATTTTATTTTTCCATATATCTCAGAAACCATAAACGGTAGAACGCTGAAAATTGGTACAAACATAGACAAATACATAATCTCAAATTAGTTTTTTTAAAAAAATTCCAGGGTTTCTCAAACATTTTTTATTAAGAAAAATATTTTTTTTATGATAAATTTATGAGTTTAACTGCCTATATTTCCAAAACTTTTACAATTATCGAAAAAAGCCGAAACACCCCAACTAGATAATTTAATTTTCTATAAAAAATATTAACATTGTAGTAGAAGATCTCAATTTTTTTTTAACAATTTTTTTAAAAATTGAATTTAGTGACGACATCGCTTCATACATTTTGTATGGCAGTCGCCTATACACAATATGTAAGAAGACTTAATAGTTTGTTACTTCATCTCCAAACATACATACATACCATCATGCAATTTGCATATTCTGGGTAGGAAAAAGGATCTTCTTCCATACTATCCTATCTTGACATACATACCTACATATGTTGTATAGAAAACAAAATATCTGAAAATATTCAATAATTTGTATTTATGGGTTTATAGTTTGGTACATATTCTTCAACTATACATACTATCGCTATCGACAGTTGGATCTCATGTGTTACATGCAACTAGTATTATCTAAATTCTAAATTGATAAGAGACAGGGTAACCCTTAAAAAAGCCCTGACTCAAATGATATAGACCCCGATCGAAAATTGGAAACATTTATAACAGATGAACAATCAAAATTAACGTACCAAAAACAAACATAAAACTGCAGCACAGAAATTACTGTCATATAGGGGAATATTATTTTACAATGACCTGCCCACTTCCATTAGAGAAATAAAAATACAACTGCAGCACAGAAATTACTGTCATATAGGGGAATATTATTTTACAATGACCTGCCCACTTCCATTAGAGAAATAAAAATACAACTGCAGCACAGAAATTACTGTCATATAGGGGAATATATTTTTTAAATTAATTGATTAAGGCCCTTGTATAGGTACCCTGGGCATACAGATGTACAATGTACACAGATATGCAAACTAAATTACCTACTAATGCATGAAACACGAAAAAAAATGTCACCTAATATGTGATATACCTACAATATTATTTCGCGATGAAATGGTAAAATTTAGAGTTTTTTTTAATAGCAACAATAGTAATTAAAATAGTATAAAACTCAGCTGGTAGATTTTCATATTCTCTTTCGATTGAAATAAAAATTTACTTCCTAGGAAATGTTGATTTTTAGTTACATACACTAAAAAAATTAAAAAAAGGGTTTTACCAAAACAAAATTTACAAGAAAAGTGTTAAACAAATTTAAATATCAAAAAAACTCATGCAATAGAATAAACATGTAAAAACAAACTGTTCTTTATTTCAAAGAAAAAGATTTAATATAGGTACTATACAGCCTACTATAACCTCTTTAAGTAAAATAGCTTTAAAAGTCATATCTTTGGCAATATATGATCCTATAAGGTGAAATTTTCTTCACTTTTAATTTTGTTTACACTGACAGCGTTTACTATGTAGAATTCCATTTTTAAAATAAATTAAACACTTGTTTTTCTTCCTACATTTATTTTTACTCTCCAGAACGACCGTTTCGCCTGGTGAAGGCCTTTTCAACCAGTTGAAAAACTGGAGGTACTGTGATCGCTTCGGCGAGGGATTTTATATCGTTAGTTATTTGAAAAATCAGTATTTTTAAATGTATGTATTTACCTCATCTTTTGTAACTTGAATTGTACTGTTTTCGTGGATCATCGTCACTAACGCTGGTGACGTGTATGCTGTGCAATAACCAACAACAAGGGAACCCATCGACACCGCTATGGCTGCTAAGATCTGAAAATAAAATTGAAAAAAAAGCATGAACGAATGAAATCTCTTTAAATCGGTATCACTTGTGACATTGGCTCGTCGGCATGTATCGGCCGCTCTATTAGATGATATTTATTATTATTATTTTAAATATAAATATTTAATTTAAGTTGGTTTGTAATCTCAAATGGACTAGATTATGCCGCTGTAGTGTACGTGGTGATAAATTATGTATAATTTATAATGATTACAAAATGCTTAGAATAATTCTAGTAAAACTTACAACACTTCACTTTTTCCAACGTTAGCAAACTTAACAAAGGTTGAACATATTGACAATGTTAAGCGTATTGAATAATTAATTTTGTTTATATGAAGACAGAAAATCAATCGTCGTTTGTGTGACAAATTTATTGATTTTATTGTACATATTCGAACTAATAAATCACAGAAATCTTATTTAATTGCGAATTCGTTTTTATTTATTGTATTTTATCCATTTCGGTATCTTCGAAATTAACATTATTTTACAACTACATCCTGTTCAACTCGCGGTTCAATATCTTGTTTATATTTGTGACTTGCCTATTTCAAAATCAAATGGGTAATCAGTCGGTACAAATACGATATGCTATAATAATATATTATCCTGTCTGAAATCAACTGTCGAAATAAATAAGGTTATAAAGGGTCTATTTTAAGCTGGCCACGTATGGATCCTGTTGAACTATTGTATCTAGATGTTCAGCGACCTTTCCTGTGGCCATGTTATGACATCAGTTCGGTCACAATGATCCGTTCAGAAGTCGCCATTGTTTTCTAGTTGAAGTTCACATAATATGCTATGAACATACTGTTATATGATACTAAAGTTTTTGTGTTATATACCAAAGTACTTTTCCACAAAATTCGATTAAAGTGACATTAATATTATTATTGTTGTGTTTTGGGGTTATTTTCGCTATGGTATTATTAATATTATTATTGTATTGTTTGTCATATAAAATGTTCTTCCAGGTACTAGGCAAACGAACTCCGTCGTCCCGATTGTTCATTATATCCCTTCTCTTATATATTTCTATAGCTTCCCTGTAAATTCTGAGAGGTTCACTGTTTAAACTTGCTATTATTTTTGAATGGTCAAAATCTATTGTATGTCCTTCTGTGAGCGAGTGTTGTACAAGTGAGGTTGTAAGTTTTTTGTTTCTCATGTCGACTCTGTGCTCCGCTATTCGTGCTTCAACTTTTCGATTGGTTCTTCCTACATAAGTCTTATTGCACGATCCGCACGGTATTTCACATACTCCATGAGCTTCAAGTGGAATGATGTCTTTCGGGTTTCTTAGAAAGGTTGATATTTTATTTGTTGTGCTGAAAACGGTACGTATGTTATTTTTGTTTAATAGACGGCTGATTTTATCGGTGACGCCTTTGATATATGGTAGTCGGGCTGTTGATTATATATATATATATATATATATATATATATATATATATATATATATATATATATATATATATATATATATATATATATATATATATATATATATATATATATATATATATATATATATATATATATATATATATATATATATATATATATATATATATATATATATATATATATATATATATATATATATATATATATATATATATATATATATATATATATATATATATATATATATATATATATATATATATATATATATATATATATATATATATATATATATATATATATATATATATATATATATATATATATATATATATATATAAATAAATCACAACACAAAAATAATGATAAAATATTATTACCAACGAACACGACAGCAGGTGGGCGTGTCACAAGGAGCCAATCACGTCGCGCTAACAATATTTGACATAAGCGGCCATCTTGTACGCTACGAGTCACTTGACGGTGAGCTTTCAGTGTGAGTAGACGTGTGTCACGCGCGTGCTTTTCGTTAAGTCCTTGAAAATGCCTGGTGATATTCAGGCGAAACGTCGGAAGACAAATGGTCTTAGTCAAGACCTACTGACACGGGAAAACCGAGATAAAAATATTATAACATATATATATATATATATATATATATATATATATATATATATATATATATATATATATATATATATATATATATATATATATATATATATATATATATATATATATATATATATATATATATATATATATATATATATATATATATATATATATATATATATATATATATATATATATATATATATATATATATATATATATATATATATATATATATACATATATATATACATATATATATATATATATATATATATATATATATATATATATATTTATATATATATATATATATATATATATATATATATATATATATATATATATATATATATATATATATATATATATATATATATATATATATATATATATATATATATATATATATATATATATATATATATATATATATATATATATATATATATATATATATATATATATATATATATATATATATATATATATATATATATATATATGTTACTAGAAAGGTTTTCACGGGTATTTGAAAATATGAAATTATTATTATCTTTGGGGTTATCCCGCGTCAAAATCAGATCCTTGGAAGGATCTTTCGTCAACCGACGTTTCGCCTGGATCACACCAGGCATCTTCAGGGCCTTGTTGATAGATTCTCGCTTCGTGTGTCAGTGCAAGCACGTCCGTTCGAGCCGAGAACCTAGCACCAAGTGAAGATTGGAAAGTTAAAGTTTAAACTGTTGGGGTAGATGGGTTTTCCCCGCTTTTGTTCGCCTTAATGGCTTTTGACTGGCTTCTGGTGATTCGCCTCACGCCTAATGATGTATCTATTGTATTAATTTTATTTGTTTGGCGTTTAACATTTAATGGGTTTACTGTAATGGGATTTTTATTGCTGTCAATTTCTGAGGTATTTAATGAATGTTTTATAATGTTATTTTTATTTTTATTGTCGATTCTATTTTTATGTAAGATATTTTTCCAGGCCAGCGGGAGACGCACACCATCGTCTCGATTATTCACGACATTCTTCCTTTTGTAAATTTCGATTGCCTCTCTATAAATTCTTACTGTTTCTGTGTTAATACTTGCAACTACGCGTGCATTATCGAAATCGATTTGATGTCCTTCGTTCAGAGTATGTTGGACTAGTGAAGACGTTAATTTTCTATTGTTTGAATCCACTCTATGCTCCGCGACCCTGGCTGATATTTTTCTGTTACTTTTTCCCACGTATGTCTTGTCGCATGATTTACATGGTATTTCGTATATGCCATGAGACTCTAGAGGGATTTTGTCTTTTACATTTCGCAGAAGGGTTGATATTTTATTTTCTGTTCTAAAGACTGTTCTAATATTATGTTGATTAAGAAGGCGACTGATTTTATCTGTGGTTCCTTTTATGTATGGTAAAAAAGCTGTAGCTAACGGTTTTTCAGAAATAGTTTTATCAATTTTTATGACGTTTTTATTAGTTTGACGTTTGACTGCTTTATTTATAACAAAATTGGAGAAGCCATTACATTGCAGGGTTTTTTTGAGGTTATTTAATTCATTTTGTTGGTGGTCGGAGTCGGTTATTTTTATAGCTCTGGAAACTAATGTATTAGCTACCGATGCAATTTGTGCCGGGTGATGGTTTGAGGATGCATGTAGATATCTATCTGTATGTGTGGCTTTCAGAATATAAAATATCAACCGAATATAAAAAATAACAGAAAATAAAATATCAACCCTTCTGCGAAATGTAAAAGACAAAATCCCTCTAGAGTCTCATGGCATATACGAAATACCATGTAAATCATGCGACAAGACATACGTGGGAAAAAGTAACAGAAAAATATCAGCCAGGGTCGCGGAGCATAGAGTGGATTCAAACAATAGAAAATTAACGTCTTCACTAGTCCAACATACTCTGAACGAAGGACATCAAATCGATTTCGATAATGCACGCGTAGTTGCAAGTATTAACACAGAAACAGTAAGAATTTATAGAGAGGCAATCGAAATTTACAAAAGGAAGAATGTCGTGAATAATCGAGACGATGGTGTGCGTCTCCCGCTGGCCTGGAAAAATATCTTACATAAAAATAGAATCGACAATAAAAATAAAAATAACATTATAAAACATTCATTAAATACCTCAGAAATTGACAGCAATAAAAATCCCATTACAGTAAACCCATTAAATGTTAAACGCCAAACAAATAAAATTAATACAATAGATACATCATTAGGCGTGAGGCGAATCACCAGAAGCCAGTCAAAAGCCATTAAGGCGAACAAAAGCGGGGAAAACCCATCTACCCCAACAGTTTAAACTTTAACTTTCCAATCTTCACTTGGTGCTAGGTTCTCGGCTCGAACGGACGTGCTTGCACTGACACACGAAGCGAGAATCTATCAACAAGGCCCTGAAGATGCCTGGTGTGATCCAGGCGAAACGTCGGTTGACGAAAGATCCTTCCAAGGATCTGATTTTGACGCGGGATAACCCCAAAGATAATAATAATTTCATATATATATATATATATATATATATATATATATATATATATATATATATATATATATATATATATATATATATATATATATATATATATATATATATATATATATATATATATATATATATATATATATATATATATATATATATATATATATATATATATATATATATATATATATATATATATATATATATATATATATATATATATATATATATATATATATATATATATATATATATATATATATATATATATATATATATATATATATATATATATATATATATATATATATATATATATATATATATATATATATATATATATATATATATATATATATATATATATATATATATATATATATGTTAACATTAAGGTTTTCACGGGTATAAGATGCAAAACATTGTCAACCAGAGTTGTTGATATTGGGTTTTCGGATCATAGACTAGTTAGTACACAATTGAAAATAAATAAACCGAATCCAAAGTATGATACATTTACCTCACGCTTTTGGAAAAACTTTGATAAGGAAAAGTTTATATGTGACCTGAGACAATGTGAGCTATTTAATGTTGATTTAAACACCATAGACACAGAAAATCTAATCGATATTTATAACAGAAATATAGAAGAACTTATAAATAAACATGCACCGCAAACTATAAAAACCATTACAGCTCGTATATCAAATAAATGGTTTGATGATGAGTGCTGAAAGCGTAAAAAAGCTATGCGCAGGTTTGAGAGGGCCTATAGAAAGAACAACAATCCAAATGATCGCTCTCTATGGTTAGAATCACAGAAACTTTACTCGAAAACAATTCACAATAGAAAACAGGTCTTCTGGCAGTCAAAAATCAGCGAAAAACAAAGTCCGAAACAACTTTGGTCATCATTGCATCACGTATTTGGTGACAGTAAACCACAAAATAATGTTAACTTAAAACCAATACTTACAAGACTTTGTAAATGGTTTTAAACAGAAGGTAGAAAATATCAGAAATAAATCTATATTTTCAACAAAACCTAATATTCCAGAGACATATATTTCTACATTACATGAATTCGAACCAGCGTCGGTATCTGAAATATCAAAAATAATCAAAAATCTACCGAATAAACAGTGTGCTCTAGACCCACTACCGACATGGCTTCTTAAAGAATGTGTCGAAACAATCTCACCGTTATTAGTACATATATTCAACAGTTGTTTAAGTAGCGGTGACTGTCCAAATTATCTCAAATTTTCTCATATAACTCCGATCTTAAAAAAACCTCAGCTTGATGATCAAGACCTATCCAATCATAGACCAATTTCAAATCTTTCTATTTTAAGTAAAGTTCTAGAAAAATTAATATCTATACGATTGGTTAGTTATTTGGAAAGCAATAGACTACTCCCGGACAGACAATCAGCATACAGGAAAAATCATACAACAGAAACTGGAATCTCAAGGATCATATCAGATCTAACAATTTCCGTTAATAATGGTAACATGGGATTAATCGCCGCATTGGATTTGAGTGCTGCGTTTGACACCGTGGACCATCAAATTTTACTAAACAGGCTAGAAAATACTTTTGGAATTAAAGGTACAGCAATTAACTTTTTTAAATCATACCTACGAAATAGATGTTATACTGTTAAATATAATGGACATAACTCACAGATTATGTCAGTTGAGACAGGTGTTCCACAAGGCTCTATATTAGGTCCTATTCTGTACAACATATATACATCAGAAATTCAGAAAATTATACAGTCATTCGGATTGTGGTCACATTCTTATGCAGATGATACACAAATCTATTTTTTTTTGTATGACAGAAGTAATTCTCACATTAAAAAACAAAGTAGAGCAGTGCATAACAACAATAAACACTTGGATGTCATCAAATAGATTAACATTAAACTCTGATAAACAGAATTTCTTTGGATTAACACACACAAGAAACAACATGCAATCGATCGTTCACCCTTTGAAATTAATGGCATGACTATAAAACCTAAAACGTCAATAAAGCTACTTGGAATCCACCTGGATTCCGAATTATCATTTGAGACACAGATCAGCAATACTGTTAGCAGCTGTTTCTATCAACTTCGTAATTTAAAATCAGTTCGAAAGTATTTGCCAATAGACGCAGCACGAATGCTAATAAACGCACTTGTTGTATCAAGACTGGACTACTGCAATATTGTATACGCCGGTCTACCCCAGAATCAACTAGATAGACTTCAATCAGTTTTCAATGCTGCTGCCAGACTGATTAAGTGTTCATCAAAATTTAATCACATAACTCCACTATTGAAAGATCTGCATTGGTTACGTGTTCCGGATTGTATTTTATTTAAAGACTGTTGGATGGTACATAAAGCGGTCAATGGAAAAACTCCATCATACATAACGGAGTTAAGTATACCACAGCAGTTAACGCGGCTTATATCTGCAGCATAACTACCGTTGGACGTTTAACTGAAAAAAATCGGTGTCACTACACTAAATTCGGCGAACGTGCTTTTGCTGTAAGGGCACCGATTCAGTGGAACAATTTACCACCAACCATAAGAGCGGTGAATAGTGAAATAAGTTTTGAAAACAGTTAAAAACTCATTTATTTAAATGAAAATTTTAAATAAAAAAATTGACTTATAAATAAATCAACGGTCGAATAAATAAATATTAAAAAAATATAAATATATAAATCAATGATCGCATAAGTAAATAAATGAATAAATAAGTGAATAAATATATACATAAATCAAAAAATAATAAGGAAAAATCCTGTATACCCATATACAAAATGGTATATTATATAAAACTGGTATAATGCTAGAGGTTCAAGTACCAATAATTGTTTGAATATTGAAATAAAATTATAAATGAATGAATGAATAGGGACGGAAGGGACTGTAGGGATGGAAGAGAAAATATACGGAATTATTATTAGCAAATCTAGATAAGAATGTTAAATAATAAAAAGGAAAAATACCGATCAACCATTTTTATGTATTTGGAGGTAAATAATTAAATAGACAGGACAACGTCTGCCGGGTTTTACTAGTCGGTATATCTTTTTTTTCTCCCAAGATACGAACTACTGCTTGATTATCACAAGAAATTGTAAATTTTCTCCCATATAAATACATGAAAAATTTATTTAATACAAATATAATTCCTAACGCTTACAAATCTAAAATACTATAATGTTTTTCCGATAATGTCAAACAACGTGATGCAAAAGCAATCGGTCTTTCTTTTCCATTATTATATACATGTAGTAGGGTCGCCCCCACTCCTGCTCTTGTTGACGCATCAGTGACTATATTAATTTTAATTAATGGATCGAAATGTGTCAAAATTCTCTCTGAGGTTAAAATTCATTTCAAATTATTTAATCCACTATTACACTCTTCTGACCAGTTCCATTTAATCCCACTTTTTAATAAATCATATAAAGGCTGTAATAAAATTGAAATAATTTATACAAAATTTCTATAATAATTAATAAACCCCAAATAACCTCTTAATTCTGTTATATTTTCCCGAATTTTCGCATCACAAATTGCTTTAATCTTATTTTCTAAAGGTGATATTCCTTCTTTAGCAATTTTAAAACCTAAGTACTCTACAGAAGATTTAAAAAATTCGCACTTTTCTTTATTCACCGTTAACCCACAATCCTTTAATCTATATAAAACATGCAATAAATTATTATTATGATCCTGTATGTATTTACAAAACGAGAATATCGTCTAAAAACGCGATTACCCCTTTTAATCTTTGTAATGATGAATGCATTACTTCTGCAAAAATCCCTGGACTGTTACTAAGCCCATAAATTAATATTTTAAAACGAAATATTCCCACATGTGTTGCTATCGTAGAAATTTCTCTACTATTATTTTCTAATTCTGACTGACAATAAGCGTTTAAAAAATATGAAGCTCCGTTTAGATTTGACAATAAATCATTAATTACTGGTAAAGGAAATTTTTTAATTAATCCAGGATTAATTGTCCTTTTATAATCTCCACAAATACGTACTGATCCATTTTTCTTTATAATTGACACTATTGGTGACGCATATTTTCTCAATAATACCCTTCTTGTAATTTAATTAGTTCTGCTTCAACTTTTTCTTTCAATGCCAACGGTATTGGTCTTGGTAAACAGAATTTTGGTTCAAAATCCTCTTTTGAAGTTAATTCAACTTTAAATTTTGAAAAATTGCCTACTTTATCCGTAAAAACTTCACTAAATTTATTTTGAATATGTTCAACGTCAACATATTATTTTCAATTACAAAAATTTCCGACATTATGCATTTCATATGTTTCTAAGAAATTTCTACCTGATATTACATAATATATATCACCTCCATTTCGTATCACTACGAAATCAAAACTGATTAATTTATTTTTGAAATATAGTTGTAAATTAACCTTACCTCTAACATTTAATTGATTATTTGCATACCCGTAAACTTTCATGTCACAATCACTCAATTGTAAATTGTTCAATTCTTTTACATATGTATCTACTGGAAGAACGGATAGACTTGCTCCCGTGTCAATGATTGCCTTGACCTTTTTATCATTTAATTCGATATTAATCGTATACGGTTCCACAAAATTAATCATATTTACACTATTTACCACGTTATTTTTGTTTTTATTTTTATTGTAACCATTAAATTATAACCATTCACACAAATGAAAACATTTATTTTACTATATAACACAATTGTTAGAAGTCAATTGGAGCATGCATCAGTCATCTGGAATCCACAATATAATATTTATATTAACAGTATAGAACGAATACAACAAATATTTTTGAAACATATGAAGTACAAATTTGGTAATAACTACAAACATGAATTGCAGACTTTACAAACAAGACGAAGGACCTCAGACTTAATGTACCTTTATGAAATAATAAACTTCAATATTGACTGTACAGACCTTCTGAAAATTATTAACTTCAACATACCAAACAGACGAACAAGACACACCTCAACGTTCTTTTTAGACAAAAAAAACACTAATGCCGCTCAAAATTCGCCATTGTACCGATGCCTTACCACGTATAATAATTTGGAAAAGATCAGGTCCGTGGACATATTCTGTATGTCCAGGACTCTTTTCAGGAGCCACGTTAGACAGGAATAATATTTTTTTTTGTTACCAGTAGTGAGTACAATGCACCATGAAATCAAAGGAGAGCTGATTAAGTTACAATTACTTATGTTGCTTTTCTTATTTATTATATTTGTTTAAAAAAATATTATTGTACGTTGCCCATTTTTTCAAAGAAATAAAAAAAAAAATTAAAAAAAAAATAATTGCACACCTTAGCAATGTGACCAACCTTTTTACATTCAAAACATTCACATGTCTTATGCCGGGGGGGTTCATATGTTTGTTCATATGTTCATATGGCGCGGCGAACGTTTCGGCGAGCGTGTAAACGAATCAAAAGTCGACAGTTTGGACACTATTTACATGCTCGCGAGCGCTTCGTTAGTATGAGTATGCTTTGAAGCGGCAAAAATAACGAACGTTGTGGTTATGTCGGTCATAACTTTTGGCCTAACGTATTTATATTATAATATAGTTTTTTTTAATTATCTCTACACGTACATGTTCTTAATCAAATAATAGACATTTTTCAATAATTATTATTTAAAAATTCTAAAAGAAATACATACATAATATAAAAAAATATTTTAACCATCAATTATCTTAATCTATTAGTTTCTAGTTTAAATAAATTCATACCTTATTTATTTATTTTATTTATTTATTTGCTTCGTTGTACCAGTGGTTCATTTTTAGGGCTGTGTTGTTCTAATTGTATGCCAATACCTATACTTATTTGGCAAACATATACATACATACATACATGCATTCATTCATATAATCCATTATTTGATATTGATTTTATGCATATAGTGTATTAATAAATATATAAATAACATGATTGAATAAATGTATTTTATAAATAAATATACAAATATTTGAAGGAATGTTTTCAAATCATAATATATTTAATCCTAAATAATTCATAATCAGATAAACTATAAATATAAATCTACAAGACAGCGATGAGACCTGCAATGACATATGGTGCGGAGTGCTGGACAGTTAAAAGCACACATAAAGAAAAACTACATGTCAATGAAATGAAAATGCTGAGGTGGCGGGGTGACGAAGCTTGATAAAATTCGTAATTAATTGATAAGAAGAAGCTTTGGAGTAGCCCCCATACCATAAAAACTTACAGAAAGCCGACTCAGTTGGTATGAACATGTAATGAGGAGGCAAAATGATCATGTGGTGCAAACTGCTCTAGCACTCCCAGAAAACAGAAAAGGAAAAGGATGTCCAATATCCACGTGGTGGGGCAGTATGAGTAAGCTCATGGATAAAGCCCACATCCCAACCCCGACTATACAGGACAGATCATCGTGGCGCCAAAGGATTAGGAGAGCCAAACCTTCCTAAAGTGGAATAAGGCGAAGAAAAAGAAGAAGAGATAAACTATAAATATAACTTGGAATATTCAAATTACAGATGTAAAATACGTGTTATTATTATAATTTTGGATGTCAGTTGTCGAAATTCCGATACGTCTTTCCAGCGCCGGAGCAAAAACGATACTAATGTCAGCACCAACGTGTAAACGGCTCGCAAACGTCTGCCGCAAATCCATTTGAATCGTGCCAAAAAAACCGACACTAGATGGGATCGGGCGCGAGCCCCGGCGAGACCACGCGAGCCTATCCGAACACCCTATTTACACGTTGGAGCTCGGGATGTTCGGGATGTTGCTTTTTATATGTGATCAATCCCCGCAAGCGAAACAAAATCTTTTTGTTGGCTCACGCGATAACTCAACGAATGTGAAACGGAAATTTTAAATATGACATCTTATCTTGGTTAAGATCAACTTTACTTTATATACAATTATAATAATATGTTATTAGATCTTGTTTTTAGTAATGTAAAGAATGTTAAAGTAGAACCCGCTGTCGATACACTGTTGCCTATTGACAATCACCATCCACCTTTGGATGTCACAATTAATGTTTTTATTGGAAATAAGCTTAAAATCAGTCACTACAAACGTCTTTTCGATAAATGTAACTATGACCAGATAGCGACCGAGATCTCATCGAGTGTAATCGATCAATATGGTAATCGATCAGTTTTATGGAATAGTAAACACCGTTTTAGAAAAACATGTACCTTCATGTCCATCGAAAATCTCTTCATACACCAAAAGTTCTCAAGACAATTGATAGATTTGATTCAATTGAAAAAATACAGCACATTACACATAAAGAGAACAGAAGTATAGATATCTACATGTTGTTTAGTGATACTCGCAAAAAATGTAAGAGGCAGATCGAGCAACATCGCTCTGACTTATAAAAAATATTGAAAACCAGTTGCCATCACAAACGGTTAATCTTCAAAAATTTGTGAGATCACTCAATGACGACCATAATGACCTTCCGGGAGTGATGTTTTATAATAATAGAATAGCTGAATCTATTGAGGATATAGCAGTTCTCTTTGCTGACATCTTCGAATCAGTGTATAACAAACAATTACCAGACAGTGATATCCCTAGTTTTGAATTTCGTGATAAAGTAAATATCCTTAATATATGATTTACCAAATCTGATGTTTTGAATGGTGTAAACTCTCTAAATGCTTGCAAATCTGCAGGCCCGATCAAATACCTCCCATTCTTTTAAAAAATGACGAATATAAAGACATATACATACCGCAAAAACAATGTAAAAAGACTTGTCAATGAATTTCTATTGAGGTGTGGATTTATATATATATTATAATTTTTAAAAAAAAGTTAGTTTTTTAATCATTGGCTTGTTTGTAGTATATAACATCATATTCATTGATTTACAAAAAGCTTTCGATAGCGTTAGTCATAATAGATTGAACAAAAAATTAAAATACGCTGGATTCGATTATATGGCCTTGAGTTGGATGCGTAGCTACCTAAATAAACGATAGCAGTTTGTAAAATTAAACGGTGTGCTTAGCGACCAGGTCAGTTCACAATATGGGATCCCACAAGGTACTGTATTGGGACCTGTACTGTTCTTGATATACGTTAATGATTTATATAAACTGGATCTTCACTCTAGTGTTATTTCCTTTGCCGACGACACAGTCATGTTGTCTGTGGGAGAGACATGGAGTGAGGTAACTGAAAGAGCAAATAAAGATATAAATGTATTAAAGGCTTGGTTTAATAGCAATATATTAACATTAAATGCACAAAAAACTACTGTAGTGCCTTTCGCAATTCAAGGCAAAAATATACCAAATACGTTAAATATTAAAATCCACCGACAGGATTGTGATGCATTTGGTTCTTGTTCAGAACCTCAGTGTACCACACTAAATGTGAGCAAGAATGTCAAATATTTGGGTGTCATAATTGAATCTGAAATGAAATGGAAGGACCATATATGTAAGACAGGAGAAAGATTGCATAAAATATTTTATGTTTTTTACCGTATAAGAAATTTTCTGGATATTGAAATGCTTAGAATGACATATTATGCATTGGCTCAGTCTGTGATGCAATATGGAATAATTGGATGGGGAGGGTCGTATCCTGCTCACTTGAAATTATTATATACCATACAAAGAAAGATTATTAAAATTATTTTAGTAAAGCCAAGCGATTTTCCCACTGAAGAGTTATTTTCTCAATTTAAAGTTAAAAAATTAAATGTGTTATATAAAATAAATGCAATTAAACAAATATGTAAAGAATATTTCACTAACCAAATTCACCCTATAGACAATCTAAGAATTGGTCCTCGCACAAGTGGAATGATAAAGATCCCAATGAAACAAATTACAAATTATTTAAGGATAAACTCAAGACACTTTGAAACACTCTCCCTCATATTCCATTCTATAAAATTGCTATTTTTGTGGTTAATTTTTATTTTTCTATGTACCTGTTGTAATTTTAATGTTGGTGTTTTTTTGATTTTGGATGTATTTTCTCTTTTTTTTGTTCTTTATATATTTTGTTCTGAAATTGTGTCCTTTTTTATACATAATTGTTAATTGATTTGTTTTATATATTTTATAAGATTTATTTTATGTATTTTTTGTGAAGTATTCATATAATGTAAGCAAAGAGCTGCTGCTTTCCTAAACACAAGCTTCTAGCTTAAATTAGGCAAGGAAATATAAATATGTTGATATATGTAACCAAATATTTGTAAACGTATGTTTTGTCTAATAAAAAAAAAAAAAAAACATCTTTTGGCCAAAATCATTATTCATATTATGGGGTGAAGTGGTTTAATGATTTACCAGTGGATATGAGAATAGTGGCGCAAAATAATTTTGGTGGGTTCTTGGTATTGCTGAAAGACTTTTTGAAGTAACATTTTTCTTGTGTATTCATTGTGTATTGTTTATTTTCAATTTGTGTATTTTTATTTATTCTACAGACCAATTTTGTATTTTTTTTTCTCTCTTTATATATAATATTATGTATGTTTGTATCTAAATATGTATGTTATTGTAAATATATTAGTGCCTAGATTAAGATGTATGTATATAAATAGATTAGATAGTTTTTAGATTTGTGAAATGTGACTCACTTCAAAGCACGAGAAAACTCTTTTTGAAGTTGAGTCATAAAAAAAAACAAAATTATAATGTATCTTTTTAAAAATTGTACATATTGTTGTATTGTGTATTTTTCTTTGTTATTTTTAATAATAAATAAATAAATAACGAAAGAGTTCGGTTAATATATATCAAAAATATTTGTTTACTGCCGCACACACCTTTGCGCCGGCCGCTATTTGTAATATTTGGTTCATGCATAAAAAAAAAAAAAAAAAAAAAAAAAAAAAAAAAAAAAAAAAAAATGTGACAAACAGTGATTATGACGTAGATTTTATATGCTCAATACACATGAAAGTGTAATTTGTTATCATTCTTATATACATATAATTGAATATCTATTTATGTTTCTTGTATTAAATTAGATACCTATATGTTAAGGATTTCAATTAAATTTACAGTGACTTATTGTTTTGAAATCGATGCCACTTATGTTATAAAAAAAAAATAAAACATTATTATTAGCCGTGTAAAATATGTTTTTTTTTCCTGTATATTTTATTTATGTATTTATTTGCTGAATTAACGGCACAAAATTTTCTTTTACATACTCTTAGAATAAAAATCCACATATTGAAAACAACAACACTGTATAATAAAAATAACACATTTAAATCACTTGGTAAAAATAACGCGCACGCACTCACGCACACACCATCACGCCGTATCCCTACTTGGGATAGGTAGACGGAGAAAACCGAACGCAAGACTCCTCTATCTTGACGTACATGTTTGTGCCTCATTTACATCCTTGCATCACGTCATACATGCTCTCCTATTATTCTGACTTTGTATATTACCATCTTTCAAAATCTCATTTATATGATCATGCCAACTCTTTCTCGGCCGGCCACGACCTCTCATTCCACTCTTTTCAGCCTTGTATACATTTTGTCAGGCGTTCATCGTTCATTCTCTCTACATGTCCGAACCATTGCAGAACATTTATTTTCATTCTAATCACAATATGATGGCACAGACTGACGGCTCGATAATTTTTGCAGTCGAAATTTGACCCTTTTTTGAAAATAGGTACAATCACTGCGTTCCTCCAATCCGGCGAGGTATGTCCTGTCTCCCAACATCAATTTATTGAAGAGGCTGTGACACCATTTCATCGCCTTTTCGCCACCATATTTGATGAGTTCAGATGTTACAAAATCAAATCCCGTAGCTTTTCCTGTACGTGCATGCTTCACTGCTTCTCTAACTTCTTCTTCTTCTTCTTTTCCCTCGCCTTATTCCCATTATTTGGGGTCGGCTCTCCTAGTCCGCATGCGCCAGGTTGCTCTCTCCTGTGTTTCTTCATGTGTCACATTCCGCGTCTTCATGTCGCTGTGAACCGTGGACATCTTTGTGGACCGTGGTCGCTTTTCGGTCTCTATATGCAGAGCCTTATTTACAATGTGGGAGTCATCTCTCCTGCATATATGCCCATACCACCGCAATCTACCCTCCCTCATCTTTTCGGCTATGGGAGCTACCTTGAAGCTGCCTCGGACGTAGTCGTTCCTGACCTTGTCCAGTAATGTCAAACCGCCGCGCCGGCCCACCTCAACATTTTCATTTCGGTGACGTGGAGTCTCTGCTCATCCTGCTTTCTAGAAGCCCAGCATTCTGATCCATAGAGCAAAGATGGTCTCACACATGTCTTATATACTCTGCCTTTAGTCTGGACTGGCATTCTTCTGTCGCACAGTACTCCTGTTAGGGACCTCCATTTTAACCAGCCTGTATGGATTCTATGCTCTATATCACTTTCGATCTTTCCGTCCTTTGTGAGGACGGAGCCTAAATATGTGAACTGCTCTGCTTGTTTTATTGTAGTGTCATCTAATTTCACTGCTTCTCTAACTTCGTCTTTTAATTTTTTTTCGCTATCATTCTCATTTCCATGTTGTGTCATTCTCTCATATCTCGCACTTTCGCTCTGTGAACTTTCGTACAATTCTTCAAAATACTCCTTCCATCTCTGCGTGACTTTTGTTTCATTCATAACCAAATTTCCATCTTTATCCTTAAAACATTTTGATCCGTTCGACGATTCTTGTTTTCTTCTATTCACTCTTTTCCAAAACATTTTTTTGTTACCAGGAAAATCATTCAAAATCGTTATACTTTCTCTTTCTTTCAAGTCACTTTTTTCCCTTTTCACAACTTCTTTTTTTTCCTCCTGCATTCGTTATATACTTTTTTTCTTCTTTTTCTTTTTCATTCATTTCTCCTTTTACATTTTAACCAATTCTTCCATGCTTTGTGTTCTCTTTCACTATTTCCTGTACTTCTTTATTCCACCATGCATCTCCCTTCATTCTACATCATTTCGCCTTACCACATGCATTCTTTGCTGCATCAGTTACAGTGTTTCTTAGTATCTCCCATGCTTCACTCACATATATTTAGCTATGTAGATACCTAGAGCGCAATCAACCGTTCTGTCAAATTCTCGTCTGATATTTACTCGCGATTTTGATTCGCGATATTTGATTCGCGGTAATGGACTGTTCCTGTTTGTTCGAAATCGTCATCCAGCAAGCAGATTTATTTTTGTGACAACCAAAAAGTGATCTGTCTCCAGCTCGGAACCTCTATATACCCTCGTGTCCACCGTCGCTTTTCTCAAAGCAGAATCCACGCATACAAAGTCCATAATAGACCGTTCATCCCCTCTTTCCCATGTATACATATGGATCTTTTTGTGGTCAAACATAGTGTTTGACACAAAGAAATTCATTTTCACACAAACATCTATCAATCTTTTCCCGTTGTCATTTATTCTGCAAACACCGAAGGGCCCGAGCGTTGATTCAAAATCTTCCTCCAAGTTCCTACCCAGCCATTTAAATCTTCTACTAGTATTATCTTCTCACTATCTTTTTTCTTATTCATTTCCTCTATCACGCTCGCCTAAAACATATCTTTCTCGCTTTCAAAGCCAATGAGCAAAAAGACCCCCGTGATTCCAATCTTGAATTTGATACACATAAATCTTGAGCCGACTAATAAGTACTCTTTCATGCAATCGACCATTCGCTTTTCTAAAACAGCCCCAACTCCTTCACATGCAAATTCATCCTCATTTATTCCTGACCATAGTTTCACTCTTCCATCATATCTTTCCTTCATCCCACTCTCCTTTCTTTTTATCCCTGTAAGACACATCACATCGATTTTTTTCATTCGCATCACATCACACATTTCGTTCATCTTTCTTTCTATTCCTCCTCTCACACTCCACACTCCGAATCTACATTTGATACTCCTCTTGTCGCCTTCCCTATGGATATGGTAAAAATAAAATATATAATATAATAAAACAAGCAAAAAAGGTAATAAACAAAAAAATCTGAATTGAAAAGAAAAGGAAAAAACAAATTAAATAAAAATACGTAAACAAGTGAACTCGCAAAAACTATAACATTAGAAAAACTTTAAATTAAATTAAAAAGTACAATTTTGTACATGATAAAAAGAAACACCAACTATTCCTATATATTACAAATATACACCGAAAAAATCACATGTTGTCTCTCTCGTAAAAAAAATATGTATTGTTTGTTTGTATTTATGTTTGGACAGCATAAAAATTCACCTAAATGAGAATATTCATTTCCAATATTACGGAGACGGCTGACTAGCGAGTGATATTCTGACTATGGCCCAGTATTTCAGTCGGCCCTTAGGAGTTTAACTCAAGTTGAACAAAAATATTGCGTATTTCAGTACCTAATCTTCCCTTAAATACGTCACTAAACGACAAATATTTAACTCAACGTTTCTGGCGGATCGCGTGTCTTAATCTTGAGATAAGTATTGTTTCTAGTCTTTTTCGCCAGGTGGCGTACTAATCGCCGCACGCTTTAATGTTTTATTTCATTTTATACTACAAATAACTATGCATAATAATTATAATCATGATTTATTTTTGTTGTTAAAATAAAAGACTTGATATAGAAGTGGTTCATGTATTTAATATTTATTTTATTTTTTACATAATTACGATGTATTGCCTGACAACAAACGAAATAAACTGTCAGCCATAATGAAACGTCAGGCACGCAACTTTATTTTTGCCATGTTTTTCATCTCACTTTTTAAATTGATCCATCCTGTTTCTATATATATAATGTGTATTCTTAAATTTTCTACATAAGACACTATTTTACCATTATCACTTAGTTCCATATCCATCTGTAAAATGTACACACATTTTGCATTGATCTACTACGTACGTAGTACATATTCAATGACATTTTTTCACTACAATGTTCGATTTTAATTAAAAAAACATATCGATCGGTATAAAAAATTGAAAAAGTAACATGCTGTGTAATGAAACAAATAAAATAATGTGTTGTTATAATAATAAAATAATATTTAGTCACAGCTTCGCGTCACGTATCATTTAAGGTTATTACAATTTGACAGATGCGTTATAGACAATAACCATAGAAAAACTTAAAATATATATTATAGTTGAAGATTACGTAACTGACGTTTCATTTTGCACTGAAATACGCGAATGAAATTTAATCTTCCCTAAATTTTTAACTTGGATTACTAAAGCCAACGATTTAAGGGCCAACTAATATCTCGGGCCTATGTTTATTTATTTATTAAAATAAACACCAACAGAATATAGAAATACACATAAAACATATATGTAGACAGTTAGAATGAGCATACTAGTTTCAATGCTCCAATAACAGGTGTTTACAACATACATAATATATTGAATATAATATATCGTTTATTGAATATTTTTTTTATGTAAACATATACATTATTTTAATATTAGATAGCCGCCTCGCTAGAATAAATCTGTTCTGAAGCAGCCACCTGTACATTTGTGAAATTATTGCATAACAGCAAAAAACAAAAGAATAAGAAAGCTATAAAAATAAACATTAGGAATACTTACATAATATTTTAAATTACAAAATACAGTTTTGGAAGTGAAATAGGTACACACAATCTAAACAGACAACAAAAAATAATAAGTTAAGAAATTATTCTTGCAACATTACTTTCATTTTGGGTTCTACCCACATCGAGTAGCCACTTGGTACCACGGGTTTTGAATTGAGTTAACCCTTTAAGGTCCGATGGCAGTTTATTATAAATTCGAGGCGCAGTAAATACAAAATATCTTTGCCCAAATTTAGTATTCATTTTTGGCACCAAGTAGTTACCCGATGTTTTACCTCTTGTGTTCTTCAAGATTGAGTATTTTTGAGGAGGTTTGTTTTTTAGAAATAGAATTAATATCGATCTGGTATAAAGCTGCCTCACATCCAATACTTTGAATTGCTTGAAAAGTTCTTCAGAACAATACCTAAAAGGCTTTTTGTTGATAACTCTGTGATTTAATTAGTGGATCCAGTAATGTACGCGCAGCACCACCCCAGGCACTAATTGCATAACTGATAATACTCTGGCACAGAGCGTAGTACTCCATTTTTAATAGTGAAATGTTCATAAAGCTACGTAGAATTTTGAATATATAATATATTAATCTTCGCACCTTGTAATATTATTAATAAAATACATTTATAAAAAGTAAATCTTAATTTATTTAATTAGCTTTTAAGAATGAAATTTAAATAAGGTAACTATGTATTGTATTGTTAAAAAACGCTTCAGAAAATTTATTTATTTATTTATTTAAAGGGCAACATACATTATATAATAAATTATATAACATAAAGATGATTTGATTAATAATAAAGCCAATTACAGGTTGTCGCTGAAGTTATTGTAGTAGGTATATTAAGATGCATTAGGAATGGTTACGTATTATGGTGAGATATTGTGTGAATGATGTGTGAAATTGCATATATATGTAAATGTGTCAGTATAATTAAGTGTTAAATTTGATTATGAGAATGAAATTTTAAGTTTGATATATTTTTTAAATGTGGGGGCGCTAAGTAAGAATATGTCAATCTCTTGGAAATGCCTATTATATGTATTACAGATTCTGTACATTGTTGTATGTTGAGCATAGTTGGTGTGTTGAGTGGTAAGACGGAAAAGAGGAGTGTGTCTAGTTCTACAGGTGTAGGTAGGGATGTTGAAAGATATATAATTTAAGAGAGCAGGAGAATCAATTTTATTATTAATAATATTGTGGAAAGGCACATAACAGATAGAGTACGTCTGTTTTCGAGTGAATCAATGCAATGGTAAATCCTTGCCTCACGATACGACGGGAAATCAAGAAATGCTTTTCGATTAAGGTGTTTAATAAATATATTTTGTATCCTTTCGATACGGTTTATGTGTGTTGCATAATGGGGAGACCAGACAGGAGATACGTATTCCAGGATAAGGCGAACCAGGGAAAAATAAAGAAATTTGAGTGTTCTCAAGTTTGTGAATGGTTTGCTGGTTCTGAATAAAAATCCAAGCATTCTGTAGGCCTTATCTATAATACAGTCAATGTGAGAGTTAAACCTAAGTTTGGTGTCCATAATAACACCAAGGTCTCTAACGTTATCACTAGAAGCAATAGGTTTACCATTGAGAGTATATTGAAAGGCTATGTGAGATAGTTTGCGAGAGAAACTAATTTTATGGCATTTTGTGACGTTAATTAAGAGGTTGTTATTTCGGCAGTAATCAGATAGTTTGTCAAGATCCGATTGTAGTTAAAAAAGCAATTATTAAGATAAAACATATCACAATGATTGTTGACGTGCTTGTATCAAACGTTTGAAGGTGCTGAGGCTGTTTGAGAACATGTCGAGGTTCTCAATTTTTATGTGTAAAGAATTATATGAGCGCATCATTCTACTCAGTGGACTAAATGGCCTACATTGTTGTAGTATCTATTTAAACGAAGTACTTCCGGGTTTCTCAGCCTAACACTGGCATGGATGTTAATTTTCTCTGTAATATTGGTATCAACCATACTATTTAGTATCTTAAAGAAATATGAGCTCTGACGTTTCTCTTCTGTCTGATTGTCTTTCAATATTAAAGTGCTTTAGACGCTCAGAATGCGACATATCACCGCCGATACCGGCCCTAAATGAGAGAACTCTTGTAAAGTACCTCTGGACTCGCTCTAATTTATTTCCATGAATGGCGAAATAGGGTGCCCAAACAGATGATTGGTATTCGAGCAAGCTACGAATCAGTGAGTTGTATAAAAATATAAAACTTTGTGGATTTTTAAACGGCCTAGTCAACCTCAATACAAAACCCAGTCTTCTTTAAGAATTAGCGACTATGGTATCATAGTGGTATTTAAAACTTAGCTCCGAGTCAAGAGTTATTCCCAGATTTTCAATCGTTGTGACCTTTTTTAAAATAACGTCACCTATTTTATACGCATCGTGGTCTATTTTGTTTTTATTTCTTGTGAAGCTAATAGAAAAACATTTGTTAACATTGAGAGTCATAACGTTTCGAACACAACACGTGAGTAATATGTTGAGATCAGCCTGCAACTTCTGACAGTCACCCATGCTTTTTATACTATTGAAAATTTTCAAATCATCAGCATATATCAAACTGCAAGGAAGACGATAGATCGTTTATAAAAATCATAAACAAAAGGGGACCCAGATGCGAACCCTGCGGTACACCGGAAGAAACAGTAATAGGCACCGAATCAAAACCTCTCACAGACATCACCAGTTCAGCAATCCGCCAGCTATTCCGACAATATTAAGTTTTTTAATGAGTATTTTGTGGTTGACGCGGTCGAAAGCTTTACTGAAATCGGTATAAGTATATGGCATCAGTCAGAAATCTGAGATTAATATTTTGACTAATTACGTCGACAAACTCCAACAAATTAGTTCCTGTTGACCTTTTTGATATAAATCCGCGCTAACTGTTCGTTTGTTGGTGTAATAAAAAGGTACCTGCAATACATATATTTACTGATACGACGTGGTATATAGTAATTAATTAATTGCCAATTAAATAAATAAATAAGTTTGAATTTTGAAAACATATTGTTTGAAAATACTTTTTTCTGCATCTTTGCGCAAATGAATTCATGCAGATATTTTTTTATATCGATTTGAACAAGTTGATGAATCACTCGAGGAGATCTATCATTAGCAAATGTCTGAGACGCGACTATATTATGATGTTATGATGGTCGTTGTTAATCACAAGGGAGACAAAGCGAGAGACGCGATAAATTATATTCCAACAGTGCGGTGGTCTCCAGTCTACAGTCAATCTCCGGCTAAATATATGACTTTTGAGTCATGTAAACTTTGAGTATATTAGATTAGGATGCTTCATACGATTATACTATAGCTACAGGGCCGGATCTGCAACGCCTCACGCATTCAATTTAGTGATGAGAAAAAGTGTTGGTATTACCAGACTTGCAAGACCCAGAAAATTTCATAATTTGGTATTCCCGATGACAATGCATGTTATTTTTTGATTCACATATAACATTAAAAAATAAACTTACATCTAACATCGTGACATTATAACAATTAGGTACTGATTAATTTTATTTTTCCCAACCACCCTCAGCAATATATTTTCTTTTTCTTCCCAAATCATGAATCTGTCAATATATGTTCGTCTACACACACATGCACACCCTCTCTCACACACACACATACACACCCACACACTCTTTCTAGATATCTCTTTCACACACACATGCACACCCTCTCTCACACACACATATACACACCCACACACTCACACTCTTTCTATATATCCTTTTCACACACACATGTATGTATTACTCTTCTCTCATGCGCGCACCCACACTAATTCACACTTTTTTGTTGTATTATTTTGATATTAGGTATAGTACGTAAGAGGTACATGTTATTTTTGTATTAATATTTATTTAATTTTAATAATTGTATGCATGTACTGTGTGCTGTCATTTGTAAAATAAAATAAAATAAAAAATAAAATAAAACTATTTTCAGCTTGATTCATTTGATAAAATTTAACATTTTTTTTATTTCATACAAATTTAACAATATCTTAATCCCGAACTTCTAAGACATCTGGCACTAACCCTAAGTCGACAGCAACAATACTCACAATTAAATATTACTCACAATTTTTTTTTATATTAACCCTTTTCTTGGCATGAAGTGAATTTGATTTTTTTTTTGTTTTATCTTGATAATGATTATATTTTATATTGCTACGAATATTACCACTAGATGGTATTGCTGGTATCTATTTTAATTAAATTGTTGATAGCAAACGATAGCGCTTTTCCTCCTAAATTATACCTGCTTCCGAAAATAACCGCTCACTATATACACTGCTACCGGGAGATGATAAATAAATCTTAGCAAATTATGCTAGGTTTGGATACTATTTTGCGTTTGCTGACCACCACTTGTAAAGGTCTGCTGTCCGATCTAGGCGAACAGTTTTCATGTAAAAATCAATGGTAATGACTCTACGTAATTATTAAAATGTGAAATAGAACGAGGATAGGTACCACACGAAACAATGCATACTGATTTTATACCGGAAATGTAAAATCAAATATATGTCCTTTGCCTGCCCGTTGGTCTCGGATAGAGGTATGTACGGAGAAGTGGTGAAAATAGAAAGACCCTTTAATATGGAGCATCTGTTGGCGATTGGTTCACGACATGTAATATTAGAAATAGCTAAATTCATCTCCACCACCGGTATAAAGATATAGCTGATTGTAGGTAGCCTTTTACTCGACCATTAGAAAGTGACTGACGCATTAAATGATTTATTAGTCATTCTTTCATTGCTTGTACATATGCTTCCCTTTTGCAATCATTTAATGTAAACCCCTATATTTCTCTGAGATCTAATGGAATTCTGTTTTTACTCTTCTTTTCAACAGTAAATATATTATGATCTAAATTGTACAGCATAAATCCGCATCTATTGGTGGCTGTGCCTTATTATAAAAAAATACTGGATGAGAGAGGGCTGACATTTGTGACACATTTTTTTTTAAGGCGCGGTACTATTATAATTTGAGTCGATTTTTTTTGTGTTGCGCTACGAGCATTTTGTGACGCAACATTTTCGTATGAGCCTGGAAATTTTAGTCACTTAAAAATAAATAGTCAATTTTTATGCGTTCTTACAAGCGATGAGCGTCACATCCAACTACCTATATCAGTCATTTTGTAAGTGTACACAGGGACTTGCGTCACTTTTCCCCTTTAAAGGGTTTTTGTCAGATATATATTTCTAAACATGATTTAACTGTGAACTAAATTAAATCAATGAAAATAAAAAAAAAATAAAAGTTTGCTAGTGAAAAATCGATTACAAATTTACTATGTGACGAAAACTTTGAAAAGAGAAAACTTTGTTTTATCTCACTCACTTTGTTGGAAAAATTGCAATATATCCGTACATAATTGAATTGTAATTCAAATAATTGTAGAATACATTGTATGATGATGATGGGTTAGTAGTTGAACGGATTGGTAATCCAGTGGTCTCGAATTCGAATCTTGCCTTGAAATAACAATCAAGCTACAATTGTGGATAATTCTCACATTTAGATACCTTTTCAAAATAATGAAGAATTAGGCTCCGACGGATTCTCTATACTTCCTATCAACCATAACTACCGATTTCTTACTGTTATTTTTTAAAAAATCTTTTATTGTCATTATTGTGCAACATTTTCCTTATTTTTGGCGACACATATTTCTTTGAACCTAGTGCAACTGCACCGTTTAAAAATGTGATTTATCAGGTCCTGATACCATACAAATGTACTCATAAACTACTGGTAGAGAAGCTAATAAAAGAACATCTGTTGGCGCCATTATACACAGCTTTGTACTTCACTAAATATGTATAGCCATATATTGGTTATAAATTATGTACCTACATATATAATTATAACATTTGTTAATTGAGTCACTTCAAATTGCTATATGAATATATTAATATGACAAATGCGTTCATAACATGAACCAGTTTTTTGACAGCTTATGATTAAGGTAGTATTTAATCAGCACGAAAATCTTTATATTAAATTTATTAACCATGAGGAACACAACGAAACAGTTGTAGGGAGAATATAGACAACATCGTATAAAGATCAAGGTTAGCTTCCTTAAAATGGAATCGCGCTGGCCTTGTAGTGAGAACAGGTGGACCAAACGTACCCTGGTGTGGCGATCCTCAACTGGTCGCAGAACCTACAACACCGACACTCAACACTTATAGACAAATTATGGATACTTTTTTTTTATTAACACAAAATTAAAAATGTAGGTACCTACATTCTAAATATTGTTAGCAAAAAATATTTAATCTTCTTCGCTGGCCTAAGATACGTCAACGTCGTAACATTATCTACTGTATAATATAATTAACAACACTAATTCACCACAATGTCTCTCTTCGATCTGCCGAACGTACCACACTAGCTATTCTCATTCATTCTACTGAATCGATCAGTTCCTCTTTAGAAGTACAATCGGCAAGACTATGGAATTACTACGATGTCTTAATCGATTCAACTTTTTAAAAAGAAACTAAAGCTGTTTTACCTGTCTAATAATTCTTAACTGACACCCCATATCCATCCTCCCTCCCCTCCCTCAACCTCTATTTCCTTCCTTCCGCTGTTGCTGTGAATTTACTTATAATAATGTTACGTGTTTCTTTCCGTTTGTTATAAATTTAATGTACCTACCACTATACTATGTATGGCCTCGCGTTGCTATGGTTGGTTGGAAGAAATTGCCTTGTGGCAATAAATCCGCCATTATACATAGTATTGTTCATGAAGCTTAATAAATAAATAAATTATGATGATTTCTTATTTTTTATCGCTTTTCAGCAAGTAACAGGTAGGTTACTATGTCAAATATTAATTTAACACGCACAAAATAACAAGTTGTCACATTTTGCAGACCAAAAATGTTTATCATCTAAATCCATACGGAAAACACAAATATAACTGTGTTTCAACCGGAAATCAAATGCTAAGGAGTTAGAGATATAAGCAACTGGGCCACAAAGGCCTGATAACTGAAAGGCCTGATATCAGATCAAAGATTTATTAGAAGTAGAAAAGGGTGTGGCGTTCGGTTCTTTATGCCTGCTTCGAATATTTTTTATGATTTGATCAACTGCATCCATTATATTATCACTTATGGTGATGTGGCGCAGCACAGCACTACGCCTTTGAACATCACTACGCGATGCGCGCCGCCTCGATTTGTATTGGCGCAGAGCCTACTCTAACCATTCGGATCTTCTCAGCCCAGTACGCAAGACGTTTGCCGTGAACGCTTCTTCAACATCAATCCGCGAAAATAAGATATTTTAATAGTTTTAATATATTGTACCAAATAAGCCACAAGAAATTATATATTCAGTAAGTGATATTTCATTCATAAATAATCAGTTGCTACCCAAAAGTATATATATTGGTAAGGAAGTATTTTATATATTATCATTTAATCTTTGAACACGCAAATATATCCTTCCGATATATTCTGATATACCTAATTTACTAATTTATAATCCAAACATAAATACTTCATACCAAAGTGACTTTCACCAACGCCCCCTAACTCTTAGGTGCTACCTTAGAATTCTTATGTAGTACCTAACGTGAAATTTCGTTTCACCACCAACATAAGAGTTACCTAAGACGTTAAGACTGGTGAAAAACAAACGATACGTTAGGGGCTACCTAAGCTTAGGTGATACCCAGCTATGTGACAGTTTAGGTAACGTTGGTGAAAGTCACCATTAGACAAGTTAGTTTACTTATTTCTAAAATCCAACAGTTAGCAAGAATGCCTTTGGAATGAGTAGTGGCAGAGCGGTTAGCGCACTGGGTTAGTAATCCAGTGGTAATAAGTTCGAATCCTGCCACGACCGATTTCGTTCGCCTATAGTACAAGCATTTATGCTTAATTTAGGGAATGTATGATGATGTATATGTACTTGGACAAATTAATTTCAAAAAAATGATATACCAAAAAATTTTTTAAAATGTAGCAAAAATAGTGAAATTAATAGTTACTATAACTTTATTTAATTATGGTACAATTTTTGTGAAAATTTGTTTAATTATTTATACGTAAATTTGTATAATTATTTATTAATAAATTCGTATAATTAGTAGATAGGTAAGTGCTCACTATAATTTTGTATAATTATTAGGTATTTGACTTAGTATAATTTGTTAATAAATTTGTATAATTTTTTTTTTTTAATTAGTATAATTATTTGTTTATAAATTCGTATAATTATTGGGTAGGTACTCACTATAATTTTGTATAATTACTAGGTATTTGAGTTTGTTTAATTTGTTTATAAAATTGTATAATTATTTTTTTGTAAATTAGTATAATAGTTTGTATCAGTGTTTAAATCTCGAAACGTCCATAGAAAAACCAAAATTATCCTATACAAGACAATTATAAGGACTGTGGTTACATATGGGTGCGAGGCGTTGTCACTTACAATAAAATCTGCTGAAGCTTTGGATATATTTGAGAAGAAAGTTCTCCGCCGCATATGTGGACCAGTGAAGGATGGGGAAGAGTGGCGAATAAGGCAAAACGATGAACTGTCCAGAATATATGAAACACCCAGTATCTCAACATATATAAGACTATCGAGATTGAGATGTTCAGAGAATGCCAAATATGCGAATTCCCAAGAGAATTATGAATGATCATCCAGGAGGAAAAAGGAAGATAGGAAGACCCAGGTTGCGATGGCAGGACGAGGTGCGGAGGGATGCGGTACAGCTCCTAAGCATTACAAACTGGAGGACGGCAGCTGAGGACAGACGGGGTTGGAGGCAGAAGTTGAAGGAGGCCAAGGCTCGACTTGGGCTGTAGCGCCATCGAAGAAGAAGAATAATAGTTTGTATAGTTAATTTGTAAATTAGTATAATTATAAGGTACTATAATTCTGTATAATTATTACTGACTGTAACTTTATTTGTATATTTATTGTACAATTGTTTGTAAATTTGTATAATTATTAGATACGTTAACTTTATTTTTACGATTATTATTATAATTTAATATGTAAATTGTAATAATGTTACGTATAAATATACAAATCAGAATTTGCATAAACATACAATTTATAACGCCCAAGTCTTGTTTGGGTTCCTCGACCACAAAATGGGTTCTTCTTAAGAAAGTATGAATCATATTTCTATCTTCGTATTGCTTTGAATCTACTTAATAAATCTCAATGTTATTTGACCATCTGTTTGTATATATGTACATGACATTTTGATTTATCGTCTTCCTCGAGACGTATGCAACTAAAGAGAGGTACCTGAGGACCGAATGGTTGGATGCAAAAGTTTAGGTGAGATATTCACGAAAACGACGCTATATAAATCATCCAAATTTATTATTATTATAAGTTCCGATTTCAAAGCTACTTAAATAACATATACAAATATAAGAAAATTATTCATAAATACCATCACGCTGTTTCTCTATTCAAGGTAGGCAGAGATAACCGAAAGCCAAACCTCTTCACATACATGTTTTGCCTCATTTACATCCATGCATCGCGTCATACATGCTCTTCTATTATTCTGATTTCGTATCTTTCAAAATCTTATTTGTATGATCATGTCAACTCTTTCACGAACAGCCCTTAAATTACATTCATCTCCTTGTATACTTTCTTTAACAGGCGTTCATCGTTCATTATCTTTACATGTCCGAACCATCTCAAAGCATTTATCTTCATTCTACTTACAATATCTCTTTCATTTATACATTCTCGTCTAATATCCCCATTCCTTATCCTATGATGATATTTTTTGGCAACCATTCGTCTTGGGGACCTCATTTACACAGCGTTAATTTTACTTTCATGCATCTTGTGTAATCTCCATGTCTCACTTGCATACATTTTTATTTGAAGGACTATTGCATTATGCACACCGAATTGTTCTTCTTCATTGTTCACAGCGAATATCTCAAAGATAAATATTGCATTGTGCACAGCGAATATCTCAAAGATAAATATTGCATTGTGCACAGCGAATATCTCAAAGATAAATATTGCATTGTGCACAGCGAATATCTCAAAGATAAATATTGCATTGTGCACAGCGAATATCTCAAAGATAAATATTGCATTGTGCACAGCGAATATCTCAAAGATAAATTTATTTATCTTTCAAGCCACGGGCGTCCACTTCGATCTGCTGAACGTGCTTTACTATCTATCCCTATTCATAGTTCTGAATTTTTTAGATCTTCATTTGAAGTACATTCAGCTTGACTATGGAATAGCCTAAGTCCTGATATTACGTCGTCTATCTCATCCTCAAGAAATGGCTAAAGCAAAAATATTTATCTGACAACACCTGATTACATCTTCCTCTCCTCTTCCTTTCCTTATTCCTTAGTCTTCCTGTCATTGCTATGATTTGTTCTTATATGCTATCTTCTTTGTTTTTTTTTTTGTTTTATTTTTTTTTTATTACTTTTCTTCTATATATTTATTTTGTAATGTGATTAACTTATTGCCATAGTACACATTGTTTTTTTATATTTAACATTTACTCTGGTTGGTTGGAAGAAATTGCCATTAGGCAATAAGCCCGCCAGTGTACGTATTATATGTACAAGAAGATTCAATAAAATAAAAAATAAATAATATTTTTTTTTTCGTAAATGATATTTAAGGAATGTTGAGTAGCATTTTATACTACCCATGACGGAAAGTAGGAGGGAACTGACACGACACACAAAAAATAAGAATTTATAATGGAATTCTACCAAATAAATAATCGTACAATATAACGTGCGATGTCGGGTACAGAAGCCTACTTTTCCACATGACATACATACATATATTTATACGCTGAAGACATTTTCGAGTACAAACTGTAGTTAATTCCATCATTCTACTTCAGTCACAAACCACATGTCTAAGAACTAACAGATCTGATATTCTCTCTCTGTGTGTCTTGTGTCGTCTATCATATTATAATATTAGATATATGTCATATCGTAAAATATAATATGTACCTAATGTGTGTTTCGAATTTATAATCTAAAACAAATTCAATTATATTAATTTTGCTCGGAGCAATTCTGACAGTTTCCAAAAGCGAATCGGGACCATTTCATTTCCCGCACAGATTTCGAATCAAATTTAATACATCTTCACTGTTTAACTTGACACCTAATTATAATTTAAGTAACGGTGATTAAATCTAACTAGTTTTTTTTAAAACCTCTGTTTTGTGATGAAAGCTTTTGTGTTTCAATTATTTTGATATCTAATACCCTAATTATTCCATAAAGATATTTTTATTTTAATAAATATATAATTACAAGTAGGTACCAATCTAGTGAGCGACTTTCTGAAAGAAGGAAATGTATGTAAGAGACTTGAACAGCAAATGAACATGTGTGCCGACCGCCGTGGCACAGTTGGTAAGCCATTTGGTTTCTGTGCGGGCGTCCTGGGTTATATCCCCAGCAGAGGAGAAATTATTTAAATTGATTTCTCTCGCAAATATCGCTTATCTGGGCTGGAAACACTGGTTAGTTGGAAGAAATTGACATATGGCAATAAACTAGCCACTTGCGCAGGGTGCAAGGAAGTGTTTATTTTTATTATTACTATAACATGTATGAAAAAATTCATGAATATTGATGTGGCGATGGATGCGTGTCAAGATAGAAAAATATGGTTTTCGGTTCTTTCTGCCTAGATTTGGAGGATTATTGTATAAGTATAACTTTTAATAATAGATTCTTTATAATTTATCAAAGAGCTCAAAACTAATACATTTCGTTTAGTTATAGAATGGAAAATGTTTCAAATTGATTAATACTCATCTAAATATCAAAATGTTTAATTTTGTGTAACAAAGGATCCATCTGTGAAAAAATTTCCAAACTAATATCGTTGCGGATCAAGTTTTCAGAATGAACAAACAGATGGCGCAAATAAAATGTATGATAATTTGTTTTGTAATAAACGTGGTGGGTTGTGCAATATTCCGAGTGAATGAAGTGTCCGAGGGTAGACCACGGGGTGCTCCCTGCGGTCCCAGCTCCCTGGCCGTCTACAGGATGACCCTCACTACATTATGGACGGAGGAGAGTTTCCCAAAAAGTTATCCCAAGTCTAGACCCCCGGCACAATGGTCTATGATGCTGGGTAAGTTGACCTTACTATACATACCTACATACTTACTTGATATCATTCTCGATACGTTAAACATGTGAAATTATTCACGATTTCAATTTACGCTATTTCCCGATAGATGGCGTTAGTGTCTCTTGATACTATCGATCTACTTTTCGATATCGCAGTACCTACATAGATACAAAAAAGTAAATAAAAAATAATAATAGTGATGTGTAAATGCAAGACCGGGGTGGTCTTGGTCTTGAATTTATATATCGGCCTTGGTTTTGGTTTTGCTTACTCGATCGAGTCTTGTGTTTGCAAGTCTTAAAGGTCTTTAGCAATTAGGCATATTGAAACATGACAAAAAATACATATTTCAATTTAATATATATTATGTAAAGATAATACGTAGTTAATTGCTTATTTTTTAATCAATAATTTCGCTAGTTTCGCAAGACCAAGACGATCGCAATACTTTTACTCATCACAAAATACAAACATAATTATTTAACAATGACGTTTTTTTACTTAATAATTGTGTGCGTGAAAGGATGTGCACTATGAATTTAAATATTTAATTTACTCCTTTATGAAGTTTTTGCCAAACAATTTTTGGTGAAAATCACGATTACAAAATAAAAACTACTCCGGACATGAAGTTCTCTTTGAACAACTCCAAGAGTCTTGAAATATATCCAGATCCGGACATTGGGACCTGGTTGATATGTTTTGTATGAGCACATATGTTTGTTTGCCGATTAGCTCATTGTGAGTGCGGAAAGTTGAGATTGTGTACATATTTAGTGTGGAACGGGAACAATCACTTGGTTCATAATTGCATATAATTGTCAATAAAAATTGTAAACTGCTAGCCCTAGAACAGGATTTCCTAGTTGGGCAGCAGTAATCTACTAAAGGTAAATAAAATAAATAAATAAAGATCTGTGTTATCTTCAACTATATAATGCTGTGTAGGCCGCCATTGATCAATTGGAGAGAATCCGTTACGACATTAGTAGATTTATGTTTATAGGTATTTATGCTCCTTGAGAAAGCTTTAGCTTGGGAAAGAAAAAAATTATAATATATGTATACAACTTGAGATATCGATTAAGTAATCCATATTTAATTTGTGTAATCCAACAAATTATCAAACAAGCACTGTGGCTGCTTAATTTCGTTTTTTTTATTTTTTATTTCGCTACTGCATCTACCACCCGCTCTGTATATAGGGACTGTAAAGAGCCCCTTCACAGAACGCTAATTGAGCGAAAAAAATGCCTAGCACGAAAAGTAGCTCAATGAGCTCAGTATATTAGCAATCTTGGCACCATAGTGCAAAAAGAACAATCTACGAATGTCAAAAGAAGATTCACACTCGTGGACTGTCATCGAATTCAGATTTTTTTTTAATGTAAAGCATTAAAGGTGTGACTAAGATCTATATAAAAAAAATAAACTTAATGGAAATCAACCAATAGTAAGGAACCATAACTATGACAGAACTTCTTGAAGGCTTTAAAATTGTTCTTCGAGATCACAAAATCCGCATGACCAATGGGACCTTGAAGAGGCCCACGGACAGCAACGAAGAGGTCCGATCTATAAGAGGACACCATTACTGGGTGGCCACAATCCCACAGGATATATTACAAATTTATTTATTTATTTAATGTTTTAATAACAACATTTTCGCTGTGTGTTTGGCAACATCTGTCTCTTTACAGTGGTCAATAGGCCACAAAAATATGTAATACAAAATGGGCTTTGTACCCAGGGCCTGCACCAAGGTAGGCCTCAAACCACGATATATGTATACGGCCCCAGACACATAAGTTTCTCTTTATCTCCTTAACATTATTCTATATCATGGTCTCCATTTATTATCTTGTTACTCTCATTTGCTCTATCAGACACGTCGCTTTCGACAACTTTATGTACAGGGACTGTCTTTTCTAATTGTATCTAATTAAGTACATATATTTTTTGGCCTAGCTTGGGGTTTAAACCTAGGAATGTTCATACCAATGAATGTTCATATGTACCAACGCTTCTGTTTGCGAGCTGCAATGTGTAGGTACATATATCATCAGGGCACATCGCTGTCGATGCAGATGCAGGTCAATGCGCAAATATTTCATGCGTTAACCGTTTACCTGAATAGAGTCACGCAAATCTTTTCTTGTTCCGATCCATGACATAACAAACGATTTAATTTATTATTTTATTATATCTATAGATATAAATTATGAATATACCAATGTTTATCACGTAAGTAGATCTTTTATTTGTAATCCTTCGTCATCATAAATTATATATTATCAAATATTTATTGACCTGACATTTTTAATTTCATATTTGGAGGTAGATGTTTAATAATATAAAATATTTTTCAACACGCACATAACGTAATCTTTCTGATAAATAACGATAAACATATATGTAAGTACCCCCGAACATATAGGTAATTATATCGAATATTATACTATGAACGGTGAGTTATATATTTTAATTCTGATCCAAGGATCTCGGGTTCGATTGTAGAGACACAGTTTTTCACTGTGTTTAAAGTTGGTATGTTTTTATTAGACGGTTAAATATCAATAGTTTCCAAAGTGTTAAAACAGAAGCAATACAAAAATAAACAAGTTGATCAAATAAAATTTTGAGGACAATGTTTTCTACACGTTGAAAAGAAAAATAAAAAAAGATTTTACGTCAGTCTGTAGATTATTTACATACATATTCATACTGCCAATTTCAAATACAAAATGTCAAACGCAATTGCTAATACATTAAATACAAAATCTATTGTGAAACGATATAAATGTCACTTAGGTATGTATATAATCACACCAAACAATTACAATAAAGTGATCACGTACACCAGTCGTAAGGCTTGTCTTCTTCTGGGTCACAATCCTAAGATTGGTCTACACCAAACACTCGATCTTTCCACTTAACTCTATCGTCCGCCAGTCTTTTCATCTCTTTGTAGCTGCTACACCGCACGTCACCGATTATCTGGTCTATATAGTTATTTCTGGGGCGACCTCTACAGTTACCCCCATCAATCATTCCTTCGACGATGATGAAAAGCAGGCCTGGGTGCCGGATGTTGTGGCCTATCCAAGTTGTTCTCTGTTAGGCAATTCTTTTCATAATTTGCCTTGTCTCTCCAACCCTACTTAGCACCTCGTCGTTGCTGATGTGTTCTGACCAGTGAACTTTAGCCATGCGTCTGTAGCACCACATCTCAAACGCAGACAGACGTCCCGTTTCGCGTTGGCTGATGGTCCATGTTTCACAGCCATATAGCAGTACACTCCAGACAAGAGACTTGATCAATTTTTTCCTAATTTTGTTGGAAATGTTAGGGGATTCAAAAATTGTTGATCTTTTGTTAAAGGCGACTCTTGCTTGGTGGATTCTGCTTTTGATGTCTGCTGTTGAACGTCCGTCTTGAGATATTCTGCTTCCCAGATATATAAACTCTTTCACCTGCTTAATTTCGATGCCTCCCAGAACAATATTTGCAGTGCATTCCTCCCTTCCAGCAACCATGCATTTTGTTTTGTCCTTATTTATCCTCATGTTATAATCGATTGTTAGGATGCTTTCCATCTTCCTGAGAGCCTCATTTAATTCTTCCTCTGTTACTCCTAGCATTGCAATATCGTCTGCATATCTTATCATGTCTATTTTTGCCACTGAATTTTAACACCATGCCAATCTCTCATTTCTTCTCTCAGCTCATCGATAGCCTAAGGCTTGTAGGTGCCTTGATTTCCCGGTTCACCTATAATATTCCAACTTCGTCTCTAATGAGATGTTAAAAATTCAAAAAAGTATACTTAGTTTGTATGAAATACTATTTTATCAAAATAATCAAGCTGAAAACAGTTTTAACATGAATACTCATCGGTTTTACAAAAATTCTGATTGTTTCAAAACTGGTCGAGAAGTATTTTTTGTGATTATGTCAGTGACTGAATTTTCTGAGAGATACAAAAAAATACTAAAACTTCTGACCCGAATTGCCACCTATTCTATAAAATAATTAAATTGCTAAATATTTTATTTAGAGCTGGTTTCTATGTATTCGATCACCTTAACTAAAAATAAAATCACATAGCATAAAAAAATCGTAATCGTTAACATTTTTATTGAAATCTTTGGTAAATTATTATATAAAATAATAGACCATTTGCTGTTTTATGCTCATTGTCTATTATTATATATTCAATCAAATTTCCAAATTTTAGAATAGAATAAATTTAAGAATTTAGAATTCATATAACCAAAATCGTATTAAATTTTATCCCTAGCAGAACAATCATTATGACGACTTTTTTTTATTCGATAATCTGGTAAAAATAATATTCTTTAATTAATCAAAGTCAATATTAAGAGCAAAGCGACAAATATTTGATATTGAGAAAGCTGTACTTGCGGTACCACGAAGAAAGAAATACGAATGTTTTTCAATGTTATAAAACGCGTCAATATTAAAATTGTAAAATCTGCTGTTTATTAAGTTATTTTAAAAT
Source organism: Molanna angustata (assembly GCA_963576475.1). Classification (NCBI taxonomy): domain Eukaryota; kingdom Metazoa; phylum Arthropoda; class Insecta; order Trichoptera; family Molannidae; genus Molanna; species Molanna angustata. Next base: position 36,340,238 of record OY754974.1, on the reverse strand, counting down.
TCAAGGAAATAGCATGGTGTACAAGATGAAAATAAATTATTATTCAATCCGTACTGAGGGGCACCGAGTTAAGTGTAGCCCGAGGCGACCGCCCATCTCACTCCTCCACCGTGCTCTGTCCCTATGTGTCTGGTCCTATAATGGCACACGACAATTTGTATGGTAATTGTGAATTAGCCCACGGGACCGTAAACCGTGGAATGGAATTATCGCGCCGCGCCCAGGGCCGCCACCCGCCACTAATTGCCTTAAATCATTTGCATCACACGATGGTGCCGTGACCAGGATATTAAATCATAACAGGAGATTCGACTATATCCAATACTTACCATACCCACACATTTTTTTATCAAAACGAATATAAAATGTATATGAAATTAAATTTTGTTGAAAAAAAAATCAAGTTTTTAAAACTGTATTATTATATATTTCTCGATGTATTTAGAATGTTTCTGAAACAATGGAAACTGAACATAAAAGAAAAGATCGTAAGATAAAATTATTTTAAAATATCTGATTATGAACTCTTGATCAAGTAAATAAAATAGGTATTCTATCATTTAATCACTCTTGATCAAGTTCATAATATAGGTATTTTATCGTCCAACTGTCGATTCATTCAAGAGAACTTTGTTCTCTTAACATATCGACAATGTTTCAAGCCAGGATACGCGAGAATTGTATGCAGAGGTCTACTTTTTTCACGGCTCCTCCAACTTTGAAGTCAAAAAACACCAACTTAGAGGCTTCGCAGCATATATGTTCCATGAACGGATTTACTCTGAATTCGGAGTAGAATATTTCGTGTTTCTGTGTGTGTGCGTGTGTCTGTATGTGTGTCTGTCTGTGTGTGTGTGTGTGTGTCCGTCCGTCCCTTATAACTTTTGATTCGCTCAATTTACAGAGCCCAAAATTTCAGAATATGTAAATAATTATAGGCCTACAAAACTTTTATACTCAGAATTTTGAATTTTTGTTACAGGCAGAGGTTATCAACTTTTGAATTTTTACTTTATTTTTCCATATATCTCAGTAACCATAAAAGTTAAAACGCTGAAAATTGGTATGAATAGGCAAAATATCTTAAAATATTCAATTATTTGGATTTATGGGTTTATAGTTTGGTACTTATTCTTCAACTATACATACTATCGCTATCAACAGATGCATCTCATGTGTTACATGCAACTTGTTTTATTTTAATATGCAAAATATATACGATATTTTGGAAAAATATATTAAGTATTTCATTCTTGAATCGTGAATTTCAATAACTTTAAAAGAAAACACGGGAAAATATTTAAAAATATAAACCTATTATTTACATGGCACACGATACAAATTTCAGATATACCTGCAATTTCATTCAATCATTTTTGGGTTTCAAGTTAAAGCGCATTTTTGGAGATTATAGTTCTACATATATTTTTCCCCTTTATCAGCACGATCGTTTCGACTGACTAGGTCTTTATAAAGTTTACATATCGTCCTGATAAAGTAGGAAAAAATATAATTAGAACAATAATCAATTTTGTTTGATTAGAGACCTCGTAAAAAACATAAAATTTAATAATAATAATATAATGTATATGATTGAATTTGTGATATTTTAAAGTATTTTTTTCAGAAAGATCCACAACTAGGTAGGTATTGTTTATACACAATTTATAAAACAGACAATGTACATTGCTTTTTTAGTGGACCAGTGAAAACTCTATGCATTATTCAATAAGATAATTTATATTGATACCAAAAATTACAAAGAATGTATAATTGATTTACTAGTACATAAAAATACACTAAAATATAGCTGATTAAATCAAAGTACAAGGAAAAAGAAAGTTTACTTTATTTGTCGTAATACGATGAGGCTGTTCTAACAACGATAATCGTCATTATAAATTGTAAAAACACTTACAAATATAAGCATAAAATGAAACACAGTTAAATTCCACAATGAGTATTTGATCGCCTAAGCGCTATCACCAGTCTCAGTTGGCATCCTCAGAGGCACAATTTATACTGACAAATTAAAAAAAAATACATTGATTAATCGACTTTTTTTTAAATTGTAGTTTGTTTGCAACCATCATCGCAAAATTAATAAAAATAAATATATATAATACATATTAAAGAAAAGATTCTAGTGCCTAGTTGTGTAGTTCAAAACGAAATGTCATACAGCAGCGACGTCCGTTTTTGCCTAACCCGACCTCAAGACACTAAATCACACTAAAGTTTAGTCTAGTCAAGAGTGGGGAGGTACACCCGCAGTCGGACCATCATTCTGAAATAACATCACCGTGTTTCGTTGTGGATGTGAGACACGAAGTTTCAGAGGAGAGGGGCATAAGGCAGTCAGTAGTCTCCCCTAAACCCTTCCCACAACATTCTGTATCGGCATAAGTAGTTGTAATTCACTGGCAGTCTGGAATATTTGTTACAAGACGAATGAACGAGAGAGAGAGAGAGAGGCCAGCAGCAGAAGGGGAGCTATTCAATTTAAAAGTCGACCGACTAGAAATCAAAATGCTACGAAAAAAGGTTTTTGGTGTATCTTTTAGACTTGCTACAAAATATTCTACAACATTTTTTTTTGTGCAAACGTACATATCCCTAAATTTAGTGTTTTCACAGCTACATTCATTGCTACGTTTAAGTGAAATGTTATGATTATGATATTTTTAAGCTTTTTTTACACAAAATTCCCAGTGGTTATCGTGTATGTCACTGAAAAAAGTATTTCAAATTCAATTTGTTTATGACAACTTTTTAACATATCAATAGAGACATAGTTGGAATATTATAGAATAAACGGGAAATCGAGGCACCTACATGGCTTACGACCTGCCATCGGTGAGATGTTGAAGACCCTATTGAGATGTTAAAAAATGACATCAAAATATCATTGACTTGAGAAAAAAATCCAACGTTTGTGTATTTGAAACTATAAAAGTACTCATTTTCCAATTAAGAATTTATTTAAAAAAATCTTTGGTTATATAGTTTTTTTTTATTATTGTTTGTCATCAAGACGATAATCAGATTATTCAATATTCGATACACTCATAATAATCACTCGAAGCAAGTGCACAAAGGATCACGAAGCAATCTCTCATCCTACCCGACCAAAATGTTAAATCAGTGCGATAACATATAACAATAAAAAAATATACAAAATAAAAAATACTATAAAATACAAAAAATAATACTGACCATAGAAATTGATGACAGGAAGCAGGTAAATGATACGATGTCCATTATGAAAAGACACTGAAAGTAAGCATACCGAAAATATTTAACACCCTTCCAAGTAGTAAGGATAAACTTGATAAAATATCCTCAGTTCATAACTATATTTAAAAAAATTATTGTAAAAAGTAGTTAAAAACATTTGACACATTTATAAGTAGTACCTTATTAAATCAAAAACATGTATCCCATATTATTTATTCATTAAGGAATACAAGCAGTTACAGAATATAAATGTGTGTATAACTAATAACAATATATTAAGTCAACGTTTATCTGCAACCTTACAGTATTCACAATGTATATGTATAAGTGAAAGTTTGCAAAGTAATACAATTATAATAAAAGGCTATAAATGATAAAACAAGTAAAAAAAGTAATAAAAAAATAACATTAAGGAAATGAAATAGTTAAGAAATTGGTTACACAAAAACATTAGGGAGCAAAAAAAAACAATAATCATACAAAAACCATAGAATAATAATAAAACTATAGAATACTCATATTCCCATACAATACCTCTCTGAAAAAGTGAAGCCGTTTTATTGGCAGGCTCGTGTCAATATATGTATGACTCTGCTCTAATTTAGCAAGTAATTTTGCTATTTTGCTAACTTTTCGGTAAATAATTTTGCAAGCAGTTAAAAAATTCCCTATTTGGAGAACGTATCACGCAGACGGCCAAATGATTACTGAATGCTCGTAGCAAAATGTTGACCAAATAAGTTAACATAAAGCAGTCTCATTTACTGCAGGCTAAAGAGTATTTTATACTATTATAATTCTATGACAAAAATATAAGAATAGTCGAAAATTGAAATTAAAATTAAGAAGCCATAATTCAATATAACAAGTGGTGTATGTGTATGTGTATGTGTATTATGTCATCTCGTTTTGTGGTGATGATTTTTTAATGTGTCTTATTTAATGTTTGAATGCTGTGTATGATTCGGAGAAGATGTGTGTGTCTGGGAAGGTTTTGTTGTATTCATTGCACATTCTATAGTTATCATTTTAATACTCTAACTTAAGGAATGTAACGTGTAATTGACCTTTTTGTACGGGAAACTCACTGATAGCCTGTAGGCTAGTGAGATCCCAATTATTATAATGTAAAACTTTTATGAATATAAATATTAAAACATTAAGCTGCATAAAATAAACAATCAAATTGAAGTCATAATTCTTCCCTATTACATTTTTATTTGATATTCCAACTCGCTCTGCAATCGTTCAAAACAGACTTTGTGGATATTGAAGATCTGTTAATATATCTTTGTATTTCCAACATACTCATAAATTATCATTCATCAATATGAAAAATGCTGTAAGGGAAGAAAAATGAACCCACAACTCATTCGTTTGTGATATTAGTATCCTGAGCTAGCTGGCTGTGGTGTATCACAAAATAGTTGGTCTTATTAAGAACCCGCGCATGGAACAAGATAAGATATCGTTTTGTGAACTCTTCGCGGATTCTTAATAATACCAAGTATGTTGAAGGCATGCCTGGAATATTATCTTTCATATTATTGTCAAATTGTTTCTACGCTATATCTATAACGTCAAAAACTCTGAGCCACGTTACGTTCGGGCGGTTGAAATGTCTACAGTGGATGACGATCACATTTTAACCAATGTAATATTGTTTTTTTCTGGGGTACCTGAGTTTGACCAATTTATTGTCAAGAAAATATCCTCTTTTTCTTCTTGAGGTATCGTTTGACGTCCCTCTGACGCTGGCAATAACTACGAAAAATGTTTTTCAATTTCGGACAGAAGCTCCTAAAATTATGTCATGGGGGTTAAAAATATCTACAGTGGGTGGCGATCAAATTTGAATCAATTATATAGTTTTATTGGTATTACTGAGTTTGACCAATCTATTTCCAAGTAAATATCTTCTTCTTCTTCTTGAGGTGTCGTGTAAGGTCTCTTTAACGTTGGCAATCACCTGGAAAAAATGCTTTTCAATTCCTGAAAGAATCGAGCTATAAAATTATATCATTTTTATAAATGTATTTAAACCAAAGTTATTTTGAATATTTTTTTCTGTTGCATAAAAATATTGGATTTTTTTCCTCTGCCGAGAGTCAATGATATTTTATGATGATTTATTAAAATCTCAATAGAGACGAAATATTTGAAGACAAATGTTCAGGAGTGACATCTGTGCGAAAGCATTGTCACCTAATGTATAAAGACTGTTGCTTTCATTGTTTATAAACCTATTTCTCAGTAGATGACGTTACAAAAAGGTTTCTTCGTCACTTCATAGATGGCGATGGTTTTTATCAGCTTATTTTCAAACAAACAGATTTTCATGATTAAAATATATAGAGCTTTCTAAAATTGGAAAGGCAGAGAATTAAAAAAGAAGGCATAATTGCAGAACGTTGTGCAAGCTGAGGACAGCCGATGACAAGTCGTAAGCCCTGAAGGTGCCTTGAGTTCCTGGTTCTAAAAAAATGGTTACATCCCACTCGTATATTTTTTAATCACCGCAAGAGTTCGACAGTCAGGTTGTGATGGGAACGTGGTATGAATTGCCAAAAAATAATATATTTATACTTAAAATTAGTTTTGCTGTGTGAGGCACCGGCTTAGAATGGTGCTTCCACTCTTTGTCCTGTAAGACCCGAGTAATCAAAAATACAAGAGGAAAAATAACATCTCGCATAGTTCATCAATGAGGTTTACCTCACATTCTGAATATTGCTTTTTAGGTGAGACGAAACTTGTATGCACGTTTCGTGCTTCCTTTTATGAGAAACACGCGCACACTAGTCGCTGGTTACCACGCATTGTGAAACGAGGTTTACCTCGTTTATTTTCTTTTTCGAATGGGCCATAATACTTTTTTATTCTCAGCTATCGATAAAAAATGCAAATCATCCTGATGAGGGAGCGATTAATTCCGAAAGCAGTTCCGAATTTCGCAAACAAAAGTTTGATAAAAATAAATTTATTAAAATTGGGTACAGTTAAAATTTCAAAAAACTTTTTGTTATTTGAGATATGACTAAAGTAAATTGTTTTAAAACGTATTAAAAAAATATGTCATAAAAATTATGTGGTCGGTATCACGATGCTCCCCCACTGTACATAATATTATATTCTATAGAATGTCGCGACTTTTAGAGTACCCAGTATCGCTTTAAAATAGTGTCTATCTTTTTTATTTTTCAACCATATCACTTTTGAGAGAGATAATATGTATTTAATAACAAAATATAGAAAGTAAGTAAACGATAATAATATAAAAGCACACTAAAATATTGAATAGCCCGCGCAGTTTTTTTTTCTTAGATCAGATTTTCAAATAGTCTATTTATGTAACTACTCTCAGATTTTAAGTAGTTAAATAGTCTCTTTTTATATTCTTATTCAGAATAGTCTTATTAAACTATCTCTCTACAGTTGTATGTAATGTAGGCCTCTTCTATTGTTTTCCATTTCTTTCTGTCAGGAGTCTCTCTCGTCCATCCTCTTCCTGCGGCTAGGATAAGGTCATCCATCCATCTCTTCTCAGAGTGTCCTCCAGAACTTTGGGTATCCGCCTCTCATTGCTATTTCAAACTTGTCTATGATTTCTTCTATCAAAATGCATTCACGTTCTAAAGTATTGAGATGTCAATTGGTAACTTATATTAGACATAGCACATGTTATTTGTCCGAAATGTAATAAAATACAATAATGCCATCATGGCAATTCATCTTCATAATCGTACTAAATAAACTAGTTGCATGTAACACATGAGATACAACTGTCGATAGCGATAGTATGTATAGTTGAAGAATAAGTACCAAACTATAAACCCATTAATCAAAATTATTGAATATTTTAAGATACTTTGTTTTCTATACAACACATGTAGGTATGTATGTCAAGATAGGATAGTATGGAGGTCAGTCCTTTTTTCCTACCCAGAATATGAAAACCGCACGATGGTATGTATGTATGTTTGGAGATTAAATATCAAATTATTGAGTTTCTTAGATATTGTGTATAGGCCACTGCCATACAAATTGTATGAAGCGATGTCGTCACTAAATTCAATTATTAGAGAAATATGTCCAGTTATCCGGAAATTGTGCTTAACGTTTTCGCTTCACGTAGTAATATATAGATATAGGTACACTTCCTTGCAACCTATTGTACCAAATAAAATAAAAATATGTGTCAACAAGCATAGTCAATGGTCCCAAACACAAACATTTGAAGGAAGGAAGGAAGGTAAAGGTACACACAGAGTAGGTACTGAAGATTAGAGGGACATCTCCATCCATAATGGCCGCCACGTTATCACATCATTATTTTTCACCACAAACGAATAAAAATTTCAACAGCGAAAGCTTGTTCTTGAATTCAATTAAATGACGGTTTATTTTCAGTAAATCTCCGCTTAGTATTCCCGGCACGAACAGCCCCTGGACGAGGGGGTGGTACAAGGAGTGTGTGGGGGGGGTACAGGGAGGGAATACAGGAAGGAGGGGATGCGGTGAAAACACAAAAACCCGCCGATTTTTACCCTGCACTACTATGGAATAGTGGAGAGTCATCATTTTTTTAATTTTTAATCGTGTACATCGATTTTTCAACGGAAATGTATCGGCCTTCGTGGCTCAATTGCTTTAATATTTACACCCTGAGCAAAAGGTCCAGGGTTTGAGGATTCTCTCCGATGGCATTACAGCCTATGTCGAGCCATGGCCTCCTATAACTATCACCTCCAACATATTTATCATGTCCTCTGTAGACGTCTTCCAAATAGCCACCTAAAGAAGCTACGAATCATTTATTCTCAGTTAGTCCGTCCAGCCTGGATCATTCAACGTCCATTCATTATTCCTTTAGCGTTCTCTATTCATGTAATATGTGACCCCTGTAAAACCGAATCTTAAATTCCAATCGACTTCATATTGATAACATAATATTATGTGACTTGCATTCACTAGATAGAAACATTTTCGATGAATCGTTTAGTAATGGCTGATTTTTTTTTTATGTTCTCTTTCTTATTTGCGCCTTCGAATATTTGCGGGAGTATTTAGCCCAAGTGTGCGAGGACATGAACTGCGCCACATATGTTGAGCTGAAGAGGGCTGCACAGGATAGTGAGAAGTGGAAAGCGAGATGTAGACTTCTTTTGCAAACCAATCCACTTTTGATGGTAATTATGCAAAAAGTAAGTCTGGCACCTGAGAGTAGTTGAAAATTGAAGATTTTAACATTATTTCAATATAATTTGTATTTTATGTTTTGTACATATACCATTAAAATCCACCCTTTTGTGAAATATGTACTTAATTTTACTGCAATATGTAAAAAAAATACTAAACAATAGAAGAAAAAAAAAATTATTTCAAAAATTTTCCCGGGTGAGCGCTGAGCAATTCACCAAATTTCATTGTAATCAGATGGATGGTTTAAAAGCACAAAAAGGACATAAAAAATATGTACAAATGATACTAAAATCCATTGATTTATATGTACCTACTAATTCAATGCTAAAATCTGCAATTTTCACCTATTGAAAGGAGATGCGCATCTCTTAGATCTGATTTGTTTTCAATATACATGCGTTGATTTCTTTTTTATGATTCATTCTATCAAAACTGTCTAAATAATCTTACGTTCCGGGAAATTGAGTTTTTTTTTTAATTTTTATTATGATTTTAAAAATGTACCTACTTTATTGATATTCATTCAGAGATTGTAAAGGAGAGTTTAGTGTTGGCCACATCTCACTCGTATTTTTTTTTAAATTCACCGCAAGAGTTCGACAGTCCGGTTGTGATGGGAACGTGGGATGAATTGCAAAAATATCGAGGATTTCCAAAAAAATAATATATTAATACTTAATATTGGTTTTTCCGTGGGAAGCACCGCCTTAGAATGGTGCTTCCACTCTTTTCTATTATCATCGTTTTCGGGTGTCCCTTAAGACCCGGGTACTTATTGAAAATACAACAGGCAAAATACATAATATCTCCCGTAGTTCAGCAATGAGGTTGACGACCCATTCTGAATATTGTCATACCTACCTTTCGCTTGTTAACTGACTTTGGGATATGCCGTGATAGCATCACGGCATAACCCATAATATGGGATTACCAGCGACAGGTGTGCGGGTGTGGATTAGAAGTACCAAATATGTGTGCATCCATCCCCACACACAAGTTTCGTCTCACCTTATTAGACATCACATTCAGAATATGTGGTGGACCTCATATCTGAAATTGTCAGAACCCACGGTGACAATATTCAGGATTTTTTTTCACCTTAAACAGATGTATGTATTCCGTGGAAATGAATTATTTAAGAATTATCTATGATATTAATGCTCTCCATATCGTTACAATAAAAAATATTTAAATTAGGCTTAATGCACATCAAGTGAAAACCTAAGATATTCTGTATTGTGCATTGGAAAACAATGTTCAGTAGATCAAAGTGGAAATGTAGCGTTCGTGCTTATAAATATTTTAATATATTATACAATAACAATGTTTGTACTGGTCTTGTTCATCACTCGCTTTTCTGCCCCATATTTTAAACCACTTTCTTGCCCCCGGGGAGAACAAATTGTATTATAAAACAGCACCAGGACAGGTCCTTTCATTATCCACTTCTTTCAGACCTTCTTCGAGCGTGGTCTAGCCCCGTGCTGCGGCTGGGTTTTTAATTATTGCGTATAATTTTATTTCACAATTAGGGGTGTAAATCTGGTGGCCGGTACTTTTTTTCCGCTTTTCCGAGGGGGATTAATTTATGCTAACCTCGAAATGAAATTCATTGAGATAATCCGAATTTACGATCCCGCCGAGAGCGATGAGACCAGCCTTATCAGCACCGCCGCTGGATAAACTCCTCAGCTACCCGAATCTTCTGCCGTTTCTACCTGCGTTTTTTGTATTTTCAATCTTCGAAGCGGAAATAACGCGCCAGATAGCTAACATGATTTATTGAAAATCCTGATTATTTTACAAATTAATTCAGCAGTTTTTACTGACATAAAACCACTTGATATATTTTTTTTACTAAACATACTTACCTAAGTATTATTTTTTTCATTTTTTTAGTTTCAGTGTCAGCAGTCCGACGTTTATTATTAAAGAATACATGACAATCAATTTTTCCGTTTCCCGTCTCCCTAGGAAAACCTGTTCTGAGACGGTCACTTATAATATTCTTGTTAAAATATATTATATATTATATAGAGGAAATATTAATTATATTGACATTGACGTTATTCACACAAAATTCAAATTATATCTCAAAAAATCAAGTAGATATTCAGCGCAGGTCGTTATAAAATAAATGAATTTTAACTTCACCGCAATTCGGATTTTTTTTATATCGTAGGTATATATTCTTCACCCTTCTAGCAATATACAGGTCACCAGCAACCCTTAATATAAATGCATTTCTTACAGAAATAGAAAGAGAAATCAATAAGTTAAAAATGGTAAAGAATTTATTTATTATGGGTGACTTGAACATAGACATATTGCGAAATGGACATCCGAAAAAAGATGAATATAATATACAAACCTTAGCTCACTTCGGACTAATCAACGACATAAATATCCATACGAGAATTACTCATAACTCACAACACATGTATTGATCATGTTTTTAAAAAAACGAAAAATTCTACACAATCTTTAGTGTATAAATCAACAATAACAGATCATTACACAACAATTTTGTCAATTAAAGAAAAAAATTCTCTAAAAAAAGATAAAAAAAGAATATATTAAATATGACATAAATTATTAAGACCTAAAAAATGAATTTAAACTAGAAAATTGGGTACAATTAAAAAACATAGACGATACCAATGACTCATGGGAATATTTTACTAAGTATTTACAGAATAAAATTAAAAAAATTCTTCTTCTTTTTCTTTGCCTTATCCCACTTTAGGTAGGGTCGGCTCTCCTAATCCTTTGGCGCCACGATGATCTGTCTTGTATTGTCGGGGTTGGGATGTGGGCTTTATCCATGAGCTTCCTCATATTGCCCCACCACGTGGATATTGGACGTCCCTTTCCTTTTCTGCTTTCTGGTAGTGCTAGAGCAGAGCAGCACCACATGATCGTTTTGCCTCCTCATTACATGTCCGTACCATCTGAGTCGGCTTTCTGTAAGTTTTTCTGGTATGGGGGCTACTCCAAAGCTTCCTCTTATTAATTCATTACGAATTTTATCTAGCTTCGTCACCCCACCTGCCCACCTGCCCACCTCAGCATTTTCATTTCATTGACATGTAGTTTTTGTTCATGTGTGCCTTTAACTGTCCAGCACTCCGCACCATATGTCATTGCAGGTCTCACCGCTGTCTTGTAGACCTTGCCCTTAGTTTTGATTGGCATACGTGGATCGCACAGCACGCCCGTGAGAGTTCTCCATTTACTCCAAGCCACGTTTACCCTATGGGAGACGTCAGCATCCACACTGGCATCCGCTGAGAGAACCGACCCTAAGTATTTGAAGATTGACACCTTGGGTACAACAGTGCCATCCGGGAAGCACACCGTCGCTGCGCCTGACGTTCCACTGTAGTTGCATTCCATGAAATCCGTCTTTGTCCTGCTAATGCGCAATACGAATCTCTCGAGTGCTTCAGTCCATTTCGATAGGGCCACTTGCAGTTGGCATGCGCTATTTGATATCAGGACGATGTCATCAGCATATAACAGACTCCAGGGCAGGGGTGACTGTACATCTTTTGTGAGATAATCCATTACCATGTTGAATAAAAGCGGGCTAAGTGCCGATCCCTGATGTACGCCAACATTGACCTCAAACCAACTGCTTAGGCTTGCCAAACTTTTGACTCTAGTGCGGATATTGTTTTACATGTCTTGCACAAGGTGTATGTACTGCTCCGGTATGTTCTGCGCTCTCATAGCCTGCCATACTAATCTTCGAGGTACTCGGTCGAACGCTTTTTCTAGGTCTATGAATACTAAGTATAGGTTTTCTTTATTCAGTCTATGCTTCTCCATAACGATCCTGACCGCTTGTATTGCATCTGAGGTTGATTTAGATGGGGTGAATCCAAACTGATTTGGTGTTATAATTGCAAGTTGCTGTAGTCGCCTGTTTATGATTCTCTCCCAAATTTTCAGAGTGTGAGATGTAAGTTTAATGCCTCTGTAGTTTCCACACTGTGCGACATCTCCTTTATTTTTGTAGATAGTAAAATTAAAAAAATTACTACTAAAAAAACAATACGTCCACCCCATAAAAAAAGAGACTCAAACCATGGATAACACAGAGCATATTAAATAGTATAAGGAAAAGAGACAAACTGCATGAAAAAATTAAAAATAATCCAAACGATATATATATACCATTGATTTTTATAAAAGATACAGAAACATTTGTGTTAATATTATACACAAAGCAAAGGAAATATATGAAAACAGATGAAAACTTGAGATGGGACTGCCACATTGACTGCATGACAACTAAAATGAACAGATTATTATACTTCTTTAAATCAATCTGAAATGTTATTGACCTAAAACATTTGAAAAATATATACTATGCTCTTTGTCATTCAATAATGGAATATGGAATTATTGGATGGGGAAGTGCAACGCCAACAATAATAAAGAAAATAGATATAGCCCAAAAAGCTATCATAAAAGTTATACTTAAGGTACCTATTCGAACGAATACTGAAGAGATTTTCACTAAATTCAAAGTTCCAACAATTACAAAAACATATGCAAAAAATCTGCTATTATACAAGCTAAAAAGAGAAGACCAGTATACTAGCTCATAACAATATAAACACACTAGGTTAAGTACAACAAATACCTTAAATATACCATACATTAAAACAACTTTTGGACAACGTAGCGTACGATACTTTTCAACAAAACTATTCAATAGTTTACCAACAAATATTAATAACATTAAAAATGCAAAAGAATTTAAAAACTATCACTAAGATGGGTTTACGAAATAGATGAAAAAATCCTGAAGGAAATAATTCTACCAAATAAAATGTAAAATGCACTATTACAATCAATTTTTTCAACAAATAATTTATTTTTACAATTTTTGTTATGTATTAATGACTCATAATGAAATATTGTGCTTGGAAAGAGAGAAAGAAGGATGCATACGCTTGAATGCGTAGCGTATGTATGTACATTTACTTATATTATATGTAAACGTATCTATAAATAAACAACGTAATAGACAACAATATAAAACTAGCTCACCTTAGCACAGGCTATGCCTAGTGAGGGGGCTAGTACAAAGATACAAACAAAAAGGATAGCTTTAACTATGTAAGCAATGGTGAAATAATGAAATTATATTTATTGCAATGAAATAACTTATATTTACTTTGTATGTCTACTATGTATGAATAAGCTTATATTACCTTTAATTATTTTGTATCTATATCTACCCTATGTTTTTGGATAGAAATAAATAAAAATAAAATAAATAAAATAAAACATGATGAAATTCCTTACGTAAGTTTTGAAAGATGTGCATCTTCATTCTTCACTTTGTAATAATATTACTAGATTTGTTTTCTTTAAAATCAGTGGCTCCACAGCCCAGGATGGACATTGGCTTCCTCAAGAAATCGTCTCCATTGCACCCTATCCATGGCCTTTTTTCCCCAATTCCGCACACCGGCTATCTGAAGGTCACTCTCGACTCCATCCATCCATCGTAGTTTCGACCTTCCCACACCACTTCTTCCCTCCGGACGTGATGTAAGGATTCTTTTCGGTGTCTGGCCATCGTCCATACGATGCTTGTGTCCTAACCAGCGGGACCTCCCTATTTTTATCATTTAGACGATATTTGGTTCCTTGAATAGGCTCTGTAGTTCGTGCTTTGATTGCAGAGAGTACCGATAATTTTTCTTTTTCGATATAATACTTTTATTTATGTTGCATCTGACTTACTTTCTTATTTAATCAATTTGTTTTTATTTCCTCTATAACTTTAGTTTTGTCAATTTTAGTTGTTAATACTTTTTGTACCATTAAGCTTTAACTATGTAATATTTCACGTGTAAATTCGTAATTGGAATACATTTATATTTAAAAGATTATTTGTGCAATGTTATGTTATATATTCTGTGAATTTTCCAGCAAATAACAATTTTAGTTGTTAATACTTTTTGTACCATTAAGCTTTAACTATGTAATATTTCACGTGTAAATTCGTAATTGGAATACATTTATATTTAAAAGATTATTTGTGCAATGTTATGTTATATATTCTGTGAATTTTCCAGCAAATAACAATTTTAGAAATATTTTTTTCAATGTTTGAAACTGTCACTTCATGATAGAACTCCATAATCAACAAGAATTATGAAAAAAATATATATAATTTTAAGTTCTATTCTATTCTGTTCTAATTTTAAAAATAACTTCACGTTGCTCGATTTGATTGGAACTTTGAAATGGAATTGGTTGCCTTATGGCAATCAAAAGAATCATAATCACAAAAATAAAAAAGTATAAGAAATGTAATACAATTGTGGAATGACCCATCCTTGCGCATAATACTAGATAATATTTTTATGTAAACCACCTAAAGCCACCGCAGCGCCATTTTAATTATGAAATTCTTGCTAAAATAACAAAACACTGAATTAATTTTAGTTATGACTGTTTCCCACCATTTACAGTCCGACTGTAAAATAACTGGTCAGCATAATTATCTTTTACTGCCTATTTTTGTACAGACAAATGAAAAAATACTTATGAAATGAACATTTGAGGCGACGGCTTTTGTATTTAAAATACCAAAAATATCTTATAGTCCATGGTTGCTTTTAAAAACAGATGTTTGGGGTACAAAATGGTTTTAAATTTAATAATATCTTAAGTTTGTTTTTTTCGGTAAAAAAAAATATTATAATTTTCGTAACAAATAAATAAAGAACTCCTGACAAGAAAATTACAATACTGACATTAATGCAGAACAGAAGGTTGGGGTTATCTAAGAAAAGGATGGCACGACATTCTGAATAAGGGAATTCTACGAAGCTGTTTGAGGCGATGCATGAATGCTTGCCAAGATGCAATAATTTGTCGTTCGTTTCTCTTTGCCTTCTCCATGAGGTATATGTATGGTTTGCTTTACGTGGCTCATATATGCTCGCCGATTGTTCAAGATTCTTGTGTTTCCTTCATTCATAGTATCGGTCTAGTAATCGCTTTTATGGTAATCACTAGTGATGAACAAAAAGTCATCTAAGTCTCGCAAGACCAAGACCAGGATTTCACTTTTGATTAAAATGTGAGAAATTTACTACATAGGTAGTATCGACAGAATACTTTACAATGTTTTTTTGTGATATTTTATTGTTATTCCTGAAGTTTAATAGAAAAATTAAAAAAAAACATTCCTGGAATAATTGCAAGATCTGCATAACCTGCAATACCACATTTATAAATGTAACAATAAGACCAAGACCAGTGTTACAAGACCAAGCATTTGCTCATCACTACTATTCACTCCATATGTTTCATCTTTGTTTATATTCCTACAACTTATCGTAAAAGGAAAGACGGAGTATGGGGCATGAAAGAATTTCATGACATAAAAATCTTGGGCAGTCCTTAAGATGGTCGTCAACATTCGCTAGGAGCGGCACAAGAAGAAGATATGTTTTGATCAACCTTAATACATTGTTCGTTCTTTCAATATACCCAAGCCGCCTAGCACATTCGCGGACACATATTTCATGAAGGATCCACTCATACACATACCATAAACATGTTATTTTTAGGAATATTTCATTTTCGATTGAATTGGTTAAAAGTAAAGATTGGAGGGTTAGAAGTAAATATGCGGAAAATAGTGTTTTCCAGAAAAAATCAATTTGACGGCCATTGCTGTCATTCTCTTCTTTGATGAAGAAATATTTCTTATCAGAGATATGAAGGGTATAGCCGTCATGGCGGCTATAGCCGTCATTACCTGAATAAGAGATTCGATTTTGACTGCTATAGCCGTCATAACCGTCAATGTGCTGAGAGATATTCTAACAACGTCAAGGGGAAGATTAGATCGCAGGGGATTCGGAAGAAGGCGACTTTCCTTGCTCCGAAGCATTCGTGAGTTGACTCAGTTGACCGGTTTAAGGAATTTGGATGAGCTTTTTAAACTGTCTAGAGCATGTAATCTTTCTCTCAACGTTCTCAACGGCACACGAAGAAAATGAAGAATAAAACCTGGGGAAAAAACCACAAAAATAATAAGGATTTTTCAAGTGACCTCATCTAATAACTGAAATAACTTCTCTTATTATTTTAAATCGGTTCCAAAATTAAAACAATAATTCTCAAATAAAGGGATCGTGGAAAACAACGTCAATAATTTGTTTTAAATGGCCGAGGCGAAAAAAACGGTCCGAGATTTTTTTTATGTATTTTGCCTCATAATATGAAAATTGCATTTTTTAAAACGTCTCCCCGAAGGCCATTAGGGTAGAATTTATCCCTTAACCCAGATAATCCCGGCGGAGAGGACCTTATCTGGTCTCATAGTATTTTTATGAACCCTCTCCCGACTCTTCTCAGGTCCCCTCCCCACCCGGTGGTTTCTAATCCCTATTTAATTAACCCCAAACGATTAATGTCACCGATTAGATTATTTAAGGGAAAACTCTCGGTGGACAGTCGACATGTCCCTCTAAGACATATCGTACTTTTAATCTTGGCATATCTCTCTTTAGAGGACGCTTGTTGGGCGGTGACATAAAGATGTTTTTTTTTCAGAAAAAAACGAGTGAGTTGTGGCCAACGCTATACTCTTCACTACCAAGTCACTCCACAAAGTATTCAAATTTTATATGGTAAATTTTCACCGACCCTCAACAGATTGAAGGTCGGTGGACGAGCAGGCGTGTTAATATCTCGCTGTCCGGGGTTTGGGGCTCAATTGCTTCAAACCCAAAATTATTAATGTGCAAGTCTAATATATATCGAGATCTGTTATTCCACCTGTTAATATAGACAGTCACTTACTTGAGACGTATCTTTATTCCTTCACAGGAACACAGGAACAGCTTTTACGTTCTATTATCTTGCTCACACACAGTGTGACAGAGCAGGATATAGTTTTCGAGCCCGACGAAACTTAATGTCACGTTTTTCAGCAGAAAACACAAATTTCAATAATCCATAGATCTGCCCTCTGTGTATGTTCGGATTTCAAAATAAATCACAAATAAATGACCGTCCATTCTCCAGATGGCAGATCCCGATTAAATAGCCTACTTGCTAATTATAATAACTAAAAAATATGACAATATTCATTATTGCTCAACTAGTCGGTGTCACATGATGTAGAGTGAACCAGGGGGGCAAGTCTGGTTCGACCGGCGAAATCAAAACCCCAGTGATTACCCATATCATGGATATAATTATCGTATGGAGTTCTATGACATCTAAAGCTATTGTAGAACTCCATATAATAATTATATCCATGATATGGGTAATCACTGGGGTTTTGATTTCGCCGGTCGAACCAGACTTGCCCCCCTGGTGTTTTTCAGCTCATTCTCAAGCAATTGTTTTTTGTTGAATAAACTTTTATAGAGATATTTCAAAAAACTCAATAAAAATGCCGTAATCAAGATATGATCACGTATACCAGATGACAGGTCGTAAGCCCTGTGGGAGCCTTGATTTCCCGATTTTCCTATAATATTCCAACTTCGTCTCTATTTTGATATTTAAAAACGTCATAAAAATATTAATAGATTGTTTTACGAATACGTATAATAGATTGTTATAAATAAATTAATACCTGTATCTATCGATATGAAATTAATCTAGTATGTGAAAATTACATCAGAATAAAAATATTTCATAGCGTAGTAATGACAATCCCAGACCTTGTGTTTTGTTATAAGTCAGCCTGTAAATTTAATCTTTTGTTTGTGTAATACTTAAATGAAATTAATAAACATCAAGTGTACAAGAGTTCTACACCCATCCTGCCTCGACCGATTTCGTTGATTTATAGCACAAGCATTTATGCTTAATTTAGGCAGATGAGAGTGTGTATATACCATCTTGGTACAAGGACATATTCCTTCTTTTTTAAATAAACTTATCTATGTAGTAATATTGGCACAAATAAACTGATAACGATTTAAATCACATTCGGGCTATTTAAAATATTCGGAAAATAATTTAAAAATATCAAAAGTAAAGATAAAGGAGGAGAAATATATTTACGATCAAGGATTTTTTGTTTGAATCAAAATTTAATATATTTGAATTTTTCAAATTTTGAATATAATTATATCCCACTTAGTTTTGTTTCTAGTATATAGTTCTGAAACAATTGTATAGATTTAAGTATACGAGTATTGCCCATTCGTTTAGGCCAAAATATACACGTTACATTTTTAAAATTGTAAATTTTTAAATTGTAATTCAATCGTATTTTTTTTTGTATGTATTTCTATGTTATTTTGGTGTTTCATTTATGAAATAAATAAATAAATTTACAATCATCATCTGCGTGAAGTTATCTGAAACCTAGAAAGGAGTGGGTTGTAGCCAACACTAAACTCTCCACACCATAGTCAGTGTTCATTTTTTCTTCTTGAAAGGTTGACAATCTCGAAATGCATTATTATGAAGAACATTTATACTAGATTTTTAAACAAATTTGATTCCCAAGAGACAAAAGTTTTCACAATACACCATACACACAAAAACATTGTCACGAAACTCATAGTATGCACTTCTTACATGATACCTGTTGAGAAATTTTATGTAAAATTACATTAGCAAGATGAGCACGTATGAGACAGTATATCAATGTTGATGAGGCGATGTATGTGTGTGTCAAGATAGAAGAATGCGGTGTTCGGTTCTCACTGACTACCTCTTGAGGAAGATAGAAGTGGAGAGGAAAAAATACACATACAATATACATACAATATCAATATGAAGTTAATCACTCAATTTTCCCTTACAGAAGTTATTTTATTTCTGTTATATATACATACATTATTCATAAAAATATTAAATTTATTTCACAATAATATGGCAGATCATAAATATTTTTCTATAATTTTTGACAATCCTTGAATGCATTTTTGATGAGTGTATTTTTATTGTATCAAAATTTTAAACAGTATAAATATACCTCGATTTTCTAGACCGTAAGAGCATTTTGAAAATTTGGACTGTATATGAAATCATAGAGAAGAAATTAAAAGTTGTCTATGAAAAACTAATCAGCTCTAGGTCTATGCTCTTTACACATTATGATGTAAATATAAAGTCGATCGGACTTATAGTTTGGGCTGTAGAGAAGACACAAAAAAAAAACAACGTAAATGATGAAATTATAGAGTAGAAATTAAAAGTTGTCTATGAAAAACTA
The DNA here is from genome assembly GCA_963576475.1 of Molanna angustata. NCBI lineage: Eukaryota > Metazoa > Arthropoda > Insecta > Trichoptera > Molannidae > Molanna > Molanna angustata. The sequence continues at coordinate 36,320,575 of OY754974.1, read as the reverse complement.
ATCAGCTCTAGGTCAATGCACTATACACATACTCCTATGATGTAAATATTCCATAGTGTGGAGAGTAAAAATGTATTGTGATATTTGATAAACTATATTAAACTCTTCTGAATTTTTCTTTTCAAATGGCGCAATATCTACAACTCAACCATTGCTCAACCATTTTTTTCCGCTTTATCCCTTGTTAAATCATATACAATTGCAGTACCTGACAAAAGCAGACAGGCATGCTTTCAAACTAGTATATAAATAGGCAGAAATAAATCTGTCGTAACATACAGCTTCAACGGTAATCTTGGCACTTAGTAAAATAAAGAGTGCTTTTCTCTGTTGCCTACCTCTTCAATATCCTGTTCCCCTATTCACGCCGTCCCGTCCATAAAACACGTATTTGCATTCCAGCTAAATATATTACACCCTCACAACAGAATCTTACAAACAGATCTACCTTCAAATGCTTTTCTTCACATACAATCATCCTCCCCTTTATTTTCAAAAATATAATCTGAATTTCAAATATCCTGTTCTCACTGCTACCTATCTCAAAGCTTTCTAAACTTGGCTTCCTCTTCCGACCTCCGTGGCACAGTTGGTAAGCCGTTTGGTTTATGTGCGGGCGTCCTGAGTTCGATCCCAACAAAGGAGAAATTAGTTGTTTTCGCACACTTATATTGCTTCTCTAGGCTGGAAACACTGGTTGGTTGAAAGAAATTGCCAGGGTACAAGAAAGGGTTTGTTATTATTTTTATTATTAAATCAAGCAAAATGTCAGTTTCATTTTATTAATTTAGAAATTCAAATCTTGTCTTTCCTTTTTTTAGATTGCAATGCTTCTTCTTCTTCTACGTTTAGTAGACCTGTTAGTCTGTTATTCAAAAACTATGCCTCCTGAGATGACGAAGTCCAACAATCCTTCCATCTCTTGGGAGATCTTCCGGGTAGACGGCGACCAGAAGTAATTTCATTTGCTGCTATATACGCAAGTCTATCACTGTCCAACCTGGATATATGTGGTACCTCCAAAGTCTTCTTCTGGATCTACTCCACCGAACGATGTCATCTATTCCACGTGTTTTTTTTCTTATTTCAACATTGCGAATACGATCTCTGAGAGTTTTTTAATGTTTGACCTTAGAACCTTAATTTCCGTTGTCCTTGGGAACCTCTTGGTTCGTACAGGGTCTGCTCGCGTTTCCACAGCATACGCAATGATCGGTCGCACGCATGTTTTATAATATATTCTATGCGTGAGAATGAAATGGTCAAGCTTCAAGTTTTTTTCTATAAAAAATATGTTTATCTAAATTTTGACGAATATTGCTCGCGGGCTGCACTGAAACAAATGGCGATCCGCAGTTTGCTCAGGGTGGTTCTAAACAACGTGGTTCTGAACAAAGTCTTAGAAACAAGGGACCTCCTAAACAGGGTTGCCCAGCAACGATCCAAGTGGATAAACCGTAACATCAGTATTATATAGTTAGGATTTTCCTTTTTCCTGATTTAGGTAGTTACCTACTGTTGATTTTTCAAAAAATTATATAGGTAGCTTTATTTAAATCTGTTGACTGACTCTTCTTATTCGGTGCTTTCCTGTTCCTCGTACGCAGTACCTACGCAGAATCATTTTTCTGTTTGTCCACCACGGAAAAATGATTCTGCGTAGGTATTGATTTTGGTCTTGTTTCTGTGAGGTATAAATACTTATATCAAACATTTTAAATAGAATCGTGATTCGATCACTTTATGTGCAAAGAATACAATTGTTTAAAATGATCCAATATTGAATCATCATGCATATCGAAATTTGTTAATGAATACATTTTCTGATGATTGGATTTAACATGATTGGATAGCACGGTGAACAAAACAGTCAAATCCATGCCAAAATAATGCATGTGAAATAAGTACTAATGGTTCTTTAAGTCTGCATTTTTTTTTATTTTTTACAGTCCCCCGCTTTTCACTCTGAGAACCTCTGATCAGAGCAAACAACTGTTACACTAATTGGGACACTGCTTTTACTTTTTATTTCATCTTATGTACTTTTTCTACTTCGTCTTTTCATATTTTTATCTTATTATTTTTATCTCCGGGTTAACTTTTCTACTTTACTAATTGCATCCGCCAAACTTTTCGATTTTCTTTACATAAGTCAACTCTTTGTGATTTCCAAATTTCGTTATCGAGTGAAGTCGACTTCTAAAGTTAGAGGAACAAACAACGACTGAAGATAAAACCGTTCCGTTTTCAACTAAACTGGGCGGCTTTTTTGTAACCCTTTTTACGACAGTTCTCTTTCTAATATTGAAAAGACTATGAGACATACATACCTATTCAATTTTTGAAGAATTTAAAGCACCAAGATTTCACGATATTTTTATTTTTAAGACAATTACAATATTACGGATATTAAAAGAACCGAAATGTCACTTGTTTGTAACAGAAAACCGTACCAGAAATCAATAAAAATATATACATCCAAAATTAAACACATCATTTGCACAGCACCATTACACATACATATTATGGCAGAACATTTTTTCAACAAAATTCCAAAACAAGTCAAAACATAAATAGCTATGTAACAAAAAAAACACTTTCAAGTAAAACAATAGATAAAGGGTTAATGAAATCATGGGGTATAAATAAAATAATTGTTTTGATGCTATTTATTGCAGATTATCAACAAGTATTATGCTAGTATTATAAAAGATTCTTTTAAAATTTTGCAAATTTGTATATCTAATACTCACTTAGACCCCATTAGATTTTGAAGAATATCTGATCAGTGCTTCTTAATTTTTTAACTGTCAAATATTAATTTTAAGTGACCCCAAGCTCAGGGCCCTTAAAATTTGATATTTTTATTATAATATGACATTGAAGAATCAACATTTCATGAAAATGCTGAAAATTTGCCATATAAAATTTTAATACTTTGTTAGGGAATTGATGTATAGTAACTTACCTCACTATTGGATGAAAAAAGGCTGATGAAGACCTGCCTCGCTCTATCGCATTAAAATCATCGTACATGAATGTGTCATGGTTCTTTCTATTAGATAATGCACACCCGTACACCTGTTGCTGGTTACCTTACATTGTGGGAAATGCCGTGGTGGTATGAGAAAATTGAATTCAATTCTATCGCATTCAACATCCGTTGTTATGACGATTGATAGTATGATTCCCATTAAATGTTAATGATTTATTTTCAGGACAATCCCATAGTTCCTCTCACCATTTGTATCGAGTTGGAGAGACGTCAAGTCCAGGTCTCCAGAGGTTTGCAGAGACTGCAGATCCAATGCTGTTGCTGACGTCCAAATCTGACGACGGAGTCTTTGATCAGTTTACAACTCGGCCAATTTTCTCGGGCGCTGGGGAAACATCCGTGGAATTTTTCGCCAACGGGAACCATTCTCAGGTAAAATAGGACTTCAGTAATACGTTCATAAAATTTAATACAATTTAAACTTCGTGTTAAAAATATTTTTTATTTATTTATTTATTTATTTATTTATTTATTTATTTATTTATTTATTTATTTATTTATTTATTTATTTATTTATTTATTTATTTATTTATTTATTTATTTATTTATTTATTTATTTATTTATTTATTTATTTATTTATTTATTTATTTATTTATTTATTTATTTATTTATTTATTTATTTATTTATTTATTTATTTATTTATTTATTTATTTATTTATTTATTTATTTATTTATTTATTTATTTATTTATTTATTTATTTATTTATTTGTTTGTTTGTTTATTTATTTATTTATTTATTTATTTATTCATTTATTTATTTATTTATTTATTTATTTATTTTATAACATACAGAGAAATAAATTCTCTTGAACAAATCGACAGTTGGAAAAAGATTTTTCTGCTCGCTATTTGACAAACATGAAAGACTATAATGTGAATATTTTCAGGTTTCCTTTGTATGTCGACTTGTTCCTTCACCCGATTGGTTCATCGGTGTCGACAGCATAGATCTCTGCAACAATGGATTCTTGCTGGAACTTGTTACTGTCTCTGTAAGAAATTGTCTTTTGATTTGTTGCATTTTTCTTTTTTTACAAATTAACTAAATGGTTGGTGATTTGAATTCTTTGTTTGTGTCTAGTTGGACCCTCTGGACGCTGGAACAGACGGAGGTCTAACCTTCACATCTCCCAAATGGAAACTGTTTGACCAGCAACCAATACAGCGACAAACTTCACGTTTTCCCAAACACAGAGCAGCTTCCTTTTACTATCCACATCTTGATGCCCTACCTTCAATAGCTAAAGTCACTTTTACCAAGGTAATACACACGTAAGATCAGAGGGTTAAGTCCCGCAAACAGTGGAATCAAAACCCTCATAAAATAATATAGAACTCCATAAGATAATTATATCCATGAGATAGGTTATCATGTTCGACGGGACCTTCTCCCCTGGAGCAAGACTGGAACTAGTAATGAACAAAAGTCTTGCAAATAAGATTTGCATTGTTGGTCTTGAAAATATCTATGACTATGATGTGTAACGGCAAGATCAAGACCAAGAGTCTTAAATAAGAATGAATATATCAAAAAAATAGCCATAAAAAATGATACATCGAAAACGATAAGGTTAAGAATAGGTAGATACATTATCACAGATTAAATAAGTATATGTTGATAAATGAAACTGTACATTTCCAGGTAAAAGAATATAATCTTAAACAAAGGATGAATGGAGAATTAGACGGAGATTCCCTGACAGATATCGAAGAAATGACAACAAACGTACATTTAATTAAGAACAAGACAGATGCCATTAACAGAAGATTACAAAGCAATGATCCTAGAACAGTTTCACTTGAAGAGCAGTTTGACAATAATAATGAAACTACAAGGTTTGTTTTATTAACAACATGTATATTGTTATAGTATTAACAGGAACAGAATTGTTAAGATTTTCTCAAAAGTCTTTAACAACATCACTGTTGGCGCCAATATGTCATTGGGATAATTGTCACATTTTTATTTTTATTACCTATATAAAGTGACACAAAATTGTTGCAATCATTGCCCGCCCCACATCCATAATTCAGTATCCTTTCAAACCGCGTCTTATAAAGACTGTCCGCATCTCTTCCACCTTTTTTACCGTTCCTCCAAACTCGCTATAAAATTGCCATCACCGCGCGCGTGTGAATAAAGTGCTATCATCCAACCAGGGAGAGGACTAAGGATCTGGTGAGTTTCCATATATATCCTTCCTTTGCCTTGCGGTGGTTGCAACTAATCACCCGCACCAAAAAATACAGTCCACTTTATCTTTAATTTCATATCCGCGTCAACAATCACCTAACATACCATATTAATCATTATGTTAATCGAAGATGCAAAACTTTTGAAAGCGAAATATTATGTTTCGTAGAATATGCTTATTCCACATTTTTATTCGTATAATTATAAAGAAAATCTATGAAAGTAAAAGTTAAATCCTTGCCCCAAAATAATAAAAATGATTATTTCAATCACCCTCAAAAACGCATAGCCACGTCCCATAAGCGTCCTGATGACCTGGGAAAAACGCATATTTTTAAGGGTGCTTATCCCAAACACCCCTATATGAATTCGAATTTCTAAAATATGTTAAAGTTTATGTTTTTAAAAAAATTCTGTATTTTTTTACATTTCTCTAGTTAACTTTTGTCACACAACAACAGCATTTTTTTTTAATTACTCCATAACTGTATCGTAGAGAAATAAATCTTTTATGTGCTTAAAGAGTGCATAAAATCATAGTGAATGACCGATATTTTTTTTCGTTTCAAGTCAGGTTTTCTTCTTAAAATGCAAAATATCAACAATTTTTGAGATTCCGATAGTTGAAATCATGTATAAACCAAGTTTAGTTTGACGATCGACAATTCTTGATAGAACTCCATTGACAATTCTTGATAGAACTCCATTGATCCCAAATATTTTTCACATAGGGTTCTAACATATCATTTTTTAATCCATTGTATCGCATGTGCCGTATTTACAATAGTCATAGCAACTCCAACATAGTTGATATCTTCTGCAACACAAGAGAGGTATTTAAAAAAAGAATGCTATTGATTCTGAGTAGAGAGGAGAATTTCTGTTGATGTTTTCATCCCTTTTTTTTTGTTATATGCACAATTTTCATTACTTTTCATTGTTTTATATATGCTTCTCTATATTTACTTTGTACTTTTTATTGTTGCTTTTTTATGCTTTTATAGGTTTTGTATAATTGTGTCTTATTTGTAAAGTTTTTTTATCACTGTTTTTATCTTGGATATTTTTATTTGTTTGTGTGAAATATTTATGAACTTCGCATGTTGTGTTCACTTCTAATTGGATATTGACATTATATAAAATTATTAATATATACTTTCTTGTATGCGATTGTCAATGTCTGTAAGTATCCCAAATAAAATAAAATTAAAAAAAAAATAAAATAAAAACTCCATTATTTTTCTGACGATGTGCCTTGCACGAAACGCTTCGATAATCTGATAAATACAATAGAACTATTACCAAGTATTTTTATATTTTTATAACATATTATCACCCTTTTTAACGCACGCGATAGTTACCATTACTAACACGTAACTTCATAGGCGGTTTAAATATTATGATTGTATAATACGTAGACGTCGTCGCCGCTCTTTTATGCGTGTTGCAGTTTAGTATTGTTTGTTGCTAGCCGCATAGATACGCATAACGAACAATTTCTAAGTGTTTTTTTATAAAACCTTTAAATTTTCAGCAAAGAAGTAATATCACTGTCTAATCAGACTGAAAGTATCCTGAGGAAGATGGTCGTGACGAAAGTTGGCTCGCAAAGACAGGACCATTATCCAAAAATGTTTCGCCCGCCTGTTGACTTGTCATCCTCAAAGTACCGTAAGTACATCCCTTTCCATAACAACACCTTCACGTACCGTGGATTTTCTCGCTCTTGTAACTTTGCCAAATGGATTCCCTTTCATACATAATTTCCATATTACGTGGAACGACGGTTCTACATACTTCATGACTTGGCGAAAGAACTCGGTCGAAAAATGCTTAAAGATACTAAAAATTTAAGAAAGTAGTAAAATGTCATCAGCGCAAAGATTTTCACTTAGAAACATACATACCATCACGCCATGTCCCTAATGGGCTAGTCAGAGAAAATAAGGTACGTAGATAAAAACTAAAATGATTAATTTTATGTACCTACTTTTCTGTAATTTATAAAAAACTATAGATTTCTTCCCAATATTGACTGTATACTATCTAATTTTCCATGAGAAAAAAACATTTCTATAGTCGACCCTCGTAGTTCCGTTAGTAAGGTATCGGACTGCTGATCCAAAGGTCCCGGGTTCGATTCCTGGTGGAGACACAGTTTATAATTGTGTTTTCAGTCTGGATCTTTGAAACGATTAATACCAAAGTCTCCAGAACGTGGCAACTTGTAATTAGGTGCGTATTAAATTAATATGTTTTGACATGGTGCCTGTTAGTAGCACGAGAAGTAATATAAATTAAAATAAAAAAAAATGTATATTTTGTATCCATTGTAAAATAAAACCAATTTTGTATGTTTTAATTATTTACTGTGACATGTTCCAACCACTGCAGTCTACGTACTTTTATGTTGGGTTCGTTATAATATAATGCCTGTCGTTCGTGATTTTATCGTATCCTACAAAGTCCATTATCGAATACCTGTTAGTTTAAATTATTCCATTCATATCCCATTTTACTATTTGTTTTCAAGGAATATTGTGCTTAGTCATATGCCGCGTGTTAAATCTTATTCCATATTTACAAATTATTCCAAAAATAATAAAAATTGTTAAATTTAAATTAATAAGTATTTTTTTTTTGTTTTCAGATCGTTATAATGGCAACATCGAAAGCAATCTGCGAAGATCCTACTTCACAGTACCAGATAAGACAAAAGTCACCTCAAACACTAAATTTTCACACTTTAGTTGGTGATTGAAATAATGAAATATAAAAAAAAATGAACGCCTGTTTTTTTGCAAACAGTATAACTATTGAGATATTCAATAAATGCGAAACAAGATTTTAATAATATTTTTATTATATACAAACATTTACTGTACGTGTGTATGTCACTGAGCTCCTTAATGGCAGAATCGATTTTGACGATTTTTTTATTACTGTTTCTGGTGTCCTGTAAGAGTAAGGTATTCGAAAATACAACACATTAAATAACATCTTACATAGATCACGACCCAATTTTGAATCTTGTATTTTTAGGCGAAGCGAGACTCATGTGTGGGTATACGCGCACGTGTCGTGTTTATAAGGTTCAAACCCGCACACCTGTCGCTGGTTACCCTGGCAGGCTGGCTGGCAATAAATATTTTAAAACTTAGTATATGTTTTGGTCTTCGTCACTCATTTGGTTAGGTATGTGACTGCTGATCCAAAGTCCCGCGATCGATTCCCGGTGGCGACACGGTTTTTTATTGTGTTTTCAGTCTGAAGATGATAAATATCAGAAGTATCCATAATGTGGCAACTTGTTATTGGGAGCGTGTTAAATTAATATTTGACATTACATGAATGATAAATTCTTCTTCTTCTTCTTCTTCAGCCTGTTTTCATCCATTCTTGGACATAGGCCTCCCCCTTGATCCTCCACAACTCCCTGTCTTGGGCACACTGCATCCATCTCCCTCCGGCACATTTCTTGATGTCATCAGACCACCTTGCCTGGGGTCTGCCAACACCTCTTCGGCTTGTTCTCGGTCGCCATTCTAAGAACTTTTTGGTTCATCGTGAATCCTGGCATCTGGCAATATGCCCAGCCCAGCTCCACTTAAGGCCAGCGACCCTTTCCGCTACATCGGCTACTTTGGTTCTTTGTCTTATCATGACATTCTGAATTCTGTCCCTTATTGAAATACCCAGCAACTTTCTCTCCATAGCTCTCTGTGTTACTAATAGCTTGTGCATTATTCTTTTTGTTAGGACCGATGTTTCCATTCCATAAGTAAGCACTGGGAGAATACATGCATCAAATAGCTTCTTTTTCAAATAATGGGAGTATTTACGGGATTTCTGAATGTATGATAATTTTCCAAAAGCTGCCCAGGCAAGGCCACGTCTTCTCTCTATTTCTGCCTCTTGATTTTCTTTGGCAAGCATCACGGTATGGCCTAGATACATGTATCTGTCTACTCTTTCAATTTGCACTCCATCTTTTATGATGGGGAAGGACTCTTCTGCGTTACTCATCATTTTGGTCTTGGAGATGTTCATCTTCAATCCAATGTTCACACAAGCTGAATTTATTTCTGTCAGCATAGTTTTCAATTCCTCCTCATCCTTGGCATTGCTGAGATACTCGCCGTTTATATTTATACCTTTCTTAGACCAATCCAGAGTTTTGAAGACATCTTCGAGGGCCAATGTAAATAGTTTGGGAGAAATAGTGTCACCCTGTCGGACACCTCTTCGAATGTAAAATTTCTTGGATGGTTCATGAAGTTGTATATTGGATGTGGCCTTCTCATAAATATTTTTCAAAATTTGGGAATATCTATAGTCAATTCTGCAATTATCTAGCCCTTCATTACCGCCCATGTCTCGACTGAGTCAAAGGCCTTTTCAAAATCTATAAATGCCAATGCTATGGAGATATTATACTCATTATATTTCAGGATTACATTCTTTAGAGTTTGTAGATGGTCGTTTGTTCCTAAGCCTTTTCTGAATCCTGTATGTTCTACTGGTTGGTATGAATCTAGTTTGTTTGAAAGTCTGCTGGTGAAGATTTTTGTAAATAGTTTATATGGGTGTGATAGTAAGCTGACGGGTCTATAGTTCTCGAGGCGTTTTTGATTTCCTTTTTTATGTAATAATGTAATATTCGCATTGTTCCATTCCTCTGGTATATTACATTCTTCCAGACATCTATTTAGAAGTTGCAGTACCACTTTCTGAAGTGCATCTCCTACATACTTAATGGTCTCTATTATAATATTATCAGGACCAGGGGCTTTTGAGTTTTTTATGTGTTTAATGATAATGATAAATTACCTACGTGATATGCGCACGGCGCGAAGTGAAAATTGAGACTGAACTATGGCCTCGTCGCATGCTGAGAAGAGGCGAGATTTTAACTGCCACACTTTTGGTGTGGATGAAAGTAAAAAAAGGGATTTGGTATGTCAGAAAGATGAGTACTTACTTATTTATTAACTTCTTACTTACTTAACGTGTCCGGACATGCATATTAGGCATTTCCACTCGAATGCGTTGCAGCAGCAATTGCCAGGTCATTTGCAGCAATTGGCACAACCAAGTCTTCCTCGTTACATTCCTGTACCATGTTTCGGCAGATAAGAAGATGCTTATCATCTTGGACCTCCTCGCTATCGCAAGACACATCCTCTTCTCGACCTATACCCCACCTATACAAGTTTTCTTTACACCTTGTGATACCTAGACACCTACACGGAGTCTATTCAGTGTCTTCCATGTGCGGTAGGGATGGTTTCCCGGTTCCAAAGTCTTCGACAGCTCGTTTCAACCTCCACTGTACTAGCGGCACCTGAATGGCAGTCGTGGTCAGAAAACTTTTCCTCGATTTTGATTTCGCCATTGGAAGATCAGGATAATTACAAATAGGAGGAAGAGAAGCATTGCATTGAAAAAAAAAGAAGAAGGTAATATGTCGATTTGAAACACTTTTGGAGCGTATTTTGTCCTACTTGGTATTCCGATATAATCGAATGTGGATTGTCCTTGCGGTGATGGTAGGTATGTCTAGTTAGTATGTAAGTATCTCATTGGGATTCCGCGAGTTTATCAGCGCAGAGCTACCATGCAGTTACCACAGGTGGAGTTGAAAAGCTCCCGAGGGCGGTTAACATTACCTGCCCAGCAGCGAGCGGTAAAGGTAATGGTAAAGTACTTACCCGTGCTATAGATATGTATGATATGGTATTACGGGACCGAGTGGACTAGACGGTGGTGTCATTAGACCCGGTCGTGTCACATTACCCATCTCGGTGTTTTCTTTCCATACCTCCCTGCACAGGGTTGCCACACGTTCCGTATTTGACCATCATGTTCCTTATTTGTCCCGTTTTTCTTAAACTACGTTGCTTTTACAAATTATGTCTATTTGATTGATTTTTTTTTCATTATTATTTTTTTATATTTTATATTTTTGTTTGCATGCTTTGTAATTTCATTTAATTTATACTTTTGATTTCAGAAACCTACCTATTTCTATATTGTGGTTACATATGATGATTTGAATTATAAACAAGTGAAAAATATTTTTTTACATATAAAAAAACAATTGGGTATAATAAATCAAAACGGTTGCAAAAATACATGTAATCATTCCAAAATGAACAAAAGGAGGAAGGATTATTTGTGTGAAGGAAGGAACTTTTTATAGGAAATTGTGGGATGTGGTTGTAAAATACATTTATTTATTTATATTTTTGTAAATAATATAAACAAACATATTTCACACTGGAGGGCTTATTGCCATTAGGCAATTTCTTCCAACAACCAGATTACCAAAGTATGAAAAAATTGTGTAAGGTATAGGTATATCAACAAAAAAATGAAAGCAAAAAATCAAAGGAAAGATATGGTACTCTTACGTACCAATTAAAACAAAAAAAATGAAAATACTTCATAGCAAAAAAAGGATAAGGAAAGGACAAGAAGAAGAAATCAATACTACAAAATGAGTAAGACCACGCAATATCCGGACTTAGTCTAATCCATAACTTTCTGATTGTTTGCTGATTTTTTTTTGTTCAAGACTTTTGTTCATATTACCTACGAAAGCATTCATTTACCTACAGATAAGACTGCAAATTAACAAATGGTGTTACAGTGTTTGTCAAAAGTCAATCAATCTTGTGTTTATTGTAAAATGACGAAATTTTAATGTAAAATAAAAAATAAAATAACTTGTTTTAATCATCGATGTTAGAGCAGTGATAGCCCAGCGGTAAAGTCGTCGCCTCACATTCGTGAGATCGACGGTTCGAATCCGGGCGGGGCACGCACCTCTGGATTTTAAAAAAATCTGTGTGCGGATTTATATCACTAGCTATGTGTAGCCATTATCCAATTTGTGTGGTTCCACTTCTAAGGGTTACGAAGGTCAGATGGCATTCGCTTCAATGTAATAACCAGATTCGCCAATTCAAAGATCATGGTGAAAGAGTTCCCCGATAGAAACTGGACAAAAGCTCTAAAGGGGAAAGACTCATCGACATTGAATCGGTAGTAGTCAAGGTATTCAGTAGGTATTTTCACATTTACACTGTGAGGACATAAAACTTAAAAATTTTATTGAATTTGTTGATGTAAACGAAATGCCTAATGCGAAATGCCTGTCATTGACTATACCCATTCACAACACTTATTTATTCAACTGTTCCTTTGAATTAGGTACTTTCAGCAAGACTCAGGAATAATTTGAGTCCTGATATATGTAACTTCGTCAAACTCGCTTTCCATTTTCAAAAAAAGACTAAACCAGGGATATCTTTCCGAAAATACATGATCCCTCTCATTTTCCTTCCTTCCCTTTGCTAATATTTACTAAAAAAGGAATATTTATCCCTAAACACCTGATCTCGATTTCCTCTTCTTGTTCCTTCCCAATCCTTTTTTTGCTATGATGCTTTTTTACTTATCTCGGTGTTATGTATATTTTCTTTGTTGTCTTTTAGCTTTTATTTTTTATTGATTCACATGTATAATTCTGTCACTCTGTAATCTGGTTGGTTGGAAGAAATTGCCTATTGGCAATAAACCCGCCAGTGCGCATTGTATTTGTTTATATTATGTACAAAGAGTTAAATAAATCAACAAAATATGTAAGTTTTGTTGATGTAGTTGAAAAGCTATGTTTCGGCCTTGATGTATTTTGGGCATCGAAAGTGTCAAATCGTCGCGCATTAGTTTCTAAAACTTTTGACAACCCTACCAATATATGTATGTATACTTCTGTAAAAGACCTCGGCGCATGTGATATCTTCCCGGGTGATTTTGAACACGACACGTGTGAAAAATTCGATTCAACAGAATCGTTTCACAAGACAATATTAACACAAAAACAGATGTCTCAAGTCGGGATGAAATCTAACTTTTGTTCAAAATTAGGGTTCGAAAAAATGGATTCTGAAACATTTTTTGAATTGTGGAATCTGACACTTTGGTTTCGGTTTAAATATTTTTAAAGTTTTTTCAAAAGATTACTAACTTCTTCGGGCAAAACATGTAGGTATGCAGTTATAAAGTTTTGATATTTCGATATATCACAACTACTCATAGAGGTCACGTGTCTTTTAACGATGAGTTATTATATGACCAAGACCAGGGTGACATTGGTCTTGAATACCTCGTTTGGTCTTAAGCACGAAAAGTCTTAATTAAAATCTAAATCTAATCTAAATAAAAAAATGTTTTTTTCTTTATTTATTTTTTCACAATTTCTTAGCAAATTCAATAATAAACAATATATGTACCTACATGTTACCGTTTACGAGAGTGCCAGAACTTATATGTGAAGGAGAATTTTTGAAAGTTCTATATATTTGAATAGTGTGTAACAATTCACCTGAAAATAAGGAACAATACGATTGCTATCTATGAAGTAACGGAAGAGCCTTTTTTTGTAACGCTATCTATTGAGAAATTAGTTTATTTGTAAACAATGAAAGCAACAGTCCTTATAAATGAGATGACGGTGTCTCGCACAGATGTCACCCCTGGACTGCGCCAGAAGTATTATTTCATTTTTGGATTGTTAACCTACTTGTACCAATGTGTGTCAATCGTATAGTTCCTTATTTTCAGGTGAATTTTAAACACTATTCAAATATATAGAACTTCCTCGAGTTCCTGGTTCTTCTAGTTTGCCAATAAAAATATCATTTGACTCCCGAAAGGGAAAAAAATCCAATGTTTGCGTATATGCAATTAAAAAAATATTCATTTTATACAACTGACAAAATGCTAAATGAAAGAGATTTCAATTAGCATGGAGTATTTTCACTTTGTTCATTAATAAGAATTTGTTTGTTTATAATCAATGAATATGAACCAATACTATACTACCTACATACTATACTATAATTTAAAATTGAAATTATACATACCGTCACGCAGTTTCCCTACTTGGGGTAGGCAGAGAGAACCGAACGCCAGACTCTTCTATCTTGGCATACATGTTTTGCCTCATTTACATTCATACATCTCGTCATACATGCTCTCCTATTATTCTGACTTCGTATATTCCCCTCTTTCAAAATCTCATTTATATGATCATGCCAGCTCTTTCTCGGTCGACCCTTACATCTCATTTCACTCTTTTCAGCCTTGTATACTTTCTTTGTCAGTCGTACATCGTTCATTATCTCTACATGTCCGAACCATCGCAAAGCATTCTACTCAAAATATCTCTTTCAATCTTACATTCTCTTCTGATATCTTGATTCCTTGTCCTATCATAATTTGTTTTGTCACACATTCGTCTTAGGGACCTCATTTCCACAGCGTTAATTTTACTTTCATGCGTCTTCTGCCATGTCCATGTCTCACTTGCATACATTATGGTTGAAACGACAATAGTGTTGTGCACAGCGAGTTTTGCTGGCCTTGAAATAATTGGGTCGTCCATTATTGTTCTTAATGCACCATTTACTCTATTTGCTGCCGTGTATGTATGTATGTAAAATTGAAATTATAATATTATATTCTGAATTAGCTTATATAAATACCTCTTTAGCCGGAGTCGGTTTGGTTCTGGTGATCTAAGCGTACGTAGACTTATAATATTTATTTACAAAAAGATCCTTTAATGAGTGTTGTCCTATTTTGGTTATTAGGGCAATAAAAGAGCGAGGATTCTAATGGAACGGCCATCTGCCCAAATTGCAGTCATTAACAAAACAGTTTATTTCTTCTTCTTCTCTCTTCGTGAAACCAACAATAAATAAATCCCGCACTATGAAAACACTTTAAAAAGAAAATCAATGTTGACCTATCACGCAAATTAAGATAGATGTCTGACTTCTGAGTCAATTGTCCCGGATTTGACTACGATGAATAACGGGGACAGTTTTTCGTTAATGTAAACATCCTCTTAACTTGTCGGCCTTCGCGGCTCGGTTGGTTAGGTATCTAACTGGTGATCCAAAGGTAACGCGTACGATTCTCGGTGGAGACACAGTTTTAATGGTGTTTTCAGTCTGGATCTGTGAGTCGATTAATATCGTTAGATTAAATTTTTACAATTTGTTTATATGTACCATAAATATTACCTAGGTATATCAGTTGAATTATCTACCTTGTAATAGTCTTTATTCATTCTTATAATTGTTGTATTTTTTTTTATTATTGAAACCAAACAAAATATAACAATATACAAACAGTAAAAATATTACAAATAAGTACAATTTAAATAAGTTATATGAAACATTTGTTTATAGGATTATTTGGTATACACCACCTCACTAGGCTGAGCCTGTACCGAGGTGGCAGAATTTTTTTTTTTTTTGCGTTATATCTGACAGAAAAATATTAAACTTGTATTTAACTAAAACTTGTTATAAAATATACCTATTATAAAAATAAAATATAAACTATTGTAGCTCGATCATGTTTCCGCAGTATATAATGCCCTTGTTTCTAATCCATGTTTCTATTGTTTTCTTGTGTTTCAAATTATTCATCAACTGTATGTATGTCCGTTATTTCACTTTTTATCTTATTAAAAATTTTTGTAGCTAAATAATAGTAATGTCTTTGTGTGAATGTCGTGTTTGTCTTTGGAGTCATGAGAAAATTCCTGCGTGTCGTCTCGTAATTGTGTTGCGGTGTAATGTGAATTGTTTTATCTTTATGAAAATGTATAGAAATAATTTTGATATATAACTGTGGAATGTTGAAAACTGGAAAATCATTAAATAATTGAACTGTTGGATATGTAAATGGTTTTTTTATTATAACCATTGTTGTATGTATCTGTTATTTATTGAACCATGTATTATTAGGTTTTTCCCTATTTCTTAGTAATTACTTGTATTCAGCTTTCTTTTCTCTGTATGTATTGACTTTGTATTTCCGACCCCCCCATCTCCCTCATACCTCACGCACCACCCATTTGCTATGTAACTTTTTGTTTTAATTTTGTATTTAGTATGAATTTTTCCTCTGATAGTGCTGGCTGAGTCCAGTGAAAGCGCTTAGGCTTTAAAAATATACACTCATTGTGGATTAACACTGTGTTATTTAATTATTAAAATAAATAAAAATCCTTATTTCCTCAAGCGAAAAGAATTTCAGTATTGCAATATATAGAACTTTCAAAAAATTGAATTGATAGTGATCTCATTAAAGAGGCATAATTGGTGAACGTTACGCAAGCGCATAAAGTGATCACGTAAACCAGCCGATGACAGGTCGTAAGCCCTGTAGGTGCCTTGATTTCCCGGTTCTCCTACAGTAAATATTCCAACTTCGTCTCTATTGAGATAATTAAAAATCTGTTAAAAAACCTTCTATTTTATATTTTTGAACTTTCACTGTATTAACGAAAAAACCTTAAAATTATTAAACCTATGATTTTGTAAGCTAAATACCAATGCAATCCCGCACACCTATCGCTGGTTACCCCAAATTGTGGTATATCACATTATTTTATTGACAAAACAAATATAGTGTAATTTTGATAGCTGGTAGGTAGTTAATTGATTGCTTTTTAATTCAAAAAAATATAAGTTTGAAAATTTTCAGAGACCGCAAAACTCTTGGTCTTGGTCTTGCAAGTCTCACAAGACCAAGACTGAAAGACTTTTGCTCATCGCTAAATCTTAAATACGAGCATTCTGCAAATTGGTAGGTTTTCGGTGCGGGTGGTGTGGCATATATTTAAAAGTAAGAATTAAAAAAAATTGTATTAAAAAAATTCAATTACTTGTTTGGGAGAATCAAAAACTTACTTAAGGGGGGGACTGCTGCCATCGTACCTATTTTTTCAATTTGAATTTGCGTCATTACTACAAAACGAATCATTTTGAAAAAAATAAACTAGTTAGTTTGGATATTAATTAGTAAAAATATAGCTTAATTTTTTAATTATGTTCTGTATATATTCTTGTAGGAAAATAATAAGCATACCTACCCCAATTTTTGACATTTATCATAAATTTCTAAAAAACTATAAGGTATAGAGCATTATATTTTTTTATAAATTAAAGAAGATCAAAATATCTGGAAAAATACGATGTAACGTTACATTAATGCATCAGGTTAAGTTGATAAACAAAAAAAACTTTCGCAATGGCGCTGAATGGAAAATAAATGTTTTTTAGGTTTATTTTCTAAACATGAAGCATTGATGCAACGCCACATCGTATTTTTCTAGATATTTTTGTCTTCTTTAATTTAAAAACAAATATGTTGAACTGCGCCTTATATTTTATTAAAAATATAAGATAAACGTTGAAAATCGGGGTATGCCAATATTTTTCTACAAGAATTTATACAGAACATAATCAAAAAGTAAAGATACATTTTTCTTTATGAATACCCAAACTATCTAAATTATTTTTTTCAAAATGATTTGATAATAAATAATGATGGTATATCAAATTGAAAAATAGGTATGTTGGCAGCAGTCCCCCCCCCTTAAACCGTATTATGAATCTATTTGAGATTCTAACGTTGGTCCAAAATCCACTCGTTCATTGTGGCTGCTATAACACTGAGAGAATTTCTGACATTTTTAATATGCCTATCACCTACGAGCTAAGCCTTGAATGAGTATATACGTTAATTGAATCACGTATTATTTAAATTGGGTATTATTTTTAAGGCTGCATAGGAATGCTTGTTATTGTTACTATCTATTTTTATGATCTCCTGGTGAGGTATATAATCAAACAGAGATTTTCTACAGATATGGTAGAGAAATTTTTAGTTAGATGAGAATCATTACATATTTAATTTGTATAACTTCTTATTACTAAAGTGGTTCATTTCTGCATTCTTAAATTTTTCGATTGTGACAGCTTTCAACTTTTATTTTTTTTTATTGTACAAAGGACAGCACACACCACATACATTTATTAAAAGGATAAACAGAAATATAAATATGATTTATTACGTACCTACTATACCAACATAGTATAAGACAATAATAAAGTGTGATTTAGTGTGGGTGCGCGCATGAGAGAGTCGCAATGTTTATGTATGTGTGATAGAGATACATACTAATAGATGGATGGACGACATCAAAAGATTTGTTGGATCACAGTGGATGGGAGTCGCACAGGAACGGGAGGAGTGGAGAAGGAGAGGGGAGGCCTATGTCCTGCAGTGGGCAAACACAGGCTGATGATGATGATGATGATGATAGAGATACATATATACAAAGTGTGTGTGTGAGAGGGAGTGTGTGTGAGAAGGAGTGTATGTGAGAGGTAGTGTGTGTGAGAGGGAGTGTGTGTGAGAAGGAGTGTATGTGAGAGGTAGTGTGTGTGAGAGGGAGTGTGTGTGAGAAGGAGTGTATGTGAGAGGTAGTGTGTGTGAGAGGGAGTGTGTGTGAGAAGGAGTGTGTGTGAGAAGGAGTGTATGTGAGAGGTAGTGTGTGTGAGAGGGAGTGTGTGTGAGAAGGAGTGTATGTGAGAGGTAGTGTGTGTGAGAGGGAGTGTGTGTGAGAAGGAGTGTGTGTGAGAAGGAGTGTATGTGAGAGGTAGTGTGTGTGAGAGGGAGTGTGTGTGAGAAGGAGTGTATGTGAGAGGTAGTGTGTGTGAGAGGGAGTGTGTGTGAGAAGGAGTGTATGTGAGAGGTAGTGTGCGTGAGAGGGAGTGTGCGTGCGTGCGTTTTATTATAATGGCACAATGTGTCGAAGTCTGCATTTTTTTTATAATCGTTAAAAATGATTAATATTCTACTTCTACATATGACCTAATGAACTGAAAAGGGCTCCTTGAGGGCCACACAATATACCTTGAAAGCTTGAGGTCTCCTCAATACTTGTATTTTTTTCTGAATATCAATATAAGTATGAGATTTTTCAGGATTTCTACGTTTAGCAATCAACAGTAAAACTGTATGGCGGTGTAATTTAAAGAGCCCATAAAAATATTTTTATATTTTTTGTTATTCATTTTCTTTTTACTTTTTGTTATTTTTACTTTAATGTAGTAGTAATCCAGTTAATAAATAAATAAAAAAAAATTTGCTCTTAATCAAAAATTTGACGACCTTCAAATAATAATTATTATGATATCTTCGCTCGTTGTAACTATGAACTGGTACTTTGTTAATGGCGCTCATTATACGATATGGTAGGTGTGACTATGGTACAATATTATCATCTCAACGACCCCGAGTTTACGATCTCTGCAATATAAGTCCACACATTCTGACTAAGCACTCCCGAGGCAATGGCCTCGCGTCAGGGATATTCAACCAAATTAAATTAAAGATCACATTTATTACATTTTATATTGCCTAATATAAAATGTAATAATAAATTATTTAATATGTATGAATAATTTAATATTTAATAAGACTAGTCAATCATATTTTTAGACGCAACTTTGAGTACAATTTAATTTACAAAAAATACATTCAATCATTCTTACCATCATACCTTACCTCACAATGTAGGTTTACCAGCGACAGGTGTACGTGTCTCGTCACACATAAAAATTCTCTACATTCAGAATGGGTAAATAAATTATGGGAGGACAGAACTAACACAAATACTTAGTATTCAACAATAACTACTTAAACAATTCAAAATTAAAATTATTAACAACATTTGCAACTATGCCATATTGTGTTTGCGATGCTCTTTGAGTACCTAACACATATAAATATTTGATTTGATTTGATTTGGGAACCATGTGATTCATATTAATTACACCAATATTAAACTATTCTCTTTCTATGGCTCTGAAATTAAAATCGCGTCAGAGATTGGATTTATGACAGGTATTATGGCGGACATTGGGACCTGGTTGATCTGTTTTGTGTGAGCCCATATGTTTGTTGAGGTAATGATTGTGAGTGCAGAAAGTTGAGATTGTGTACATATTTATTAGGTGTTAGCCCGCGGTGTTAGCCCGCGGAACCTTCGGACGCCAACACGAGGACCGATGCGTCGGGATATAAGCCTAGGTTGCGGCTCTAAGGGCCCAGGCAGTAAAGGCGGGGGTGGGCGGCCGACGCTGTTGTGCCCTCGTCATTCTATACTTAGAGAAGAGCAGGACGGACGCCTCTAGTCTCGCTCGGCAGTTACTCGTCAACTGTGGCGAATGTTGTTGTGTGGTTCGGGCACACCGCCGGCGCAGACGTCGGGTCAGACATCCTGTGTTGACAACTAGACGTCAAATCTGACAGGTGATGATTGCGTCGGATGCCCCCGGTGTTAGCCCGCGGAACCTTCGGACGCCAACACGAGGACCGAGGGGTCGGGGTACAAGCCCCTCCGACTTGAAACGGAGTGTTCTTAGCGGCCGATTTCGAGACCAATCGGAGGCCCTGACGTGTGTGGTTGGATTCTCGGGGGCAGTGGTTGAACCCGATGGATGGTGGATATTTTGTGTTTGTCCGATGTTGCGGCTGCGTCCGGTGGTGAACAGGGCCAATGAGCTCTATAGCGTCGCCGGCGTGGAAGTGGATCGCGATCTCCCTCGATGTACATATTTATTGTGGAACGGGAACAATCACCTGGTTCATAATTGTATTTAATTGTCAATAAAAATTGTAAACTGTTAGCCCTAGAACAGGATTTCCTAGTTGGGCTGCAGTAATCTACTTATTGTTGTCATTATAAATATGTTGTGATAAAAGTTAAATAAATAAATAAATGAGTGGTGAACCTCATTGCTATGTGAGATGTTATTTTGCCTATTGTATTTTGTACAAAAAAGTGTTTGAATTAAAAATGATCAAGCAACTCTTTAATTCGGAAGTAGATATACTTTTTAGACTAATCCAGCCCCCAGAGAAAACTTATAAATTCCGTCGCCAGGTTAATTTCAGTATCAGAGAAAGTGCACTTGATTCCATGTGAAAATAATCTATTTCACTCAATAGTACCACTCATACTAAAACATCGATCATAGTAAACCGTTGTCCAATTCTGTCCATTCTTTCCAAATATTTGAAGGCCCTTATAAACTCACCCAAGGGCGCTGAAAATCGATTAGGATGTATCATTTTGGTTATGGTAAGATTTGCAAAAAAGGTGTGTTTAGAGTTTTTCTGAAAGAAGATATATTTTTGGTCCGTCTGAAGGTATGTGGGAGCATATCCCATGCATTTGGTCCTGCCACAGCAAACGCACGACCGCCGAAATCAATGGTGTGCACCCTGTTAATTTCAGCTTATTTTTCAACCATGGATGCAGAACGGAGTGATGATTGTCGATAATTGAAAGGTATGAAACACGAACAAAAAATATTCCATATCACAAAATTTTTAAAAGACATTATTTTTTCGTGAAAAAAACAGTTTCCAGACCTTGCAGACTTCCGGATATCTGTAGGAGATTTGGCCTATCAATAATTATGAGTTTAGTTTTGCATTTATTAATTTCCAAGTCATACCTTTCGGCTCACTCTCTCCACCCGTTCGATCAGTTCTGACATCTCCGATTCATTTTTTTAAAAAGTATGGTGTAATCAATAAAAAAAATTAAAATGTGCTTAACACGGTCGATAGATAATCTCTATAAATTCAAGTAAAAATCTACACATTTCCCTTATAGTCGCTGTCAGTCTGCTGATTCATGTAAACTTATTGATGTTTTGTATATAAATATGTGTATGTATGTTTTTATATATAATTTGTTTCTTTATATTTTTGCACTTGTTTCTTGCCCAAGCAATTTGCTCTATTTTATTTTTATAAATAACTAATGTTATTAAAGAAATAATTTTGAAATTTTTTAAATATTTATTATACCCACAGACAGGCTTTGCCTTGTGGGATTTTTGTGTACACGGTTGATTTATTGTGATTGATATTATGTCTATGTACATTGTATGTTAACCAAATATTTAATAAATAAATAGTTTTTTTTAGTTATTAGCAATAAATTAATAAAAATGGGTTTAAATTAAAGTAATTTAACAAGAAAAATATTTAACGAATTCAAATTTCAAGAAAAGTCGATAAAAATAAAATGTTCTTTATTTTTAAGACGTAGGTACCTTTTAAATATACCTACTGGGGAAAATATTTTCAAAATTTATTTATTTAAAGACATTTAATTTACTGTGATCCAGACGATAAATCCATCCAAAATGTCAAAATATTTAAGAAATTGTATATTTTTATTATCTGAATTGTTAAAAAATTACCTCATGTATAAAAACTTGCAACAGAGATTTATAAATGTGCATTACTGCCAGAAAAATGCCATGAAAAATGCCTGCATGAAAACTGCCAGTTGAAATAGTTCCATCATACCCGTAATCCTCATAATATAATATGCCTTTTGTCATACATATCATATTCACTGAACCATTTCCAAGTCAAGTCTTCAGTACTATAGGTACCTATACAATATGAATTGTCATGCACTTATCATAATACTGTAAACACATGGCGCAGAGAACAAACTCACTGAAAGGGAAACATGAAATTTCCTTACAGTGAAACTGCATCACATTATAATATTTATAACGACTCGACTTTAATGAAAAAATCGTTTAATGTAACTTTGAGTTTCGTTCAATTTCCTTCGTTTTTTATCAATTTTTAAATTGTATTTTTATTATTATTACACATATTTAATTTATTTATTTAAATCTTCTTGTACATATAATTAATAGTGTCCGACCGAAACAGGATTTTCTACCGAAACCGAAACCGAACCCGAATCTTCGGTGTCTCTCTCACTTTCGGCCGAAACCGAAACCGAAACTTTTTTAGACAGTTAAAAATCTATTGTTTACTGAAATTTGGCTAATTGACAGTTAACACGTGTTCAATGAAATAAAAAAACAATACTTGAAGTAAGTATGTGGAAAGGTATTTTTTATTTCTGCTAATAAAAAATACGAAATATCATTAATAAATTAATAGATTACTTTTTTTTCTAATCGTAATTAAGAAGCCTAATATTGTACGCTTAATAAAGCAGTTTTTCTACATATTTTTTCTACGACTGACCGACGAACTCAACTAATGAACTGATTAATGATGGCGGGTGACACTCGAGTCACGACACTCGAGTCACGAACCCGAAGTCAGCCGAACGACGCGCGATATTTCACGAACGCAGAGCTTCGGTGCGGCCGAAGGTTCGGCAGATTTTCTGCCGAAACCGAAACTGATGCCGAAACTAAATTTTATTGCCGAAACTTGCCGAAACCGAAACCGAACCTTCGGTCGGTCACTTATAATTAGTACACTGGCGGGCTTATTGCCTAATGGCAATTTCTTACAACCAACCAGAGTAAATGTTAAGTATACAAAACCATGTGTACTATAGCAATACATAAGTTAATCACATTACAAAATAAATAAATATAGCAGAAGAAAAGTAAAAAAAAACAAAGAAGATAGCATATAAGAACAATTCATAGCAATGATAGGAAAACTAAAGGATAAGGAAAGGAAGAGGAGAGGAAGATGTAATCAGGTGTTGTCAGATAAATATTTTTGCTTTAGCCTTTTCTTGAAGATGTTTAGTGAGATAGACGACGTAATATCAGGACTTGGGCTATTCCATAGTCTAGCTGAATGTACTTCAAATGAAAAGCTAAAAAAATCAGAACTATTGAATTACGTACTGGATTTTGTTAAATCGATTTTCCCAACCAGTTAGAGCTTTAAAACTTTTGGAATATATATGAATTACATTTACTGTGTAAAACTGCCTATTTCTACTCGTTTTATTAAACAATTTTGTATTTCATACAAATTAGTATCGTGTCGTAATTTAATCAGTTTAATAATTAGTAATTGTGTAAATTATTTCTTCGTAATAAAACGAATGTAAGTCATATCAGTTGTTTAATTATATTTGATATACCAACCAGTATCTTATTTCTTACTTGTTGCATTGAACTCTGCTTATGCTATATAGATACCCTTGGTACTGTATAGTATGATTGGGGAATGGTTTGGCCACATGACACGTGTGGACGTGGAGTAATTCTGACCGACTGATTGGTTCGAATCCGATCAGTCGCAGTTAAGTAGAGCAGATTATAAAATAAGGTTTAAAAATGTCATAAACATCATACACCGGTATATCGGTTCGAATCCGATCAACCGAGCAAACCCAACCAACCCCCACAGTAAGTAAACATTATTGCTATGCTTTACTTAATGCTTAAAACCAGTAGTAATCATATGAATTTCTTTTGACAGTAGCATTTCAACGTAAAGAAAACTTTGAAAAGAGTGACCTCATTTATTTTTTAATAACTTGTGAATAATTGCTGTTTGATACATAGCCTCATTGTAAAGATATGGACCATGGAGGAAATCCCAATGGAATGGCAAACCAGCGTAATATGTCCCATACACAAGAAAGGTGATACATTAAAATGTGAGAACCATAGAGGCATATCATTGCTCTGCGCAGCGTATAAAATCTTTACCACCATACTAAAACAAAGATTAGAGGGATACGCAGAAAACCTATTAGGAGAGTATCAGGCGGGCTTTAGAACTGGAAGGTCAACTACGGACCAGTTATTTACAGTCCGCCAGATCCTGTCGAAGTGTTGGGAATTTGACATCGATGTGCACCAACTATTCATAGATTTTAAACAGGCATACGATAGCATAGACAGGGAGAGCCTATATGAGATACTGCTACAGTTCCAGATCCCCCCGAAATTGGTGAGGCTTATCAAATCAACCATGAACAACTCCAGATGTCAGGTCAAGGTAGATGGAGAACTGACGGAGGAATTCGCAGTGTCTCAGGGTCTGAAACAGGGTGATGGCCTGGCTCCCACGCTCTTCAATATCGTGCTTGAGCATGTGATAAGAAAAACTCTAGTGGACACCAATTCCAATATTTGCTACAAAAGTAGTCAAATTGTCGGCTATGCGGATGATATTAACATCATAGGAAGATCAATGACAGCCATTGAAGAAGTCTTCGACCCCTTAGAGACAGCAGCATGTGAAGTGGGATTGTGTATAAACAAAGAAAAGACAAAAGTAATGGCACAAAGCAGAAACCCGGCGCATCGACCGAGAGGCAGTGTGCAATATAAGGATAACTACTCGTTTGAAGTAGTGGATCAATTCACTTACCTGGGCTCCAGTCTTACCGAAAATAATGAAGATCCAGCTGAAATAAGAAAAAGAATTACGGCAGCCAATAAAACATATTTTTCATTGCTCCCTGTTTTTAAATCTCGCAGTGTCCATCGTAAAACAAAAGTCACACTCTACAAGACCATAGTCAGAACAGTGTTGGCATATGGATGCGAGACATTAACCATAACGGCGAAGATGTCTGAAACGCTGGACACCTTTGAAAGAAAGGTACTGCGTAGAATATGCGGCCCCGTGAAGGATGGCGATGAATGGCGCATTAGACGCAACGATGAGTTGTACAACATATACCAGACCCCAAGTATCTCAACGCACATGAAATTACTTAGGCTGAGATGGGCTGGACATGTACAACGAATGCCAACCTCACGGGTGCCGAAACGAATCATGACTGGACACCCAGGTGGGAGAAGAAGGGTAGGAAGACCAAGGCTGCGGTGGGAAGATGAGGTCAAAAAGGATGCGGCTCAGCTTCTCCAAGAGAGGAGCTGGAAAGTGGCAGCAGAGGACAGGATTGGATGGAGGCGAAAGTTAACGGAGGCCAAGGCTCGATTTGGGCTGTAGCGCCATCGAAGAAGAAGAATTGCTGTTCCCGTCGTGAAAACCCATGACAGAAGTACCTGGCGCATGCTTACAATGAGGCCCGACCATGGATAAACTGAGATAAAGGGGCAAGAAAAGAAGAAGATTTCTTGATAATTGTGATGGATATCTGCATTCTCCAATACTCCCTTTCATCTCTTCATAGATTTGATTAGTATTTTTAATTTAAAATTTAATGTTTAATTTAAATAAATGTTTTCAACGAGGCACCGACTTCCATTATTTTTTTATAATCATCCCTTTCGAGGCAGGTAAGAGCCAGGTAATCGAAAATTCAGAAGGCCAAGTAAAATCTTACAAACAGCAAATCCAGAGGACGCCTGTTCAGGTTTATATTGTTGAAAACACGTACATGGATTAAGAATTACAAGTGTTTATTAAATTTATTTATGTAATAAATTTAAATTCGTAATAATTTTAACAACATTAAACTCGATAGTTTTTTGTTTATTTAGATATTAATTTTGAAGTATTTATAAGTATGTTGATATTTTTTTCCTGTCTAATATTTAACATCCCTGATAAAATGTATGATACTATATAATATTACCAGGCAAGCATGAAGTAGACAGGATTTCCTTTAAGAGGATATAATAACAGGTGGCTAGCTAGCTGGTGCAGTGACAAAGCATTGTGAAAGTATTCTGCACCTTGCATTATGTATTTACATTGGAGATACTAGGGAAACAGGGTGTATAGAGGACCAACCTGCTAAAGAAAGATAATAAAACATCAATGCAAGTAATAATAAGGGGAGTTCTCACTTCATATGTATCAGGGAAACAGGATATGAAAAAGAAAATATCAATAATAATAATAATATTTATACAAAAATAACTAAATTCAACTTTTTTTCTCATATCAAATAACTTAGGTAGATTGAATGAATTTGGTGGATCAGTCGATAAAGCCATATAAAAATCACAAACTCGTTTGAAAAGCAAAGAACATACATACAGAAATACATACCATCACGCCTTGTCCCTAACGGAGTAGGCATAGAGAACCGAACGCCACATTTTTCGCCTCGTCAACATTCATACATCGATGGCAAACGAACATTATATTGTATGTTCACTTTTTGGTGCAATTAAGTTATGATACACATTTTGTAGAGCTCGATTTTATCTTTGGTCAGTTATAATATAGTGTGAAAATATAAACTCGACATAGAGCATTTTGTGACATTAAAATGAATATTATGACTTGATGATCACAATTTATAATGTGAGTTGAGCAGTTAACAATGGAACAAATGAATAATGTATGTTTGATAACAATCAACATTACAACGATATAATGTGACTTGTTATGTACAAGTCTAATATGGCGTCAGATATTTTGATGGAAAGACATTATTTTGATAATGTCTTGAGTCAAAGGGAACTGTCGCAACCTACTTAATTATACTATCCATTATAATTGTTCAACTTCAACAACAGCAGTTAAAGATTAGGTACATACCTATTAACAATATTTCAGTATTGAATATGACCGTTAGACCATTAGTGTGTTTAGTTCGATAGGCAAAATAACATTTCACATCATAATAGAGAAATGACGGATATTTTAAGAAACATATTGCATCACGGGAAAAATTTCAGAGACCTCGTAACTCGTTGGCTGAAGCAGATTTGTATATATCTGTTAGGATCTGCTTCGGTACTCTTGAATTTCTTGAGATAGACGTTGACAGTATTATTTACAAACTTGGTTCAAACATTGGATTATGGTTGAATCCCAAATTGATCACATCTCTTATTCATAAACATGGATCTAACGTTGAACCGTGATTCAACTCAAATGTCGAATTGAACCGGTGCAGTGATGGGGGTGGTTCAACTTGACATTTCACAATACCCCCTATTCAGTAACTACTGTAACTAAAATAGGAACATACTAAAATTGTAGATTTTAGATTTACGGTCTTATTTCAGCGTTATAAAATATCAACTTGGACTAAATGGAATAGGAACGTACCTATTTTGGCAGGAACGTTCTTAAAAAGTTAGTGAATTAGACAAAATAGGTACGTTCCTATTCTATTTTGTCCAAGTTGATATTTTATAACGCTGAAATAAGACCGTAAATCTAAAATCTACAATTTTAGAACGTTCTTATTTTAGTTACAATACTTACTGAATATTGGAGTAGTTAAGCTCTTTTAACATAATACATGAGAAAAACATATAAAAAACGATTTAGTCGCATTAGAATCCATTGAATTCAAACAAAAATATCGAATGTCAAAAAGTGCAATAGACAATATAAATAAAATAATAATAATAATAATAAACACTTGCTTGGACCCAGCGCAAGTGGTGAGTTTCTTGTCTGATGGCAATTTCTTCCGACTAGCCAGTGTTTCCAGCAAGAACCTCCGGACTAGGCAAACCCTGAAAGAAAATTGGGAAATGTCGAAAATTTAATGTTTTTTTGGCATCGTTGTTTTTATAAAAATATTTTAAAATCACATTCCAAAATAATATTTACATTTGTGGCCCTGTCAAGCATAGTATCTACATACGGTTCAATTTTTAATCTGCTATTATGGTTTCAATAATCTAGACATAATATTCATAGGCAATCCAAGATTTTCGACTCCTATAAGCAATTCCGCTACTGGTTTCCAGCCCAGAGAAGTAATATTTGCGTGAGAAATTAATTTAAATAATTTCCCCTCTACTGGGGATCGAACCCAGGACGCCCGCACGGAAACCAAACAGCTTACCAAGTGTAAAAAAAATAATACTTGAGTTCCCGGTTCTCCTATAATACTCCTACTTCGTCTCTATTGAGATGTTAAAAATTGTCATAAATAGTCATTTGTTAGAATTTTAAAATGGGACACAAAGCTATCGCAACGTATATTAATGATTTACTCCTTTGACCTACATACATTCCCAAACACTTTAAAGAATAAACAACACCAATAAGTGTCAAAAGTATCTAAATTAATTACGACCAGGGACACAACATGGTCATCTGTCAGTTAGTTCCATCGAGAAGTTTTAATAATTAATGACACAGAGATTTCGAGAGAGTGTGAGAGAGACAGAGAGAGAGGACGGGGATGGAAAGAGAAAGTTGTGTGAGGAGAATACCAAAAGTCGTTTGTTGTCTAAATGAAAATCGTCTAACAATCGTCATTTTGTGTAGAAATATGACTTTCATACTTAGATATGTCACATCCATCGGAACTTGACCATAATACATACAATACTACAATTAATTTATCGTACATTATCAAAATCAAAGTAAGTATACATTATGCAACTTCCGGTTCATAATGTGCGGATTTTGTTTATACTCTCCATTTTTTATAATGATCGCAACATATCAAGAGACGCTAAAGTTGCCATTCATAACGCAATCGTAGTGCCAACCCTGACGTATGCAAGTGAGACCTGGACATGGCAGAAGTCGCACGAAAGCAGAATAAATGCAGTTGAAATGAGATCGCTTAGAAGAATTTGTAACAGAACGATGTATGATAGAGTTCGGAATGAAGATACAAGGAAAGAATGTAAGATAAAGAAAGATGTAATTAACAGAATGAAAGTTAACACATTGAGATGGTTTGGCCACTTGGGGAGAATGAACGAAGAACGCCTGACGAAGAAAATATACAAAGCTGACAGGAACGGAATAAGAGTGGCGTTCGGTTCTCTCTGCCTACCCCGTGAGGGACATGGCGTGATGGTATGTATGTATATATGTATGAGTATTTTCAGTTTCATATGATTATCGCGGGCAATTTGATTATAGTCAGATTGTAATATACGAATTAAATACAATTTGATTATAGTCAGATTGTAATATACGAATTAAATACAATTTGATTATATACATAGTTAGATTATAAGATACGGATTAACTAAAGAAAAACTAAAGTACTCATTCAATTCTTTTAAAATTTTGCAAATTTATATATCAAATACTTGTTTAGACCCCATTAGATTTTGAAGAATATCTGATCAGTCTCTACATCTCAATTATTTTAACTGACGAATATTTCTAAGTGACCCCAAAGTCAGGAAACTTCAGGTTTAATATTTTTTATTTTCAAATTGCTAAAAATACAAATTATCAATTTTTCAAAAAAACATTTTTTTTAAATAATATAACAAACTCGTCTCATCAAAATGCTAAAAATTTTCCAGACAAAATTTGAATACCTACTTCGTGGAGTGACTTGGTAGTGAGGAGTATAGCGTTGGCCGCAACCCACTCGTTTTTTTATAGCCAGAGAAGCTATACAAAAAAATAAATAATAAAATTAGTTCCACTAGTGTGTGTTGGTATTCATGTAAACAAACATCGCAAAGTTATGAGAGAATAGATAGACATGTTCCTCTCCGTCCATTCTCGGCAAGAACGAGAGAGAGAGAGTGAGAGGTATGGGAGGATATTGGAGTGGAAGTAGACGTGAATAAATTAGAATCTGTGTCCAGCCTTCCAGATGCCCCACATCATATTACTCACCCAACTCAACTTTGTACATTGTCTCAACTTTATATAATTAATCTAACACAGGAGATGAAGGATTATCACATCAGGTATTTTATAAAACTTAAACAATATAATATTAATAGCGTTGTTACGTACAAAGTTAAATCGGGTTCGATTCCCGGTGGAGACACATTTTTGAATTGTGTTTTCAATCTGGATCTGTGAAACGATTGACATCGTAAGTCTCCAGAATGTAACAGCCTGTTCCTAGGTGCGTATTAAATTAATATTTGACATATTATCTGTTCATCGCCCAAGAAGCAATATAAAATACATATCCCCACATCGTCCCCTTGAACATACAAACACACCCTCACTAATACTCTTTTTTGTGAGTTTATTCCTTTATATTTTTTATTACTTTTATACCGTATTGAAATTTTATGTAGCAAAAATTTATTGCATAATTATTGTTAGCATTACCTCAGAACCTGGGGGGCAAGTCTGATCCAACCGGCGAAATCAAAACCCTCACGATTACCCATATCATGGATATAATTATAATATGGAGTTCTACAATATATTTCCCTTTTATAAGGCAATACACACCCGCACATCTTTCGCTGGTTACCCCACATTGTGGGATATGCCGTGATGGTATGAATGAATGAATGAATGAAGATCTCCATATGATAATTATATCCATGATATGGGTAATCACGAGGGTTTTGATTTCGCCGGTTGGACCAGACTTGCCCGGTTCGCTTAGTTAGGTATCTAATAAATTCCATTGTAATATTTAAGGTTGTTATGTTGTATTGTATTATGAAAATAAATAATTCATAAATAATGTAAATTATATACATACATACCATCACGCCATGTCCCTTGCGGGGTAGGCAGAGATAACCGAACGCCACATTTTTCTATCCTGGCACGCATCCCTCGCCTCATCCACATTCATGCATCGTCTTATACATGTTCGTCTATTGCTCACACTTCTAACATTTCCGTCTTTCAAAATTTCGTTCACATGGTCGTGCCATCCCTTTCTTGGGCGTCCCCGACCTCTCATTCCATTCCTTTCCGCTCTGTATATTTTCTTCGTCAGGCGCTCCTCATTCATTCTCCCAATGTATGTAAATTAAATAAATAAAAAGATAGTGAGAAACTGCGAGTAACCCAAAGAGCTATGGAGACTTTGAAATGGAGATGGGCATGACACATATCCAGAAGCTCTGACGATAAGTGGATAAAGACAGTGCTGACTTGTACGACAAAGAGAGTGTGGGACTACCGCAGCTAAGTTGGAGGGATGATATCAAACGATATTCTGGGACTTCCTGGATGCAGACTGCAAAAAGGACAGGACGACATGGAAACAAACGGAAGAAGCCTTCGTCCAAGATTGGACGGGAATAGGCAGAAGAAGAAGAATAATAAATGATAATAAATGCTAAAGGCCTCTTCTTTTCCATTTGGTTCTGTCTTGAGCTGTTTGCATGCCTGGCAATGTCGCTTTTATAGTTGGTTCTAGGCCTCCAATCCATTATCTAGGTGACCATTTATTAACAAGTGTCAATTTCTTCCTACTCACCAAAATTTCTAATCTAAAAAAACAAGATTTTCGTAAGATAATTTTAAAATAAAATTCTGCTCCTCTGGGAATCAAACACAGGACGCTGACACAGAAGGCTCACCAATTTACCACAGCGAGCGATCGAAAAAAATATACATTATTTAAGATAAGTGTCGTTGTTTATTTTTGTTAATCTCTTTTATTCTCCATCTTGAATTCTCTCCGTAAATTAACATTTTTTTACAGACACTGTTACGTTTTATGGGTTGTTTTTTAGACTTTTGCAAAAACGTCTTCATTTTTATTTTTAACGAAAGTAATAAAAAAATAGCTCATTTTGTTGTCAAAAAGTGTCTCGTGTGGCGATGTTGACAATATTTGGTTATGCATAAGTTAGTAGCAGAGACGCTGTGTGAGGTATGCAATGTAAGTAAAGTAAGCCATATTGTGGGCGGCAATGTGCGAGGTCTTCTCTACCCACCCTTCGCCCCCTGTCAGAATGTAACATAACAGCAGACAGATAGGAAATTAGATATTACAAAGTTGTTTGTTATTACAATTACTTGAAATCTTTCGTCGGAGTCGTATGTTCTACTTCAGTGTTGGCAAACTGCTGTGTTATATTATGGTACAAAATATCACAATCACTGTCCTGATTGTCAGGAACTGTCTTATTTCTTTCTCCTCTGTATAACCCTACCAACATGTATACATTTCTTCGTATCGTTGTCAGACGCGGATAAGATGTTTCTTTTTAAAATTGTTAACTCAAAAGTTGACTGTCCAGGTTGCTCGAAGGTCGATCCTCCAAGCAACACCAAATCAAAACGAATTTAGCAAAAGGGCATGTCATTTCTATAATTTATGTTTTCAAATCTCTCTTTATAGACGTATAGTGGCGTAAGCTTGTGTATTGTTAATATTTTTAATTTGTGTACCTATTATAATTATTTGTCTTTATCTAATATTATAGTAGAAATAAATGACATCCTTCTCCCATCCTTTTTTCTTCCCTTTCCTTCCCGTCACAGGCAAACATACAATAACTGTTTATTTAATTTTTAACTACATTTTTATTTAATTTTTGTTGTAGTTTCATTGTTTAATGATCATCATCATCTGTTGACAAACGTAACTGGTTTGTTTTTTTATTAATTTCATAGTGTATGTTTTATTTTGTTGTAATGTGATTGTTTAATGAGCATCATCTGTGGACAAACGTAATTGGTATGTTTTTTGTTTATTTCATAGTGTAGGTATGTTTTATTAGACTATGCTTGTCCTATAAATAAATAAACAAATGTAATATGTGGCAAGTTCAAATATAAACTTAGAACTGGTTAGTTTTAGGTAAAACATACGATGATTTTCATCCCTGTAAAAGTACATAAGACTTCATCTGTCAAAACTTTCAAGTGCTCTCACGCTAAAGAGAAGTCTTGTGTCATTAATTGCATTAGTTACGTGTTCCGGAGCGTATTCCAACTGTCGATTCGTTCATGAGAATTCAATTCTCTTAATGAATCGACATTATTAAGCCAAGATGCGTGTACGAAGGAAAATTTTGTATGGTGTAGTGGACTTTTTGCATGCTAATAACACCAACTAGAGGCCTCGCAGCATATATGTTCCTATACATGGATTTTCTCAGAATTCGGAGTAGAACATTTTATGTGAGTTTTGTGTGTGTCTGTGTGTCTGTGTGTGGGTGTGTCCCCCCCCCCCCCTTATAACTTTTGATCCGCTCAATTTACAGAGCCCAAATTTTCAGAATATATAAACAGTTATAGGCCTACAAAACTTTTATACTCAGAATTGTGAATTTTTGTTTCAGTCAGGGGTTATCAACTTTTGAATTTTTACTTTATTTTTCCATATATCTCAGAAACCATAAAAGCTAGAACGCTGAAAATTGGTTTAAAGATAGACAAATACAAAATCTCAAATGAGTTTTTTTTTTTAATTTCAGGGTTTCTCAAACATTTTTTAATGAGAAAAATATTTTATTTATGATAAATTTATGAGTTTAACTGCCTATATTTCCATTTTTTTTTAAATATCGAAAAAAGCCGAAACACCCCAACTAGATAATTAAATTTTATATAAAAATATAAACATTGTATTAGCACATCTCATTTTTTTTAACAATTTTTATAAAAAATGAATTTAGTGACGACATCACTTCATACAATTTGTATGGTAGTCGCCTATACACAATATGTAAGAAGACTTAATAGTTAAATCTACAAACATACAAATATACCATCATACTGTTTTCATATTCTGTGTAGGAAAAACAGACTGACCTCCATACTATCCTATCCTGACAATCATACCTACATGTTTTATATAGAAAATAAAATATCTTCAAATATTTATTAATTTGTGTTGTTTATAGTTTGGTACGTATTCTTTGATTATGCATACTATCGCCATCGACAGTTGGATCTCATGTGTTACATGCAACTAGTTTATTTAAAGACTATTGGATGGTGCATAAAGCGGTCAATGGAAAAGCTCCATCATACATAACGGAGTTATGTATACCACAGCAGTTAACGCGGCTTAGATCTGCAGCAACTGCCGTTGGACGTTTAACTGAAAAAAATCGGTGTCACTACACTAAATTCGGCGAACGTGCTTTTGCTGTAAGGGCACCGATTCAGTGGAACAGTTTACCACCAACCATAAGAGCGGTGAATAGTGAAATAAGTTTTAAAAAACAGTAAAAAACTCATTTATTTAAGAAAAGTTTCTGTGTTTAATTTTAAGTTTATATATAAAGCGCCCTTGAGGTGGTTTCACAAAAACGACGCTATATAAATAAGCCAATTTTATAATTATTATTATAAATAACAAAATTAGTTTCTGAAATTTAGATCTTTGTGTGATAACCTATATTATATGGAATAATAAATATGTAATTTAAACCATATCCCCCTAAATTGTAAATGTATATGTGGTCAAAATATTGTTTGGTTTGCTACAACCAAATATAGCCACATTAAATAATAATTATCGATTTAAACTTACTATAGTCGTAGCATAAATGGTATGTCGTTTGGCTCCTATGGCGTCGCCTTGTGTTCAATTTTCGGCAGAGACGAAATTTATTTTCAATTATTTCTTACGGAATTTTCGCAAACACTGGTAAGTTGGAATAAATTTCCATTTGTAAATAAACTTTCCAATTGCACGGAGTGCAAGAAATTGTTTGTAATGATATATAAATAATAACGATTATCCCCCTAAGCTCTAAATGTGTGTGGCTAAATATTGTTTGTATTGGTTCAGACAAACATGGCCACCACTGTATTTGTGTGTAAGTATATTAGGCTTAAATATAATGATGTTTAGGATAATTTCACATGGGGGGTGGAATTCTGGGTTGGGACTAGATGAGGTGGATGGATGCGTTTTCCCCAACCCCTCCACCCTTCCTGCCTACCCCTTTGCTTCATCATAATGTATTTATAATCCTGCATCGCTCATCCCCACATGTCACTACCTGCTGTAGCTACATAGTAACACCCTCCCCATCCACACTGGGATACGCTTTGATGAGAAAACAATTGCAAGGGGAGATAAACGTTTGATCAGAGAAAGTACCAGGAGAGCAGAAGCAGGTAGATAGATTATAGACGATTTCCTTTCTTTGTCATTTGAGTGGTTTAGGTCGTTAACTAAACAGTGGTTGCCTTCCTTACATAGCTATAGGTACCTCTTGTATGCGGTTGTGGTGAACGTTCTACGGTAATTTACTGGTGATACTTCATTTGTTCCGGTAGAAACTTACGTAGTAGGTACACTATTTTAAAGAATATTAGCTGGAGACAGTATATTTTAAAAAATATTATACAAGCTGGCGTGTGGGCGACCTGTTCTGCACCGCACAACATAGAGAGATTCTCCAGAGTGATCGTCAACGTCGGGGAGACCCGACAGGCAACAGGACACATGAAGAATAAGAAAAAATTGTAGCATTAAAGCTACTTATGAACATGATTAAGATTGAATTCAAACTTTATAAATCTTTAAGATAAAAATTTATTAATCAGTTATATTAATTTATACAAAAATTAAAACAAACTAACGTGTAAGTAGTACGTGTCCAAGGTGGTAGAAAGTTATGTCGATGTCTTGTGTTGTATACGTTTTGCCCCGTAGTATTACTTGTACTTCTA
The DNA here is from genome assembly GCA_963576475.1 of Molanna angustata. NCBI lineage: Eukaryota > Metazoa > Arthropoda > Insecta > Trichoptera > Molannidae > Molanna > Molanna angustata. Next base: position 36,284,408 of record OY754974.1, on the reverse strand, counting down.
TCTTTGTTGAAATGTGAAACTATTGTTCGTATGTAAAGTTGTCTGACATCAAGTACATTGAATTGTTTAAATAATTCTTCCGATGGGTACCTATACGGTTTCTTACATATGGTTCTCAATATACATTTTTGCGATTTGACCAAAGGATACAATAATGTTTTTGCGGCCCCAACCCACACGATCTGTCCACTACTGTACTTCTAAAATGTTGATATTTTTTATAGAAAATTAAATTATCTAGTTGGAGTGTTACGGCTTTTTTCGATATTTTTAAAAACTTTGGAAATATAGGCAGTTAAACACACAAATTTATCATAAAAAAATATTTTTCTAAATAAATAATTTTTCTAAATAAAAAAATATTTTTATAATAATTTGTGTTTTCTGGAAATTTTAAAAACAGTTAATTCGAGATTTAATATTTGTTTATATTTAAATCAATCTTCAGCTTTCTAGTTTTTATAGTTTTTGAGATATATGGAAAAATAAAGAAAAAATTCAAAAGTTGATACCCCCTGACTGTAACAAAAATTCAAAATTCTTAGTACTTATAAAAGTTTTGTAGACCTATAATTATCTATATTTTCTGAAACTTTAGGCTATATCCTTTGTGCGGATTAAAAGTTATAAGGGGAACACACACACACACACACACACACACACACACAGACACTTAATGTTTTAATCCGAATTCTGAGTAAATCCATATACAGAACATAATAATATATCCTGCGAAGCCTCTGATTTAGTAGCGTCTAGTCCCAGCTTTTATTTTCTGCAATCTTTGGTTATGTTTAAGTTTGTTTGTAATAATTATAGCGACTCGCGTGATCGAGTTGCTTCATAAATTGAATTATAAATTATTATATATTAAATTTTCGCATTTATCTTTCAGTCATTTGACTTAATACTACGAGATATCAACCAATTAGAGAGCGAACCAGAAATTAGTTCTATGTTGGCGTTTTTTTTGACTTCAAAGTTGAAAAAACCGTGAAAAATATATACCTGGCATACAAATCTCGCGTATCATGGCTTGCTACTTTGTCGATATGTTAAGAGAAATAAATTCTCTTGAACAAATCGACAGTTAGAATATTCCAAGCTGTCAAAATAGTACCTACGGTAACAATTAAAAATAACAAATAAAATAGAACACGGTTTTTTTCCACAGATTCAATTCATTGCGACCGAACGTTTGCGCCGAGATGTCTTGTTATTATCAAAGTAACTAAATTTGACAAGACTTATCCAACACTACTTCAAATATTATGATTGTTTTAGTGCTGGACTAGGACTTGTCATTTTTAGTTAAATTTAGACTTTGATAATGTCGAAACACCTCGATGAAAACGTTCTGCCGTAATAAATCGTGTATTTGGAAAAACACTGTGCTCTTTTTTATTTGTTCATTTCAAAATAGATTTCCACTCTGTAAATACAAAACTGTTGAAATTAAATATTTCGTAAAAAAACAGTTTGAATTTTAAAATTTACGAGTTTTTTTTTCACCATTCGCCATTGTGTTTTATTATTCGGGCAAAGGTAATAAATTAATTAAATACGTTTAAATCAAAATTATCAAATTTTTAACATAAAAAAATCCATTAAGGCTATTATAGAAAGGAGCTATTAAAGAATTATTTGGACGTTTGAGAATAAAATGATGATGCATTGAATTTTCGCCAAAGAATAATAAAACTTTTTTTCTTCTCTCGTATTATTTTTTTCTTTATTATTCAGATATCGGATCTATTTAAACCGATTTACAATAAATCAATCTGCCCGGTGCAGTCCAGGGGGGTGAGATGGAGTATGAAGAGAAAGAGAGAGAGAGATAGAGAGGGGGGGGGACCCTTTCGTTTTGCTGAATTTAATTGCTCGCTCATTCTTGAAATTCAATTTATTCCCCCATCAACACAAAATGTTGAAGATAACCATTTGTCTTCGCACTTTTTAAAACCTTCAACACTTACACTCTTTTGTTTTCTTGTAATTCTAAAATAACATACAATAAAATTATATTAAAGAATAATAAAAATGACTTCTAGTCTTGATGGCCTAAACCCGTGATTCCCAAAGTAGTCCAGGTGGACCCTCAGGGATCCACGTGAGACTCGACGGGATCTACGTTGGCGTGGAAAAAAATGTGGGTTCAAAAGTTGTAAGTGGGGATCCACGAATAATTATCTGATTTCGATAGTAAAGAACGAAAATGATTGCTTGGCTTTACCTATCAATGTAGGCAGATAATAGGAACAATACTCAAATTAAAGTGAGCAAAAAAAATCCAAATTTTCAGGTGATTTTCAGTGAAAAATGGTCGTATTGAGACTTTTAAAAAAGCATATCGAAGCTTTGAAATCGTAATTTTCAGATTTTTACAAATTTCAGGTTATATTTTTTTAGGAGCTAAGGTTGTCATGTAATCCAACACACAGTACGAGAAAATAATATTGCAATTTATTGCCATCGTTAGATTTAATTTAAAAAAAATAATTTAATTTAGTTAATTTAGTTTAATTTAAAAGTTTAATTTAGTTTTAACGACAGTTTCATGATTAACAAAAATGAAACTATTTATCTATTTATTCAGAAAATAAAATCTTCCATTTTTCAACGAAATAGATTTAAGACCAGGTGGTTCGATGACATTAAAAATATGCCGGAGGGAGATACTTAGATGCAGTGTGCCAAAGACAAAAAAATAAATAATAAATAAATTAGGATGATTTTTATAGCGCCGTTTTTTGTGATAACCTCACCTCAAGGGCGCTTTTAATATATTACAGGTTTTTGTAAGACTCGCGGAAGAAGTGAGTTTTTAGGTGTTTCCTGAATAGTGCTAAATTGTCGATTTGCCTCAGTTCAGGTGGTAGTTTATTCCACGAGGCTGGTCCAGCCACAGCAATAGCACGACTCTATTTATTTCAGGTAACTTGCCAATCACGGATGTGGTGGCTGACCGAAGTGTTTGTTGTCGCTCGTTTACGGTGAGAGGGATGTAGAAGTCTGAAAGATACGTGGGAGCCATGCCATGGATTGCTTTGAAAATGTTAAGGATCAAGGAGAGAATATATTCAACAATGAACAATATTTTTATGTTTGCATATTTGCAAACATTAGATTTTTACCCAAACAGGAAAATTCTCCAACTGCTAGCAGCTTATTTTCAAGCGAAAAGATTTTAATGATTAACATAATATAGAACTTTAAAAATTGTACAAATAGGGATCTCAATAAGAAGGCATAATTAGACAGGTCGTGAGCCCTGTAGATAGATGCCTTGATTTCCTCGTTCTCCTATAATATTCCAACTTCGTCTCTATTGAGATGTTAAAAATTTGTCACGAAACAAATGAACAAGAACCGCCGTGGCACAGTTGATAAGCCGTTCGGTTTCTGTGCGGGCGTCCTGGGTTCGATTCCCAGCAGAGGAGAAATTTATTAAAAAACAATTCTCACGCAAATATTGCTTCTCTGGGCTGGAAACACTGGTTAGTTGGAAGAAATTGCCATACGGCAATAAACTCGCCACATGCGCAGGTTGCAAAAAGTATAAAAAAAACATTGTGATTATGACAAATATGAACACATATATATTCCACAACGGATTCATTTGACTTCCGACGACCGTCAAGGGCTTACAAGGCTATTATCAATTGGTTGATGTCGTCGGAAGTCAAATAAATTCGTTGTGGAATATACCTATATGTGTTCATATTATTTATCATAATTATTATGGAATTCTACAGTCAGGAATCCATGTCAATCGACACATTGAAAACTGCTGAGAAGATTGTGCTTAATTATTTTTGTCTAAGAATATTATTGTGATTCAAACTTTTTCTTTTAAATAGTTCAAATACAGATACCTACTTTCTTTGTTCATTAGTTTGTTGTAAATGTATCCTTTGCTAGTTTATTTGTGAAGACCTCTAAAGAGTCAATTAAAGAAAATAAAAGTTATCTCTGCAACGTTCTTACCAAAACCATCAATCTTCGAGTTTCTCTTGTCCTGCTATTTCATTCCAGTTCATATAAACCCAAGGGAGAGATTTTGTACTGTATTCTACGAACACAATAGACTATTTTTTCCTTTTGGTGAAATAACGCTGAATCACAAGTAGGTACGTAACTAATCCAACTATTTGCAGTGCATTCATTCAAACACCATAACATGTATTTAAAAAATACATTTTTTTATTAGGTACTCAACAAAATGGAAAATAGTGAAGAGTCGCTATTTTTGAGCGTATTTCGCTATTTTTGAGCGTATTTTAAGATCAATCTAACGAGTAGGTACATAAATTGAGTTTGGTCTTGATGTTTTTGTGATAATAGCGTATGGCGCACTTTTAAATTCATCGTCATCTTTTTAGTCAAAAATACATTTATGATATCATAATATATGTATCCTTGAGGTGCTTAATCTACATATTAATACGTGAAACGAAAACTTTCGGACCCCATTTTTAAGTAAACTGCGCGCACGGAGGAGTTCGAGATTTTGCATAGTTAAAGTTTAATGCAGTTAAAGTTTCATACGACCAAAGTTAAACACAGTTGTTAAAGAAAAAAACGTAATATCTGTGAAACAATATAAATGGTAAACAATTACAATCTGTAAATAAAAAACTTAAAAGTTTCCATTTGTAAGTACAAAGTTTACTTTTCAATACATGAAAATTAAAATTTGGAACGCTTTTTTGAATACATAATGTACAACGACTTTTCAAACGTAAAAAATGTTAAAATACGGTCGAATTAGGACCTTTCCGCCATCACTAGTTTATGATAAATCTCCGTTAATTTCTTATTTATGAATTCGTACGTCAAAACTTTCAAGATGCTCTCATCGTCGTCATCATTAGCACTACAGCTTCATTGTGAACCTTGGCCTCTTCCAGGATTTTTCGCAATTTATACCGGTCCATCGCCGTCGGTCTCCAGTGTGCAACACCGCTTCTCTTTAAATCCTCCAGTTTTGCAATTATTGAATATGGTAGTCACCTCTGGAGTGGCTACCATTTTGTGAAAACATAATACGTTGTATAACTAAAACTTCCAATGAAGAGGATTTTTTGGAAGATAAATGATTTGTTTTTAGAAAATATATGCCATTATCAAATATTCTCTTGCAAAGTTCCTACTATATGTATACCTACAAATTATCGTAGCATTGACACATGTAGGTAAATGACTTCCCAATTTATTTGATGTTTTGTTTTATTTATTTATCTATTTTACAGTTTATATGTAACACTTGCTCTTACCCAATATACAATTTTATTTTTTTACTAAACAACATATAAGTTCGTAGAAGTTCATTAAATATTTTTGAAGCCATGTATAAAAATACCATATTTTTCTCAATTTGTTCTCGGTAGGTACCTGATCTCAGACATCATCTTTTTATCTGATATTTTTTTAAGTTTGTATATTGTATATAATTATATTCCCATCTTTGTGATATTATTTGAAATTAAATAATATCCCCTCTAGAGACGTGCAAATGAAGTAAATAAATGAATTAACACTTAAAAATACAATACTTAGGATATATTCCCATACAAAACATTATCCTTTTGTTACGTCAAGCAGATTAAATTGCTCCATTACTGTTAAGTTGAGTTAGTCAAAAACAGTATCGCTCCATTTCTTATATATACCTACCTACCTACTTATATAAGCAGATCATTGTAAATTTTATTAACTGTTTGTATAGGTTCATATACAGCGTGTCTCTAAAACAATTTTGATAGAAGTAGATCTTAGAAGTCTGAATAATAGAAGAGAAATACGTGTAAATGTTTAAGATGGGTGGTGGCAGAGCGGTTAGCGCACTGGGTCCGTAATCCAGTGGTCGCGAGTTTGAATCCTGCCGCGACCAATTTCGTTCACCTATAGCACAAGCATTTATGCTTAGTTTAGGGAATGTATGAGGATGTATAATATGTATATGCACTTGTTACAAGGCCATAGTCATTCTTTTAAAACAAGGAGAAATGTAAATTCAAGGTGAGCGTTGGTCTCTTGGTGCTTGAGCTCACTATGGTTCACTATCTTCAATTTCTCTTTCATTGCAAAAAACTTTAAATATTACATGTAGTGTGAATATATGCATGCGTATGTATGTATAAAAAAAATGTATATATGTATATATAAAAATGTATATGTGTGTGTATTGCGAGGCAGTGATTTTGGAGAGCCTGATCTATTACAGGATCCAACTCCACTGTCATCGTTCACCAGTAGCTCAGTGATAGAAAAGCAAAAGTTTCTGCTGTCATAACTAGTGCTTACAATGACTCTCAGGGGTTCTATCTCGTCATAAACTTGAATGAGACCAAATAAGAAATAAAATAATTTTATAAAAAAAATTTATATTAATAATTAAGATCAAATTTAAAGAAATAGATTTGTTGCAAGGATTCTTGAGATAAAGACAAAGTTTTTAAGAATAAATTAACATTTATTTTTAATATTAAGTATTGTACAAGTTTACTAGTTTCAATCCCATGAATGAATCTATTATAATTTAAATAAAAGATTTGAAGACTAAAATATTAAGGCTGTTAACTCTTAAAGAATATAAGTAAAATTAAGAATGTAAATTACTTGAAAATATAAAACATCAAAAGATTTAAATCGTCAAAAGAGAATTCTCTTTATATTGGAATGTTAAATAAACCGAACTAATAATAAGTATGAGAATTGATATTAAGTTTATCACAAATTGAAAATTCACCGATAAACTATAAAAAATAAAATCATTCTACCTACGCTCGTCTCAATCTAAATTCTACTAAATGTTATAATTTATTAATTTCAAATACAACAAATAAAGAAATCCAGGATGAGTCAAGGACGTCATCATCACTCTTCATACGGTGAACTTTATACATCAAAATTCACCCCTTCAGAGATGAATGAAGTGTGAATGAGTTTTTAATATTCTGAAATCCATATTGTGGTAATCAATTAGTACAGAGTTTCTTCATAGTGAATGGCATCATCATATGAACAATCCAAACTTCAATATCACGTCGAATCTTCTAAATATTTCCTTTTTGGATAGATTAACATGAAATTGTTCTTTTCAATGTCATCCCTCAAGTAAATCCTCAGTTAAAATCCAAATTTATAATTTTCTTTTCACAGTCATCTTTAATAGAACTTTTCATAAGTTTTACTTCCCATGGTCACATTCTCGTCGATAAAAATTGATACACAATCAATATGAGTCGTCTCATGATAAATTATAGATGTTCAAACAAGATGTCAAGTACCAATACAAAACATGAACGAAACAGGACGAAATAAACGTGGTACGTTAATCAAATTGACTTGAAACGACGTAGGACAGGACAAAAAATAAAACGGGTAGGAATAATGGGAAATCTGACTTTAGACTTTCCTATGAAAAGAAGAATGATTTACGCTTATAAACTGTATCAATTTCACGATCTACCACAAATATTGTATGTAATAAAATATCGAAAGGACTTACCCATTTCCCCGTTTCACTATTTTTAATTAAATAACGTCACCCGCCATCTTATAAATGGCTGTGACTCGTTAACACAACAATTTTATTAAGAAAAAGCGCCTTTTCGGAATGACAATCCTATTTAAGCGGTCAAACGATAAATGTTGCTAGTTTGCAAAATAACTCAGTGTGTCAGTTTTTTAAAAAAATATATAAATTATTTAATTTTATCTAATTCCTAACCAGGATTTATAACGTAACGTGACAGTATATATAAAATCACAATTACTTTTTTTCTTTCTTTTCGTATTCATAGTTTTAAGCATGTTTTTAAATGTCCCTTATTTCCTTTCCTTCCCTTTCTTTCTTCCTTCTCAGTCCTTCATTATTTTAAAAAAATAATGACAATTTATTGGTGAACTTTAATGTTTGGAATTTTTAAGATTGGAGGAAGATATTAGATTATGACAAAGTACCTACAGTTTTATACATTGTTTTTTCTGACTATGACAAGATAAGATACTGATAGCATATGAGTTTGCCTATCAGACGTCTTGGTTTTGACATTCATTTTATTAACGCCCTGTATATCCAACATCACATTACATTATAAAGGGTAGCCCACCCTGTTGAAGGATTAAAGTGTACATCTACATAAGGGTTGGTTTGGGTTCAGTTCAGTTCTGTTGGGTATCCTTTCCCAAATTTAACACACAATTTGCAAATGGGTAATATCCCCTTTCCTATCCTATCCTATAGACTAAACAAGTCGCATTCATTCGATTCAATGTATCGTATTTGACAAACAACTTGAGAGATAGGTATTCGAATCATATAGCAATGCCTCAAACCACAATTTCATGTTAAAAATAACCGAACTATATTGACTACAAAATATTTGGTTTTGTGCACAAAGTCAAACAGTACCTACAGTCATAAAAAGACAAACCTTTAATACTGGAAACAAAGGTTTGCCATTTTTTCAGTGTATACACTCACTGATATTTTGAAATATTTTTTTTTAAATAATGATTATGTCCTTGTGACAAGTAGGCACATATTATAAATACATCCATAAATGCTTGTGCTATAGGTGAAAGAAATCGGTCGAGGCAGGATTCGAACTCGCTACCACTGGATTACTAACCCAGTGCGCTAACCGTTCTGCCTCCACTCATATTTTTACAATCATTTTTAAAAATGTTTGAAATACATAACATTCAAGATGCGTTTTCGCTAAACACTACAGGGCAACTCATGACACGCTCTTAATTCGTTCTTATGGTGTCTTAAAATGAATAAATCAGTACTCGATCATAATCTAATCTTAATCTACATTAAATAATAATAATAAAAACTTCTTGCACCCTGCGCAAGTGGCGAGTATATTCCGACTTACCAGTGTTTCCAGCCCAGATGAGCGTGAGAAATGAATTTAATTTTTTTTTTCATTCAATAGGTGTTTGTATACGAAAATATTAACACAATTATTAAATAACTAGTTGCATGTAACACATGAGTTCCAACTGTCGTTAACGATAGTATGAACTCATACCAAACTATAAGCCCTTAAATTCAAATTATTCAATATAATATCTGTTGTATATTTTAACACAATTAATTAATTTATCTTAATCTAAGCGATTTCTGAATCTAATTTTAAGTATCTTCGAGAATTAACATCCCCAAAGTAAAAACAATAACATCTCGCATAGTTCATATTGAAGGCGATCCCACCATCCGCCCAGACTCGTTCCAGGAGAAGAAGTCTCCTATTCGAGTCCGCTGATAATACGCCGGCAAAGATGCGTATAGGTGCGAGGAGTGTGACCTACGAGCTACCAGCTACCCCCGGGCAGCCTGCACGTCAACACCCCACCAGCATCCCCTCGCAACCGCATAGTTCAGCAATGAGGCTCACCACCCATTCCTAATGTAACACGCATGTGTCGTGCTTCCTTTACTAAATTCATGCATATCCACACACCTGTCGCTGGTTAATCCACGTCATGGGTTATAACGTGATGGTATGGTGATATTATTCAATGTGTTTTGAAAGTATTTGTACCAATGATCATTAGTTTGTTTGTATGATGATTGCGCAAATAAAATTGTAAGGACCGTGGGGTTCGTTTCTTATGGGGTTGAATAATATAGTGATATGTAGGAATGGCAATAATAATGATAAGACAGAGAATAGTCGAGAATATGATAAGAATGAAGTGAAAATAATGGAAACTGCCTCCACTTCTCTGCTCTGCTATCTTAACCGTATATTCTGATGCAATGGGAGGGTTCCCATAACAAACTCTTTCACCACTCACCAAGATATTCACTCACCAATTCTCTATTTTCAACTATCTCAAGTTATAAAACAAGGACTCTCAAGATTTTTTTTTATATTTATTTTCTATTCATTTATACATTTTTTTCTGTTTCTATATTTTAATAAATTTAATATTTATTTATTTATTTTATTTATTTATAAATTAATCAAATTATAAATAAATAATTTATTTATTTGTTTATTTATTTACTTAATTATTTATTTATTTTGTATTTATTTATTTATTTATTTATTTATTTATTTATTTATTTATTTATTTATTTATTTATTTATTTATTTATTTATTTATTTATTTATTTATTTATTTATTTATTTATTTATTTATTTATTTATTTATTTATTTATTTATTTATTTATTTATTTATTTATTTATTTATTTATTTATTTATTTATTTATTTATTTATTTATTTACTTATTCTCTTATATATTTGTTTATTTATTTATTTATTTATTTATTTATTCATTTATTTATTTATTTATTTATTTATTTATTTATTTATTTATTTATATTTATTTATTTATTTATTTATTTATTTATTTATTTATTTATTTATTTACTTATTCTCTTTTATATTTGTTTATTTATTTATTTATTTATTCTCTTATTTATTTCAGTTGTATTTTTAAGGAAGTAACTTTGTGGCGTCATTATAATTTTTATTTTATAATATATATATAATAATAACTTGGTATACACCAATTATGAGCACAAATAACTGTCGACCGGTTTCGAGAACGATGTTCTCATCTTCAGGATGACTTACGTACTTCATCCTTCTTCATTCTCGAAACCGACAGTTATTTGTGCTCATAAGTGGTGTATACCAAGTTATTATTATATATATTATTTCTTATTTATTTGTTTATTTATTCATTTATTTATTTATATTTGTTAATTTGCATATTTATTATTAATTTTTTAATTATTTATCATTTTATTTATTTATGTATTAACAAGAATACAACATAAATTTATAAAATGACAATTTAATAAATTTTAAAATATATAACCAGGGGGGCAAGTCTGGTCCGACCGGCGAAATCAAAACCCTAGTGATTACCCAGAAAGTGGGATGCATCTTATTAAAAACTGACCAAACTGTAACACACTTACATTAAACAATGACAAACATAACTTTTACCAAAACGGACCAGGGACAAACAAATGAAAATAGACCACTGAAAATTCATGACTGCAAAGACCAACAAAGAAACTGTATATGTACTGAAATAAAAAAACACTAGACAAACGAAATACTTGGGAATAACAATTGACCAATGTTTAAAATGGAAACTTCATATCTCAATTTTAAGCATGAAATTAAAAAAAATTAATTTCATTTTTCGCTCCATCAGAAATGTTTTACCAAAATCTGTCATTAAATTAATGTACTATTCACTTTACCAATCAATAGTAGAATATGGTATTATAGGGTGGGGTGGCACTTACAAAACAAATATAGATCCAATAGTTAAAGCCCGAAAATCCGTTTTGAAAATAATATTTAATGTACCTATTCTCACACCCTCAGACGAACTATTCAAAAAACTTGACATCCTAGACATACCACAGTTATATGCTAAAAACATTTGCACTTATATCTATTCACACCTTAACGACTTCCAATCGACCCAAACTACACGTCAGACTAGACAGACTAGGCAAGCAAATATACATATACCGAGAACCAAGTCGACTTATGGACAAAGAAATTTTCATTTCCTTGGAGTAAAAATTTTCAATTTGCTTCCAATTGAATTGAAGAAAACTACAAATATAAACAGCTTTAAATGTGGATTAAAGAAGTGGGTAAAAGAAACAGACAAGACAGTGATAAATAAACAACTCTACGTTAACATACAATGACACACACGCACACCTAAACAATATACATACCTATATAATTATAAGCTGCTTCAGAACAGGTTTTTAACCTAGTGAAGCAGTTTTCATTCCGCATCTAGTTCTTAAGTATATTTTTTTGCTAAAATATTGTATTGTTAAACTTTGATGTGTACCTTGTATATTATTTCTTATGTTACAAATAAATAAAAAAAAATAAATAAATAAATAAATAAAATACCCATATCATGGATGTAAATTATCATATGGAGTTCTATGACATATAAAGATATTATAGAACTCCATTTATGATAATTATATCCATGATATGGGCAATCACTAGGGTTTTGACTTCGCCGGTCGGACTAGACTTGCCCCCCAGGACATCGCTTCCAATATATGTGAACTCCACTGTGATGTGGCTACTATTATTAGCCTTGTGCAATTCACATTTTCGAATAGAAACTAGGTATTCTTTTTCATTTTACTGCATTGAATTATATTTTTATTGATCTTATATTTTTAATCATATATTTTTTGTGTACAATAATAAAATTGTTTCATTTATTTCAATACATATCAACGTTTAACTACATCACCTTTAAATTTCGCCGCAATAAGTACAATATGTATAAAATATATTCAATATGTTAATAAAGAAAAAAAGTAGGTACCTAATTAATAAGTTTCTACCTCAGCTTAACAAGTTTGATCACTTTGTATTAAGTTATCAGTGAATTTCGATCGAGACAATAATATGTTGGTTGAATAACAAAAATAATATTTTGCTTCTTGGAAAGAGAGTATAGGTTGGTAGGTACTCACTATTATACATATCAAATCTAACTGGAAAAATTTGATAATAACCGAGAAAATGGGGGACGGTGGTAGAAACAAAGGAAGATACTTATTCCACAAAACAAATTAATGGTGTAAATATTTGGGGTAAAGGCGCCAACTTGGGGTGCATCCTCAAACAGGGGCTCTATCCCCTCCTCCACAATTCGCTGAATATTCAATATTTAAAGATGTGATTTCATTTTGGAAAAACTCGTTAAATCGGCGAATTAATGATAATCTATATTCATGCAATTACTTAATACTAAACGACTCGTTAATACAAACATACGTTATTGATGGATGAAAATATTAGCGTATACAAAATACCTCTCTAAGCACGTCTATTTTTTCTTTGTAACTTCTGTATGGGAAATTATTTAATTGCACATATTATATTCAACTTTGTGTATAAAAAAATGTATATGTGTGATATGTATGTAATCGTTTTTTCTCTTAATAAATAAATAAAAATAAATAGGTACCTAACTATATAAAGTATCTAAAACCGGGGTATGTTTCATTAAAGAGAGCACTTGGTGATTATCAATAATTATGAAAAAATTTTAATGTTATTTAACGTTCTATTAAATTTTGTTCGCAAACATCGTCAGAATAGAACATAAATCGTTATATAATTTCTTTCACAATTCTATGTGATTATGGAGTTCTAACATGAAGTTACACTTTCAAACATTGATAAAAAACTTTTTTTTGTTTATTATACCTAATTATTAAAAGAGCCAATTGGCTCATGACAATAATATATAGTCAACATTGTATGTTTAATATAGTAGTTTTTCATATAAAGCAACACTTTACTTCAGTTCTTGCTACAAAGTCTGGTTTTCAATTCTCGTTGGAATGCTCTTTCGTTTTTTTTTTGTAACATTCTCAGTTTAAAGAAAACTTGGTCATCATGTTGGTATAATTACAATTGGTGTTGTTATTTGATAAAAATAAGTAATTCCCCACAATTAGGATTTTTTTTCCTTATTTTATAATAATAATGTGTTAATTTATTTTTAAGTATATTTCTGATAAATCTACATATTTCTTTGGAAAATGAGTAATAATAGCTGATATTTTAATTCCATCTTTTAAAACTCGGGTTTTTAAGTTTTACAATTTCTGGATTTAACATTTTTTTGTTTTGAAATAGTTACAAGACCTGTAAGACTTGGGAGATCAAATCCAAAACTGAACTGATTATGCAAGACTAGAACGAGTTTGAAAGACTATCTTTCCTAGGACTTTGATTTAATCAACTGTCTTATTTTAGTGTTTTTTTATGTACTAGTAAATCATTTATACATTATTTTTAATTTCTGTATCAATATTAATTATCCTATTGAATAATGCATGAAGTTTTCACTGGTACACTTATAAAGCAATATACATTGTCTCTTTTATAAATTGTGTAGACTGTATTACTCTCTATCGACCAATAAAAATAAAATAAGACCAAGACTAAGATCAAGACGACAAATGTAAATGAAGAATGGTCTTTGCCATAGTCTTGCACACTTATTTATTTATCAGTTTATCTTGGATTGGGTCTTACAGGTATTGCAAGAATTACAAGAATTAATAGTATGAATTCAGTAATTACAATGAAATATGACAAAATTGTAGTGTTATGTCGATAGTACGTAGTTAATTTTAACCGTTCAATTAAAAATAAATAAGTTTATCAAATCTTGCTAGACCACAAGACTCATTATGTCTGCAAGACTTTTGCTCACTACTTGGGAATGATTGAAATACACCATATATTATGGCTACCGCATTCTTACAAAGCATATGTATGTTTTGGTAGATTGATGTGTGTGTGGTCAATACGGAGACTGTCAATACAATTTTTACAGGAAGGAGATTATCGAGACTCTTATTTAGTAAATATTAAGACTGTATAATTTATATTAAGTACATAAAGTACGATATTGGCATTTTGTTTTTAGTTTGACGGAAGCCATTTTGAATGCATCTCAACACTTTGTCATGCATCATCGTAGAAAAATGTCAGAAATGATAAATGAATTCGACAAACCTTGTGTTTGTCTATATTCTAAATGCTGCGATATTACGGGAAAACCATTCATCAATTCGTCACCCCTAACGTTTACTCTTCATACCACCCTCTAATCCTATCATATCCCTAACCCCACTAGATATTATAATCCTAACATCATATCTTAAGACACCAATTACCCATGCGTTAGAACTAACTACCTATATTGCATTCATATACCTACCAAAGGATCAAATATATACCGATTCCTCTATAAGGATAAAATATTTATTTATTAATTTGTTTATAGCTTTTTGAGCACATGGGCACAATACCCCGTATTCAGTAACTATTGTAACTAAAATAGGAACATACTAAAATTGTAGATTTTAGATTTACGGTCTTATTTTAGCGTTATGAAATATCAACTTGAACTAAATGTAATAGGAACGTACCTTTATTGGCCGGAACGTTCTTAAAAATTCGGTAACTTTTTACGAACGTTCCGGCCAAAATAGGTACGTTCCTATTCCATTTAGTCCATTTTTATATTTTATAACGCTGAAATAAGACCGTAAATCTAAAATCTACAATTTTAGAACGTTCCTAATTTAGTTATAATAGTTACTGAATACTGGGTAATGGCGGGCTTATTGCCAAATGGCAATATCTCCCAACCAACCATATTCATTTGGTGAAAAATATTGTATTTATGATACGTACCAAAATTTTTTTTTATACAACATATAATAAAAATAAAATTACATATAACATAAAACAATAAAGAAACGGAGGAGACAGGAGAGGGGGCAGGGGGGGACAAGTACGGGATAGGGAGACAAATTTAAGTGTTATGTGTAAGGAAATGATTCCTCAGATTACTTTTGAAAGCGAAAAGTGTTGATGAAACTTGAAGTTGGGATGGAATGTGATTCAAAATACGATGTGGTAAAACATGTTATAAATAATAAAATTACCTTAAATGCAAAAAAATCGACTTCAAAATGAATGTATATCAACATAGAAAATATAGTATTCGGTTCTCTCTGCCTACTCCATGAGGGACAAGGCGTGATGGTATGTATATATATATATATATATATATATATATATATATATATATATATATATATATATATATATATATATATATATATATATATATATATATATATATATATATATATATATATATATATATATATATATATATATATATATATATATATATATATATATATATATATATATATATATGTTTAAATTTAAATTTTCGCGGATTGTAGAGATATATGAATAACTATTTTTCCGGGCTATCCGCTTGTTTTCGTCCTGAAAAGGACGGTTTTGCCGACGTTTCAACCGAATATCATCGGTCATTATCGAGGCTGGTCGGTTCGCAAACGCAGACACGGAGCGACTAACTTAGTCGCTCCGTGTCTGCGTTTGCGAACCGACCAGCCTCGATAATGACCGATGATATTCGGTTGAAACGTCGGCAAAACCGTCCTTTTCAGGACGAAAACAAGCGGATAGCCCGGAAAAATAGTTATTCATATATATATATATATATATATATATATATATATATATATATATATATATATATATATATATATATATATATATATATATATATATATATATATATATATATATATATATATATATATATATATATATATATATATATATATATATATATATATATATATATATATATATATATATATATATATATATATATATATATATATATATATATATATATATATATATATATATATATATATATATATATATATATATATATATATATATATATATATATATATATAGTTATATTATCTTTCATACAATTTGCCTATATAATACTACGCTAATCCTACGCAAATTGAGTTTTTTGATTTCTCATGATTCCCATCATCAAACCTCTTGGTTGAGTTCATATGGAACCACCCCAAAAGTTATATTTGTTATGAATACGGAATCATCGATTTCGGACGACACGACGTGGTTAAGAATTATTATTAATTGCAGATGATTGTGTAAATTGAAGAGTTTGATGAATTTCTCATAGATCCCATGATCTTACCTTGACCAAATTGAAATAAGACATCCCCTTTATAATGGATTTATTGAAATAATTCAACAAAGTGGTAAAAATTAATGGCGTTTTTTGTTTAAATTTCACCATTAGTACACTAAGCAAAATAATTCACAGTAAAAACATACCCATAAATAGGAAAACCTCATCCGTTCTGTGCCAAAATATTAATTAATGTCATGTAATACCTTAGATATCGATATTACTCAAAAACACTTGTATATAAGTAATATCCATACCTCGAGGATTTTTCACAATTGTAATTTATACCGAAATTTAGTATATTAGAAAAAAAACAACATTCTATGTTTATCAGTTTATCAGAACACCTGATCCCGATTTCCTCTCCTGTCCTTACCATATCCTTTTTATTGCTATAAATTATAATTTTTTTTTTGTTTAATAGTATTTAAGTGTTATACGTATTTTATTTGATTTCATTTACTCTTTTTTATTTGCTGTTGTACATACACAATGTTGTCATACTTTGTAATCTGGTTGGTTGGAAGAAATTGCCTAATGGCAATAAGCCCGCCAATGTACAATTATATTTGTTTATATTATGTACAAGAAGATGTATAAATAAATAAATAAATAAAGGCCTATTCAGTCAAAACAGTCATCCTGGCACAAGGACATATATATATATATATATATATATATATATATATATATATATATATATATATATATATATATATATATATATATATATATATATATATATATATATATATATATATATATAGAAATATAATTTATTTATTTATTTAATCATATACGGCATATTTTGCCTTCTACAAACATACATAAAAAACACATCGAATACAAAATCACAGAAAAGAATACAATAATAAAATTACGCAAAAAAAAAGAAAAACTTATCAACACAATACAAGAAATAAAAACTTATCAACACAATACAAGAAATAAAAACTTATCAACACAATACAAGAAATAAAAACTTATCAACACAATACAAGAAATAAAAACTTATCAACACAATACAAGAAATAAAAACTTATCAACACAATACAAGAAATAAAAACTTATCAACACAATACAAGAAATAAAAACTTATCAACACAATACAAGAAATAAAAACTTATCAACACAATACAAGAAATAAAAACTTATCAACACAATACAAGAAATAAAAACTTATCAACACAATACAAGAAATAAAAACTTATCAACACAATACAAGAAATAAAAACTTATCAACACAATACAAGAAATAAAACTTATCAACACAATACAAGAAATAAAAACTTATCAACACAATACAAGAAATAAAAACTTATCAACACAATACAAGAAATAAAACTTATCAACACAATACAAGAAATAAAAACTTATCAACACAATACAAGAAATAAAAAATATCAATAACATAATGAAATTTCAATCTTCTTTCCTTTCCATTAAATTGTATACATATAAGTTTGCAAACCAGAAAATTACACATTTTATGGGAGGGTATGTTTTTGAAAGAATTTCAATTGAGTGTCCTTATAGTACTTAATATAATATAAGAATACATCAGTCAGATAACCATAATCATTGCCCAACCGATGAATTCTATTAATTGGTGAGTTACACAAATAATTAGTGTTGGAAATCTTACATAGGAATGTTATAGTTTGGCGTGTATTCGTTGTTGGAATATGGTATTGTAGGTATCTGACTAACGAGGTAAGAGGAGCTATACTACATAGTTATTGATTATTTTATAGAGAAGCATGAGATCAGATATAATCTCTTTCTAGCGAAGAGGTCATGAAGTTGCAGATAGGTTAGTAGGGAATAATCAAATTTGTTTGATTTAAGTACGTTATGGTCTTCCTATGGTCTAAGTATGTATGTAAAATGTACATATATGATGAATGTGGCGGAGTAGGTGTATGATAATTATAATACTCTCCACCAGAAGACCGAGGAGACTACCGTCTTTAGCGTGCTCAGCAGAGGAACTCAATTACCAAAGATAAGCCTGACATACAATAACTTAGCGGAAGGACCGACTCTGCTATGCTATGGGAATATTATAGAACAAAAACTTCCACAAGTAATAATTTATACTTACATTACATGTAGGTATTATATTTCATGTTCCTCCATAGTTTGATGTATAATCATCTTTGGTACAGTAAGATGACGACTGACGTATAGAATTTTTTTTTTAAATTAAACGCGAAAATTTTCAACACAAATAATAGTAAGTATCATACAATTACTTAAACAATATGTTGAGAAATCTAATTTATTTGAAAATATGATCAAATGCGAATACATAATAAACTTTTTTCCTAACTTCAAATGACAAAGGTGATGATAAAATTATTCATGCAACCAATTTTCATTCAATTCATAAAGCAACTCGCTCACGCGAGTCGATATTTTCACTACCTAAAACTAACCAAAAAATTAACGGTAATAGAGATTTACATACACATATTATTATTTCGTTGTTGTATTTTACATCCCCTATAATTTTCGGCTAGGTTCAGTTAGCCTTTCATGATAATAGTGATTCGAGGAGCGAGTTGCTTTATAAATCGTTCCTTCATAGTATACTAAATGGAAACATAGAATGTCATGAAATTCTTACCAATATCAAATTTAATACATCTACTCGCCGGACAAGACATACGTCACTTTTCTTCTCCAATATCTGTAAAACAAATGCTTCCAAAAACGCTCCGATTAACAGAATGATAAACTTATTTAACTCTTACGAAAAAAATGCCGACTTAGACATATTTTTCGATTCACATATAACATTCAAAAATAAACTTATATCTAACATCGTGACATTATAACAATTAGGTACTGATTAATTTTATTTTTCCCAACCACCCTCAGCAATATATTTTCTTTTTCTTCCCAAATCATGAATCTGTCAATATATGTTCGTCTACACACACATGCACACCCTCTCTCACACACACACATACACACCCACACACTCACACTCTTTCTAGATATCTCTTTCACTCACACATGTATTACTCTTCTCTCATGCGCGCACCCCACTAATTCACACTTTTTTTGTTGTATTATTTTGATATTAGGTATAGTACGTAAGAGGTACATGTTATTTTTGTATTTTTATTTATTTAATTTCAATAATTGTATGCATGTACTGTGTGCTGTCCTTGGTAAAATAAAATAAAAAATAAATAAATAAATAGAATATAAACTGGTTGCAGGAAAAAATATATCAACACCTTTGCCATTTTAGGTAAGGAATAAGTTTATTATGAATGTGTGTCTGTCAACCCATTTGATCACATTTTTCAAATAAATTTTAAAAGTCAACATACTATCACTACTGACTTGTCATTACTACCAACACAAGCGGAGGTTATAAATAGTTATCCCCACTTTTGCAATTCATTCGGAATTTCTCCAGTCGCCATGGCCTGACGTATCGCGGACTCTCCTCTATATTCTTATTAAGTGTGAATATAATAATTATTATTAAAACAAATACTATGTAAAACATTAAGTTAAATAAACCAGTATCAGAGTATATCTTTTATTATATGAATTATCAGTTGCCCCAATTGTCTGTAGTATGAGTTTTTAACAATACCTTTTGAACACGCAAATAATTATTCTTATAAATATTCTTTAAAACTAATTGATCACAATAATATAATAAACAAAATAACCTTATAATTTTAAACACTATTTATTATTTGTTTAAATTTTCGCATTTTATGTCTACTTTAACAGCTCATCCGACATTGGTAAAATGACCTGTGCGTTTACTTAGCTCAAATACATGTTTTGCCGCTGAATTTATGGCAGTGTTTCCATTTATATATTCACATTTATGAGAAAATCACGTCATGTTATTTCGTAGGTATTATATACAATGTACCCGCTCAGCTCGGATGTGAAGATATCACAAAAAGTTTGCCGTATCTTATAATTCAGAAGGGAACGTATCTGTTTGGCAACTTCTTACAACCAACAGTCGTTAAAACTTTACAGAGTGGGAAGGACAAAGGTCATTTGGGGGAAATTTGTATCATTACCCTTTACCCTCATATCATTCAAGTTTCTTATCTCATCTACTAAATGTTCTACATCTTCTGCAACTAATATAAACTAATCCTATTCAGACATCTTTTATGGTGTGCCTAGATCCAATGGGTTCGAGACAAAAGTACATTGCTCAAAGCTATTTTCTTGGGTGTGAGTTCCTCCAATTGTAAATTCTTTGAGTAACTAACTGTTGCAATTTTTATTTTATATCTGATTCTAATATTTGATTTAACATTTTTAATCATTTTTTTAACATTCTTTACATTATGTACCTATATATTTATGAGTGCATAAAACATGATATTGCATATGTGTTTGTATTTTGTTTAGTTCATCGATGGATAATACTTTGTGAATGTCCATGATGACATAAAATAAAAATGACATTGCATATGTGTTTGTAATTTGTTTAGTTCATTGATGGATAATACTTTGTGAAAGTCCATGATGATATACAATAAAAATGACATTGCATATGTGTTTGTAATTTGTTTAGTTCATCGATGGATAATACTTTGTGAAAGTCCATGATGATATACAATAAAAATGACATTGCATATGTGTTTGTAATTTGTTTAGTTCATCGATGGATAATACTTTGTGAATGTCCATGATGACATAAAATAAAAATGACATTGCATATGTGTTTGTAATTTGTTTAGTTCATCGATGGATAATACTTTGTGAATGTCCATGATGACATAAAATAAAAATGACATTGCATATGTGTTTGTAATTTGTTTAGTTCATTGATGGATAATACTTTGTGAAAGTCCATGATGATATACAATAAAAATGACATTGCATATGTGTTTGTAATTTGTTTAGTTCATCGATGGATAATACTTTGTGAATGTCCATGATGACATAAAATAAAAATGACATTGCATATGTGTTTGTAATTTGTTTAGTTCATTGATGGATAATACTTCGTGAAAGTCCATGATGACAAAAAATAAAAATGACACTACATATATAAATATCTTCTTCTTTTTGTTCTTTCATTAGGCCCAGGCACTGTTTTATGCTGCATTTTCAGCCTCCTGTGATGTGGACTGCCAACTATCTCGCCATCTTTTTGGTTGGCGTCCTCGTGGTCGAGACCCCTCCGGTACGTTGTCTCCGGCTATCTTTGGGATCCTATCTTCCTTCCTTCTACCTTCTCCTATAGCGCCCCCATCTTATGATGTCCTCAGCTTCGCAGATTCTTCGGATCTCTGTATTTCTGACTCCGTAAAGACTTTTGCCAGCTATGCATCACAGTATTATCATTTCGCTGGTGCGCAGGAGTTGTTTGATACGGACCGTATCAACTCTGGATTCAATGGCAGACAGTATGTTAAGATGGGTCTTACACATGTCTTGTATTGTAGATCCTCGATCATTTTGCCCTTGGTGCTTATGTGTTTGTTCTTCCATATAGTTTCCCTAAGACAGACCGAGATTGCTGCAGTTGATGCGATTGATGTATAAATATATGTTTGTAATGTGTCAAGTTCATCGATGGATAATACTTTGTAAAATTCTATGATGACATAAAATAAAAATGACACTGCATTAATATGTTATGACAAACCTATAACATCTCAATAGAGACGAAGTTGGAATATAATAGTATTACCAGGAACTCAAGGGCTTACGATCTGACATCGGCTGGTTTACTGATAAGCTCTTAGTATGTTAGTGGGTGTTATCCTCCCGCAAAACAGCATAGCTGAGCATGGTCAACATGAGGTTGAAAGGTTGTTTTGTCAAATTAAATGCGTGTCCAATGAATGATCTACCCAACTATCTCTAAATTAAGTATCAAGTATAATTAACTCAAATAAATAAGAAAATTATGTGCACGATTACATGAAATCACACATTATTGTTGATTTATTCAATTTCTACAAATATCATTCTTCTTCTTCTTCCGGTGCCATGTCAGGAACCCCCGACGTCGGCTATCACTCTGGCAAATCCCTCTCTCTCCTGTGCTGCTCGGAATATCTGTTCCACGGTCCTGATGCCGGTCCATTCCATAATGTTGCGCAGCCAGGACATATGTCTCCTTCCAGTCCCTCGGCGACCTTCTATCTTGCCCTTCATTATTAGTTAGAGCAAGTGATACTTCTCTCCCCTCATTATGTGACCCAGATATGTGATCTTGCGGACCTTTATTGTGGACAAGAGTTTCCTGGTTGTTCTGGCTCGGCTTAAGACTTCTGAGTTCGTAACCAGATCTTTCCAAGGGATTTTGAGCATTCTGCGATGCAACCACATCTCAAAAGCTTCCAGCCTGTTCATGGTGTTAACCTTCAATGTCCAAGTCTCACAGCCATATAGCAACACAGACCACACATAACATCTCATCATCCGCTGTCTCAGGTCCATATTTAGCTTTTTGTTGCAGAAGAAAGATCTCATTATATTAAAGGTTGCTCTTGCTACCTCAATTCTGCACTTGATCTCCATATCCGGGTCAAGGGACTCCGAAAGAATACTGCCAAGGTACTTAAATTTATCCACCTTATCTATAACCTTGCCCATTAATTGCAAATATCATTATATATAAATATCAAATATCATTATATATAAAAAATAATATAATCTTCTAATTATTTTTCGTCTGTTGAGAATTTCTTCGGAGCTGCTGACGTGGACTTGACATGAAACAGAGCAGCGTAAGAATGAGATCCGTAAGAAGAGTTGCTGACACGCCAAATGGGTTGCAGCAGATGCAATATCCCAATTGTTTTCGTCACACTTCTTGAGCCGTTTCGCCATGGAGGGGGGTGAATTGCACATTTACCAAACAAGCAAAAATACACAAAATTGTGCTCTGCGCACCCGGAAGTCTGGCTCAAGTTTTTTGAAGATAGTTATACTATGTCCATAAAGCGTCACGTCCGCCTGATCTGGCAAGATTGCAATGATGTGGCAACACCACAAAATAAACTAGGCTTTTCTTGAACAACCTATGTTTCTCGGTTCTTATATTTTACACTCCATTCGATCGGCATGTCCAAACCACATTAATTTCTACTTTAGATTCATTCGATTTCATTCTGATACGCGTATTTTTTATCATGCATACAAGATAAAGTATATATTTGTGTTGTTATTATACATAGATATATTGGAAATTGCGAATCCTGTGCCAATTTAACTTATGTCTACAAGAACACATCCTTTTGTATAACTCCATTAACAATAAATCAGTTTTTGTGTCTGTCTGAAATGTAACTAAAATACCAAATTCTTTCAATGTTTGAAATCATCACGTCTTGATAGAACACCATAATTCTTTTTTATGAGAAATTTCAAAACGTCAACAGAGGCGTTTCGGGAATATCTATTTCTATAGGGGAATCTGGAAATCTGGCACCTACGGGGCTTACGAAATAACATCTTCAACAACATCAATTTAATAATGATCCAAAATATTATATATAGTTTTTCAAAATGCTCGTCATAGGGCGATACCGATGAATGAGAGCCGCGTTTACGGATAAAAATTTTAGAACGAAAAACTTTATAATATTTTTTATCTTAATTTTTTAATACCAAATTCTATTTGTAATAAACATAATTATAGTATTTTTATAATATATTAATTTGATACATACCATCACGGCATATGCGAGTTTCCCCACAAACCAGTCTCGTTTATTATTCACCTAAAAAGTTACTTACTGCATTGTGAATTGGCGAAGATCCTCATTGCTGGACTTTTTGAGATGTTTTTTTGCGTTTCGTATTTGATGTTGGGTTTTTTAAACTGTGCTTATTTATATAATGTCAAGAAATGAAAATGTGAGTATTATTTAAATATTATTTTGTATTGCACTTGTGTTCAAGTCTGGTGGTGAATTTCGGAAACATGAGTAAAGTCAGGAAACCATCCACTTTTATTATGGATTCCTTCATTCATTTTTCGCAATTATATTTTATTTTTTATAATTTTGTAAAGCTTTATCTCTAAAAGTTTTTATTGTTCTCGTTATTTAAACGCAAATATCTATCTATTGATATAAAAATTATTACTATCGGCGAGGGACAGCACTTGTAAACCTTATTTACCTCATCTTATGGATTCCAAAAATCTGTAAATATGAGTTTTAAACATCATACTTTTATATATTTTTTTTTCCATTAGTAAGATTCTCTTATACTTTGAATATAAAAAAATACTTTTATTAGATTAAGAAGTCTCACTTCAAAAGTACAAAGGCTTTACATTTTTCCTTTTATATTTTGTAATCATTAGGTTCATACATACAAATTTCAATTTATCATTCTTCAATAACTGACAGTTGTAACTTTTGATATAAATTTATTATGATTATGATTTTTTTTTTGATAAATGGACAGATGCACGTAAATCATTGATTGATATATCATAATATTCTTAAATTTAAAATACATTTGTGATTGTAACAGAAGTAATTTTTATTGGTTTTTGTTTGATACAGGTTTTTTAGGCAAAGTTCTATTTTATTTTTTTAAAGAATGAATATGTCCTTGAAACAAGTACATAATATACATCCTCAAACATATTTATTTTTATTTTTATTTTATTGGGGGTATACACAGATGAACAGGTTACATTCATTAAAATATATATGCTAAGTGGTACAATCTATAGCTAGGCCTGCCATCCAATTATGTATATACACTGTTATAATATTTAAAACATTCCCTAAAGTAAGCATAAATACTTGTGCTATAGGTGAACGAAATCGGTCGTGGCAGGATTCGAACTCGAGACCACTGGATTACTAACTAGCTCTGCCACCACCCGTCTAACTATCTAATTTCTAATTGTCCACAACGACTTGGAATTTCCTCTCAGATGACGATCGTTCCCAATGCCTAATTAGATATTTGATTTCATCCCTTGCTAGTTGATAAGGCTAGTGCTAAAGTAGTGTTTAAAACGTTATTGTGAAGTTTAAAAATGTTGAAAAAATATCTAATATCGGTGTAAGGAACGGGCACACGACGTTCAATTCAGTTGCGTAGTGTTAAAATACAAAAGATAAACAATTGAATCTCGAAGCATGTCTGTCCGTGCGTTCGTCACAGAGTAATGTGTAAAACGTGCGTAAACAGATTCGATGAAACATGTTGTTTCGGGAGCACACATGTCCCATACTGTATCGCTTCGTATGCCCCATACCGTCTAACACGTACGTACAAAATACACACATGTAGAAAATTCTTCCGAGCAGGCCCAGATCTACAGTTCTTGGTGCCTGAAAAGTGGAAAAGCGGTGCCAACGTACTGGGTTTGATTCTCAGCAGATGATAAATTTATCAAAAAATCAATTCACACGCACAACTTGCTTCCCTGGGTCTAAACACTGATTTTTTGAAAAAAATTATATGGCCAAGTTAGACTAATTTACTTACGTAATAGAGGCAATTAAATGTAGGCACGTATAAATACTTGACTTATTTGTAGTTTCAAGTGAGACGAGACTGCTGTGTTGGGATACACACCCGCTCACCTGTCGCTGGTTTCCCCTAATTTTGAGATATGCCGTGATGATATGAATGAATGAATGAATGAAGAAAAGGTGCCCCCTTCCCTTGAAAATCATCTTCCTTTCCTTAAATTTAGCGTCCCGGATTTCTCTGTGCCTGGCGTCACTATATTCATTTGAACCTGTGGCGGAACCAGCCCTGTTTACAAGTTGATATTTATTCAAATATCTCGATTTTTTCTCAATCGTTCTACGTTCTTTGCTACTGATTTTCTAATTTATTGACTTCTCTCGCTTCTTGATACCTACTATAGGAAATTCCTATAGAAAAGTTTTATAAATAGATACTTACCTATCTATGATATCTTCGCTGTTCCAAAGTCAACCAGAATCAAACTAAATTGTTTCAACCAAGGTTAAATTTTCTTGAATAGTTTGTCAAGATAGAAATCGGTTCAAGTATTCAAAAGAAATATAATGCCAAAAAGTATGTATGTATACCTTTTCTACTTTTTACCAATATTTATTTGTTTATATTTCATTTGTGGTGTGAATTTTTCTGTTTTTAATTGCATTAGATATTCTTCGTTTTATTTTCTCAAAAGAATTTGATCCATATGTGAATTATTTTAAATATTTATTTGTTTATTTTAACGTACCTATACAGCTTCACGCCATTATACAAATAAAATAAAAGTCAACAAAACAATATAACCACATTTTGGGTATAATATAGGTAGGTAGGTTTACAAAATATATTGATCAAGCTTCAATGATGTCC
Organism: Molanna angustata; assembly: GCA_963576475.1. Classification (NCBI taxonomy): domain Eukaryota; kingdom Metazoa; phylum Arthropoda; class Insecta; order Trichoptera; family Molannidae; genus Molanna; species Molanna angustata. Next base: position 36,257,462 of record OY754974.1, on the reverse strand, counting down.
TATGTGAATGGAATATGGGAAGAAAAAAAAAGGAAACGAATCTTGTGATCGCAGAGTAGCCATAGTAAATTTAAATTAGTGCTGCCTCAGAACAGATTATGTCTAGCGATACGGTGAAATTTCCAAATGTGTGAAAAAAATTGTATTCTGTTTCTTTATAATATGTATAAGTACTATTGGAAATATATTATTCATTCATGCATTCAATCGTTCATTTATTCATTCATTGGTTCAATCGTTCATTCGTTCATTCATTAATCCGTTCATTCGTTTATTCAAACATTCAATTGTTCGTCCATTCGTTCATTCATTCATTCGTTCAAACGTTTGTTCGTTCATTCGTTCGATCGTTCGTTCAGGATGCACAACTGCAATAGTTAACGTCTTTTCCAACTCCCAACGGTACAATATTATTAAAACATACAGAGCGAAAAAATCTTTGTCTCCAATAGCTTTATCTTTTCCGTTCCAATGATGACAGATGATTACTTCTGAAGGGGAGGAAAGTGAAAAGATCATATCATATCACCAAAACAAAGGGTTGCCTTACAATTCTGCATTCCACCCTCCCTATTTCACAACCCCCAGTCTCTGCACTTTAACTGTTTTAATAATTAGAAGCAGAACAAGTAAATACAGACATTTTCATTTTCTAACACCACATTATCTGTTCATTGATTCTTTAATTACGTGGATACCCATGTTGATATTAACTCGCGTCTTTTTAATCTCATAATACAACCTCATTAATTTACAAATAAATAAATTTAGGTATGTAAAAATATTTTTGTCTTCATTAAAACGGTAGTAAAAGAAATGCAATTCTTAGAATCTGTTTTGATTTTTCCTATTCTTAATAAATAAAATCAAAATTTCAAAACTTATATGATGTCGAGGAGATAACAAGATGGGGACGTAGCAGAAGACGCTTCTGGAGTGACCACGTCGAACGTATGGACAACAGTAGAATAGACAAAATTGTTAAGTCAGAAATACCCAACAACAGAAGACTACCCGGAAGACCAGAGAAGTCCAGGAGAGTCCACCCTCACAAACAGGCCAAATGACCTTATTCACAATGAAGAAGAAGAAGGAAATTTAAAAAAATTAACGATTTTGTGATAAAGAACATATTATTGAAGAATGATTATTTTATATTTCTTCTTCTTCAAGTGCCATGTTGGGTCCCCCCAACGTCGGCGATCACTCCGGCGAATGTCTCCCTGTCCTGGGCTACTCGGAACAGCTCCTCCACACTCCGGATGCCGGTCCATTCTCTCACATTGCGCAACCAGGACATCTGTTTTCTGCCAGGTCCTCGGCGTCCCTCAATCTTGCCCTCCAAGATGAGCTGGAGAAGGCGGTATTTATCTCCACGCAGCACATGACCCAGATACGATATTTTTCGGACCTTGATGGTAGACAACAACTCCCTATTTGCTCTAGCTCGCCTCAGGACTTCTGTATTTGTTACCATATCTGTCCAGGGAATTCTGAGCATTCGTCGATGGAGCCACATTTCAAATACTTCCAGTCTGTTCATCATACTGACTTTCAAGGTCCACGTCTCGCATTCATATAATAAAACAGACCACACATAGCATAGCATTTTATATTTAGCAGAAATAATATGAACTATTTAAAATAAAGTTAAAATTCTTGTCTGGAGTGTTTGGTGCAAACCAATCTTATAATCGTGATCCTGAAAAAGGATATGTACTATACAGATCGCAGATAAAACTCCTTATCATATATGTAGATAGATATACATACTATCACACCATGTCCCTAACGGGGTTTGCAGAGATAAAAATACTCGCGCCCTACACCTGTATTTATACATACATCCGTGGCTTCCTTTACATCCATGCATCGATTTATACTTGCTCGTCGATTGTTCAAGCCTCTGATTTTTCCTTCATTCAAAATATCATTAAAATGCTCGTGCCATTTCTTTCTGGGGCGTTCCCTTCTATCAACTCTATCTCTTACACGGCCCCTGTATATTTTTTGGATAGTCTTCCATCGTGTTTCACTCTCATTTAACTAAATATATATATTTCTTTAACTTGCATCACATACAAAATGTATTTGTAAATAATATTCGATGTTTTACTATTGAGATTTTTAAGAACAATACATTTAATAATATTTAGTCCTTAGTCCGCTTCATCCTCTCCCTCCTTCAATATATAATGAATGTTTGATAGAGGAAGTATAACAAAAAGTAGCGGAAATGGTTTCCACGGCTCTCCTGTTAGTATTCTCTTTGAATTCTAATATTCTGTGTCCACACTTCAAAGTACCTACTCACCCCTACCTTATCCTACCCTCCCCTGTTTCTACAGACACACAGACACACCCATCCAGACACACAAACGCACCTGCAATAGGATTTTTTCAATTAGTTATAGGTACAACCGTTGCAGGTAAAGAATTTTAATCAGACGATGCCGACAGCCCTATATTTGCTCTCGAATTGTTCAAGTAATATCACCCTTGACAATTTATATATATTTTTTGTTTTGTATAGTATATTTATTTTACGCCTAGATTAGGTATTTACGGAAAATTACGAAGAAGGGGGTTCGGTATTCTCAGGAGTTAGGACTGAATTCTATATTCTTATTCAGTGCAGACTCAAGTCCAGAAGAAGCTTCCTGGAGATGACCGCCCCTATAGTTGGCCTCCCCGAGGCCTAAAGGCTGTCACTGTGGCGTGATAGTGTCGAACGCACGCAGCTACCACCCGCGGAGGATGTGTCAGTGGGACACAACCTGCCTTATCCAACATGGAGAGCGCTCAATAGGCTCAGAACGGGTGTCTCCTGCTGTTACAGTGACCTCAAGAAATGGGGTTACAGAGAGGAAGACATCTGCGAGTGTGGCGCCCGACAGGACAACGTGCACCTACTGTCATGTCTCATGACAGGAGCGACATGCACGCACCAAGACACAGTGATAGCGAATACTAGTGGAATCCGAGTGGCTACGAATTGGGGGCTACGAATATGATGGTGTTCCGGACACGGAAAGTAAGTAAGTAAGTAGGAGGTGTAACAGAAAGAACTCTCTCTAAGAAGAATGGATTTCTCTCACGTTGTAGTTTATTATAAGAAATTGTATCACTTTCCTGTATTTTATTAATAAATTTTGTATACCATTTTATTTATACATATTTTTGTACATAATATAAACAAATATAATTGTACACTGGGGGGCTTATTGCCATTAGGCAATTTCTTCCAACCAACCAGATTACAAAGTATGACAACATTGTGTATGTACAACAGCAAAATAATAAGATAATAATTTTAGTGCGTGTTCTTATTTGTTATATGGTTGAACTACCATATATCAAAGTTTTGAAAAGTTTTTGGAAACATTATGGGTATTTTTGCCTTTAAAATCCTAATTATCTATGTTTATCATTTATTAATTATTATAAGTCGTAATTATTCGATATAAATATTATAAAATTTTCGTGATTACATTCATGGCACATTTTTCAACGCCCACGAAGATTAGGTCAATATATTTTAGCCCTCCACACTTTTACTCAAAGATATAAATACTTTGATTGTATTAAAATTTACAACAATCTTTTTCTATAATTTAACATTGCACGAAAAAAATTTCAACTGTGTTATGTTTTCTCAAAATGAATATAAAGAGTTCAATACAGTATTTTATAGGGGAAACGAATATTACAAAAAAGATTTTTAAAATGTATATTTATATTTTATTAATTGATATTTTTAATAAATAAAAATAAAAAACTTGTTTAGAATCAATCCACTATTTATTAATTAGTGGAATCTAAATAGTAGAATTGATTTTTTTTTACGGCGCTGGCCGATTTACTAATGATATTAATAATAATAATTAAGCACTACAAATAATAACACTCAATTATTATTATTACCATTATACACTTCCTCAAAACAATTAGCAGATCAATGCGTAAATTGTAAATTATTTAAAAGATCAAAATAAAATGCAACAAACGCATCATCAAGCTTACAATTGGGAATAGTTCACCCATCCAGATACTTAACATATCTAAGTATTAGGCTCTGAGGAGGTCTCTATACTACCTAACAACCCTACTGATTCCCGAATATTAACGTTTAAAAAATCTTCAACGATTCTACGTGTATTCATTATTACCGTTTTTTACATTTTTATTATTAAGTTTTTCGATAAATCTATAATTTATAAATTACGAATTAACGATTTTGGAGTAATGCCAGTGGCTGAAATAATGAACGGTAATATTATTATTTTACCAGATTGCCAAAGTCTTTTAATCTCGTACAAACAAGTAAACAAGTTTTTTATTTTTATTTATTAAAAATATTAATCAATTTAAATGGAATTCCATCAAGAACTGACGATTTAAAAGTGAAATCTAATTATATTTTATGTTTTTTACCTTTTTTGTAATATTGTCATCGGAAGCAAATGTGTAGGTAATCAAAATTTCAGCAAGAATGCTTTTTTATGAGAATAAAAATATTTATCACAATGTAGCGAACTAATTTACCCATAGGCAATTTATGCCAATCAACCACATCAATAGCCTATGGAAAGTGGTATAAATTCGATTTCAAAATTATCGCATACCAGCCGCATGGCTAGCTAATTCATAATATAACAAGTATAATGATATAATTTTTAGATTTTTACTTTTTTATGTCATGAAATAGTACTGTTTTTTCTTCTTTTTCTGTTTCTGTGTGTCTTTTTTGTTATTGTTTATACCTATCATATACTCAACATAAATGCTCTATTATGGGCGTGTATGTATGTAAAATAATGAAATTAAAAAAAATAAGTAACAGATGGATTGTCGACAATTTATGGTAAGTATACATGTTTTTACTATTTGTTAACACAATTATTAGATTTAACTGACCCATTTGATTCAGGTTTGCCTATTTCCATGACAGTGGATGTAATATGGATACAACTACGTAACTTATCATTGTATATAGGGCGGGCAGCAGGTATTTTTATTCAAAGAAAATATTGATTCACCACCTAGAAAAGTTGGTACCGCGGGAACCCCTGTAAAAAATTTTCCGTTGGAATAATTTACTAAAGAGGAAGTAAAAGCCAAGAAAATATGATATCAAAATAATTTATTAACGTAATTAAACAATGAAAATGGTAAAACGATATCGCACTTATTGGAGTTTATTAAACTATTTTTAATCTTATTTTATCATATTATTATACTACATATTTTTTTTTTACTTTTATTTCACAATATTTAACAACGACAACAATTTGATTATTGCTGACAAACTATGAAACTCTGTTTTTATGTGAGTAGATAGTATACACTTTTTCCTTCTTAAAAGGTTGAAAATCAATGAATGCTTTTTTACGAAGTAGGTTATTATTTCACAAAAACGAATGGGTTGTGACCAATACTAAACTCTCCCCTACACATTAAGTGTACATTTTTTCTTCTTAAAGGTTAACAATCTTTAAATGCATTTTATGACGTACATCTATACTAAACATTTATATTAAATATGTGTAAGATAGTATGTAGAATATGTAGTTCGGTTCTGTCTGCCTACCCTGTGAGGAATATGGCGTGTTGTTAAGAGTAAAAAATACACTTTTCAAATATTAAATGAATTTTCAGAACATTTGAGCATGTTTCGTCAGATGAAATCATAGAGGAAAAATGAAAAACTAATCATATCTAATTATATGCTCTATCCATATATTATATTATTATTATGATGTCGATCAAACTTATTTTTTAGTATTTACAAAAGATACAAAATATATAACATAACATACACCCGAAATGAAAGTAAACACATTGAGATGGTTTGGTCACATGGGGAGAATGAATGAGGAGCGCCTGACGAAGAAAATATACAGAGCGGAAAGGAATGGAATGAGAGGTCGGGGACGCCCAAGAAAGGGATGGCACGACCATGTGAACGAAATTTTGAAAGACGGAAATGTTAGAAGTGTGAGCAATAGACGAACATGTATGAGACGATGCATGAATGTGGACGAGGCGAGGGATGCGTGCCAGGATAGAAAAATGTGGCGTTCGGTTCTCTCTGCCTACCCTGCAAGGGACATGGCGTGATGGTATGTATGTATGTATGTATGTACATACACCCGCTTCATGATAGGTTTTGAGAAATTGATGCAAAAATACGCTTGAATATTGTGATTTATTTATTTTACTTGATTTTTATTTTTATATGTATATAAAAAGTAAGCCAATTAGAAAGTCTCACTTAATTACAGTATCTTTATATATATATATATATAATTCTTCTGTACGTGTGTATGTCACTGAACTCTTCCTAAACGGCTAAACCGATTTAGATGAAATTTTTTGTGTGTATTTGTGTGAGTCCCTGAATGGTTTATATTCACAAAATAGAATTTTAAACATTAATATAATAAAAGGAAAATAAAAAAATATTTTTTATAACTATAAAATACAATAGGTGGCGCTAATGTCGAATCGGTAATGTTTAGTTTTTTTTCCATCTGACAACACTAAGAAATTTGTCATTTGCGTCGTAGTTTGGATTTTTTTGACATAATTTAAAGTTATTTTCGCTCTGTTCCGTTATTATTCATATTTCAATTCGTTCGTTTCCGTGTCAGACCACATAGGTATGCTGTATTGCAATTATATACGAAATGACAATCAATCTAACCCCAAAGTGTTTAGCGGCTCATCGAACAAGAAAATGTAAGTTGCTCAGCGAATAATAACATCCCATATGATTCAAATATAATATGTTACATATGTAATATTTTTTTGTTTCGGGCAGGACAACGTCTGTCAGGTACGCTAGTAATATATAGATTTCGAGTAGCTGAGTTTATTAGTATGATGGTGACATGGTGAGTGTATGCGGGATAAAGGGAAGGGTAATGGATATATGTAGAAACGCGTTGATAAGGAAGGAATGATGGTTTTTAAAGAATATATTTTAACCAATAACATTACCAATAACTGCGCATAATTGATGTTTCATTGATGTCTGCGTTGAGTTAAATATATCCGGTTGGGGGTCAAGAATATTGTATTAAGTATGTATTCTTTGTAAAACAAAATAAAAGTGTTACCCATGTAAGAGAAAGCATGAATAAAATAAATAAATAATCATAATGTACGTAATTTGTACTGCAATATGGTGTATAGAAAAGATAATTTTGGCGTGTTGTTCTCATTGGGCAGCTGAAAGAGATTTTTAGATATTATCAACTATGTCCACTATTAGTGGATGGTCAAAACTAATTATATTAGTCAGATTTTAGGATTATGAAGACTGTACACGTTCCACTGTGTTAAAAAAGTATAGTTATAATTATTTTAGCCTTGAAACATTTGGTGACATATTGAGTTGATTAATGTTTTTCTGTAAAAAAATATATTTATATATTTGAAACCAAAAAGCAACACGCTTCGTGTCCCTAGGGTCTGCAGTCATCAGGGTTGCCACTTTACTAAAGTAAAATAACAATTCAAACATGCCAACTCTCTAATAGGGTAGCGAAGAAGAATACCTCTACCCTTACAAATGCACTGATCGATTCATCAACATTCATGTAAGAGGCCCTTCTTTAGGTATATTTATTCGACACAGTTCTTGGATACAAATCTTGAAGACATCATATAAACTTTGTTCCACGTTTGCTTTTGGCAAAGACACATGAAATTTAAATTTTAAAAATGCACTTTAGCACATTATTTTAGTTATAAAGGTTTCAATTATCAATTCCAATAAAGATTTTGTCCCAAAAGATGAATTATTTCAATATTTGAATAATAATTTCAATTAAAATATCAAGAAAATGCAAAAACATCATAAATTGCAATATTTTATGAGTTTTGACATGTTATTTAAATGATCTTAACTTCTCTGCGTAATGAAAACCTATGTTTGGATCGAGACGTGACAGAGTCATTGTTCCTAAAACATACAATAAATTCGATAAAAACATTAAAAACAAAATAAGCCATTCTTTTAAAAGTAAAATAAAGGAATGGCTATTGGTATCGGATACTATGGAGAGGAGAGTGGCAGTCAATATTAAATGAAAATTGAAGCTACTCAACTCGATTTATATTTCGAATGGCAAATACTTTTACTGCTACATAAAGGTGTCATTAATATCCAATTTATATTTATTTAATCATTGAATATGTTTGGAATACACCCGTTCCACCTCAATTTGTTTACAATCCCCTTTCCTAGAGTTTTAGCTTATGTCAGCTCTGTATATTCCTTACTATGTGATTATACCATGTTTAGGATGCATCCGTTCTACCTCAATTTGTGTACAATCCCCTTTCCTAGAGTTTTAGCTTATGTCAGCTCTGTATATTCCTTACTATGTGATTATACCATGTTTAGGATGCATCCGTTCCACCTCAATTTGTGTACAATCACCTTTCCTAGAGTTTTAGCTTATGTCAGCTCTGTATATTCCTTACTATGTGATTATACCATGTTTAGGATGCATCCGTTCCACCTCAATTTGTGTACAATCACCTTTCCTAGAGTTTTAGCTTATGTCAGCTCTGTATATTCCTTACTATGTGATTATACCATGTTTAGGATGCATCCGTTCTACCTCAATTTGTGTACAATCCCCTTTCCTAGAGTTTTAGCTTATGTCAGCTCTGTATATTCCTTACTATGTGATTATACCATGTTTAGGATGCATCCGTTCTACCTCAATTTGTGTACAATCCCCTTTCCTAGAGTTTTAGCTTATGTCAGCTCTGTATATTCCTTACTATGTGATTATACCATGTTTAGGATGCATCCGTTCCACCTCAATTTGTGTACAATCACCTTTCCTAGAGTTTAAGCTTATGTCAGCTCTGTATATTCCTTACTATGTGATTATACCATGTTTAGGATGCATCCGTTCCACCTCAATTTGTGTACAATCCCCTTTCCTAGAGTTTTAGCTTATGTCAGCTCTGTATATTCCTTACTATGTGATTATACCATGTTTAGGATGCATCCGTTCCACCTCAATTTGTGTACAATCACCTTTCCTAGAGTTTAAGCTTATGTCAGCTCTGTATATTCCTTACTATGTGATTATACCATGTGTAGGATGCATCCGTTCCACCTCAATTCGTGTATGTACAATCACCTTTCCTAGATTTTTAGCTTGTGTCAGCTCTGTTTATTCCTTACTATGTGATTATACATACCATAAGCATTCAAATTTTGGGGGTGACTTATTTCCAATTCAGCATGATACTAGTATATTATAATCTGAAATAAAAAAATCCTTAATTTTTTCGAATTCATAACTCCCAACTATATCCCTTAATGAGGAGTTTATATATATATATATATATATATATATATATATATATATATATATATATATATATATATATATATATATATATATATATATATATATATATATATATATATATATATATATATATATATATATATATATATATATATATATATATATATATATATATATATATATATATATATATATATATATATATATATATATATATATATATATATATATATATATATATATATATATATATATATATATATATATATATATATATATATATATATATATATATATTTGTTTAAGAAAATATTTTTTCTGTAATTTTTCGAAATTGTTTTACTTGTGTAGTAAAGAGTCTAGCTTTGAATATATATTGTAAAACAATATGTTTTCTGTTTAGCAGCCCAATCTATAAAAAACTTATTTTTGGGATTAAACAGTTCATTCGGTTGCATTTATGTCTCTTGTATGTTTCGTTTGTGGTGGCAGCCCTGGCGACATCTGGTCTGGCCAGGGGCGGCACATCATAAATCTCACAACTGTCCGATCTGATCATAAATCCTGCCGAAGGAACCGCATCCCCAATCCTCAACTCGACCAGCAGTAGGAAGCCATTCCTGTGACCCTAATCCTCTCAAAGTGCCAAACACTGGTGGATGGTGGAACAGGGCTCGAAATATATCGGAAAACGGATTGAAAAAATATTCAGAATCAAGCCTTAATTCTAAAAATATTCAGAATTAAGGTTTAATTCTAAAAGTATTCAGAATACAGCTTAAATTTTAAGAGCATTCAGCTCTAATCTTAGTTCTGTTAAGACACATACTTCCTATGGCGAATGACGAAAAAATTACCTGAGGAAAGAATACTGAAATAGTCAATACAGTTGGAACTTGCTATCAGAGACTTTGGGGTCGGGACACCATCTGTGCAGGTGTTACAAAGTGCAAAAACCTTTATAATAAGAGAATAGAACTGGAATTGGATTTATCTGGTGACTACGGGGAGGTCCAGAAAGGTGACCATCTTGTGAGATATGTGAATGAAAGAGATAGCATGTCTGTAGCATGAGAGTATATATTGTGTGGAAGAGCGTGAGGCGCGTCATTCTCCGTTCTACTTTATTGTTGTGTAATCTATGGAAAATTATTATTTTATTTTATTTTATTTTTATTTTATATAGCTTCTCGGGCAACTAACAGGTACTATGTCAAATAATTATTTAACACGCACCCAATAACAAGCAAGTTGCCACATTCTGGAGACTTACGATATTAATCGTCTCACAGATCCAGACTGAAAACACAATTTTAAAAACTGTGTCTCCACCGGGAATCGAACCCGGGACTCTTGGATCAGCAGTCAGATATCCAACCAACTGAGCCACGAGGGCCGACTATTGTTGGATTCGATGTGTTAAAATATTTAAATGTGGAACATTTATCATTGTTTTATTTCTATAATTTTTATAATGTTTTTTGCTGCTATTGTTTTAAAAGAATAAAAGATGAAGGTTACTTTTTCAACCTAAACTGAAAAATGTGTTTTAATTTATTTTTTCACACAATGTGTTTTAATTTATTATAGTATTTAAATCAATTATTACCTCCGTCTTGTGTGTAAATAGTATTGACCTTGATTTGTATATTGTATATCGTATCATTGTAAATAAAGTGTGTAAAGAAGACATATGTTTTACTTCATACAATAACTAGACAAGTTCCACCCCAAGTACAAGATATTGTACAAGACATTGTACTTATTAGACCACTTGTTGATTGAAACGTGAAATTGGTCGTAATTAATTCAGCACAAAAATCTATCAGCCCAGCAGTACGGGACTGATTTTGGAATGATTTTCAGAATTATGTGTTTCCCCATCCATTTAACACAAGACTTTTAAGATGAGAATTAATATTGTCAGATACATCACCAATCACCATATTCCAACAAGGAATACCCGCCAAAGTATAACATTCCTATGTAATAATTATAATAAATTTGGATGATTTATATAGCGCCGTTTTCGTGAATATCTCACCTCAAGGGCGCTGAAAATTGATTAAGATGTATCGTTATGGCTTTGGTAATATTTGCGAAAAAGGTGTGTTTTGAGATTTTTTCTGAATGTAGATATATTTTCAGTTTGTCTGAGGGTATTTAGGAGCTTATTCCATGCATTTGGTCCTGCCACAGCAAACGCACGATCGCCGAAATTAGTGGTATGCACCCTGTTTATTTCAAATAATTTTCCAACCATGGATGAAGATGCAGAACGAAGTGATGATTGTCTGTCGTTAATTGAAAGAGGAATGCAAAGTTCGGAGAGGTAAGTAGGAGCCATACCATGAAGTGCTTTGAAGATCATGAGACAGAGTTATCCTTTCAGGAACTTTAAGCCAATGGAGATTGCGGAGATGGTGAGAGATGTGAGAAAACCTGGAGGCTCTGGTGATGAGCCTGGCTGCAGCATTGAAAACTGACTGAATTTTATTAATTTCTTTTTTTGGTAGATTCGCATATATACCGTTACAGTTCTCCAAACGGGAGACAACAAAGGCGATTACCAAAGATTTCATGGCGTCAGATGGGATACTCCTTCGGATTGACTTTAAACGTCTTAATTCAAATATCTGAGTCTTCGAAGGTTAGTGGGGTGTCTATTAAATGATGACGTTTTCGCGTTGCTGTCCAAAGTAGTTCTGTTTTATTTGGGTTAAGCTTAAGTTTGTTTGCTGACATCCAAATATCGATATCTTCGATACATTTACGAATTACGGTTTTAAGATGGTGAGCATTTTCTGGTGTGCAATAAAAGTAAAGTTGCCAATCGTCCGCATAACAGAGTGCTAATAGTCCATGGGAGTCAATGATTAAAAATATGTTTTTTGTGTATAAAATAAAGAGTAACGGGCCTAACACAGAACCCTGGGGAACACCGAATTTTATAAGAGCGGGAGATGATTTTAGATTATTGAATTTGATCGTTTGGTGCCATCCTGTGAGATAAGATTGAAACCATTTATGTGTGTTTTCTCGAATACCGTAAATTGATTTGAGTCTTTCAGTAAGAATAGTGTGATCAATCGTATCAAAAGCAGCACTCATGTCGAGGAATGCTATTAGAGCATGGTTTCCGGTTTCGGTAGCTAGAATCGTGTCAGATAGTATTCGAAGGAGTCCAGTCTCAGTTGAGTGATATTTTCTATATGCAGATTGAAATTTGGTAAACATTCCGTTTGTCTCTATGAAATTATTCAATCTTGCACTTATAATTTTCTCCAGTATTTTAGCGATAAACGGTAAGTTGGATATGGGTCTGTAGTTATTTAAGTCATCGGGGTCAAGATTTGGCTTTTTTAGTAGCGTTGTTACTATTGCTTCTTTGAGACTTATCGGCACCAGAGCACAATGATAAATTAAATAATTTACAGAGATAGGGTGCTATTAAAACAATACATTTTTTAAGGAGCCATGTTGGAAAGGGATCTAAGGTACAGTTTTTGTTGGGTGAGTTATTGATGAGTGTGATAATTTCTTTTTCATTTGTTTCGGTAAAGTAATCTAGATAACTATTGCTTAAGTTGGTTGAATAAGAAGGAGAATATGTCTTAGCTGGTTGAATAAGAAGGAGAAGATTGCTTAAGTTGGTTGAATTAGAAAGAGAAGATGTAAGAAGTCCAACACGTAACACGTATTTGCGTAACTCACCAATTAATAGAATCCATCGGTTGGGCAATGATTATGGTTATCTGACTGATGTATTCTTCCATTCTATTAAGCACTATAAGGACACTTTATTGAAAATTTTCAAAAACATTAAAATAATATGTGTAGTTTTCTGGTTTGTATAATTATATGCATACAATTTAATGGAAAGGAAAGAAGATTGTTATTCAATTATGTGATTGATTTTTTTTTATAATGTTGATAAGTTTTTTTTTATTTTTACGTAAGTTTATTATTGCATATTTTATTCTGTGATTTTGTTTTCGATATGTGTTTTTTTATATATGTTTGTAAAGGGCAATTTATGCCGTAAATGATTAAATAAATTAATAGTATTTCTTGAGCAGATGCAAAACCTTTTCGGAAGAGTTTAATAGACCCAAATATTTTAAATAAATAAAATATTTTCGGGGGGAAAGGTCCTATATCGATAGCTGCCAACTTTGCAGTTGATCTAATACCACATTTGTTTTTTTCCTTGATATTTTTTTTGTTATTTTATTAAAAAAACGTAAACGATTCCGTTTCATTGAATTTTCCACTTCGATCCCCACCATTTTGTGAACTTTCTCCATAGTTGACTTGGTTTAGTATAGCTCAGTGCTGGTCAAATTATTTCTGAGACACATGACACTGCAAGAGGATGGGGATGTTGAAGCAGTACAGGTCCCATTACCAAATTCTAGAAACACCACTTGAACAGAATTGAATTTTTAACAACCGTGGGCCCACTTTTGGACACAAGACACCTTTGACATTGTTGGAATATACAACATTGGAAATTTAAAAGGTGTCTTTGAAGTCGAATTCAGCGTCATTTTTCGAGTTTCTTTACATTGTTGGTGTAAAGTTTCTTTACATTAACACAATTATGTTTTCTAAAATAAAAATCTTACGTAAGCACCAAAATACGATGGTTCAGCCACACAGAAAGAATAAACAACAGTCAGATAAAAAAAGAGTGGGCGCACATCCAAGTCAAGTCACTCGACAAATTACTCAATTTTTCTTATGGAAAATTTTCAGCATATTCATGAAATCTTCTTCTTCTTCTTCAGCCTGTTTTCATCCATTCTTGGACAAAGGCCTCCCCCTTGATCCTCCACAACTCCCTGTCTTGGACACACTGCATCACTGCATTCATTAAATGAGTTTGTTAAATTATTTTTGATTAATATTTTATTATGAAAACTTGATAATTCTTCAATGGCATTTTATTAAAGTGATGTGCCTTTTCACCAATTAAAAAAAAATCAAATTTTAAGTTTGCTGAGCTTTAGGTTAGGTCTGAGCTTTAGCACTGATCTAATGTCTTTCAAAATATAATGGAGTTTCAGGTAAACAAATTTTTCAACATTTGAAAGAATCTATTGAGTACTTTAGTCTTAAATCGACAAAGTAGAATAAACACGCCGTACATAGCACATAGTACACACACTACACTCACACAGATACAGTGTGATGAAACTTCAGATTACAATCGCAGCATGATTAGTTGACTATCTGCAATAAAACACAATAAGATGTAGAGGAAGTACATATATTTACAAAAGAATATTTTTTTCTGCTACTGCTTGAAGGCCACTAGGGCATATTTGTGCCCAGCTATATTTCCACATTTGGGTGCACTTCCAGGCATCTTTCTTTCCTCGTGTTTTTCATGTAAGACAAGGTGTTTATTTACAATTTATTTGTTTATTCCTTCTCGGGCAACTATCTGGTACTAACACTAAACAAGTTCCCGAATCGAACGTGGTTCGTGCATCGAACCTGGTTGTTTTGGATCAGCAGTCAAATACCTAACAAACTGAGCCAAGACAGCCAACAATTCTTCAATCTGTTTTCAATGTTTCAATGTTGAATTGATATCGTTAGATTTCAGTAGCAAATGACATGTAAATGGAACCTAATTGACAAAAAAGAAATTACCTTTATACAATTGTAGGTAGGTACGCAGGTAGGACCCACTCGGAACAGCCCCATTTTCTTCGTCAGTCATAATTAATGAACGGGAAACCTTGCCACTAGAAAAAATTCAAATCCCTTTTATCCGTCCTCCATTCCTTCCTTTCTTCTGTTTTCCTGTTCCGTGCGGTGCATGTTACTGTCCCCGCCCCAATCTCCCCCTCGTTCTTTATATTCAGTCAGCACGTCCCGTGCAATCTGCCTTTCAATTACATCAATTCCGACTTCCACCCATCTCCTGTTTCCCTAATACAACGAGTGTATTTGGAAAGTATAAAAAAATGGTGGCGTGAATGCGTTTTGAAAATTTGAAATTGAAAAGGAAATGCAAGGCAATCAGGAACGTTTGTTATCGCAGTACATGTTCAATTTACTTTTTACTCCTCACTAACCCAAGGGGATATAGTGGGGAGTTATGATATAGCAAATTTTTAAGGGTATTTTTTTTATTGCAGATTATCAACTAGTATCATACTGAGATTATATTCTGAAAGTTTCATCACAATGTATCTGTGTGTGTGTGCAATGCTATGTGCTGTGTGCTATGTGCTGTGTGCTATGTACGGCGTGTTCATTTTACTTTATCAATTATAGACTAAAGTACTCATACGATTCTTTTCAAATTTCGCAAATATGTATATCTAATACTCGCTTAGATCCCATTAGATTTTGTTGGATATCTGAATAGTGCTTCTCAATTTTTTAAACTGTCAAATATTTCAAAGTGACCCCAAGCTCAGGAAATTTAAAATTTGTAATTTTTATTTTCAAATTAATGAAAAGGCACATCACTTTTATAAAATGGCATTTAAGAGTTATCAAGTTTTCATAATAAAATATTTAAATAAAAAATGAGGTCCCTAAGACGAATGTGTGGTAGAACGATCTATGATAGGATAAGGAATGTGGACATCAGACGAGAATGCAAGATTGAAAGAGATATTGTGAGTAGAATGAAAGTAAATAAACTACGATGGTTCGGACATGTGGAGAGAATGAATGATGAGCGCCTGACAAAGAAAGTATACAAGGCTGAAAAGAGTGGAATGAGAGGTCGTGGCCGCCCGAGAAAGAGTTGACATGTCAAGATAGAGGTGTCTGGCGTTCGGTCCTCTCTGCCTACCCCAATTAGGGATACGGCGTGATGGTGTGTATGTATGTATGTAAATGAAAAACAATTTATCAAACTCATTTCATGAAAATGCTGAATATTTTCCATACAAAATTTGAATAATTTATAGAATGACTTATTAGTGAGGAGTTTAGCGTTGGCCACAACCCACTCGTTTTTAGTCGTGTTTACAAATCATATTTCTTACCCTCTACAAGTAGGTACACAAAAATGGAGAGTTATCAATTATATCACAATTGTTAAGCGTATTTTTAAATATCTACCGTTAGAACACAGATATAACACAGTTGTAAGATTCATCGTGATGTTATTGAGGCCATGGCGGATAATATCAATTTTAAAATTTGTCATTTTTAATTTGGTCAAAAGGCTTTCGTACAATGGCGTTAAAGAATTATCATTTTTCATAATACAACAATAATCCAACTGTCGATTTGTTCAAGAGAATTTAGTTCTATTAACATATAGACAAAGTATCAAGCCAAGATACCCGAGATTTGTATGCCGGGTCTACATTTTTCACGGTTTTTTTTTTCAAAAATGAAGTCAAAAAACACCAACTTCAAATATGCCTTCGCAGCATATTTATACATATGGATTTACTCAGAATTTACTCAGAGTAGAAAATTTAGTGTGTCTGTGTGTGTGTGTGCCCCCCCCCCCCCTCCTTCATAACTTCTGATCCGCTGAATGCACAGAGCCAAAAATTTGAGAAAATATAGAAAGTTATAGGCCTGTAAAATTTTTTACTCAGAATTTTGAATTTTTGTTTCAATCAGGAGTTATCAAAATTTGAATTTTTACTCAAAAAAATTTTATTATGAAAAACTTTTTTTATGATAAATTTATGTCTTTAACTGCCTTTATTTTCAAAGTTTTTAAAATATCGAAAAAATCCGAAACACCCCAACAAGATAATTTAATTTTCTATAACAAATATAAACATAGTCATTTTTTATCAAAATCTCTAGTACATCTAGAGATTTTGATAAAAAATTATAAAAATTCAATTCATACAATTTGTAATGCAGTATACACTACAGAATATCTACGGGGACTCAATAGTTTGATACTTATACCAAATCTCCAAGCATACATACACACCATCATGCTGTTTTCATATTCTGGGTAGGTAGGAAAAAAAGACTGACCTCCATACTATCCTATCCTGACATACAAACCTACATGTTTTATATAGAAAAAAAAATCTTATAGAGGTATTTTAGTTCTTAGGTTTTGGATGTAATAAATTGTTTCATAGAAACTTCACCCTTTGAATATTTTTTTTACCTAATTTCCCATTATAAAATTAAAACTCCCTCTTTCAACGCAATTTCGCTTTTATTGCCTGACATTTTCGCTCGGATTACTTGCAATTTTATTTTTACAACCATTAAATAAATGAATTGACGACATGTAATAGAAATATTTACGAATGAAAGTGGTTCGCTTAATGCCAGAGTCATTTTCATTGGATAAAATGATGTAAAAAGTTTAGTTGATGCCCTCCCAAATAGCATTTCCCCTAGATGAGGATGTCTTTTCTGTCTCCATCCATCCTCATCATCATTAGCCACCCAGCCCAGTTCGATGTCGACATGGCGTTGCAAATGTATCCTTGCAATTTGTTCCCATTCAAATGTCACTGATGCTATTAACACTTGGGAATATGCTAGAAGCTTTATGTTACTTGAGATTCACATCCAAAATTAGTAATGAGCAAATGCAATTCTTGGTCTTGCCTCCTGGTCTTGGTCATGCATAATCGATCGAGTCTTGGTCTTGCTTACCCGGTCTTGGTATTGGTCTTTCTAGTCTTACACTTCCATAATTTTTTTTTTTATTTTTCTATTAAAATTTAGTAATTACAATGTCAAAAACATTAATTTAAAGTATTATGTAGATAGTACGAAGTTAATTACATAATTTTTAATTAAAATCGAATAAGTTTTAAACAAATTGCAAGACCACAACACTCTTGCATTAGGTCTTGCAAGACTTTTGGTATTGCAAACCCTGGTCTTGATCTTGCAGCGACATAATATGCAGTCTCGATCTTGACTCGATCGAAACTCGGTTTCGATCTTTCGAAGACCAAGACCAAGTCAGCAAGATTTGCAAGGCTTTTATCGTCACTATCCAAAATGAGCTATGATAATATACGTTATCTAGTTTATTTAGAGAGGACATATAAACTAAAATATGTTAAAAATTGTGTTTCTTTTAGATACTTTATTGGAACAAGTTCTTTTAAGATGGGTGGTGGCAGAGCTAGTTAGTAGGTAATCCAGTGGTCGCGAGATCGAATCCTGCCACGACCGATTTCAATAAGGGGATGTATGACAATGTATGTATTTATTTATTTATTTATTTGACAAATTTTGATACATAGTATATATTACATATTTACTGTAACATACATATACATACATGCACACACACACTTATATTCATCTATTACACATACCAAAAATCCCACAAGGCTTAGACAAAAATGACCTTATAAGTCTGGCGCAATTCAGGGGTGACTTCTATGCGAAAAATGCATTGTCACCTCAGATATAAGAATTGTAGCTTTCATTATTTACAAAAAACCAATTCTCTCAATAGATGGCGTTCCAACAAAATAAATAAAAAATAATAAGATTGTTGTTCATAATTTCACCCATAGATGGCTGTAGTAAAAATTCCTTATTTTCAAGCGAAAAGAATTTCAGTATTACAATATATAGAACTTTCAAAATTGAATTGATAGGGATCTCATTAAAAGGCATAATTGGTGAAGGTTGCGCAAGCGCATAAAGTGATCACGTAAACCAGCCGATGACAGGTCGTTAGCCCTGTAGGTGCCTTGATTTCCCGGTTCTCCTACAATAAATATTCCAACTTCGTCTCTATTGAGATAATTAAAATCTGTTAAAAAAAATGTTTGTAGTTTGTTACATGTAAACAGTTTTTTGATAATGCACATGAAGTGATAAATACATTTAAAAATGATGAAGCATAATACATAGAATGTGAATGGCATATACATAAATACATAATACTGGTCAAAAAAAATTATCTATTACAAAAAAACAAAATATAAATAACAGAAATAATAACAAAATAGAAAAAAATAATAATAATAGGAGTACTATAAAAAGAAATCCTGTATGTTCTCATTATCAATAAGCCATAGCTTGAGACGATTAAACAAATGCTGAGTGATTTTTAGAGACTTAAGAAACATTGGTAACATATTGAATGATCTAGGAGCTACATACATAGAATGTCTTTGTGTTGATCTCTTATTGCAGTTTCGAACTTTATAAATGTACATTATTAAGGCGTTCACTTGTGCGATTTTGTGAATTAAACATGAACATTTCTGTTATTTTGTGGATGAACTTAAGACATTGCAGCAGATAAAGTTTTCTCAGATTAATTAATCTACACTCTTTAAACAATTGTTTTGTGAGATATCTGAGAAGTTTGTTGTACATTTTTTTATTATCATTTATTGTACAATTTCCAATGGTGCAATGAGACTATCTAATACTCCTGCCCATGCAATTATACCATAAGTTAAGATAGATTGTACCAAACTGATGTATGTTATTTTGATTATATTAATTTTAACAATACCAAGTAATCTTTTAAATAAATATCCTAGGTGCCTTGTTTTTTTTTTAACATATGTGGTTAACATTTTTATCCCATTTTAAATTCGAATCAATAATAATACCTTAATATTTGGCGGAGTTTTCTGTCTTAACCTCTACGCATTTGCGGCAATTAGTATCACAGTTATCGTTTTGGAATCTCAGGACAGTGTCACATGTGGGCGCTGATCTTTTATTAGTATATAATGGGACGTAGGGGATTTTTTCACAGTTCAAGGAGAGTAAACTTTTATTAAGTCATGTTTTTACAATCCTCAGACAAGTATCTGCGTTTTCAAAAGTTCCATGCTAAGTGTTTCCGCTTACAGCGATAGAGGTATCATCAGCATAAAACAGTATTATACCAGGGATATCGGCATTACATAGTTCGTTAATGTAAATAAGAAAGAGTATCGGTCCTAGTACTGTACCTTGTGGAACTCCGATACATTTCTACTGAATCATTTCTCAATAAAACAAGTACTATATAAAGATTTCTTAGCAAAAAATATTGATATATGGACCAGGCAGGATTTGAACCCAGGTTCACAGAAAATTCAATAAAGAGTATATTACACAAACTAATTCCTTCAATCTTTATAGTATTCCCTGGAGTATTTTACCTAACCTATTGGAACTAAAAACTAGATCTCGAGGGAAAACATATTTAACGCCCCCCCAACAATCAGTTGGCATGGCACTGGCACCATAAGAGTACCATCATATTTCACAGCGACAGGACGGTTCTGTTTGAAAAGCACTTGCAATTATTTACCTTCGATAGCTCCAAGGAGACCGGGAACTAGAAAAATGTGGACAAAATACACAGTCAATATATATTATGTCAAAAATTGTCATATTTTTTAATCACTTGATTACAGGGAACAAAGAATGTATATACACAACTTTGGACATAAGGAGATAAATACTAAACTATGGACATAAGGAGATGAATACGAAAGTATGGACATAACGAGATGAATACTAAGTATGGACATAAGCAGATGAGTGCTTAACTATGGACCTAAGGAGATGAATACTAAACTATGTACATAAGGAGATGAATGCTAAACTATGTAGATAAGGAGATGATTAATAAAGTATGTACATAAAGACATGAATACTAAAGTATGAAAATAAGGAGATGAATGCTTAACTTTGGAACTAAGGAGGTAAATACTAAATTATAGACATAAGGAGATAATTGCTTAACTATGGACCTACGGAGTTGAATACTAAACTATGTACATAAGGAGATGAATACTAAAATATGGACATAAGGAGATGAATATTAAATTATGGAAATAAGGAGATGATTACTAAAGTATGTACATAAAGAGATGAACACTAAAGTATGGAAATAAGGCGCGAATATTATTAATATACAGTAGGTAGGTACAATAGCGGATTATTTTTGACAGAGGTATGAGAAGCGGTGATGAGCGCGGATGATGATGTTGAATCCCAGAAGAAGCCTCTTATGCACTAAGCCAATGACTATTGGCTTAGCGCATTACTACTTCCAGCGATTCACATTGGCACCACAATCTATCGAATGCCGTTCATTTTGAGAATTTATATTAAATATGAGATGAATACTTACTATGGACATAAGGACAAAAGGAGATGTTTTTATTTTATAATTCTATTTAGTATTCTCGGTGTGTTTAGATTTTTTTCTTGAAAGATTGAAGATACTTGAATGCTATTGCCATTTTAAGTTTAAAATTGACATAAATTGACTAACTAAAGTCAGCTGATAAGGACCTAGTCAGCCGAAACTCCGTCTTGGTACAGGAAAAAATATATCTAGAATCACAATAATTTTTTTTTATTTAAAAATACCTTGTATGTATGAACTTATGTTTGACTTAATCAATAGTCTTTGAGTGGACTGTGCAATACGTTAACCACTCTACTTAAGACGGTATTGTATTCTATCTAACTCGAACTAAAGGTGTTTAAAGTTATTTTTAAGAGTTAATAGCTTTAAAACGCTAATAACCGGAATAACCCTCAGTAAAAAGGCAAAAGTAAATAATTAAATAATAACAATTAAACTAGTATTGCGTTATCCAACTATGACATTCCCAACAAACCTTTAGGAGTAAGTGGGTTTGGAAGTTCCCTTACTCTTTTCAAATGGAATTTTTCCTACCCTATCCCTCGATGTTGTGACGGAAGGCCACGAAAGGCGTCGCATTAGACGTACTAGAGAGATGTGCCTCATTAACTTCTCCAATCTACCGTTGTACACCATTCTACAGCCTTCTACATATACCATTCTACTCCCTTCATGCATCGCTGACACTATGGATTCGTGTTCTCTGTTAAGAAAAAAAATAATTTGTAGAGTCTATCTCGAGAAACGATTCATCCTGAAATACAAATTGAAGGAAACATAATAATTAAATATTCGTATCTTTACATTTAATCATATAAAAATATTTTTTTATCACTGAAATGCTCTCAAAAAGGTAAAAGAGATTATTTTCTAGATGTTTCGATGTTCGAAGTACCAAATAAATAATATTTTTTTCACTAAAATTTTAATCAAGTAATTCCAAATATTTTCTATTATAAAATTAGTTTTAGAAAAGATAAAAAAATTATTTACATTATGAATAAAATCGTGGAGCATCCACTAAAGAATCCTTCTTCTCCTTCCTTTGTCCTGTCGGGTTATCATCCCTGAGAGAAGCTCTCCCTTGCGGAACAGGACCTCTATATACTCGCTTTATTCCGGTCCGATGCAAGATAGTTCAGGTAACTTATTTCGGCAAGATTGGACTAATAGCGTTCCCTTGCAAAACTCTGAAAGAACACATAAAAGACATCAGATTCTAAAAATCTCTATAACTTTGCAAACACGGCACTTAAAGTGCCAAAGAGAACTACTTATAAGGAAACAGCTGGCTCACCATTGACTGAAAGTGAAAATAACAATGAACCGTACTTTTGGCAAAAAAAATCTTGATAGTCTCTTCGTGGCAACCAGGCAATCCCTCGGACATACCTACGACACGGCATGCGTGATGACAAGGGCACAAAACATCAGTAGAGTATATGTAATGGCAAACGTGGTAACTTATCTGTAGACCCAAAGTACACGTCAGACCAAACAGACTAGAAAAGCAAATATACAGATACCGAGGACCAAGTCGACTTATGGACAAACGATTTTTCATTTCCTTGGAGAAAAAATTTTGAATTTGCTTCCAATATAAATAGTTTTAAATGGGGATTAAAAAATGGGTAAACAAACAGACAAGACACTGATAAATAAACTACTTTACATTAACATGCAATGACACACAGGCGCACCTAATCCATATACTTATATAATTATAAGCTGCGTCAGAACAGGTTTTTAACCTAGTGAAGCAGTTTACGTTCCGCATCTAGTTCCTAAGTATATTTTTTGTAAAAAAAAATTGTCTGGTTAAACGTTGATATGGTTAAAAGTGTACATTATTTCTTATGTTACAGATAATAAAAAAAATGGTTCACAAATAGATACCTAAATATTTTCGTAATAGATATATTATATTCGTACTTTTCCTCATGACTGAGGACAGCGGCTGTAGTCTGTCGCCACACGTATGGCCCGCCTCCATGCCAATCTGTTTTGGGCTGAACGCAGAGCACCAGTCACCGAAGACCCCATTGTGGACTTAACCAAATCCAATATTTTTATTATTGCAAACATTGGATTTTATTTCCCTGTCGGGAGTCAAAGATATTTTTTAACAGATTTTTAATTATCTCAATAGAGACGAAGTTGGAATATTTTACTGTAGGAAAACCGGGAAATCAAGGCACCTACAGGGCTTACGACCTGTCATCGGCTGGTTTACGTGATCACTTTATGCGCTTGCGCAACGTTCACCAATTATGCCTTTTTAATGAGATACTGCCCCTACTGTCTATCTAATAAGTCTGGCGCAATTCAGGGGTGACTTCTATGCGAAAAATGCATTGTCACCTCAGATATAAGAATTGTAGCTTTCATTATTTACAAAAAACCAATTCTCTCAATAGATGGCGTTACAACAAAATAAATAAAAAATAATAAGATTGTTGTTCATAATTTAACCCATAGATGGCTGTATTAAAAATTCCTTATTTTCAAGCGAAAAGAATTTCAGTATTACAATATATAGAATTTTCAAAATTGAATTGATAGGGATCTAATTAAAAAGGCATAATTGGTGAACGTTGCGCAAGCGCATAAAGTGATCACGTAAACCAGCCGATGACAGGTCGTAAGCCCTGTAGGTGCCTTGATTTCCCGGTTCTCCTACAATAAAATATTCCAACTTCGTCTCTATTGAGATAATTAAAAATCTGTTAACCAAATCGTTCCATCTGGTTGGTGAGCGACCACGATATCTCCGTCCATCAACGCTGCCCATCACAACAAGCTTCTCGAGGCAGTCCAGTTCCCTTCTGGCAATGTATCGTAACAGATACTTAGTCATTATGACGACTGTGTGTTTACAAAATAAAAAAAAAATAAAAATCTATGGTTACCGGTTGCAGTATCTCTGGTATCGAAATTTAAAAATGGAACGACGTGACTCGATGCCACGATCGTGCGGATGTGTAAATTTAAATTTTCTTCTCGTGTGAACTCGGCTCCCGACCCGAATGGAATAGAAAGAATACAAAGCGAATTATAAATATGAAAGAAGGCGACACACACACACACACGACAACTTTATATTTAATAATCCATTTTGCAGGAGAAACTCAACCAGACCAGCATC
Organism: Molanna angustata; assembly: GCA_963576475.1. Lineage (NCBI taxonomy): Eukaryota > Metazoa > Arthropoda > Insecta > Trichoptera > Molannidae > Molanna > Molanna angustata. Next base: position 36,232,879 of record OY754974.1, on the reverse strand, counting down.
GTTGGAGAATAATCACATTTTAAATTAGTTGGGTGTATACGATTCGCGCGCAAATCATAAACAAAAGCAATATGGCCGCCGGGCACGTTCCGAATATGCAATAAGCACAACTTGCAAACTAATGCTTCTATGAAATTTTACATTATAATATTATATGTAGGTACCTAAGTAAGTAGGAACTTGCATCGGATATTTTGCATAGACAAGCAGTCTATGGAATACTTAAGTATATTTTTAAAAATAAAATCGAGAATTTCTGTTCTGTTGAATATTTCTCATTATATTATTTACGCAGTTATAAGATGAACGTGGATTATTTGTATTTAATAATTTGTATAGTAAAGTGGTATTAATAAACATGTATTCTCGAGACGTGAATTGCCGCTGAATGAATCACGACGCTTGTAGTTCGCTCCTCATATTTTTTGTGTTTTTGATGTTTTAAGTGGTGCAAAAACTTATATTTTGTGTTAATTTTTGTTTAAATGCTTATGTGAACATATCTTGGTTAAAATATTGTCCCCACGTAACCGGTGAGTTCGTTCCATTTTTATTTTTTTTATTTTTTTTTGTAAGTGTGTCAAAACAATTGCTTAGTGGAGGTAGGTAAGCAAACAATTTGCCGGCGCTTCATGCGCTGTGCTAGCGAAATGTTACCTAGTAACGTTGTTGCCAAGTCAACAGATAACAATGTATTAGAATGTACGCCATCAAAACAAACTCGTAAGGCCCAGTCCACACCGATAGATCATGATAATACATTATTGGATAGTTCAGTATCCAAAAAATTCAAACCAAACATAAACCCCTCAGTACACCAAGAGAATTCTTTACTGTATAATGAATCCTCTCTTTCCCCATTTATTGTACATGTACAAAAGAAAGTAGCGGGAGAAAGTCTTCAAATACAGGCTATCTCATTCGGTTCGTTTATCTACAAAAATAAAATTGATAATATAAAAAAAATCAAGCCGTTGGGTAAACGCACAATTGCAATCGAATTCAAAAATTATTTAGCAGCAAATACTTTTCTTAATAACAAAATTTTAGAACAAAACAACTACTTACCATTTATACCTTCCTTTCACGTAACTCGTCTTGGAGTTGTAAAAGATATACCTACATCTCTTTCTGACGAGGAAATATTAAGTAATTTGGAAGTCCCTCCGGGATTCGGAAAAATAATAAAAATTCGAAGGCTTAACTACAGAGACCGTAAAATTGAAATCCCGACATGGAAACCATCTCAAACTGTTGTGGTCACAATCGAAGGGCAAAAACTCCCATCACACCTTTACCTCTTTTACAATCGTCTACCAGTAGAAACATACATATTCCCTACTATTCAATGTCATCAATGTTTAAGATACGGACACACTAAAACTAACTGCAAATCTGCAGCACCTAGGTGTTTTAAATGCACTTTACATCATCTTGGAAACACATGTAATGTAACTCAAGAAAATACTATTTGTGTTCATTGCTCGGGAAATCACCAGGCTATCGATATAAATTGCCCAGAATTGACAAGACAGAGGAACATTAAGAAAGTAATGGCTGACCAAAGTATATCGTATATCGAAGCAGCTGGAATGTTTCCCTCCGTGAAAATATCATACTCAGAAAAAACGAAAGCTGTCAACAATTCAAACAAAATTGAAATACAAAATAATTTCACGCCAAAATGGAGGGTAATCACCCCTTCAAACAAAAATAATTTTAAAAAACATAGTAATACCCCCCCTTACTTGGATAAAAAACAAATCATCTCATTATTAATTGCACCAAATGGAAACCATCCAGTACCTAAAAATGGATGTGCTCTCCCGTTAACAAATGAAACTACCCCAGATACAATAATACATGAAGACATTAATTATAGTCGTAAAGAAATAATTCTAAATTGCATATACAATATGATCCATGAACTCCTTACCACAGAACACTATATCTCAGTACCGTCCAACGATGCACTTATTAATAACACCTTACAAAATACTGTCAATATACTCAATAACAACCTAAATAAAGAAGATATCGATTCAAACTCTATCACAGAAGCAAATTAGACCTTAAACTTGTAACTCGCACAATAATTCCCTGTATAATCTTTCATACAAAATGGCCTTAAATATTGCCCAGTGGAACTGCAGAAGTGCAATACCTAATAAAGACTCTATTTTAAAATTGCTATCCGAGAACCAGGTTCAAATAGCGGCACTATCTGAAACCTGGCTCCGCGATGAAAAAACATTCAAAATTCCCGGCTACCAATGTCTAAAAGATAATAGACATGATGGCAAAGGTGGAGCTGCGTTATTAATAAAAGACACATTTTTCTTTAACCAGATAAATTTAAAACCAATAAATTGTCCATCACAAGTTGTTGCTGCGGAAATAGACGGTACAACTTTTGTCTCAATTTATATTTCTCCTAATTTCCAACCCACCAAAAATATTTTAAGAACCATAATTTCTCGAATAAAACATCCCTTTATAATTATGGGAGATTTTAATGCTCACCATAACATGTGGGGTTCATCATCATGCACAAAATTAGGTAGAATTATAGTTGATCTGCTAAATGAGTTGAATCTTTGCATTATTAACGACGGATCACCGACACGTATCCCTGTGCCAAATCAACGAATCAGCGCAGTAGATTTAACAATATGTAGTCCCGATATTGCTCCATACTTGAATTGGAAAATACTTTCTGACCCATTCAATAGTGATCATCTTCCAATAATTTTGCATTATTCACAACCGTCATACAGATACATATATACCTCTCATATTGAAAACTCAAAATCCAAAAGAAACAACAAATTCGATAAAAATGTTTGTAATTTTGGAAAAGCTAATTGGTCAGGATATAATCATTACACCAACAACCCCAATATAACATTTACTCCCCCCTCAATAGAAAACCTACAAGAATGCTACGATGAATTTATTAAAACGATTGAAATATCAGAAAAATTTATACCTAAAAAGAATCCCAAATTCAAAAAGTATCCCTTACCTCCTCCTTGGTGGGACTCAGCGTGCGAAGTACATTCGTCAATTAGGAAGCAAGCATATAAAGACTACAAGCATAACATGACACTTGAAAATTTCTTGTATCTTAAAAATGTTCAAGCTAAAGTCAAACGGTTCCTCAAAAACAAGAAAAGAAAAGGGTGGAAAGACTTCTGCACATCACTTAGTATCCAAGTTCCAATTTCAGAAGTTTGGAATAATATCAGAAAATTTCGTGGCTCATACAAAACCCCATCTTCTAAATCATGCCCTAAACTATGGTCAGAAGATTTCTTAAATAAAATGGCCCCACCGTATGCTGTTAACATCGATGAAATCTCGTTACAATATTCACATACTAGCAGTAACTGGCTAGATGCCCCATTCCAAATAGACGAATTAAAATCAGTCTTACAAGTGGTAAAAAATACTTCACCTGGAATAGACGGGATCCCATATATTATCTTACATAATAGTAGCGACAAAATTCTTGAATATCTCTTAAAATTAATAAACATAATGTTCGATACTGGGGTTATCCCAGAATCTTGGAAAACTCAACTCATTATCCCAATTTTGAAACCACTAAAGGACCCTAATTCAGGTGTCAACTACAGACCAATAGCATTATCATCAACTCTGCTTAAATTAACAGAACATATTATAAAAAGACGAATTGATTGGTTCGTTGAAAACAAAAATATTTTGCCGTACAATATGTTTGGCTTCAGAAAAAAAAAATCCTCAGTAGAAAGTATAGCCAATTTAACAACGGATATTCTTTTAGCTTTCTCTAGACAAGAACAGGTCATAGGAGTAAGCTTAGATATCACAAGTGCATATGATAATGTGCTTCTCTCCCTTCTTAAATCTAAACTTCTCCGAATTGGAATCCCCCTAAAATTAGCCATCTTCATAATGAATATTCTCCTGGATAGAAAAATCATTCTCGACATTCGAGGAATTGATACTCAAGAAAGAAAAGTCGACAGAGGCTTGCCACAGGGGTCAGTCCTTAGCCCTATCCTCTTCAATATTTATATTCACGAGATTTTTCATGTACTGTTACCCTCGGCACAGTTACTGATATATGCAGACGATTTTTTTATTTATGTATCAGGGAAAAAAATCCAACAAATGGAGAACATTATGAATAATACTCTCAAAAATATTTCTTCGTGGTTATCTGAAAATGGCCTGAATCCCAGTCCTCCCAAATGTAAAGCCATTATGTTTACAAAAAAACGCTCTATACCACATATAAAAATTCAACTAAATGACATTATCCTCCCTGTCTCTTCGGAATTAAGATTTCTTGGTATCACTTTGGATTCCAGACTATCTTGGAACTCTCAAGTTACACATATCATTAACAAATGCCAGTCTGGACTAAATGCAATGCGAGCTGTAACCCGTACTTGGTGGGGAGGTCACCCTTCTGTTCTACGTTTAATGTATTGTTATGAAATTAAGTACTATTTCTATTTAAATTGAAAATTTAAATAGAAATATTTTGAAAATAAGAACCCAAGAAAAATGAAAACAAAAGATTTGAGTAGTGAGTTGGAAAAACTAGAAAAACCTTGTAAAAATATAAATTGTAGAAATATAAATTGTAAAAAAAATAAATAAGACTTTGAACCATAATAAAATAAATAAATATAAATTTCGGTACATTTGGTGTCAGAAGTGGGGTATAAAAATACCCAAGTATTTTTTGTGTAAGAAAAAAAAAAAAAATAGTTATTTATAAAGACATTTATTATGGCATCAAAAAAAATAACTCTTTTAGAGTTGAAAGTGGTTGATTTAAAACATGAGTTGGAGGAGAGAGACGCTGATACATCAGGAAATAAAAATGCACTTCAACTACGATTGAGAAAAGTGATGCAAGAAGTAGGTGAGGATCCAGACACATACCTTTTTGAAATGCCTTGCTCTAACAACGATCTTTGTCAAGTCTTAAAAGAACATTCCAGAGACATAGAAGAGAAGTTTCAAGAACATTCCAGAGATATAAAAGGAGAAATTAAAGAAATCAAAGGAGAAGTAGCGATGCTTCAAAAGCATTCAAATACTATAGAAAAGAAATTCCAGAATTATTCTATGACCTTTGATGAGAAGATAAATGAATTAACTAAACAGATGAAAGTTTTGGAGAATCAAGTGCTTCCTTCAATCACGCCAATGAATTCCGAGCAAAATTCAGCTGTAGATACAAATTTTAAGTGTGTAGAAGATACAAGAGTACCAACAGTGGAGTGCGTGCGAAATGATATGCCAACCTTTGATGGAAAATGCCCCTGGGAAGAATATTTAACATTGTTCGAGACAGTGGCCATGATAAATGGCTGGTCCATGACAAGAAAGGCCTCAGTGTTGAGTGTATCATTACGAGGTGATGCTTTAAAAGTTTTGGAGACAATTCCTCTAGCTGAGCGACGAGATTTAAAATTGTTGATTGAGAGACTTGAGATGCGATTTGGACATAAGCACATGGAACAGTTTTACAGGTCACAACTTAAGAATCGTAATCAGAAATCTAATGAAACTCTCCAGGAATTTGAGGCGGATATAGCGCGTCTAATTAGATATGCATACCCTACGGTTCCTGATGATGTGTGTGAAAGCCTTGCAGTAGAAAAGTTCTTGGATGGATTGTGGGCAAATGAGACACAACAAGCTGTAAAACTAGCTAGACCACAAACTTTGAGTGACGCTCTAACCCAGGCACTCGAATTTGAATCTATAAAAAAATCTTTACGAGGTCATGCTCAAGCTCGCGTTGTTGAGGCCGTTGAAGAGAATCAAAAACTCATCGAATGCATTGTCGAAAAGGTGATGAAGGCATTGCAAGGAAGAAAAAGAGAGTTTCGCTGCTGGGGTTGTGGACGAGCTGGACATCTACGTAATCGGTGTCCAAATGAAGCAACAACGCAACAGCAACAGCCACAGGAAAACTAAAAAGGGTTGATGGGAAGGGGCAACTGTTGACCTACATTACCAATGCCTCAAAGAGATCTGCAGTTGTTGCATCATTCAGTGGTCGAGATACCAGTATGTTTATAAATGGCAAAGTAAATGGAAAGAATTTGAAACTTTTGCTGGATACTGGAGCAACGATGACAATCATGAGACCAGATTTGCTTTATAACAAAAAGTGTATTACACCAACTAAATGGACATTACGAACAGCTACTGGGGAGTCGGCATCTATATGTGGTGAGACATATGCCAACTTTCAAATTGGTAGTTCTATCTTCGATCATCAGGTGCTAGTGGCGAATATAGAGGAGGAAGTTATTCTCGGAATGGACATAATGGCGAAATATGGATTCCAGTTGGATCTAAAGAGGCGATCTTTGAAAATTGGAGATGAAGATGTTCTCGTGCAAGAGCGTGAGGAATTTTCTACACGTGTTCTTGCAGCGGATGTTGTAACTATTCCAAAACAAAGTGAGATGTTAGTACGAGTCAATTTAGACTGTGTTATCCCGAATGGACATGTTTTGGTTGTGGAGTCCAACGCCAACAATGAAGCAGGAAAAGGAGTATTAATTGCAAGAGCACTGATTCAAAACCAAAAGGAAATTTTAGTCAGATTAATGAACATAAATGAATATCCAGTAACTGTCAAAAAAAGGAGCTTATTTAAGTGTGTGTTCATCAGTTTCATCAGTAACACAAAATGCCTGCATCGCACAAGTTTCTTCAGAGGATGTACCAAAACATCTTGAAGACTTTGTAAAAGATGCTTGTAAGGAACTTACCAAAGAACAAAGCAAACAAATTAGATACCTCATTGCTCATTATCAAGATGTTTTTGAGAATGCGAGTCTTTCTAAAGGAAGAACCAATGTTGTTCAACATCAAATAGATACGGGTGACGCAAGGCCTATCCGCCAATTACCTAGAAGGCTACCATTAGCAAAGCGGGCGGAAGCAGATCAAATTATTCAAGACATGGAAAGGGATAGCGTTATTGAACCATCAAGCAGCCCATGGTGTTCACCAGTAGTGTTAGTTAAAAAAAGAGATGGCTCAACTCGGTTCTGTGTGGACTTTCGCTTATTGAATAATGTAACTAAGAAGGATAGTTATCCACTGCCTCGAATCGATGACACCCTAGATACATTGGCTGGTTGTAAGATCTTCTCAACTTTGGATCTAAAGAGTGGTTATTGGCAGGTTGGATTGGAACCCAAGGATAGAGAAAAAACGGCGTTTTCTGTAGGAAGTGGATTGTGGCAATTCAAAGTGATGCCATTTGGACTTTGCAATGCACCGGCTACGTTTGAACGACTAATGGAAAGTGTGCTAAGAGGATTATCGTGGGAGACCTGTTTGGTATACTTAGATGACATCATCGTACTTGGGAAGCGTTTTGAAGAACATTTAGGAAATTTGGAACAGGTATTTTCACGATTGAGGTCGGCCAACCTTAAACTCAATTGCAAGAAATGTATATTGTTCCGAAAGCAAGTCAACTATCTAGGTCATGTTGTCTCTGAGGAGGGAGTAGCAGTAGATCCTGAGAAGATTAAAGCTGTTCGAGATTGGCCAGTACTTAAAGACAAACATGAAGTAAGAAGCTTTTTGGGTCTGAGTACCTACTATCGACGATTTGTTCCAGGCTTTGCTGACATCGCAAAGCCACTGACAAAACTCACGGAGGAAAGCAGTGAATTCATATGGGATTTCAAGTGCCAACATGCATTTGAAGAATTAAAACAGGTTCTAATTAATTCTCCGGTTTTGAGTTATCCTCGAGCTGAAGGAATGTTTATTCTGGATACAGATGCAAGTAACGTTGGTATCGGAAGTGTGCTCTCCCAAGTACAAGATGGGGCAGAACGCGTGATTGCTTACTTCAGTAAAGTATTGTCGAAACCAGAACGCAATTACTGTGTAACACGAAGAGAATTGCTTGCTGTTATCAAGTCAGTTGAGCACTTTCGCAAGTATTTATATGGACGGAAATTTCTTTTAAGGACAGATCACTCGGCACTTGTGTGGCTTTTGCGATTCAAGAATCCTGAAGGTCAAGTGGCAAGATGGATAGAGAGATTGCAAGAATATGACTATGATTCTGAACATCGAGCCGGACTTCATCATAGAAATGCCGATGCACTGTCAAGGCGACCATGTCCAGAGGATTGCCAGCACTGTAATAAGGCTGAGGAAAAGTTTTTTATAGCTTGTAGAACCACGGTCGTTGACAATTTTTGGCAAGATGATGAAATACGAGCAGACCAATTGGAAGACCCAGATCTCAAGTTTGTAATGCAGTGGAAGGAAAATGATCAAAGACCTTTATGGGAAGAAATAGCTTCACTATCTCCAAATATTAAGTCATACTGGGCTCAGTGGCAATCCATTGTCGTGGAAAATGGGTTGTTAAAGCGTGTATTGGAGAATGAAGATGGAACACAGCAGAGACAACAACTATTGATTCCAAGGAAGAGAATTCCTGAAGTTCTTAAACTGCTTCACAATGATGTGTCTGGGGGACACTTGGGAGTTAAAAAAACCACAGAAAAAATTCGTCAACGTTTTTATTGGGTCAATTACAATGGAGATGTAAAAGATTGGTGTAGAAGATGTGTAACTTGTGCCACTTCAAACGGACCTCAGAAACGAAGGCGTGCGCCAATGAGGCAGTATAATGTTGGTAGCCCATTTGAAAGGATAGCCATTGACATAGCGGGGCCGTTTCCCACAACGGAAAGAGGGAATAAATATATTCTGGTAGCAATGGACTATTTTAGTAAATGGACAGAAGCCTATGCACTACCGAATCAAGAAGCTACCACTGTTGCTGAAGTCTTGGTAAGGGAACTGATAAGTCGTTTTGGAGTACCATTGGAGTTACACTCGGACCAGGGAAGAAACTTTGAATCAGCCGTATTCCAGGGAATTTGTGAAGCATTAGGAATTCGAAAGACGAGAACAACTGCTTTGCATCCACAGTCGGATGGAATGGTGGAGCGAATGAATCGAACAATTGGAAGATTTTTGTCAAAAGCAGTGTCCGATCACCAGAAGGATTGGGACGAATACATCCACTTGTTCTTATTAGCTTATCGAGCAGCAATTAATGAGACAACAGGGCAAACACCGGCAAGTGTGATTTTTGGCCGTGAGTTACGGTTACCTTGCGACCTGCAGTATGGATCTAAGCCTGGAGAAGATCTAGTTGGAGAAGATTATGTGTCAGATCTTCGGAGGAAAATGAATGCTATACATGACCGTGTACGGTCCAATATTCAAGTAGCTAGTGACAAGATGAAGGAGCGATACGACATTAAAGCTGTGGAAGGTGGTTATCAGGCTGGAGACTTGGTTTGGTTATTTAATCCACAACGACGACGAGGCTACTCACCAAAGCTTCAGAAATCCTGGGAAGGACCGTATGAAGTGATCAAAAGGATTAATGATGTGGTTTATCGTATACGAAGAAAACCAAATGGGAAGCCAAGAGTGGTACATTTCAATCGCCTGGCTCCCTTTTTAGGTGATAACAAGGATGAGGAAAAAAATCCAGTTTCTCAAGTTTGCAATGTCCAAAGTGAAGAAAAGACCTTCGAGGAATTCATGATGACTCCTTATCGACGCACTCGCCATGGTGTGACTGTGGAAATTGAGCAAGACCTCTTCGATATCCCAGAAGATAATGTTTTAGCTTACTGTGTGGCTCAAGACATGAAGATGACTAGTGGTATAGCCAAAGTTATCATGAGAAAGTATGGGATGTTATATGAGCTAAAAGCCAAGAATCTGAAGATTGGAGAAGCGGTCCATTCACAGCATGGAAAACAGCATTTATTCTACATGACGAATAAGGAAACGTCTGAGGAACGAGCAGAGTATGCTCAGATGTGGAACTGTCTACGAAGTATGCGGGATCAAATGTTACAGTTGAATCTTATGAAGCTCGGCATTCCAAAGATCAGTGATGGTATGGATTGGAAAGTGGTTCGGAATATGATAGAAGAGATTTTTCATAATACTGGAATTAATGTTCTAGTTTGCTGCTATAATCCAAGATACAGTAAAAATATAAAAAAAAGTGTACCATGTTACTTTTTCAAAGCATCTCACTGTAGAGAAGGTTCAAAATGCCGATTTATTCATCTAGAGAATTCTGTTCGGGACGAACTGAACTAAGAGGGAGGCAGTGTTATGAAATTAAGTACTATTTCTATTTAAATTGAAAATTTAAATAGAAATATTTTGAAAATAAGAACCCAAGAAAAATGAAAACAAAAGATTTGAGTAGTGAGTTGGAAAAACTAGAAAAACCTTGTAAAAATATAAATTGTAGAAATATAAATTGTAAAAAAAATAAATAAGACTTTGAACCATAATAAAATAAATAAATATAAATTTCGGTACAGTATATATCATACGTTCGCAGTCAAATCGACTATGGAGCGTTTTTACTTAGTCCAATTTCCAAGAAAAATTTACAACGCTTAGATAGAATACAATTTGAAGGTCTGAGACTTATATTAGGCGCTATGAAATCGACACCGGTATGTGCACTCCAGGTGGAAGCCGTGGACCCACCACTTGAGCTGAGAAAACAGTATCTGTCAGATAAATTTGTTTTAAAATGCAATATTATTAAATTCCACCCTCTAATTAGAAAAATCGCTATGCTTAAAATATTCACAAACCAATCACCATTTTGGAAACATAAAATCTCCCCTCCTCTTGTAAATAGCCTCACCTTTTTAGACCAATACTCATCGGATTTCATTAAATCTGAGACACTCCCAGTTTACTCATTAACCTATCAAAATTTAATCGAGCCGCCAAACATAATCCACTCATTAGGAATAACTCCAGATGCTTTTGCATCTAAAAGACTTAAACACGTAATTGAATCCAAATGGAATGACTGGAAAATACTTTATACGGATGGATCAAAAATGGACTGCAAAAGCAATACTGGAGCAGCAGTATTTAGTGATTCAGATAAAGTTGAATTACTTTTGACTCTCCATAAAGATTCTACAATATTCTCAGCAGAATGTATAGCTATAATAGAGGCTTTGAACTATGCAAATAAAAAACGATTCTTAAAGACATTAATATTGACCGATTCCTTAAGTACACTCGAAAAACTCTCTAAATCCCCTATTTTGTATAGTGATGACCACTACTGTATAGATATATGGAAAAAAATTAAAGAAATATGCAACCAAAACAGAAAACTTTGTCTGGCATGGATACCAAGTCACTGTGGTATACCAGGAAATGAGAAAGCGGATGAATTGGCTAAGAGAGCAACATATGGAAACACACGGACACATCCCAATATTACACAAAACGATCTCCTACCAATCGCAAAAAACCGTCTGATGAATAAATGGCAGTTATATTGGGACACAAGCTCACTGAAAAAGGGTAGACTTTACAAAACGACCCAACAAACAATTGTCAATAAGCCATGGTTCCATGATAAAGCTTTTGACAAACATTCCATCAGCGTTATGTGTCGTATCCGCATGGGACACTGTTGTACCAGAGAGCATTTAAAAAAAATAGGGATCATTGATAGCAGTCTCTGCGAATGTATGATTGGTGATGAGACACTGGATCATTTGTTTCTTGAATGCCCCATAAACGATAGGTATCCGTCCTTTTTTACCGACCTCACAGAGATTGGGGTTCCAATGCCAACAAATGTGAGAACATTGTTGAGCTACAATTCCAGGCAGGTAAACATTTTGCTCAAAAAATTCATCAAAATTAATGACATTAAAATTTAACTCTGTTCATAAAATTTAAATTGATCGAAGTAAAATAAATATACAAAAATAATTTAGGTTTCTCTATTTTGACAGTTTAATATTTTAACTTAGATGGCTGAGAACACTCTTAACGGGTGAAGAGCCAACAAAAAAAAAAAAAAAAAAAGATGAACGTGGAACAAGTAATGAGTTTCAAATATTTAGGAGTAGAGATCTGCAGCCATAACGACCTATATACTGAAGTCCACGAACAAGTAAATAAAGCATCTGTCGTATCTGGATGTTTGAAAAATATGATCTGGAAAAATAAACACACGCGTATTGACAGTAAGGTCAGAATATATAAAACATGTGTGCGACCGATCATGACGTATGCAGATACCGTACGAACCAAGGGGCTCCTAAGGACAACGGAGATGAAGGTATTAAGGTCAATCACTGGTAAAACTCTCCGAGATCGTGTTCGCAATGTTCAAATAAGGAAAACATGTGGAATACAGGACATCGTTCGATGGAGTAGATCCAGAAGAAGGCATTGAAGGGACCACGTAGCCAGGATGGACAGTGATCGGCTTGCAAATATAGCAGCAAATGAAATTCCTTCTGGCCGCCGCTTACCCGGTAGACCACCCAAGAGATGGAAGGATAGCTGGACTTCGTCATCCCAGGAGGCATAGTTTCTGAAGAACAGACCAACTAGGTCTACTAAACGAAGAAGAAGAAGAAGTTATAAGATACCTGGGTGGCAAGTGGTCCGATCGGCGATAAAAGATACAACTTGTTGACCAGGTTGTTGACCAGGGTGGCAAGTCTGGTCCGACCGGCGAAATCAAAACCCTCACGATTACCCATATCATAGATATAATTATCATATGGAGTTCTATGACATCTAAAGATATTATAGAAATCCGTATAAAAATTATATGCACGATATGGGTAATCGTGAGGGTTTTGATATCGCTGGTTGGACCAGACTTTCCCCCCTGATCGGAAGCTCTCATTTTTTTAACTGTCAAATATTTCAAAGTGACCCCAAACTCAGGGAACTTCAATTTTGATATTTTTATATTCAAATTGCTAAAAAGGCGCCTCATTTTCGAAAAATGATATTGAAAAATTATTTCATGTAAATGCAGATAATTTTCCATACAATATTTGAATACTTGGTGGAGTGACTTGGAAGTGAATTGACCACAACCAACTCATTTAATTATTTATTTAGGTGTCATCATTTTTATTTTATATGTTTATAAGGATTTATTTTATTTTATATGTTTATTAGAATTTATTTAATTATTTATTTTATTTTACCAAGGACAGCACTCAGTACATGTATACAATTATTAAAGGAAAATAAGCAAAAATACAAAAAAGACATGTACCTCTTACGTACTATACCTAATATCAAAAGAAGATAATAAAAAATTGTGAATTAGTGTGGGTGCGCGCATGAGAGAGAGAGTAACAATATGTACTTGTATGTGAAATAGATATATATAGAATTTATACCATCAAAAAAGAAGAAACATCACAAAATATTAATAAATTATTAATTTACCTCCCATTTTGTCTTTGGTTTTGATTTATTATAATACTTGACTGAAATTGAAGACAAAAAGTATTTTTACGTTTTACTTTTGGAGATAAAAGCATTTCCTGTTTTCAATATATATTTTTGGTATGTTATCATTAATTCCGATAATTCCTTAAGGCGATTATGTTTTGAAATAATCTGTTATGAATCAATCGAGAAACGAACCAAAACAAATATTTATTATTTTGTAATAACCACCACAAAATCGATACTTGCCCCAAAATTTCAAAGTTACTTCGATGAAACAAGATTTACCGGTATTTTTTTTCAAGAGATTAATTTAAATATTGTTTTGAATCAAAAGTATTTGAATGAAATAAGAATATGAAATGTACTACAATCGTATCGACTTTTGGGGTAGATTTTTGATTAGTTATTTTAATAGGTTTAATGAAAAATATTTAATAGGTCTTTAAATTGATCACAAAGCAAGTCTTTTTTTTTTTGACACACTTTTTATCAGCCGACGACAGGTCGTAAGCCCTGTAGGTGCCTTGAGTTCCTGGTTCTTCTATAATATTCCAACTTCGTCTCTATTGAGATGTTAAAAAGTTGATGGATTTGACGGTAATTTTGATGTGGTAGTCCATGATAACAATAATAATGGTGCAAATACCTATACCACTTGGTGAATTAAAATAAAACACTACTAGTTTCGGAAGAGCACTCCTCCCATCGACAGGTGTATTATAACTAAAATTATATTCTGATTGCGCGAGAGAAGAACAGCCCGATATTATATGCTCTATTGTTTCCGGAAAAGCCAAACATTTCTACACAACTATCATCTACTACATATATATTTTACTATATATTTTTGATTATTTTTAGTTTTTATTACTCTATCCTGAATCGCTATTATAAAACCTTCTAAATCCGCGTCCAAATCACCAATAGTCAACCATTTGTTTGACCAAATTTTGTCAACATAAGGTTGGTTGAGACATTTTGGATGTATAGAATGAATTCTTTTATTTTTTTTATATTATTATTTACTTTGGTTTTTCTATTTAAATTTAACTTTATTTTTTGCGTTGGATATATTTTTTTTTTTTTTTTAAATGAATATGTCCTTGTTAAACAAGTACATATACATCTTCCTACGTTCCCTAAAATAAGCAAATAAATGCTTGTGCTATAGGTGAACGAAATCGGTCGAGGCAGGATTCGAACTCGCGACCACTGGATTACTAGCCCAGCGCGCTAACCGCTCTGCCACCGACCCATCTATCCATCTATTTATTGGTTATTGTTAGATATAACAGTGCGGCGTTAAGTTGTCACTGATGAATGGCTAGGAATGTGCTGGTGCCATATAATATTTTTTTGATTGTGTTTTATATCTGTTGTAAAATGCAAAAAGCCGATGGTAAAATTAATTATACCTTGTATTTTCAGTCACTAGATTTAGCGTTACATGCCCCCTCAATGGGTTTAGCAAATATAGATTTGAGTGAACCACGAGTCCAAAAAAGGCCCATATTAAAGATATTTTTTATGAAAAATGAAAATCTGTGCATTCATTTTTACAACTCCAACCAGCACTGAACTTGCGAAAAGTTTAAAGCTATCGTAAATAACTTTACTGAATGTGAATTCGGAGGTAGAATAAACAAGATTTAAGAAGTTATTTGTGTTGGTCCTATTTCAGATAGTTGACAAGTTTGACAAGTTTCTGTGACAAATATGTCAATGACATATTATACTTGCTACAAATATATCACCCAACTGTCATACTAAACAGACTATTTGTCACTATTAGCATTTCAAGAAATAAAACCCTATTTATAGTTTGGTCAATATTTATACAACACTTTGTAAAAAGTGTATCAATAAACATTTGTCACTCAGTACATATTTATAACATCAATGATATAAAAATATTTTGTTTTTCCATTTTCCGATTTTAATACTAAAAACTCTGTCTTTCTCATCATATATATGTTTTTAAAGAATGAATATGTCCTTGAAACAAGTACCAACTTAGATATATGTACATCCTCATTGCAAGCATTTCCAAAACTAAGCATTAATGCTTGTAATATAGGTGAACGATATCGGTCGTGGCAGGATTCGTAATCGCGATCACTGGATTACTATCCCAGCGCTCTAACCGCTCTGCCACCACATATCTAATTATCTAAAACATAAACGTGATATATCGATGTTTCGCCTGGTAAAGTCAATGGGTATAGCCATCCATTATAATGGGGTTATATGGTAATGATGTGATTACGGAAGTTTAAAAAACTGTAATACTCAAAACTGTACCCTACAAGTACCTATATCATAATTTCATAATTCATCTAAAAGGTCCATTTACACTCAA
Organism: Molanna angustata; assembly: GCA_963576475.1. Classification (NCBI taxonomy): domain Eukaryota; kingdom Metazoa; phylum Arthropoda; class Insecta; order Trichoptera; family Molannidae; genus Molanna; species Molanna angustata. The sequence goes on along the minus strand of OY754974.1, from coordinate 36,217,176 downwards.
ACCATACAATTCAACATATCAAACAAAAACGTCGTTAATAATTTAGAAACAGACAAAACATTAGAATCTCGTTAATATTATGGACTCAACCACCAACTTAAACCACCTCCGTTTTGCAGATGACATAGTGCTTATAAGTGATGATCTGGAAGAACTTCATGTTATGATAAAAGAACTCCACGATGCTTCCCTAATGGTCGGCCTGGAAATAAATATTAACAAAACGAAAATCATGAGTCCATCATCTAACAGCACTATCACAATTGATAGTAAAATAATTGAAGCTGTTGAAGAATATATATACCTTGGACACAAGATAAAATTAGGAAAGGATAACCAGACAGCAGAAATACCCAGAAGGATCGGACTAGGTTGGGCAGCCTTTGGAAAACTTAAACATGTCCTAAAAAACAGAGATATTCCCACATGTCTGAAAAGAAAAGTTTTTGAAACATGTATCCTGCCTGTGCTTACGTATGGTCTGGAAACTATCACGCTAACTGCGAGGACCATACATAAGCTAAAATGCACTCAGAGATCCATGGAAAGGCAAATGATAGGCGTAAGTCTAAGAGACAAAATTATAAATGAAGAAATCAGACGCCAGACAAAAGTTGTTGATATCATGGATCGAGTTGCAAAACTTAAATGGCAATGGGCAGGTCATGTTGCCAGACAGGGTACGGACAGATGGGCACCCAGAATTCTAAATTGGAGACCATGGGATATGAAAAGGGGAATAGGCCGGCCCCAGGAAAGGTGGGCCGATGATATTGTCCCTGTCGCTGGAAGCGGATGGGTTCGAAAAGCCCAGAAAAAAGACGAGTGGAAGCTATTAGAAGAGGCCTACATCCAGCAGTGGAGAGATGGCTGAGAAAGAAGAAGAAGAAGATTATGGACTCTGAAACGATTCCAATAATCATATAACTCTGTGTATAGTATATAACCAAATATTGGAATACCCCTCCTTTGCGCACATTACCTACATAGCCAGTATTGTGTGTGTAGTAGGCAATGTACCAACCGTTGTCTTGTATGTATGTACATATTGTTATAGCAAAGCTTTGCAACAGAGAACTGATCTTAAAGTTACAGTTTCCTGTTTCCAACCAAAGGAGTAAGTTGTTATTGCTAAACATTGAAGTCTACACCTGGATATGTGAATTTCATAATATATGTTAAATGTAGATTGAAATAATAAATCAAACAGCAATAGAGTCATTAAATATATGGGACTTCAAAACAAATAGTCCGCTATTACTAGACTTATTTACATCACAGTTTAAAGGCTGATTTTTTTTGTCTGTAAAACGATTCCGCAGCACGTAACAACGATTGAATACTGTGAACCCTGAGTAGTGGTGGTTTACGGAGATAAGAACCTTCAAAGGATGGAAAATTTAATTTGTTATTCTGATTATTATTTTGCAATGAGGTTTCAGCAATGAGGTTCACCACCCATTCTGAATGTCTGAATGGGTGAGACGAGACTGGTGTGTGGGTATACACAGATGTGTTGTGCTCCCTTTTATAAGGCAATCACACCCGCACACCTTTCGCTGGTTACCCCACTTTGTGGGATATGCCGTGATGGTATGTATGTATGTATTATTATTTTGGTTAAATTTTCTTCGAATGTATTTTTTTTTTTATTTTGTATAAGTTTTTCTTTATATTTCTTTTTTCTTTATTTTCATTGTTTACAAATTTGATATGTTTGTTTTTTTTATGTATTTTCACACATTACGTACTTACTATATTTTGTATCTTTTGTGAATACTTCATGTAAATGGCAAACGCCGTTAATTAAATAAATAAATAAATTGATATTATTTATTATTATTATTATAAAATTCATATTATTAAAACATGAGTTTTATTCTTTTTTTATATCACTTCTCGGGCAACTAACAGGTACGATATTTATCGTTTCACAGATCCAGGCTGAAAACACAATTAAAAACTGTGCCTCCACCGGAAATCGAACCCGGCACCTTTACTTCAGCAGCCGGATACCTAACCAACTGAGTCATGAAAGTCATTTTATGGAGCCATATAGTATAACGGATGATTTTTTTTTTAATATTAACTACGGATAACTTTTCGAAATCAAGTCTTCCATTTACAGACACTTTGATTGAAGGTATCCCCGACAAGCACATTAGAAAGATTGAAAATATAGATAGGGTTGTATTTATAGAAGACACAAAATTTCACAATACACATTACGAGACCCATTTTATGCACATGATAAAATATATAATATAGGATCTGGACTACGTTCACAATGAACGCCGAGTGAACTTAGTGACGATCTAAGCCGTTCAGAATGACTGGAAATAGACGCTCGAAATACATTCTGTGGCGTTCAAATTGAACGTCGAGTGTACGCACCAAACGCTCTGTAAAAATGTCGGCTGAAAAACGCTCCGACAGTTATAGTACCTATCTAATTATTTATATTTTATCTGTGGAATGATGACTTCTATTTGTTTCAGTGGTATCTATTATGTCAGTTGACATTATTTATGATGCCAAAATGCATTCTCAAAGATGTTAATGTATGAATGTATCATCCAACAATTTCAAATAAAAACTCAGAGATCATTATTTACACCACTGCCCATATTATCTTCTTTTCTTGTCCTCTCAACTCCAAATCCCCATCACTTTACCAATCTCTCTAAACATATAAGATCCCACTGCCAGTAAACATTCTGACCTTGCTGCATAGCAGTAATAAAGATATAATTTTCAATTTAATATTAAAATTAATCAGAAGAAAAGACATCAAGATTTGATTTAATATATCTATCTATATGTGTAATATTTATTTTTCAGTTTATTGTTAACCAAACAAAGAGAAGATATATATGTAATTATTGTTATACCATGTACAATAATTATCTATTGAAACTGGCCGTAAGACCCATTTAATAGGAGTCATCTCACCAAAAAAAAAACACCAGAGACCAGAGATGCGCCCGATGCAGCGTTCAGATTGTAACGCCGCTCGAAATCGTTCAGTAAGATGGGTGTGAAAAACGCCATAATCTGTAACTTCGGGTACATTCGTCGAGCGTTGAATCTGAACACAGCCCAGAAACCCCTAGTATGTATTTATTTACAATTAATATATTTCTTAATATAAGTGTTCAATTTACTGCCATTGTAGTTGAAAAAAGCTAAAAAACGGAACGGAATTACAAAATGGATAAAAAATACAGACAAAACTAAATCAAACTTTAATTGAAACAGATAACTGTCATATCACTAACGACCCCATTGGAAGTTTTTTTTTTTTTTTTTTATTTATGATCATATAAACATATACATTATTTTAATATAAAATAGCCGCCTCACTAGAATAAATCTGTTCTGAAGCAGCCACCTGTACATTTGTGAAATTATTACATTACAGTAAAAAACAAAAGAATAAGAAAGCTATAAAAATAAACATTAGGAATACTTACATAATTTTAAATTAAAAAATACAGTTTTAAAAGTGAAATAAATAAAAATAAACACAATATAGACAACAAAAAATAATTATTTAAGAAATTATTGTTGCAACGTTACTTTCATTTTGGGTTCTACCCACATCGAGTAGCCACTTGGTACCACGGGCTTTGAATTGAGTTAACCCTTTAAGGTCCGATGGCAGTTTATTATAAATTCGAGGTGCAGTAAATACAAAAAATCTTTGCCCAAATTTAGTATTCATTTTTGGCACCAAGTAGTTACCCGATATTTTACCTCTTGTGTTATTCAAGATGGAGTATTTTTGAGGAGGTTTGTTTTTTAGAAATATAATTAATATTGATCTGGTATAAAGCTGCCTCACATCCAATACTTTGAATTGCTTAAAAAGTTCTTCAGAACAATACCTAAAAGGCTTTTTGTTGATAACTCTTACCACAAATAAAAAAAGTCCAAAAGGTTTTAGGTCCAAAACATCTGTATATTAGTTATCTATCCAAATTTGAGAACGATATTAACTACATAGGAATTGTCAATACTTGTCCTTGGTTAACCCCTTGCAATTTACAATAATAATAAACTAAGAAAATGTTTGGTTTACGACTAAAGTCAACAGACATTTCACAAATGAAGAAGGGAAGAACTTTGAGCAAACTGCAATCATCATAATATTATATATCTATAGAACAACTTTCCATACAAATAACTTCGTCTCAATAAAATCATATAAACCATCATTCTCCTTTATTCATTTTATTGTTATTGTAAGGGTGGCTGGTGGTGGAGACTAGTCGGAGCTTTATAGACTTATGTAAAGGGGTGGATTGACTGCAGATTGTCTGCACTGCAGAATAAACTTCAGAAATCATTATTGATTTTCTCTCGTTTTTATTAGAATCCTTGTGTATGTATTATACCTAATTTATAAACGACACACCATTACGCCTTGTGTCTTAAAGAATCTTCTTTCTCCTATGCCTCAAAACTGAGGATTATGACTGCACAATCATCCAACGAATGATCTACGCCTGTGCGGGACGATCTTGGTAAAATCGAAGGCTAATTAAAGATCCTATATTGGACTAGACAAGTTCATTTTTTTAATCATGGGCTTCGTAGAGGACACTAAATATTAGGGTCTGGGTTCACTGTAGGTACTATTCCTAAGAAACGCAGAGGATTTTCAATTTGCTGAAGATGTGTGTGTATGTGAATCGAAATGTGTGAAAGGGACATACCAGTGTACTAGAGAGATGGATGTAGTTTATAATAGATGGGTCGATGGCAGAGGGGTTAGCGCGCTAGGCTAGTAATCCAGTGGTCGCGAGTTCAAATCTTGCCTCGACCGATTTCATTCACCTATAGCACAAGCATTTATGCTTAATTTAGGGAATGTAGGAAGATGTATATGTACTCATTTGACAAGGACATATTCATTTTTTGAAGAAAAAAAATAATAATTAAATAGCTCGCCAGTTGGTAGAGCGAGCACTCTCGGACGGCAGCACTATAGGTAGCAGATTGATATTGTAAATAGGCACTTCTTGTATTATACATGGCGTTCATTATTTGAAGAATTCATCCCCATTATATCAAGAGGCATAACCCCCCATCTCAGTATATCACAATTTTAATTCGGACTTTGAAAAGATGTAGGAAGGGTGTAGGAAATACAAAATACAACATTCGAGCTGCTGTGCTAGTAAAAGAGAAACGGTTGGTCCACCGGGTAGCGTATTTACCTTTCCGTGTTGATTAGGAGGCAAGTAATGCCTCGAATAAGGCACTAGTTAGTTTGTTGAACACGTATTATCAGGAACAGTTTGCGTTGCTAAACCAAGTGCATTTGGAGGACTCGTGCCTTGAATTCAGCACGAGTTTTAAGTGCATTAGCGCAACAAACTAGTGCCTAATTTAAGGCAGTACTTGCCTTCTTATCAACACGGAAAGGTAAATACGCCACCGGGTAACATCGGGTCAATGTCTGGATCGCTCTTCTATTATTCTTACTTGTATCATCTCCATCCTTCAAAATTCCATTCATGTGATCGTGCCAACTTTTCTTTGGCCGAACTCTTCTTTTGTTTCCTCTTTTATCAGCCTTATACACTTCACCAATCAATCTTTTTCAGTCAGACGACTATCACTCAATATTTTTATATGGCCAAATTGCCACATTTATAATTGAACTCTTGTAACTTCATGGACAAGGCAATTGAAAGAAAATTGACCTTTTTGTTAAAATTCATCAGGAAGGTTGTCATAAACTTGCCAATAATTTAACATAAACATTATATCAGAGTCTTTCTGGAAAACAGAATTTACAAAGTGACCTGTGGTAGTGTGAGAAGATTGGCAGGCTCATATCTGTATAATCTATCTTTACGATAATGTGAGGAGGGGATTTACATTCTCGATGACGAGTGACCTTTACAAATCCCGGGAACCGATCCCGAAATCCAAAATCGATGGCGATAAAGAAAATTTTCAATTTCCCTTCAATGCCACTCTTCGGACCTACTCCAGAAAGACGGCGCACGAAATTGAGTTGATCAAAATAAGGGAGATATTTGGTTTTATGTATTTATCAAATATCTACAAATTGCTGAAAAAAATATATAAGACTTCTGAAAACGAGTTTATTTAACAAGAAATATCAAAATGCTTTTCATATTTTTACTCAACACACAGAAAGTCAGAATGAAAAAAGAATAAAGGTTCATAAACTAGAATTCCATTTAAAAAATCAAGAATAAAGAAATTGGAAACGGTAATGTGGTTTTTGGAACAATTTTTTTTGTGGACTACTACAACTTGAAATCATGGATTTTTTTTTAAATTTCTCAACAGGTAGGTATCATTCATCCAGAGAGTTCTTAATATGGGTTTCGTATAAATGTTAAAGGAATATGATTGATGTTATTGAAATGTGGTGTTGGTGGAGAATGCATGGACCGCTAGGGGAACCTATTTGCCCATACTTAATGAACTTCAGATAAAGAGGATCGCCTAACAACAATGTTATTGGTTTTTAAAAGGAAGATGTTAAGGAAAATCTTTAGCCCAACTAACGAAGGAGGGGCCTGGAAAATACGATATTATCATGAACTATAGTGGTAATTAAAAATTAAACAAATGTAATCCAATTTATAAAAATTCGTCGACTTCATTGGCTTGGACATGTTTGCCGAATGGATGATGACCGTACTACAAAAAAGGTATTAAACACCTGTCCCTAAGGGAGAAGATGCAGAGGCAGACCTAGATTGAGATGGCTGGACGACGTGCTATGCGATATAAGTGAAATGGGACTATTGAATTAGAAAAGAATGGCGGGCGACAGGGAGGGGTGGAGTCCATTTCTGGAGGAGGCCAGAATCAACATCTGTCTTCAGCGCATCTTTATATATAGTCAGAAATAATAAAATATAGTCAGAAGGGTCCCAGATGACCTCGAGAAGCTCGTTGTAATGGGAGGCGTGGAACGTAAAAGATCCAGAAGTCGCTGACCGACCCGATGGAGCGACCTTGTCGAGTCCGCTATAGGATCTTCTATCACTGAAGCCCTTCGATCTATCCAAGACTGTCCTACATGGAGGCGGACCATTCGGAGGTTGATTCAGTGTAGCGCCATCCTCAGTGATGAGACCAAGAAGGAAAAAGATGAATGGCGTTTTCGTGCTGGATGGCGTATTACGCATTGCGTACTATCAAATTTATGTCCTCTGTATAGCCCATAGATTTTCATATAATATACTAGATAGAGTACTCCGTGCAATGATTGAGTCATGGTATATCGCGCGTTTGACTTCTTAGTTGGTAATATATTGCAATTTTCCATACATTTCAACACTCCCTAGATAACTGTTCTCTAAATCTTAATGAACAAAGCGTTTTTTTCGACAAATAAATCCGAAAACAATTCACATTAGTCGTTATTCTCTATATAAAAACGATGTCTGCCCACCTTGTCAAAAGTCCCGCGAAAAAAATCCTTACTTCGATTCATACTAAATTTGCTAAATGCGACATCTAGTATATTATATGAAAATCTATGATTTAGAAAAGAGTGGATTCACTATTCTAAGCCGGTGCCTCATTTATTTAGATGGAGATTGTAAACAATAGAAATATATCCTTGTATAAAAATTCATCAAAAACTTTTTTTTAAGGAATGAATATGTATGAGAAGGGAACATTGTTCTCGTAACATGTAGAGGAATTTTTATTCATTTGAATAAAAGTTATGTATGTAGTGGTGTACACAAAGTTGTGTTTTATTTCATTTAATTAATTTTAAAATGATACCACAAAGTAAAAAACAATCGTTTGTCGATGATGTTAATAAAAGTTATGTATGTAGTGGTGTACACAAAGTTGTGTTTTATTTCATTTAATTAATTTCAAAATGATACCACAAAGTAAAAAACAATCGTTTGTCGATGAAATGAATATGTCTTTACATTTTTTTAACTAAGCATAAATGCTTGTGGTGTTGGTGAACAAAAAATCGGCCGTGGAAGAATTCAAACTCGCGATAATTGGAGCACAAAGCTAACGCGACTGACCGCTCTGCCATCAGCCATCAGCCATCTAAAATCTTCATCATTCTTAAAGGACACTTTTGAATGTACCAAACATTCAAAAGTGTCCTTTAGATAAGTACAGTTTAGAGTGCTGGCACACTCTGGAAAAATGAGTTTTTTCTAATTTGTTTAAACAGTGTGGGTACCTACACAGAAAGATTCTTGTTTACTTTTTAGTGGAGAGCCACAGACTACTCGTTTTTTACTCCTCACTTTCCCAAGGGGATATAGTGGGGAGTTATGATTTCGCAATTTTAAGGGTATTTTTTAATTGCAGATTATCAACCAGTATCATGCTGAGATTGTATTTTGAAAGTTTCATCACATTGTATCTGTGTGTGTGCTATGTGCTATGTGCTGCGTGGTGTGTGCTATGTACGGCGTGTTTATTTTACTTTATCGATTATATATTAAAGTACTCATTCGATTATTTTCAAATTTTGTACATTTGTATATCTTGCCCCCCTAGACAACGTGTCATTTAGCTCAAGAAAAGATAACTCAATGTATGGAAGTGACAGTTGTCACGTGACTGGCAACTGTCACTTCCATTCATTGAGTTACCTTTTCTTGTTTCTTTTCTTGAGCTTAATGACACGTTGTTTAGGGGGGCTAATACTCACTCAAACCCCATTAGATTTTGAAGGATATCTGAATAGTGCTTCTCAAAGTAACCCCAAGCTCAGGAAACTTAAAATTTGAAATATTTGATTATATACTATGTTTGAAATTTGTATTATCAAATTGGTAATAAAGAGGCACATCACTTTCATAAAATGGCATTGAAGAATTATCAAGTTTTCATAATAAAATATTTAAATAAAAAAATTAGTTTACAAACTCATTTTTCATACAAAATATTAATACTTTATACAATGACTTGTTAGTGAGGAGTTTAGCAAAGGTCACAAACCGCTCGTTTTTAATATTCTTTTTTTACTTTTATGCGTCATATTTTAATAAAAAATACTCATAAATCATTATGTGTATATTCGTGGGTAAATGTTACTATATTTATAAATAAAACAGATATGAAGTTTATTCAATCTAAACCACAATATCAAATCCAAGTTAAGTCAGAAAATTGATCTATCGACGTCTGGGGATCTTAAATAAATGGAAATATTTATTTTTCGTGGTATTATATTTCAATATTAATTTCACCTTTCACATTTTCGTGCCAAAAATAGATAAATTGAGGTGCGAAGCGTAGTTTATACGTAAATTAAACATCATTGATCATATTTTTGAAATATAAATCGATATATTCTATAAATATACATATATTTATATTATAAAAATAAATACATTTATACATACTGTTGGCGCCAATATGTAATTATAATTGTCGTATTTTTTTATATCAAATGACATATTATAATATTGTTGCAAATGCAGCCCACCCTACACCTAAAATCAGTCTCCTTTGATACCGCTTCCTGTGAAGTCCATTTATCTCTTCTATTTTCCGCTCCTCAAAAAATCACTTAACGCATCATAATTGTTTTCACCGCGCGCGTGTGTGAGATCCAAGTGAATAGTGACAAGTTGTGATTATCCTTCAAGGGAGAGGACCAAGAATCAAGGGAGTTTCCATTATACATATATCCTTCCTTTGCCTTAAGGTGGTTGCAACTAATCACACCTGCAAAATACAGTTCACTTCTACTTTTTTTTATTTTATATTACATATTCGCGTCTTCACATACCATAAAAAGTTTATTTCAATTAACAAGTGACCCTTTTTTAGCAAACTGCACGCGTACTTACAGAAAGCTAAAATTTATACATAATATGTGTGTTATAAATACATTAAATTAAATAAAACATATTTCACGTCAAACCATTCTATCGTACTGCTAATGTCAAACACGTAGTGTAGATCGCAGTGGTTTTTAATTAAAATACAGAACGTGTTAAAGAAAAATACAGTCTACTGTGAAACATTGAAAATGGTAGGTATTTTTATATATGTGAAAAGAATATTTTGTACCCCTTGATATGAATACATACCTAATGTTTTTAGGTATGTATTTATATCAAGGGGAGTATAGTATGGAGTTATGAATTCGAAATTTGTATGGTTATTTTTTTATTGCAAATAAGCAACTTGTATCATCATGAAATTGTATTCTGAAAGTATCATCACAATGTATCTGTGTAGTGCTATGTATACCTACTATATATGACTTGTTTATTGTACTTTCCCGATTATAGACTAAAGTAGATACCTACTTATTCGCTTATTTTAAAATTTTGAAAATTTGTATATCTAATACTCGCTTAGACCCCATTGATTTTGAAGAATATATGATCAATACTTCTCAATCTATTAACTGTCAAATATTTCAATGTGACACCAAGCTTAAAAGAAACTTGATATTTTTATTTTCAAATTGCTTAAATGGCATTGAAGAATTATCAAGTTTTCATGATAAAATATTTAAATCAAAAATAATTGAACAATCTCAGTTCGTGAAAATGCTGAAAGTTTTAATGCCTTGTGGAGTGACTAGTTCTGGATATTCTCATAAATTTTTGTAAAAAATAATGTATTTAATCAATTTATTTTAACCTCATAAATTTCTGAATCTGATCTTAAAATTAGGCTAGTCAATTTCGTGAGTAGCTCTGCAGGTCCAATCAACTTCGTGAGTAGCTCTGCAGGTCCAATCAACTTCGTGAGTAGCTCTGCAGGTCCAATCAACTTCGTGAGTAGCTCTGCAGGTCCAATCAACTTCGTGAGTAGCTCTGCAGGTCCAATCAACTTCGTGAGTAGCTCTGCAGGTCCAATCAACTTCGTGAGTAGCTCTGCAGGTCCAATCAACTTCGTAAGTAGCTCTGCAGGTCCAATTATTCTTTAAATTTAAACATTTAATGAATTACGGTAGAATTTTGACCTCTGTGCGATCACTAGTCCAAATAAAATTTTAATTAAATAAACTATGTGTTGGGGGTGTATTATTTTCGAATTAGATTTAGGAACAAATAAAAGGAATAATACAAATAGAGCTCACGTATTTCATGTCGAATTTCCCGAAGCAGGTCTCACTTTTATTTTTCTATATGTATTACAATCGGACGATCTTTCGGGAATAAAAGAGAAATTTGTTCCGCTACGAAATTTGATGTCCGCCCGAAAAGAGATTACACACTTCTTCTTTTTCTTCTCCGTCTCTTCCACAATCCCTTTATTAAGCTCGCTAGAATCCTTCACTTGTCCCATTTCTGAAATAGGAATCTTACAACTTCATCTTTTTGCAAATTCCTTTTTGTTTTACTCACAAATCCGACATAGTCCTGACAAATCTCTTTCTCTCCGAGGGTTTAACATTTTATTACATATTTTATATTAGGTCTAAAATTCCTTGCATTGATCTCCTTATAAGGTAATTACAGCAAATCAATAGATAGCTGATTATATTCGGTAAACTTTGAGAATATTCTCAGTAGCCATATTGCATATTACTAGTTGCATGTAACACATGAGATCCAACTGTCGATAGCGATAGTATGTATAGTTGAAGAATAAGAATCAAACTATAAACCAATAAATCCAAATTATAGAAAATTTTAACACATGTTGGTATGTTTGTCAAGATAGGATAGTATGGAGGTCAGTCCTCTTTTCCTACCCGGAATATGAAAACTTCATGATGGTTCTGTATGTATGTTTGGAGATTAAGTATCAAACTATTAAGTCTTCTTACATACATAGTGTGTATAGGCGATTGCCATACAAATTGTATGAAGCAATGTCGTCACTAAATTCAATTTTTATAAAAATTGTTATAAAAAAATTGAGATGTACTTCTACAATGCTAATATTTTTTATAGAAAATTAAATTATCTAGTTGGGGTGTTTCGGCTTTTTACGATATTTTAAAAAGATTTGGAAATCATTTAAACTCATAAATTGTTCATAAAAAAAATATTTTTCTTAATAAAAAATGTTTGAAAAACCCTGGAATTTTTTTGAAAAAACTAATTTGAGATTTTGTATTTGTCTATGTTTATACTAATTTTCAGCGTTCTAGCTTTGACGGTTTCTGAGATATATGGAAAAATAAATCAAAATTTCAAAAATTGATAACCCCTGATTGAAACAAAAATTCACAATTCTTAGTATAAAAATTTTGTAGGCCTATAATTGTCTATATATTCTGAAAATTTGGGCTATGTAAATTGAGCGGATCAAAAGTTATAAGGGACACACACACACACACACACACACACACACACATAACTCACATAAAATGTTCTACTCCGAATTCTGAGTAAATCCATGTATTCTAACATATATGCTGCGAGGCCTCTAGTTGGTGTTATAAGCATGCATAAAGTCCACTACACCATACAAAATTTTCCTTCGTACACGCATCTTGGCTTAATAATGTCGATTCATTCAGAGAATTGAATTCTCATGAACGAATCGACAGTTGTATTAAAATGTACCTACACTACAAGGGCTCCATTGAAGCTAAAGTGAAACTCGCCTCCCAAAAAAAATGAGCGAATTATATAGAGCGCGTAGGTATTTTTCAAATATTCAAATTTTTATTCTCTACAAAGCGTAAATACGCCCAATTATTGGATACGGTAGTCCCCCGTCCCCCCCCCCAATACCTACTGAATACCCTCGATGCTGTATGTGATATCTGGTAGTTTTAGTACACAGATATATTAATTTAACACGCGTTTAACAATTAAACAGTTTATTATAAATTACAGTAAATTGATATATACAAGAGTGAAGTACAATAATTAGTTTATAAATTGAACCACAACGTGAGAGCACTATCGTAGATAAAAAGCCCCGAACAAAACACCGACATTCCTTTATATTTTATTTTTTTAATTTATTATGTAAACAGACAGTTAAATTTACTTATTTTACTAACATACATAATATGACATGTGAACCAATTAAGGTTACAAGTATTATCGTTATTATATTTACAAAAAGAAGTAGTATTGAGGAAGGGAGTAGGAAAGTAGGAAAAGGGGAACACACGTACACCACCTAACCACGAAGAAGTAATCTAGAAATTGAACATTTAAATCCGTTTAAGGAGTTATTGAAAAGGTCTATTTTATTAAAGAACACGTTATAGTTACAACACGTTCTATATATGTAGGAGTTCTGAGCATAATTAGTTCTAAAATTAGGTGGCCTAAATGTATGAATCTTTCTAGTAAGCCTATTTGGTGCATGATAGTATTCAATAACATTTATATTCAAACCCGAAGATTGCCGAATACCCTATTCGTACAATCTCGTAAACCCGCTATACATATTGCCTGATACAAGGCGCAACATCAATATATCACTCTGTACAAAGGCGTGCTGTACGTCTGATTGTCGACCCATCATTGACTAATGGATTGCAATCACTAGACCATAGACGCAAGGTCGGTATTCTATTCTATAGACACTACCACGGGATATGCTCAGAAGAACTTGCATACCTGGTCGCTCTTCCACCCATTCATTATAGAGTCACTCGTTTTACTCAATCTCAACACCCGTTCACAGTAAACTTTCGACATATACGAACCAGTCGCTTCTCGAACTCTTTTATCAACATAGCAGCCCGGCTGTGGAACGATCTTCCGAATTCTGTGTTTCCACCTTCTTACAACCCGGGTCTTTTTAAAACCAGAATTAATATTTTCCTGAGCAGATAGCAAACCCTCCCCAACGCTACGCAATGCGCTTCTTCGGAAGAGTATGATGGACCCAAATCCTAATACCTGGTGTCACCTACGTATCCATGTTAAAACGAGTGGGTTGTGGCCATCACTAAACTCTTCACACCATAGTAATTGTTCATTTTTTCTTCTTGAAAGGTTGACAATCTCTAAATGCATTTTTATGAAGAACATTTATATTAGATTATTAAACAAATATAAGATTCCCAGAGGACAAAAGTTTTCACAATACACCATACACACAAAAATATTGTCACGAAACTCTTAGTATGTATTTTCTACATGATACCTGTTAAGAAATTTTAAGTAAAATTGCATTACTAGCAAGATGAGCATGTATGAGACAGTGTATCAATGTTGATGAGGCGATGTGTCAAGATAGAAGAATGCGGTGTTCGGTTCTCACTGCCTACCCCTCGAGGAAGATAGAAGTCTCTATACACTTTTCTATAGAGACACAAACAATATCAATATGAAATTGATAATGTAATGATGTACACCTATTACGGCGCGTCGTATGTATGCCGTTTGTATGTATGGCGTTCGCTATACATACAAACACATCACGACGAAACTCATAGTATGCACTCTCTACATGATATCCGTTGAGACATTGATGTAAAAAAAATACGCTTAAAATTTTGAAATCATGACTCTCCACTATTCCATGGTGTGGAGAGTAAAAAGAAAAAAATGTGACATAATATTATTTTTCTCTGGATAAAAACACTCTGCTAGTAAATATGGAATTTATTTAAAGCTCAGCTTTTGACATTTATAATCTCTCCTTTATGCTGTAGGTACATCTTCACTTGCCTCCAATTCATTTATTGATCATATTTTTATTATTTGTACATAAGTTTATTCAATATAAACCTACACTTGATGTTACTAAAGAGTGACTTTCAATGTAAAACACACTTTTATGGCATTTTTAATATTTTTTATGGAAAGTAGAAAAGCACTTGGCTTTGACCAAAAGTATATATAACATGATATTCGTTTTATACGTGAATTTAAATATCTTATCTACTGTGAGACACCACCTTTGAATAGTGCTTGCATTATTTTATATTATCATCGTTTTCAGGTATAAGACGTGGGTACTCAAAAATACAACAGGCAACAATAACATATCACATAGTTCAGCAATGAGGTTCACCACACATTCTGAACATAGTGCCTTTTTAGGTGGTTTTTTGAGATATGCGCTTGTATTGTGCTTCATTTTATGAGGTAATGCACACACACACCCCGCACACCTGTCGCTGGTACCCCAGCTCGATTAGTTTATTATAGTTACTTCCATAGTATTGTCTTCTGGCATACTATTGCGGGGGAAGGTTGCCGATGTGGAATCAATATTTGTACTCCTAAAGAGAGCTATACGTTCAATATACAGACTTGGTTCTAGGGAGTCACTGAGGGAGCTCTTTAAGGAGATCAAGATTCTTACAGTCACTAGTCAATATTTTATTTTATTTTTATTTTATTTTATTGATTTTAAAGAACCAACAGTTTTCAATATGAATTTACAATAGGTATAATTATATTAACAGGATATAAACCTTTTAAAAGTTCTTTTAAATAGTTTAAACTAAGTACATAAAATATTTAACAATTGCAAAAATATTTTTTTTAACACAGGTATATTAAAATATATTTATTTATTTATTTTTATTTTTAATATATTTTATAATACAAATCAATCAAAAAAAATCAAATAAACAAAAAAAAATCATGAACAAAAAAAATCAAATAAACATCATAAAAAGGTTGAAAATAAATGAAAAAGAAGAATACTCAAATGAGAAAACATATCAGAAAACATATTCAAACCAAAAAAAAAGAAAAACATGAAAATAATTGAAAAATGAGTAATATAGAATTATAGACAATTCAAATATATCAAAACACATATTCAAAAAGAAAATACTGGAAATTGAAACAAATCAAAACAACAAAATCGAAAACTACTATTTTAGAAAGTTAAGTGCAATTTTAATTTATGTTTAAATTTTTTAAATTTTTTAAATATAAAAGATAAAAAAGAAAAGAGTTGGGAAGAGTAGATAATATTAACCATTTAGCCATCCGCATCTGCAACAAAAAAAACGAGCTAATACTGACCGACCAGTCAGTATTGTGTTCACTAGTCAGTATAATATACAGTAGAGTTTAATGCTACGTAGGTAATAATATTGTTACAAGAAGTATGCACCGAAGTTTTACACCACAAACTATTGTACGAAACACAGACAAAATCATGTAACGGTGTGGGAGGTCTACGTACATTTTTATAAATTTTATATGTTGTATTATTAATATATTTATAATTTGTCAAAAAACTATAGTTTGTTTACCAGAGTTGAAGAACTCCATAATAATATACTGACTAGAAATAGAAAAAAATATGTACAAACCTAAATATAGATTATCTAAGCATCTAAGGTATACGATTCATTTTTAGGGCAATGTATAAGAATTTACAATAAGATTCCACAGAATATAACAAACTTAAATAAAATTTAAACCTCATATAAAAGAAAGACTTATCAGAAAGGCATATTATAGTCTTGATCAGTACATAAATGATAAAGATGCGTGGTGTTAGTCACGGTCTACTTGTGTTTGTTGTTAAATCTTGTATATGTTTATATGTTTGGAATTGTTTTTTTTATGTACTTTCTGACTTTCAACATGTGTGCAAACTGCATTTACGTACATTATTGCATTATTTGTTTGATTGATTATTCGCAACTGCATTATTTGATTGATTTTATTTGATTAAAAGAAACATACGAAGATTGAACAATGATAATAATAGCAAAAGAAGCCAGGAATGAGTGGGAAAATAGAGGAGAGTGGCACTAGGTTCTCCCTGCTTACCCTGTAAGGAACATGGCGTGATGGTATGTATAAACTACAATAACTTATTTTTTCTTTGTTATATTGTACACTTACAAACAGCATCCAATAATATAGGCAAGTGTCGTATCGAAAACATAATATTTTGAAGAAGTGTTGTCATAAACTGCGGTAGTTAGGTACCTACCGACTCACATAACTATTGGTTGGTGCTGTGTTGAGTGTGGACGCCATAAAAATATAAACGACACCTTTTCCGGTAGAGTTACTTGGCGGGAAAAAAGCGCGCCAACATAATGGCACCACTAGGACTGTGTGGGGGAGGGGGGAGTCCTATCACAAAAGGGACACTAAATATACAACGCACGGTGTGAAAATCAACACAAATTTGACTAATTACTTTTCGACAAAGAAAATAAGTCAATAATTATTTAAGTAGCCAGTGGCGGAATAGCTTATAGAAGCCTAATATAATATGTGAAAATATACATAAAAAAATTTAATCACAGGTAAGAAAAAAACGGTCATTCCAAGAAAGAAAATATTCACTACAAGATTGGAAATTGAAACCTAGACAGGACTCATTTATGGGCCACAAAATGTTTATATTTTTTCTGGCAAGTGATTGAATATTTTTTTTGTGGCCACTGAATTGAGAAACTATGTAAAAACTTTAAATATTCAATATTTCTCAATTTTCTTTCAGGGTTTGCGTAGTCTGAAGATTCTAAGTGCGCCCTTGAAAAGTACCTATATCAAATTTCTTTCTAAACACCTTTATTTATGATGTCTATATTTATGAATGTTTTAACAGCTTTCAAATAATTCTTTCATTCATATCATCACGCCACATCTCACAATATGGGGTTGCCAACGACAGGTGTGCATTACCTTGTAAGAGGAAGCACGACACGTGCGTGTGCATCCACACGCCAGTCCAGTGAAAAAGCAACATTCAGAATGGGTAGTGAACCTCATTATTGCTAAACTAAGTACCAATATTATGAGATGTTGTTGTTGGCAGTTGAAACTGCGGTTACCATAGTCTTACGGGACACCCGAAAATGATGATCGTAAAAAAGAGTGGAAGCACTATTCTAAGCCGCTTTAAATAGGTAAATGATGTAATATTTTCAAATACCTGATTCTCACTTCGTGCATTATTGTCCCTGAAAAGGGGAAAGAGTCGAGTTATTTATAAATATGACTGAATCTCAAAACGTCTACATTTGGTCCATTCTACCATTCATACCCTCGGATATCTGCTGAAGGAAACTAACCCTGAGGCCTATTAAATATATCCCCAAGTTTGGCATTCAACCCCCTGTCGAAATAGTCTCCCAAGATCTAGATAAAATCTGTTTTGGCTGCCTTTTGCAAGTTTTGACCCGTGTAAAGGAAATATCCAGGTATTTTGTGCGTTGAAAAGGCTACTTAGATTGTAATAGTCTATGGATTGACGTCGTGATCCAATAAGAATTTTTGTGCATTATTTAATAATTAATGTAAATTATTATGTGTAAATAATTGTCTACAAAAAAAAAACAATGGCGTATGCCATCAGTTCTGCAATAATTAAATCAGTTTCAGATAAAGAAACTTATGAATGGCAAGTATAGATGGGTAGCAGCAGAGAGGTTGGAGCGCTTCTAATCCAGTGGTCACGAGTCGGAATCCAGCCACGACCGATTTCGTTCAAGCACAAGCATTTATACTTAATTCAGGAAATACATATGTATAACTGAAATAGTATGGGTCCCAAAACAGTTCCTTGCGGAACACCGTGGAGTACTTTTACGTAGTTCCATACTGACATGGCAATCGACTTCTCGAGTTCTCTATGGTCTATCCGGTAAAAAGCTTTCTATGAGTGATTGACACTCACCTCCTATTTCGATCCTTTTCAACTTATTCAGCTTTCATTATTACATCATTCTAGCTTTCAAATTAATTTCTAAAATGACATTTAAATTCATTATAACAAATACATAACATTAATAAGCTTTTGAAGTTAAAACTATAATTAATTGACTTGAATCATACATTAAATAACAACGTGTGCCTGAAACATATTATAACGAGCATTAATATTACCTAACACGTAAATACAATTTGTATACGATGCAGGACGGTCGTGAAATTCGGCAGATTGTAATGTTTCTATGCTTTTTTTAGAAACCATTGGAACATCTTTGAATTACGATGAATTTCCTAAAGTACAATTTTTATTTTTTTAATTTTGACATTTAATATATATTTACTATTATCACGTAACCTCCAACCTCACTAGGACTATGTGTGTTGAAAGGCTGGCGATTTCACACAAATATACATATATGTTGCAAGTAAACACAGTCTGCTACGTCACCTATTCAGCAACAATAATATTGTCACTATACAAATGCAAGGCACCCATCCAATGTAGTACCTACTCAAGTTAATAGTACCTACAACTATTGTGATATATACAATATACACAGTACAAAACAGTAAGGTGACAGTGCAGTAAATAAATATGTAAAAAATACATCAGTACCTAATAACTTAAAAATGAGTCATTTGGATTCTCAAGTTTTGCTTCTGTAAGAATGAAGTTTTTAATTTTATTTTTGAAAATTGTTTTAAGGTTCATGTATCATTGCATCGATGAAAAGAAACTTTTTTTTCTTTGGAAATAACAAATTTAACCTATTAATATAGAGTACGTAATAAATTGAAAATAACGACACGCATTTCAAAAGTCGAATATTTTGATTTTTGCGTACTTTTTGGTTTTTTTTTTACGTACATATATATGTTGTGCACGTCCTGGGTTCAATCCCCAGTAGAGGAGAAATTTATTTAAACATTATTTCTCATGCAATTTTTTATGAATCTTGCAACTTGTGCGAAATATCAGGCATAGGGATTGCAATTCGGCACCAATTTCTATCAGTATCAATTTCTGACAGTTGCCAGTCACGTGACAACTGTCACTTCCATACATTGAGTTATCTTATCTTGTTTCTTTTCTTGAGCTAAATGACACATTGTGTAGAGGGGCAGACCGGATTGGTCACATCAAAACTATTATTAATTTTCATTCCAAAATCAACAATATAAAATATGATGAGTGTATTACAAGAGAGTTTTTTCGGCATCTATAACTGGCGTAATACATCATTAGACCGACAGTCATGTTGATGGACTGCAAAGCCACAGATAGATAGAGTAGGTATAATAAACAATTTATAAAAATCTATATTTTTAATGAAAAAAAACTTTATTTACACTGTTATAACAATAATGTATGTACTATCTAGTCTAACTTCTTAATTAAATCTTAATCATGAGTATCAACTAAAACTAGTTGCATGTAACACATGAGATCCAACTGTCGATAGCGATAGTATGTATAGTTGAAGAATAAGTACCAAACTATAAACCCATAAATACAAATTATTTAATATTTTAAGATATTTGGTTTTCTATACAACACATGTACCTAGGTATGTATGTCAAGATAGGATAGTATGAAGGTCAGTCCATTGATCCTACCCAGAATGTGAAAACAGCATGATGGTATGTATGTATGTTTGGAGATTAGTATCAAATTATTAAGTCTTCTTAGATATTGTGAGTAGGCTACTTCCATACAAATTGTATGAAACAATGTCGTCACTAAATCCAATTTTTATAAAATTTGTTAAAAAAAATTTAGATGATTTTATATTTGTCTATGTTTATACCAATTTTCAGCGTTCTAGCTTTTACGGTTTCTGAGATATATGGAAAAATAAATCAAAATTTCAAAAGTTGATAACCCCTGACTAAAACAAAAATTCACAATTCTGAGTTAAAAAGTTTTGTAGGCTTGTAATTTTTACATATTTTAAAATTTTGGGCTCTGTAAATTAAGCGGATCAAAAGTTATAAGGGGGGGACAGACAGACACACAGACACACAAAACTCACATAAAATGTTTTACTCCGAATTCTGAGAAAATCCATGTATGGGAACATATATGCTGCGAGGCCTCTAGTTAGTGTTATTAGCATGCAAAAGTCCACTACACCATACAAAATTTTCCTTCGTACACGCATCTTGGCTTAATAATGTCGATTCATTAAGAGAATTGAATTCTCATGAACGAATCGACAGTTGGATAACAATAAATAAGTCATTTAGGAACGCCAAAGAATTTTTTTTTTACAAAAGAATGGATACGTCCTTAAAACAAGTACATATACCTACATCCTCATACATTCCCTAAACTAAGCATAAATGCTTGCAATATAGGTGAACGAAATAGGTCATGGCTCTGCCACCACCCATCTAACAGTCATTATGAATATGTTTATGCAATGGCACAGTAACGAGATAAAAAAAATTATATACATAATATTTATTGATAAGCGGTGATAGCCCAGCGGTAAGGTCGTCGCCTCACATGCGTAAGGTCGACGGTTCGAATCCGGGCGGGGCACGCACCTCTGGATTTTCAAAGAAATCTATGTGCGGATTTATATCACTAGCTATGTGTTACCATGGTCCAATTTGTCTGGTTCCCCTTTCCAAGGATTACGAAGGTCAGATGGCAGTCGCTTCAATGTAATAACCAGACTCGCCAATTCCAGGATCATGGTCAAAGCGTACCTCGATAGAAATGGGACAAAAGCGCTAAGGGAAAAGAAGAAAGAAGAAGATATACATAAATATTTATTATTATTATTTTAAAAGCCAAACAATTATAAAAATCATTTTTCATTGAGAATCACCGAAAATGTCATATTTGCTTCTACAAATCGGTTTTATCTATATATTTAATTTACCGGATCCGATAATCCGATCCGGCATCAAGTGACCGGAGGTAGGTGTATAATTATGCCGGGTGCGCCGGATTACCGGATTTCAATCCATAGTCAGGAAGTGTTTTATTAATAAAATAATGAAAATTTGGAGTTATATAATGATTGTTAAAAGTAATAAATCTGTGGTCCGAAAAACCTTATTGTACGGTGGTTCACAGAAAGTTCATTTTTAGCATAGTTAGGTAATGAATGATTCATAGTTTTGACATCAGCAAAAAAATTTTCAACGCGTTACTTCTGAAAAATTGAATATGAACTTTTATCTTGAATTGAATGTAGGTATAATTAAAAAAAAAACAATTTGAAAAATACCGCTATTTCGTAGAATGCCCAGAGATATTTCCATTTACCTAATTGTATAACGTGCCTACAACTATGAGCAGAAAACATACATACATAGGTACATTATAATCTCATAATAAACAAACACATATCTTCACTCAAAAACCTCTTTTCATACAATACATCCATTCATAGCTAACCACGTCATCTACACTATATAAATATTTGTATTTCATTTTCCTTCACAAAGGATAAATTTATCAGCAAGTCTAAATGGTGTAGAAAGTGACGTAACTAATGTACCGTTTAAATCTTCATTACATTCTGATGAAAGGTTCCTTATTACACGATTTGGCAGTACCACAGTGGTGGTGTTGAAGACTGCATCCGACTTGAACAAATGGCGCGATATAATTTATTAATAATCATTATTATACCCGAAAATTTTGAATAATTAAGAAACACGGATCCCTTTTGGTATTTACCTCGTGAAAGAAAATAACCCCCTGGATTTTAAATCTTCGGGGAACAATGTGTATAAGTATAAGGAAAATTTATTTTAACGCGATGAAAAAAAACCTGACAATTTTTCTTACAATAATACGCGACGACATGTTTTATATTAAATTATTTTATTTAAAAAAAATAGAAGTATAATTATGTATTTTATAATTATTTTTTTACATTTTTTACATTACTTCTTGGGCAACTAACAGGTAAAATACAGTGAAACTTTATTTTAACACGCACCCAATAACAATTGGCCACATTCTGGAGACTTACGATATTAATTGTCTCACAGATCCAGACTGAAAACACGTTTAAAACTGTGTCTCCACCGCGAATCGAACCCGAGACCTTTGGATCAGCAGTCGGATACCTAACCAACTGAGCCGCAAAGGCCGACAAATATTATTTAATAATTTAAATATTTATTAATATATTTATTATTTTTTTCTTAAAATAAAAATTTAAACGAATACATTTTACTCTATGCACATTATTTATCTGTATCTTTGATGTTTTAACATACCTATCTAAAGAAAATAATTAAATCACGCATGTTCCAGAATGGTGATTACTATATAATATAACCAATTTCACAGGGATGCCACTTAAAACAAAATTTATCCCTAAACACAAGTCTAAAAACACCTAAATTCATTTTAAAAAGACTCGTGCGTTGCTATAACTTTGTGGCACACTTTGAGATTCTTAAAAATGACTTTTTGCACAAATTTATTTTGTTTGTATTCAAGTCTGTCCTGAAGAGGGAGCGGTCGGCTCCGAAAACTGGTTCGTCACTAAGTGCTCCAAGTGCTCAAACAAAATAAATTTGTACAAAAATTTACTTGTAATAATTAAAAAAAAAATACCAATAAACCTATGTTTAAAATAATATTTTTTACAAAATATTTAATATTTCGATGATTGTCTACGTTCCTTCTAAGGTTACAATTTTTTTGAGGTCATACATTTTAACATTACAAAATTATCATTTTTTTCATTCACGACATATCTCACAATGTGGGGTGTCCAACGACAGGTGTACGGGTGTGCCCTTATGAACCACACACCAGTCACGTCTCACCTAAAAAAGCACTACATTCAGAATATGTGGTGAGCCTCATTGCTGAACTGTGTGAGATGTTATTATTGCCTGTTGTATTTTCGATTACCCGCCCCTTACGGGACACCCGATGACAATAGAAAATTGTGGAAGCATTATTCTAAGCCGGTGCCTCACAGCTTATTTCTTAATAATTATACATATAGGTACGAGTATTTTGTAATTAATGCAACACCACCCGCTCTGCATATGGGGACTCTAAACAGCCCTTTCAAAGAATGCTAAGGGAGCGACAAGAAAATATGCATAGCACGAAAAGTAGCTCATGGTGCCCTCTAGTCTCAGCACCATATTGCAAAAAGAACAATCAACGAATGTGAATAGAAGATTCACACTCTTGGACTGTCATTGACTGTGAGGTGTGACCAAGATCTCTGTAAAAAATAACTTAATGGGAATTTACCAATAGTAAGGCACCATAACTATGACAGAACTTCTTAAAGACTATAAAATTGTCCTTCGATATCACAAATGGGACCTTGAAGAGGCCCACGAACAGCAACGAGGAGCTCAAAAGGACACTATTGGGTGGCAACATTCCCTATTCCCTCAGAATATGTTCCGAAGTATGATCGGTGAAAATAATTAAATCGGTGAAAATATTAAATCGGTGAAAATATTAAATCGGTGAAGATAAAAACTTTATTAATGGAGAAGAAAACCCCTTTCAAAAGGATTACGCTTGTTTTGAATCATAAAATATTCATAACAAATTGAGTTATTTCAAAGTCATTGTCTATCGTACATTTAGGAATATAATGCCATTAAACAGAAATAAAAAACAATTAATATTATTGTTGCCTTCAAAATATGCAACGATGATTCGGAGGAATCAATGTTATCCTTTTAATTATTATTAGTCTTGCTAAGAGTCAACTTTGGAACATATAATTCAAAGATGGCTGCCAGGCGACGCCATTCCATAGATTGGATGCAGAAAATGGCTCGAGTCTAATTGACCGGAAATTCCCTAACCTCAAACACTCTGCGTCGCTCCGTCGAGCCATTCGTGAGGTGTTTTTTCAAACGGTTAACTCCCAGTGCAGTCTACGTTAATACTTGATATATATTAAAAGTGGTAGATCTATGTACATATGTATGTAGGATATATCTATCTTCTCTCTCTGTATGTGATTTAACATGTACCCAAAGCATTTGAAGCCCGAAATTTAATTTAAGTTTCCCGCCAATTCTCTTTCCCTCGTTCGTTTTAAAACTCGGGAATAATTGAAAAGTTTACTTACGTGAGTTAAAAACAATTTGTTTGCACATTTCGAGTGATTTATTCATCAAAAGAATGAATGAACAAGAGTTTATCACTATTTATTTATTTGTATAAAGTTATTGTTTACAATAATATAACTTATAATATAGATATTTATTTATTTATCAAATCAATACAAAATGCACAATATTACAATATTTAAAATTTCGGGGGGGGATTCTGTATTATTAATTTCTTCATCCATTAATTTCCGAATATTTTTCATACCTACTCTTCTTTATTCTTCTTCTCTAACACGACAACATGGGTCCCATATTCTGAATTTGCCCCCCAGGCCAACATGTTTATCGAACCCCCTATTTTATCAGAATACAGTTTTTTTTTTGTAAAATCTATCAGTGTATAATGACGTACACCCCTGCCCTGGGCTATAACCGATATTTTTTGTAAAATCTATCAGTGTATAATGACGTACACCCCTGCCCTGGGCTATAACCGATATTTTTTGTAAAATCTATCAGTGTATAATGACGTACACCCTTGCCCTGGGCTATAACCGATATTTTTTGTAAAATCTATCAGTGTATAATGACGTACACCCCTGCCCTGGGCTATAACCGATATTTTTTGTAAAATCTATCAGTGTATAATGACGTACACCCCTGCCCTGGGCTATAACCGATATTTTTTGTAAAATCTATCAGTGTATAATGACGTACACCCCTGCCCTGGGCTATAACCGATATTTTTTGTAAAATCTATCAGTGTATAATGACGTACACCCCTGCCCATATTTTCTTTGTGCCCAAACAAACAAAATGTATTTTTTACTTGTTCATAATACCTTTTTACTCCTCACAAACCCATGGGAATATAGTGGGGAGTTATGATTTTGCAAATTTTTAAGCTATTTTATTTTATTATTTTTTAGATTTTTTTATTGCAGATTATCAACTAGTATCATGCTGAGATTGTATTTCTTCACAATATATCTGTGTGTGTTATGTACCGTGGGCTATGTACGGCGTATTTATTTTACTTTATCGATTAAAGACTAAAGTACTCATTAGATTATTATCAAATTTTGCAAATTTGCATATCTAATACTCGCATACACCCCATTACATTTTGAAGGATAACTGAATAGTGCTTCTTAATTTTACTAATCGTCAAATATTTCAAAGTGACCCCAATCTCAGGAAACTCGAGATGTGTTATTTTTATTTTCAAATTGTTAAAAAGGAACATCACTTTCATAAAAATGGCATTGAAGAATTATCAAGTTTTCATAATAAAATATTTAAATAAAAACTAATTTAATAAACTCATTTCATAAAATGCTGAATATTTTCCTTACAAAATTTGAATAATTTGTAGAGTGGCTTGTTAGTGAGGAGTTTAGCGTTGGCCACAACCCACTCGTTTATTATATTTCGTTAATAATGTTTGATAATTGTTGATAATCAGATTTATCTTAATCCAGTGTTTTAAAGTTATTTATCAGCTGTCAGTAAATTATGAAGCTTTTGCCAATATGATTGATTCACATTGTTATCTTATCATAGTAAGGATCATGAAATAACATTATCTCTCTCATACATAACACAACATTAAGGGATTGTAGAGACACCTGCTTTACTCTTCATCAACCTATTAATACAATCATATATGTACTTACTAGTGATGAACAAATAATGCAAGACTAAGACAAATAGCTTAGCTTTAAAAAAATCTTGGTTTGTAAGACTGGTCTTGGTCTTGCACCCCTTGGTCTTAATCATAATACCCCTTGGTCTTAGTCCTCACCCATCCGTCCTACATTTCATATATTTTTTTAAAAACTTTTTGTTATTTTTTATATAATTACTCCTCACTAACACAAGGTGATATAGTGGGGAGTTATGATTTCGCAATTTTTAAGGGTATTTTTTTTTTGCAGATTATCAACTAGTATCATGCTGAGATTGTATTCTGAAAGTTTCATCACAATGTATCTGTGTGTGTGTGTGTTATGTACGGCGTGTTCATTTTTTACTTTATCGATTATAGACTAAAGTACTCATTCGATTCTATTCAAATTTTGCAAATATGTATATCTAATACTCGATTAGATCCCATTAGATTTTGAACGATATGTGAATAGTGCTTCTCAATTTTTTTAACTGTCAAATATTTCAAAGTGACCTCAAGCTCAGTAAACTTAAAATTTGAATTTTTTGTTTTCAAATTCGTAAAAAGGCACTTCATAAAATGACATTGAAGAGTTATCAAGTTTTCATAATAAAATATTTAAATAAAAAATAATTTAACAAACTCATTTCATGAAAATGTTGGAAATTTTCCATACAAAATTTGAATACTTTATAGAATGACTTGTTAGTGAGGAGTTTAGCGTTGGCCACAACCCACTCGTTTTTTTATGTTTTTTAGTTTCATTTCATTACTGTTTTTAGATACTTTAAGATTAAGTTACTTTTTTGTAATTTTTTTAATATTTTTTATTTTTGTACATATTTTTAATTTGACTATATACTGATCCAAATAAATAAAGAAAGTAATACCTAACAATAATAATTAATACTTCCTCGCACCCTGCGCAAATGGCGATTTTATTGCCATATGGCAATTTCTTCCGACTAACCAATGTTTCCAAATAAATTTAAATAAATTTCTCCTCTGCTGGTGATCGAACCCAGGATGCCCGCACAGTGGCCAAACGACTTACCGGCTGTGCCACGGCTGTTGGCCTTGAGGATGGTTTAGACACATGTGGTCTTGGTCGATACTGCAAGATTCTTACTCATCACTAATACCTACCTATTGTAAATATTCCTATATCTGTATTAGAAGAGTACGGCATCGTGTGTTCACTTGTAAATGGCATAATTGAAGTGATCAACAAGGAATGTGTGTTCTTCATAGTAAAACATTGTGTGTTACGTGACAATTCTAACCTACCAACATTATCATAACACAAGGGTTAACAAAACTACCTTACATACCTACATACATATATTCTACTAAGGCTGGGTTGTTCCAACTTGTAACATTCAAATTAATTATTTAAAAATAGCAGGTATATCTCTTTTTATAGTTTTAATTTCTTTTTGTTACGTATTTTTTTAAGTAAAATATGTTTTTTGTAATAAATAAAATAATAAAACACGCAGTACCTAATCGTTGTAATGTCATTTGTCAAAATTTCAAGATGGCGGCTTACTATACCTTAGTTTATACGAGATGAATAACTATGTATAACAGAGATGAAAAAACCCGATTTCGGCCATTTTTACTAAAACGCAGGTTTTTAACTATACTATTCATAATACCTTTGTTGAAACAACCCAGTCTTTGTGAAATAATGGGGTTAAAACATGGTCTTTTTAACGATATTCGATATAGCGTGTTCCGTTTGTATCTTATATTCTTTTTACATTGTTTTACGTTTGAAAATAAATAGTTTTTACCATGTATGTATATAAGGTTTTTACAGTAACGAAGAAACCTTTTTGTAACGCCATCTATTGAGAAATGTTTTTTTGTAAACAATAAAAGCAACAGTCCTTAGGTATGTATGAGATGACAATACTCTCGCACAAATGTCACCCCTAAACTGCACCAATAAGAAGGCATAATTGGTAAACGTTGCGCAAGGGCATAAAGTGATCACGTAGACCAGCCGATGATTGGTCGTAAGCCCTGTAGGTGACTTGTGTTCCTGGTACTCCTATAATAATATAATCTGTTGAGATGTTCAAATTTTGTTATAGGTACACTGTCTTCACTATTTTATGTTAAATTATCGACCACAATACAGACCAGCCCTAGTGAGGTCGACAATTATATATTATTTTGTAATATATAACCTGTAGAGGTAATTTTGTAATATGTAACCTGTAGAGGTAATTTTGTAATATATAACCTGTAGAGGTAATTTTGTAATATGTAACCTGTAGAGGTAATTTTGTAATATGTAACCTGTAGAGGTAATTTTGTAATATATAACCTGTAGAGGTAATTTTGTAATATGTAACCTGTAGAGGTAATTTTGTAATATGTAACCTGTAGAGGTAATTTTGTAATTATGTAACCTGTAGAGGTAATTAAATAAATAAAATGTTTTATATTTTCAGTCACTAGATTTTAGCGTTGTATTATGGCCCTCTGAAATTGTGTAGCGCCCACGAAGATTACGTCAATATATTTAACCCTGGTGATTGGTGGCAAGTAGTGGCAAGTGGCAACCCTGTTGAGATATCAAAAGGATGTGGTATGGGAAGGTTGGTAACATGTGTCGACATGAAGACAGATGGAAGTACCTATACCATAGATCGTTTGGTGAAACTATTTTACCTTTAATAATAATATTATCCACTTAATTTCTAATCGAGAAATCATGTACCTACATACAGCTGACATGCCTTATAATAATAATATACCAATTACATATTTTACATACATACTTATCTAAGAAACCCACACACATATTTAATATACATAGGTACTAGTTGCATGTTACACATGAGATCCAACTGTCGATGGCGATAGTATGCATAATCAAAGAATACATGCCAAACTATAAACAACACAAATTAAAAAATATTTGAAGATATTTTATTTTCTATATAAAACATGTAGGTATGTTTGTCAGGATAGGATAGTATGGAGGTCAGTCTGTTTTTCCTACACAGAATATGAAAACAGCATGATGGTATGTATGTATGTTTGGAGATTTAAGTATCAAACTATTAAGTCTTCTTACATATTGTGTATAGGCGACTACCCATACAAATTGTATGAAGTGATGTCGTCACTAAATTCAATTTTTATAAAAATTGTTAAAAAAAATTGGGATTTACTTCTACAATATTAATATTTTTTATAAAAAATTAAATTATCTAGTTGGGATGTTTCGGCTTTTTTCGATATTTTTAAAATATTTGGAAATATAGGCAGTTAAACTCATAAATTTATCATAAAAAAAATATTTTTCTAAATAAAAAATGTTTGAGAAACCCTGTAAATTTTTTGAAAAAACTAATTTGAGATTTTATAATTTTCTCTTGAGATTTCAAAGAAATGTAAAAAAATAGATTTAAGATTCTGCTGTTTAAGATTGTTATAACAATTTTAATATGTTTCTAAAGCTGTTTGCACCTGCACTTGAATATTGCATAGTTTCAAGAAATATTGTCAAAGTGTGGTGTAATAGATAAGAGAGTGTTGGGGAGTGGAGCCAGTGATCAGGATGGAAAGTCCACCCTATAGAAGTAGGTAAGTACTTGCTTCCAATAATACAAAATTTACTGCTGCAGACCGCACTTCCATATTGTTCCATGCAAATTGCCATTGCCCTGGAACAGGGTACACAAACGGGAAAATAGGTACAAAACTTTATTTTAAATTCGTGAACAGATTGCAAATAGTGTTTAACGCAGCTGACGTAAAGACATGATAAAATATGTCGCATACCACCAAAACAAACAGAATAAAATGTGTTAGATATTGTTATATCTAATTTTGTAAATTTTTTTGTTTTGTTTTGTTATATCATCCTCTCCTGTCATTTTCCATTCCTTATCTGGGGGGCAAGTCTGGTTCAATCGGCGAAATCAAAACCCTCGTGATTACCCATATCATGGATATAATTATTATATGAAGTTCTACAATATAATTAGATGTCATAGAACTCCATACGATAATATTATATCCATGATATGGGTAATCACTAGGGTTTTGATTTCGCCGGTCGAACCAGACTTGCCCCCCTGCCCCCCTAGACAACATGCCATTTAAGCTAAGCGATGGTAAATGTATGGAATTGGTGGCTGTCACGTGACGTCACAGCCACCAATTCAATACATTTACTATCGCTTAGCGAGATAACGCTTAACTAAAATGGCATGTTGTCTAGGGGAGCCGGTCTCAGCGTGATGATAAGAAGTCAAGGATGGAATATGGGTAGGCTTGATCTTAAACGCCCGATCATAAGTAAAGAACATAATCCAACTGTCGATTCTTTCATGAGAATTCAATTCTCTGAATGAATCGACATTATTAAGCCAAGATGCGTGTACGAAGGAACATTTTGTATGGCGTAGTGGACTTTTTGCATGCTAATAACAACAACTAGAGGCCTCGCAGCATATATGTTCCAATACATAGATTTACGCGGAATTCGCAGAAGAACATTTTATGTGAGTTTTGTGTGTCTGTGTGTCCGTCCGTCCCTTATAACTTTTGATTTGCTTAATTTACAGAGCCCAAAATTTCTGAATATATAAAAAGTTACAATCCTACAAAACTTTTATACTCAGAATTGTGAATTTTTGTTTCAGTCAGGGGTTATCAACTATTGAAATTTTGGTTTATTTTTCCATATATCTCAGAAACCATAAAAGCTAGAACGCTGAAAATTGGTATAAACATAGACAAATAGAAAATCTCAAATATGTTTTTACAAAAAAATTCCAGGGTTTCTCAAACAGAAAAATATTTTTTTTATGATAAAATTATGAGTTTAACTGCCTATATTTAAATTTTTTTTAAATATCAAAAAAAGCCGAAAAACCCTAATTAGATAATTTAATTTTCTATAAAAAATATTAACATTGTATTAGAACATCTCAAATTTTATTTAAGATTTTTTATAATAATTGAATTTAGTGACGATATCGCTTCATACAATTTGTATGGCAGTCGCCTATACACAATATGTAAGAAGACTTAATAGTTTGATAGGTACTTAATCTCCAAACATACAAACAGAAACATCATGCTGTTTTCATATTCCGGATAGGAAAAGAGAACTGACCTCCATACAGTCCTATCTTGAAATACATACCAACATGTGTTAAAATTTTCAATAATTTGGATTTATGGGTTTATAGTTTGATTTTTATTCTTCAACTATACATACTATCGCTATCGACAGTTGGATCTCATGTGTTACGTGCAACTAGTACGATAGTATAAAAAGTATCATTACTGCTTCATTGCATCTCAATAATATGTTTTCACATAAGAGAATCATGTAGAACTCCATACAATAATTTATTATATCCATGATATGGGTAATCACGAGGGTTTTGATTTCGCCGATTGAACCAGACTTGCCCCCCTGGTCTAATGTAATTATTTTGTGAGTAGTTTGTGTAACATCGATCGACACAGAACAAAAACTCTTACTTTGAGCACTGCGGGCATCTAGAGGCAACGCATTCGACATAATAGGACCGCTCACACTAAAACATCGGTCATAGTAAGCGGCTTTGTTGACTCTGTCCAACTCCTTTAGGGAGTTGTTACTCTGTGATCCAGATGACCCGAGTGTGAGATGCCTCCCAAAGATATCATTTCTTCTTGCTCTTGAAACTATGATTATGATTTTCAAGGCTCTGATTAACTACTTTCAAGAACTATTTCGTCAGTATAGCATGGATATTAATTATTTTAGGGATCTTCTTCGAATTTCTTTCTCCAACATCTACTGTCATTTGCTGCGACCTTCCAGTTTGGCACATCTAGAAGTTGGAGTGCTATTAGGAAACAGCATTCCATCAGGTCGTAAGCCCTGCAGTTGCCTTGATTTCCTGATTCTTCTATGATATTCCAACTTCATCTATATTCAGATATTAATAATATTAATTTGTCAAAAAAATATAATTTATTACGTATTATAAAAATATAATTTATTACGTATTATAAAAATATAATTTATTACGTATTATAAAAATATAATTATTACGTATTATAACAATATAATTTATTACGTATTATAAAAATATAATTTATTACGTATTATAAAAATATAATTTATTACGTTTTATAAAAATATAATTTATTACATATTATAAAAATATAATTTATTACGTATTATAAAAATATAATTTATTACGTATTATAAAAATATAATTTATTACCTACGTATTTTCATTTATCTATTTAACACTCCAGAGCACTGCAAGGTGGATATATATAATACATATCCCATAATGTGGGGTAACCAGCGACAGGTGTTCGAGTGTGCATCACATTATAAAAGGAAGCGCGACACGTTCGTGTATCCCCGGTGCACCAACTTCATAACACCCAAACTGGCACTACATTCTCTCCCGTATTCAGAGACAAATGTGAGGCTTGAGGAGGCCTCAGACTTCAATGTTCCCCTTTATTTAAAATAATACATCAGTGATATCTCATTGAGGCCTGAGGCATCCTAAATTACCATAGAAGTCTCTGAACAGGAGTGTCAAAAACGTGGTGAACCTCATTTATTTATTTATATTATGTCAAATATTAATCTAAAACGCACTCAATAACAAATAAGTTGGCACATTCTGGAGACTTCTCACAGATCCAGACTGAAAACACAACTAATAATATTGTGTCTCCAGCGGGAATCGAACCCGGGTCCTTTCGCTCGGGAATCAGATATCTTACCAACTGAGCCACGAAGGCCTCGTTGAGACTATGTGAGATGTTATTTTGGCTCTTGTTATTTTCGGTTAGCTGAAAACAATGATAGTAGAAAAAGTGGAAGAACCATTATAGCAAATGGAAAATAAATATTTTTATTTGATGTCGGGTATGGTTGTTAGCCACTGGGTGAAATGAATTTTACTATCACCAAGTAGGTATAGTGTGTGTTACTATAGTTTCCCATGCAGTGTGAAGAGTTACGGGTAAAGTTTCATCGGGAGTTACAACCTGACAATTCCGCAGCTTACGTGGAAAAGTCAGGGGACTAACATGGCAACCCTGGTCATCCCCATTCCTCTTTACATTCCCCTTACCCTCCTTCTTCACATATATTTACCACAACAGGAATCGGAAGTCAAAATCACATATAACTGCATGTATGTATATATATCACGCCAAACTTAATTGCAATCATCGTATTTTTAAATTAGGTAAATTGAAAATTCCAATGCATTTTGTGAATAAAGTAGGTAGGTATGTACCTATGTAGGTATATCATAATAATATTGTTTTCCTAAATATTCTTTATTAGACGAACTAACTATTGAATATTATGGAGGATTGGCAATTGTTTTCTTGAACTGTCAACATCTTTTCTTTTTTGGAGTATAATTTTTTACAATTTTCATTGTTTTTCAATCTAATTTTTCATTGTTATACACTTAATATTAATATTTTTCATTTAAAACTGCTGGGAGTATAATATATCTGCACATTGATTTGTATGGACCCGCTTACGGAGGCGGCTGAAAAGCCGCCTCCTAGTTTCGATATGAAAACCAAAGGTACTTTGAAGAAAAGACCTTTTTCTTCAAAGTACCTTAACTTTTTGTTTCGAAATGGTTTCAAAAATATTCTTCCTGGTGGTGTCAAGGCCCTTGGAAAATTCAAGATTTCAGTGACTTTTAAGGACTTTAAATCAGCTAACCTATTTTTCGTATCAGAAATACTTAAAAATAATTCTTATTCTACACTAATTCCCAGTTATTTAATTTCACGAATTGGTATTGTCAAAGACATACCCCTCGACTATTCTGAGACAGACATTTTGGAAGAAATATCTGTACCAGGTAGCTGTAGTCGAGCTATCAAAGCACGCCGTCTAAATTTTAAAGATAAAAAATCTCCAACTTCACAGTGGCTTCCATCACAGACGGTTGTCATTACTTTTGAAGGCCAAGTACTGCCTAAAAATATTTATATCAGTTATAATTCTCTTCCCGTTGAATTGTACATTTATCCTACAATTCAATGTTTCAATTGCTGTAAATTTGATCATACAAAGTCAATGTGTAGGTCTCCATCTCGCTGTTTTAAATGCACCGAATCTCACCCTGGGGAAAATTGTAAAGCTACTCTTTTAAAATGCGCAAATTTTTCTGGCAATCATAATGCTACAAATACAAACTGTCCCGGGTTTATTCGACAGAAGAACATAAAGAAAACGATATGTACACAAAACATCTCTTACTTTGAAGCATCAAAGCAATTTCCTCCTTCGAAAGTATCGTTTGCTGAAAAGCTGGCATCCCCATCTTCAAATTTTGTTTCTCACAACCCTTCATTTATGGCCGTTCCTTCCACATCCCAATCAAACAAAAAAACTGTTTTTACTTTCAAAACTCCAAAGCAAGAAATCACTCCTATACTACGTCAAGACCAATCGCATTTAAACTCAATTTTAATTGCTCCAAATGGAAATACCAGTTCCCAGGGAAAAGCGAACGGTGTAGCATTATTATCAGAACATGATAATAATTGCTCTTCTAATAACTCTCTTGTTGAATCCCTAATTCACACTTTGATACAACTTTTGTCTAATAATAATGTACCGTCCAACGCTGCCGACTTACTCACAAAACTTTCTTTATCATTAATAAATGACAATATTCCTCCAGTGGAATGCCAGAAGCATAACATCTAATAAGTCGAATCTTCTATACCTTCTCAATACGTATAATGTTTCAGTTGCGGTCATTTCTGAAACATGGCTTAAACCTACACAACACTTTCGTGTTAGTGGGTATACATGTGTAAGAAGTGACCGTGATGGCGCTGGAGGTAGCGCCATACTCATTAAAAATACTATTCCATATACAGTTCTTCCAATTTCTTGTACCAACACAAGTATTCAAATTTGTGCTTTAAGATTACATAATATTACAATAATATCAAATTATTCAAGTCCCAATACCATTTTCGACGCTACTTGGTGGGAAAATTTAATTCTTTCTCTTCCTAATCCGACAATTATAATGGGAGATTTTAATTCACATTCTACCCTATGGGGCTGTTCTAATGATGACAGATCTGGACTTAATATTATTTCTTTTCTAGATTCAATCAGTTATTGTATTTTAATAATGGTAGCCCAACAAGGATCGGAAATTATTCCCAAAATTCATCCGCTATTGATTTAACAATATGTTCACCAAATTTGGCATCATTACTAACATGGGACATCGTTCCAGATACATGTGGCAGTGATCATTTTCCAATTATTTTATCCTTTCAAAATCCTCTTCCCAATTATAGAACTCCAAGACTAAAATGTAGATTATCTTCTCGTAAAGCGAAACTCTCCGAATTTTCAAATGAACTTGACGTTGCAGTCAATAAAATTCAAAACACATCTGCAATTGATCAGTCCATAAATTATTCTTACAACCAAATGTTTGATATTTTACAATCAACAGCTCAAAAGTTTATTCCTCTAACTTCAACCAAAACTAATAAATATTCTGCTCCATGGTGGGATTCAGAATGTAACATAGCAGTAATGAAAAGAAAAAAAGCCATTTCAGATTATTGTAAAAATATGACACTATTCAATTATTCCTCCCATGGACTCCCGCTTCGATCTAGAGAAGAGAGAACCCTCGCCATCCCATCACATGCCACGGCTTTCTATTCATCATCATTTACTATCCATGCTGCCCGGTTATGGAACAACTTGGCCCTTGACATTAGAACTGCACCAACGTTAGGTACCTTCAAAACTAGATTAAAACGCGCGCTCATACTTTCCATTTCTTAACCTACATACTTCCCATTTATTTCCCTATTCTTGTAGTTAGTCATATCTCCTCTCCTTTTTTTCCCTTCCCTCCCATAGTGTTGTAACAGGTCTTATCTATGATTTGTTTAATTTTCATTGATGTACATATTTATATTCTTCTTACTTTATTGTGTTTAAATGTAATATGTTTATGGTTTTATATATTTTTTCTTTTTTGTACATGTACCATTTTGTCTCATAACTGTCACAGATGGTTGTCTGGAAGAAATTGCCATTAGGCAATAAGTCCGCCATTTGTACTAGCTATTAAGTAATGTACAATAAAGTGTTTAAATAAATAAATAAATTAATTATTTACAATTTAAAAAAACGGCTTCTGAAACAAAAAGAATCCTAAGAAATAAGAAACGGTCTGGTTGGGTCAGATTCTGTGAATCTCTGTCCCGTGATACACCTCTCTCAAACATTTGGTGTATGATTAGGAAATTCCGGGCATCATACAATCCGCCCATCCAACTGACACCTCATTCCCTTTGGATTTCAGAATTTATGAATAAATTAGCTCCACCGTACACTCCAACTTTTCAAGAAACTTCTTGTTTACTTATAAGTAACTCTCCACATAGTCTCGATTCCCCTTTCACTTTAATTGAATTAAAAAATGTTTTTTTTCATTTAAAAAATTCTTCTCCTGGTCCTGATAACATCCCTTATTCTCGAATGAAAATTGCTAATGACCCATTTCTACTTTTTCTTTTGAATATATATAATCAAATATTTACAAGTGGTAAAATTCCCGACTCTTGGAAAACACAATATGTTATCCCAATATTGAAAAACAATAAAAACCCAATTGAAGGAAATTCATACCTTCCGATTGCCCTTACTTCTTGTATTTGTAAAATAATGGAACATTTAATTAAAAATAGTCTTGAGTGGTTTATGGAACACCATCATTTATTTTCTCAGTCTCAATTTGGTTTTAGGAAAGGAAAAAGCACAATGGATAATTTATCATTGTTTACTACTGATATTAATTTGGCATTTTCCAGAAATGAATACCTGATTTCAGTTTTTTGGACATTCAGTCTGCATTTGATAATGTTCAAATCCCATTGTTAACAAAGAAAATGGAAAAATTGAATGTTCCTCTTAAAATAGTTAATTTTATTCAATTTTTTTTTTCCAGAATCATTTAAGCCTTTGTTGAAGGCAACGTGGTTGAAACCAGATCTGTTTGGAAAGGTTTGCCACAGGGTTCAGTATTAAGTCCAATATTATTTAACATCTTCACGCATGATTTAGAATGTACAATAACTAAGAATTGTCGCATAATCATGTTTGCCGATGACTTCAACATTTATATTTCCGATTCAAATATTCTTCAAGCATCTCAACGAATACATAATTCATTATTTGATTTACAACAATGGCTATTTGAAAATGGCCTTTCACTTTCTTCGGATAAAACCAAATACGTTGTTTTTTCTAAAAGAAAATTTCCATCTAATTTTGATATCAAATTCAATGGATCTAGCCTTCAGAAATGTGATAGTGTAAAATTTCTTGGGCTTAATTTAGATTCCAAACTATCATGGTCTATTCATGTTGATAAAGTTGTTTCAAAATGTAATAGAAATTTAAATGCTGTCAAAGCTACAGCAGGTTTGTGGTGGGGATCTCATCCAATGGTGTTAAAAATACTATACAATGCAATCATTCGGTCTCATTTAGACTATGCTTCTTTTCTAATTCATCCAATTTCAAAAACTCTTAGTGAAAAACTAGATAAATAAGGATGCATGGAATCTACTCCTACTAATGTGTTACAGGTCGAAAATGTTGATTCTCCTTTAATTTTGAGGAGAAAACTTTTATCAGACAAATTTTTTATAAATCGTTTATCGTTAACAAATCATAAGTTGATTCCAAAACTTAAACTTCTTCACTACTTTTGCAACACTAAATCCTTTTGGCGCAACAAAAACCACCCGCTTTTAGTTAAAAGTTATAATGATTTATCATATTTTGCTACCAAAATATTTAGAAATCCATCTTTACCACTATTCATTAGGGTGGGTCGAAAAAAAGTTTTTTTTGAATTTCAAAACGCTTTAGTGCGGAAAAGTTGCCTATTGTAATGTGAAGAAAAACG
Organism: Molanna angustata; assembly: GCA_963576475.1. Classification (NCBI taxonomy): domain Eukaryota; kingdom Metazoa; phylum Arthropoda; class Insecta; order Trichoptera; family Molannidae; genus Molanna; species Molanna angustata. The sequence goes on along the minus strand of OY754974.1, from coordinate 36,178,888 downwards.
CCATAAAAATTTTAAAATCGGTTAACATCTTCCGTTCGCGCATCGTACTTAAAGTTTTAAAAAATTTCAAAAATCGCGACTTTTTTGTTATTTTTTTAAGAAAGTTAAAACTTTTAAAATAAACACCATTCATATTTTTATGCTTGTTTAATGGTTCAAATAATCTAAATAAATTTAATTCTTATTCTTTCTTTTCCGTGTCCGGAACACCATCATATTTTGTTGGTGCTCCGGTGGTGGAAGGATTGGCCGGCATTCTGCCGTTTCCAGGGACGCCCGATTGCTTTTCCGAAGTTAACCGAAACTCAATCTACGTGGAGGCTCCTTCCGTGTCCCCAATTATTCTAAAATTAATTATTAAATTCTTATTGATAATTTATTTTATCGGTTCGCAAAATGTCTTTGAAAAAACATAAATTTATCATCTTTTTACGATTTTTAATTGTTCATTATGCAATTCTTGGCTCGTGTTGCTAGAATAAAATAAAGCAGAACTTGCTTGAAAGGGTAGGAAGACTAAGGCTGCGGTGGGAAGATGAGGTCAGAAAAGATGCGGCTCAGCTTCTCCAGGAGAGGAGCTGGAAAGTGGCAGCAGAGGACAGGATGGGATGGAGGCGAAAGTTAACGGAGGCCAAGGCTCGATTTAGGCTGTAGCGCCATCATAAAAGAAGTATTGAAAACTCAGAGTATGATGAATATGAAGATGAATACAAATCAAGTACATCGACAGAAAAGCCTCGAAGGCAGATGAGGATACGACTTGGTGCAACAGCGTTAAACAGTGATCGGTTTGGAGTTTCGGATCGGGCTACGGTTGTCATAGCATCAAGTGTTCTTAGAGATGTTGGAATAATAACTGAGACAGATTATTCCTATGTTATTGATAAGTGTAAAATAAGAAGAGACAAGAGTTGTGTTACGATGGATTTGAAAATTCAATTCACACCACTTGAGGAAAGTTGGAGTCTTTTCTTTGACGGTCGAAAAGACGGCACTTTGCTTGTCGAAAACTTGAATTCCAAGCAATTTCGTAGGAATATGAAAGAAGAACATTATTCTCTTATCCAGGAACCTGGATGAACATATATTGGACATGTACCTCCGTCCTCGAGTTCATCAAATGTTATAACTTGAAGTATTATTTCTCGTTTGTCCGATCTATCAATGTCACTAGAAAAACTGCAAGTAATAGTGTGTGATGGTACTGTAATCAACACTGGTAAGAATAACGGTGTCATCCACCAACTAGAAAATTATTTAGAACGCCCGTTACAGTAGAGCATATGCCTGCTGCATTTTATGAGCAAAGACCAACAATATTTGTTGAATATTTCAAATTTTATTGGTATATTGTCCAAAATACTTGGCAAATCGGAACCCTGGTCCTTTATCCCATTCTAGATGGCTAACTGCGACTAACCGAGTCCTAAGATTGTACATAAGTATAACAGATCCATCTGAAAACTTAATAGAAATAGTTGACTTCATATTGAAGTCATATATGCCTGTATGGCGGACCAAAACATGACTTCCAAGGAATACAAACATCACGATATTTGTCTGACGAATTACTGCAAGTTGTCAATCCAGTAATACAACGGAATGCGTACTTTACGTATCCAGAAAATGTTCTGTTGACAATGCTTGTTGATGAAGAAAACATATTCGGGAGTTCGGTTATAGAAGGATTTTAAAAGTAAGACAAACCGTCCGAAAAAAAAAACTTAAAAATTTCATACCACCGAAGATAAACTTTCAAGCTTCCGATTATATTGAAATGGTTGATTGGAATTATTGTGTGATGTATCCTCCCCCAATTCTGCGAGACTAAGTGAAGATGATATAAAATCAGTCATCAATTTTGACAGTATACATCAGGGAAATACAAAAATTTCCCTGTCACACCCAGGCTGTGGAGAGGTGCGTCAAACTTGTGACAGAGGTTTCGAATAAGGTTTATGGGCATGAAGCTCGAACGTCGAGTGTATGCACCAAACAGTCGGTAAAATTGTCGGGTGAAAAACGCTCTGACAGTTATTTTTTTTTTTTTTTTATTTTTGATTAGGAAACAAAACAGGAGTACAGAAAGAAAAGTACATGATAAATATAAAAGAAGTATACAACAATATGTACACCCAATAACATTGTTTCACATAATAATAGAATGGTAAGTACTACAAACTATCCACATCAATACAAAAAAAAGAAAATAAAAGAATATGCATATTTAAAAATAACAAACAATTTCAATAAAAAAAAACAACGTTAGAATAAGCATATTTAAAAAATAACAAACAATTTTAATGGAAAAAAAAAAATTATATAACTACGTGATGTATAAAATTTGGAAACAGGAACAGGAAATATGGAAAGGGAGAGGACGGACAGGGAGAGCAAATCTCATATACCTACATATGTAGAAATAATGTTGAAAAATACGAAACCACTATTCATTGCCGCGAATTACACGCATTACCTCGTGGCGAAACTGATTAATAGATGAATCAAAGATATCAGCATGCATCGAAAATAATGCATTGAATCTACGACAGATGCGTGGGATCGTAGCATTCATCCGCAAATTGGTTCTACAGTGTGGAACATGTAAGATGTTTGACTGGCGAACTGACCTTCCCGGGACCCGAATATTCACAAAACTGACAAGCTCAGGCGAGTCTATAGCATCGTTCAAAATTTTATGAAGCATTAATTGGTCGAATAAGGTTCTTCTGGATTCTAGGTTATCATATTTGTGGTATTTAATTGAATCACGATAGCTATCAAAGTTTAGTCGTAATTTGTAGTTTAAAAAGTTAAAAAAATTGCGTTGAATTCTCTCGATTCTAGCTATGTACGCCATAGAAGGGGGACCATATCTGTGTGCAGAATTCGAGTTGAGGACGTATATATGCTGAGTAGAGTGTATAAAAAGTTTTACTGTTTCTGAAAGGTTTTGATATTCTAATTATAAATCCAAGCATTTTGTTGGCTTTTGATATTACATGATTAATATGTTGGATGAAATTTAATTTAGAATCTAATATAACTCCCAAATCACGGATATGATCTACTTCCTTTATTCCCGAACTATTAAAAGTGTAAGTATGGTTGATTTTATTAATATTTCGAGTAAAAGTTATTTTGTTACACTTAGTTATGTTGAGTACAAGTTTGTTTGATTGGCAGTATGCAAATAATCTGTTAAGGTCTTTTGTAGGTTATTACAGTCAGTTGTAGATTTAATAGTCAAGTAAATTTTCATATCATCGGCAAATGCAAGATAATGAGAAAAAATAAAACATTTATAAATATCATAGGTGTAGATATTAAAGAGTAAGGGGCCTAGGTGAGATCCTTGAGGGACCCCTGAGGGTGGATTGAAGAAGTCAGATTTGAACCCTTCGACCAACACGGACTGCAGTCTGTTCCGAACATATGAATCGAACCACCTGAGCAAGTCACCGTGAAAACCTATATGTTGCAATTTTGAAATGAGAATATTATGATCGACCTTGTCGAATGCCTTTGCATAGTCAGTATAGATAACATCCACTTGAGATCGTTCATCCATATTACTTGTGATGTATTCGGTGAAAATTGTTAAGTTCGAAAGAACTGAGCTATGACGTAGAAATCCGTGTTGTTGGTTTTGAATATTGAGTTTAACGGTTGAATAAATTTGATCATAAATAATACGTTCAAAAATTTTGCTAAATACTGGAAGAATCGATATTGGACGATAATTTTGAATTTCATTAATTGGACCAGATTTGTAAATTGGTATGACCAGCGCCTCTTTGAATTTCATCGGAAATTTACCCTTAGAAATTGACATCTTGAACAATAAACTAAGTGGGAAGGAGAGAGTGGTAGCGCATTGTTTTACAAAGAATGGCGATATGCCATCGTTGCCCGCCCCCTTCCTACTGTTAATGGCGTGTAAATATTTAAAAACTAAAGCATCATTAATATTGATATTTCCTAATCCATCAAACGAAGAATCAGTTATGAAATCAGTAGGCACAGATAAATTTTGGTTACTATAATCAATTACATATGTTGATTGAAAATGTTTGCTAAATAAATGACAAATTTTCTCACCCCCAGTACATGATTCATCATTTAAATGCATAGTTTGGGGTATTCCAACATTTTTCTTCTTTTTTTTTGCAAAAGACCAAAGTTTTTTATAATTAAATTGAATGTTGTTTTCAACGGAGGAAATATACTGATTAAAACAATCCTTTTGAACAGTCTTCTGTCTTGAACGTAGTAAAGAAAATTCTAAATAGTCTAAATAATTACGGTATTTCTTCCATTTTTTATGCATTTTATGTTTTTCTCTTATAATTTTAATAAGAGCATAAGAATACCAACAGGGATATTTAGTGTTTTTGATAAAAGTAAAAGGTACAAGTTGAGATATTGTATCATGGAGTATATTGTAAAAATGTTCAATGGCGATATCTACATCATCGTAATCTTCTAAAAATGACCAGTTAATTATCGATAGATGATTGTTAATGCTGTTATAGTCGGCTTTGTGAAAGGAAAATATTTTTTTTAGGTGGAGCGATTATAGTCGGCAGTGAATTAACATTCAATTCAATAACAAGAGACGGATGGTGTAAATCTTCTTTAACTAGAGGATGCTGAGCATGGGTGACAATGCATTCAACGTTACTCAGTATGAGATCTAGGATACGATTATTAGCATTCAATATACCGTTAAATTGATTCAGCTCAGCATACGATGTAGTATCGAGAAAAGATGAATAATTTTGAGGAATGTCAACTGGTAAATAGTAGTTATTATTCAAGTGCTTCGTCCATCTAATATTAGGAATATTGAAGTCCCCCATTACAAATAATGCGTCATCAGGGTGACGATCACGAACAACAGCCAACAAGTTAAGAAAAGAGTTTAGAGCGACGTCGTAGTCTCGACCCTGAGGTAAATAGACACAAGCAACATGGATGATGCGATTAGATGTAATATAAGAGGAAGAAATAGTTATCAAAATGCATTCAGCATCGCAGACAAGGTCGTCCCTGGCATAAGCTTGCAGCTCTTTATGAGCAATTATCATTACGCCTCCTCCACGAGGATGCACTTGGGAGGGAAGGGCCGGTCGCCTGTCTCTTCTATATATATATATATATATATATTGTAAATGTCAGTAGATGCTAATTCTGTGTCAAAAATACTATCGGTTAACCATGTCTCAGTTATGCCAAATAAATAGTGTTCATCATTTAGTAACACATTACTACTGAATATATTTGTTTTGGTGCGTAGACCTCTACAATTTTGATACAGTATAGAAATCATGAATCAAAATAAAATAATGAATATGTAAAATAAGTGTAGCGAAAACGTACATGAATCAAAATATAAAAAATGATAAGATGCAAGTTGAGATTGAAACTATCGATGAACAGGAGCTGCCCATGCATAATAAAATCTAAGAAATTCTGACACATTAATTCAGTTAATATTGCGAGATTAACAGTACATCTTGTAACATAAGTACCTAATTGCTCTGAGGTTGTGACAGGATGAGGAAGAGGAAGGGTATGAGAAGTTTGATGGAGAAGGAATATGGGAGGAAAAGGAATACAAAATATAAGTAACAAAAAAAAGAAAAATGTAGTGTACATAGAATAACAAAGTAAAACTGTAGATGTATATAAGTAAGTACATATGTATGGTCAGTTGGCACGAAATTTGTCAAGGTCACTAATATTAACTATATTTATCACCGGAGATGTTGTGTTACATCTCATGAAGATGTTTCCATTTCGGGTCCAGCAAAACTTGAATCCTTTTTCCCGTGCGATGACTTTACTTTCAAAGAGGAGCTTTTTCTTCAGAGGTGTAAGGTGTTCATTACAGTAAATTGATGCGGGAGCTCCCTGTAATCCGATGTCAGATGTAGTCAAACCTCGTCGTTTCCTGACGGCAGCTAAGAATCCATCTCTCGTTAGTTGTCTAACAAATTTGATAACGATGGGTTTTGGTTTGCTTAGCTGTGATGAAGGTATTCTGGAAGAGTAATCTATATCCTCTTTTTGAAGAGGAAAATTAATTGTATTGGCTATCTTTTGCACGATTTCAATTATATTTTCCCCATTTTTCTGGGCTATTCCTTGGATTTCAATATTGTTCCGCCGTGACCATTGAGACTGCTTGTCAGAGAAATGCTGAATATTGTTGATTTGTTTTTGCAGTTCTTCAATTTTCGCATGAAGGCCATCAAAGTTATTTATTTTGTTTTCTTGCGCAATAAGTTTTGACTCTATGGCATTAAATTTCTCATTCATAAATGACATGCTCTCCTTCATGTTGACCAGTTCATCTCGCATGGAATGGATGTCGCTTTTTAAAGTCCGTAATTCGGTCAGGTCTAAACGGATATTTTTTATTTCACTTAGTATGGACTTGGCTTCCTCACTGTTGATCATCCCTGATGTATGTTCACTGTCAGTCACAGTGCACTTGTCCCGTGAGATACCAGATATACAGTCAGTGCACTTTACCTTATTGCGGCGCTCGACAGACAGTTTTTTGTAAGCAGCCTCTGGCAAATCTCCGCACACGAAATGATTTGTGCCTTTGCACTCTGAACAAGTATAGTATGTTCCGGTTGTAACAGACTTTTTGCATACAAGGCACGTACTGGACATTGTGTATTTATATTCTCCCAATATGCGTGTATAATATAATATAGATACCCGGTATATATAATAATAATAGTACTAGTGAATTGCCCACAATAGGGACGCCACTGTATCCGTCTGGTTGAATGCTAAAGTGCTGTAGGTACCTGTTATGTAGGTGCGGTTATTGTTGTATTTTATCAATCTTTGTTAGAACTGACACTGTATAATTTATATGATGAAATATTAACTGTATTCTCTCTGATAAAAGTAAATTTATATAGAATTAACAACATTAATTCCTTTATAAACAAAAACATGCAATTTTATAAACAATACACTCACTTTTAACAGTCTTTAGCAATTTTAAATAACAGCAAAGAAAAAAAACGTGTGCACTACTATGATGTTTTGACAGATATTGATAGTATTTGTTGATCACTGTTTAGCGCTGTTCCACCAAGTCGTATCCTTATCTGCCTTCGAGGCTTTTCTGTCGATGTACTCGATTTGTATTCATCTTCATCTTCATCATACTCTGAGTTTTCAATACTTCTTCTACGATGGCGCTACAGCCCAAATCGAGCCTTGGCCTCTGTTAACTTTCGCCTCCATCCCATCCTGTCCTCTGCTGCCATTTTCCAGCTCCTCTCCTGGAGAAGCTGAGCCACATCCTTTCTGACCTCATCTTCCTACCGTAGCCTTAGTCTTCCTACCCTTTCAAGCAAGTTCTGCTTTATTTTATTCTAGCAACACGAGCCAAGAATTGCATAATGAACAAGTAAAAATCGTAAAAAGATGATAAATTTATGTTTTTTCAAAGACGTTTTGCGAACCGAGAAAATAAATTATCAATAAGAATTAAATTTATTTAGATTATTTGAACCATTAAACAAGCATAAAAATATTAATGGTGTTTATTTTAAAAGTTTTAACTTGCTTAAAAAAATTACAAAAAAGGCGCGATTTTTGAAATTTTTCAAAACTTTAAGTACGATGCGCGAACGAAAGATGTTAACCGATTTTAAAATTTTTTATGGCGTTTTTCTTCACATTACAATAGGCAACTTTTCCGTACTAAAGCGTTTCGAAATTCAAAAAAAACTTTTTTTCGACCCACCCTACTATTCATGCTTCCATATGAAAGTCTTATTGTAGAACACCAAATTTATTGCGATTTTGAATTTTTTAATGGTTTTACTCCGTCTAATTCTCAGCTAGTCAAAATTCAATTTAATGCACATATTAATCAAAAATGGCCTAATTTCAACTACATATATACAGATGGATCTAAATCAACAAATAAACTATTTACTGGTGCTGCATTTTATCATGAGAACAAAAATTTTGGTGATTTTATTAAATTACCAAGAGAATATTCCAGTTATAGTACCGAATCCATAGCAATCTTAGAAGCTTTGTCATATGTGGAAAATAAATCATTATCTAAAGTTGTGATTTTTTCTGATTCACAGAGTCTCTTAAAAAAACTTCAGTCTCCTTCCATTTATTCAAATTTAACTTCGTTCATTTCAAAAATAAAGTTCCTATTATTAAAACTTCTTTCAAAAAAAAATGAAATAATATTACAATGGATTCCTGGACACTCTGGGATTAGGGGTAATGAGATTGCTGATTTTTTGGCTAGAGAGGCATGTGACATTGGTAAATTCAAGTATGACAGGATAGAAATCTACGATGTTTTAGGTTTAGTTAAAGATAACAGCCGTCAGGCTTGGATTACCCAGTGGAACATTTCTAAGAAAATAAAAGGTCGCTTCTTTACCAATGTTCAGCCTGACATACCAATCAAACCATGGTACTGGAAGCTTCGACTAAGTAGATCATCAATTGTAACTATTTGCCGTTTAAGAAGCAACCATTGTTGTACTGAATGTCATTTATTTAAAATACATTGTAACAGTTCTCCTATGTGTGAATGTGGTCTTGATATTGGTGATTTAAATCATATTTTCTTCAACTGTCCATTAATTAATGGTCATCAGGATTTTCTTGAAAACCTTTCCAAAAAATGTCATGTACCATTACCTACTAATGGGGACACGGAAGGAGCCTCCACGTAGATTGAGTTTCGGTTAACTTCGGAAAGCAATCGGGCGTCCCTGGAAACGGCAGAATGCCGGCCAATCCTTCCACCACCGGAGCACCAACCAATATGATGGTGTTCCGGACACGGAAAGTAGAAGAAGTATTACCTACTAATATAGAAACACTTTTGTTTCATCCAAAAATTAATGTAATTAACATTATAACTGATTTTCTAAAAAAAAAATTAAAGTTGTAAACTGTTTTTCTTAATTGTATAAGAATGTATTATTAATGAGTATCAATAATGTAAATTTGTGAATATATCCGTATATATGTATACCTAGAATACAGTGTCAATATAAATGATTTTCTTTCTTTGTGATTATATTTGATCGTAATGAGAATGTTAATCTTTTAATCAATTTTATTTTATGTTATACTTGTTCTGTTATTAAGGTGTTTTTATTTAATCTATGATTACTTTTTTTTTACTTTATGATTATTTTTTTTACATTAACCTTAATTTTATGATTGGTTAGTTACCTACATTTGTTTAACTTTTGGATTTATCTGTTACATTATTTTTTTTTTACTATATGATAAAACTGTTACATATAACTTTTATTTTATGATTTATTTGTTACATTATTTTTTTTACTTTATGTTACAACATTTTTTACTTTATGATTAATTTGTAACAAGTAATTGAAATATAGAGTTTTTCGTGTGGGGAGGAATTCTATGTTTCAATCATTTGCATTTGTGTTCTATTTAATTGTATTTTGATCTGTTTGTATTAATTTGCACATTGTTTTTCTTAAGTACTTTATGTATCAATTGTATTTTCTTCTCTTGTTTTGTTATCTTTTATTGTTATTTTCACTCTTGAGACATGTAACATTCAATATTGGATGAAATGTCTTTAAATAAATGAAAAAAAAAATATTATGGAGAATCAAACATTTATTTATTAAGCGGCCTACAGACGTCAAACTTGGTTGACAACAATGTTTTTTAACCTTGTTGACAACAATGTTGTAAATAGATACTATTTATAATCAAACAAATTGTTTTATTTCTTTTATTCTTATAATCGAATATGACCAACTAAATAATAGGTAGGTAACTCAATTTAAAAATCAAAGAAATTTATTATAATATAGATATTACTAGTTGCATGTAACACATGAGATCCAACTGTCGATAGCGATAGTATATTATATAGTTGAAGAATAAGAATCAAACTATAAGTCCAAATTATTGAAAATTTTAACACATGTTGATATGTATGTCAAGATAGGACAGTATGGAGGTCAGTCCTCTTTTCCTACCCGGAATATGAAAACAGCATGATGGTTCTATATGCATGTTTGGAGATTAAGTATCAAACTATTAAGTCTTCTTACATATTGTGTATAGGCGACTGCCATACACATTGTATGAAGCAATGTCGTCATTAAATTCAATTTTTATAAAAATTGTTAAAAAAAAAATTGAGATGTACTTCAACAATATTTATATTTTTATAGAAAATTAAATTATCTAGTTGGGGTGTTTCGGCTTTTTTTGATATTTTTAAAAATTTTTGAAATATAGGCAGTTAAACTCATAAATTTATCTAAATAAAATATTTTTCTTAATAAAAAATGTTTGAGAAACCCTGAAATTTTTTTGAAAAAATCAATTTGAGATTTTGTGTTTGTCTTTGTTTCTACCAATTTTCAGCGTTCTAGTTTTTATGGTTTCTGAGATATATGGAAAAATAAACCAAAAATTCAAAACTTGATAACCCCTGAATGAAACAAAAATTCACAATTCTGAGTATAAAAGTTTTGTAGGCCTATAACTGTTTATATATTCTGAAAATTTGGGCTCTGAAATTGAGCGGATCAAAAGTTATAAGAAGGGGGGGACAGACACACACACACACACAGACAAACAAAACTCACATAAAATGTTCTGGATTTACTCCGAATTCTGAGTAAATCCATGTATGGGAACATATATGCTGCGAAGCCTCTAAATTGGTGCTTTTAGCATGCAAAAATTCCACTACGCCATACAAAATGCTCCTTCGTACACGCATCTTGGATTTAAACTGCCTCTTCCTTCAATAGAATTTCATTCTCTTGAACGAATCGACAGTTGGATTATTGTAAAGTTGCAAAATATGTTTACCTACTTTGAATACTTAATTTGTTATATTTTTGCATACGAATCAATTTCGCAAAGTTTCGTAAAATGTACATTATTAGCAAAATGATCACCTGATATCTAACCCTTCAAATTGCTGACGACTGTCCTCAAAAAACTAAAAAAGATTGCATATATATACGATTAGTTATACCAGAGTTGACAGTGTATAAAATTATAGCAGTGTTTATATTATATCTAAGTATAAAAGTGCATGTGTGTATGTAGGCAAGTAGGTACCTACATAAATATGAATAATCTATTTTGCATGTAAACAAAATTACGTATAAATTAGACTGACCTTATTACATGTATGTATGTCAAGTAGTGTATCACTTACAAGTGAATCACTTCATTCGTAATAAGTACCTACTCTTCACACACAATACACACCTCTCAATTTTTGGGTATTTCAATATAGAATATTTTTTATTTTATTTTTATTTTTAATTAACACAAACAACATTAGATAGTTAGATTACATGGATTAATAATATGTTATGATACATAAATTATCTAAATCTAATGTCAATTACATGTGTCAAATACATTTTTGTTTGTGTGTGTAGTGTAAGTAACTCCAATTGTTGTGGCTATCTTTTATAAACAACTACTATATATGTAGGTAGGTTTAGGTAATATTTACAAACTAACTCGTCATTTTAGACCCGATGTAATTTTACATAATTTGAAATTGTTCTACATTTAAAATTCCAAAAAAATGGGGGGGGGGCGGATTCAAATATATTGCTACGGCGCAAAAACATGTTCATCCGGCCCTGTTGGATATTTAACAGGTCATGAGCAGATTGTATTCTGCCATTTATTTGAATATAATATTAAAGAATTTTTTATTTATTAGATTTATTGAATACAAAAGTTTAGCTTGTTTTACATTAATAAAAGAACATTTCAATATTTACAACGTCAATAACTGCATCCATCATTAATTTGACAAAAAAGTAGGCAAAGTTTTTTTTTTTTTCATTTAGATAAGGTTTGGTTTTGTACGTTTATTTACTTATTTTTATTTATGACATACATACTACATGAATTTTTAGGTATTCTTGCACTATATACATAGGTACTATCGCCATCGACTGTTGCATCTCATGCGTTGCATGCAACTAATGAAATATAAAAATTTAATATAGTGCGCCAGGCGTAAATTCGGACCTGTCCAAATTTCAATTAGTTAAATTCTAATACAAATGTACTTTTTCAGCCATCAAATGCACAATCAGAAGACAACTGCAAACGAATAAATCTGACAACTGACAACTGCAGAACGAATAAATCTGGTTTCCGAGCATACTAATAGAATAAATGATTTGATAGTGAAATTTACTGATGATGGTTTCTTGATTATTGGCGATTATAATATGCCCTTTATAAATTGGGAAACAACGGATGTTATAATGGACAACATAGATCAATGCTCTACATTATTGATAAATTCCCTTGCTTTCTCTAACTTAAAACAAATGAATAATATTCGCAATGCTCATAATCGCATATTAGACCTCATACTTAGTAACATATTAGTCTCTGTATCTGCTGCAGATGAGCCACTTGTTAGTGAGGATCCTCATCATAGATCATTACTGCTGGATATTACTCTAGCGGATTCTACGATGAAAACCTCTATACCACGCTCGACAAAACAGTTCCATAAAGCAGATTATAATACAATAAATGAAATTCTTTCAATAACTGATTGGAGTCCAGTTCAAAATACTTCTTGCATCAACGCATCTGTTGAAAATTTTTATAATATAATTAATCCTATTATAGATTCATTGATCCCAAGTAGAGTCATAAAAAGTTGTCACTATCCCAATTGGTATACATCATCATTGATAAAAATAACTAATGAAAAACTTTTTTACTTGAGATTATCGAAAAAAAATAAAAATCCCCTTGACCGCGCCACATATGAACTCTTAAGAAAAAGGCACAAAAAAATGGCTAAAGAGATATATAAACGATATATCACTTCTGTAGAATCGAATATTCAAAATAATGTCAAGAGTTTTTGGTCATATGTAAAATCACAAGGTAAATCACAGATTATACCCGACTCAATGACATATCAAACAAATAGTTCAGAAAATCCAGTTGAAACTGCCAACCTGTTTTCGAAATATTTCGCCACAGTTTTCGACTCATCTACAGTAACACATACCAGCGGTCATAGTACAACTGATCAATCAAAATTTCCAATAAACATTGACAAAAACGTAACATTAATTTATCTTAGTAAAACAGACCCCAGGAAAGGCGCAGGTATTGATGGAATACCTGGAATATTTATTAACAAATGCGCCAACATGCTGGTGACACCGGTTTTCGATTTGTTTAACAAATCACTCAAACAAGGTATTTTCCCCGCGAGATGGAAAACAGCATTAATATCTCCGATTTACAAATCTGGTGACAAACATAATGTAGAAAATTATAGGCCCGTATCAAAGTTACCAATTTTGAGCAAAATATTAGAAAAGATCGTCTATGACCAACTCTATCCCTGCATTTCTTCATTGATCACACAAAAGCAACACGGTTTTATGAAAAAGCGCTCAGTGATATCTAACCTCGCTGTTTTCACTCATTATCTCAATGATAATATGGATAAAGGACATCAAATTGATACAATTTACACTGATTATTCAAAAGCGTTTGATCGTGTTAACCATGATGTACTAATAACAAAACTTTTACAAATTGGCATACATGGAGATCTTCATAGATGGATTCAATCTTATATTTCTAATCGCACTCAACTTACGGTGGTAAAGGGTTATGCATCTGAAAATATAACACATATATGTTCTGGAGTTCCTCAAGGATCCCACTTGGGACCACTACTGTTTAATGTATATGTCAACGACATTGGAAATTGTTTTAAATACTCTAATTATTCACTCTTTGCAGACGACATGAAAATTTACAATTGTGTGAAAACTATATCTGACTGCAAAACTTCAAGAAGATTTGGATCGACTTGCAGCTTATTGTAGATTAAATTTATTAAAACTGAACACCTCTAAATGTTTCTCAATTTCTTACACTAGAAAAATTAATAAACACACTTTCGATTACACATTAAATGATGAACACATAGTAAAGAAATCTTTGTGTCGGGATTTGGGATTATTCTTGGACAGCAAATTAAATTACAGACAACATATAGATAAAATTACAACAGCAGGTTATAAAAAATTAGGTTTTATTTTTAGGATAAGTAAAGATTTCAAAAATCCACAAACATTTAAAATATTATTTAATTCACTAGTCAGAAGTACACTGGAGTTTGGCTCTGTTATTTGGAACCCGCAATATCGAGTGCACATTAATAATATAGAAAAAATACAGCGTAAATATTTGAAGAGATTGGCATATCGAAGTATTGTTGCACCTATTCCACCGTCACTAGAATCAAGACGCAAATGCCAAGATATACCATTTCTGTACAACATATTGAACAATATTATTGACTGCCCGGAACTTTTGTCGAGTATTGACTTTAAACGTACCATTGAGACGCTCCAGACACACAACTCTCTTCCGACCTAAATTATACAAAACTAATGCCGCGAAAAACTCAACTATAAACAGAATTATAAACACATACATAAAATATGAGAAGTCCCTTGACATAGACCTATTCAGTGATACAAAACATAAACTCGCTCAAAAATTAAAAACAGGAATTTCATAAGATTATCACTAACGCACAGCACGCATGCACATACACATATATGTACACTTACACATACACACACATACACACACACACCTTCACACATATACACCCTCACACACACATATGATTTTGTATCTTGTATATATATGACTGTATTTTGTAATAAATCATGATAGTATTGTAAGCTAATAATTGATGTACGGAGATGATAATTGTTATATTTGATATTTTTATACATATATACTATTCTTTGTACATTGTTAGCTTCAATTTGAAAAAATAAAAAATAAAATAAAATAAAATAAAATAATTCAATTTGACATACATATTATTTCATGTTATAGAAACTTCAATTCAATTCGAAGTGTATGATGTGAAAACTTCACTAGAGAGAGGAATTTCCCATCTGTAGGTATTGCAATGTAAATAAACTCGTGCAACTATTATGTAAATATTTATTCACGGTAAATAATTCATCTGTTTCATATACTCAGTAATACCATCTATGAACAGTAAAGTATACTTTTATAGTCAGTAGTCAGTATCGTCGGAACGTTTCTTTGTGAGGAAGGACGTGTGTAGCCGCGCATGCGCGGGATATTCTATATCGATTGGAGTGAGAAGAGTTTCAGGGTTTGACGTTTGTGTTGTGACACTGTTTGTTTATTTTATTTGCCGCTTCTGCCATGTGACAGCCCCGCCGGGACGGTGCAGCCATCCATCGGGAGAGGGCGAGGCCCAGGGCCCCCCGCGCGCGCCCCCCGGGGTTCGCCGGGGGCGCCGCCCTCCAACAGGAATCAACTCGTCATAGCCATCGTCCTAGCGGCTTTCGTCATCTACGCCGTACACGTGTTCGCCTTCCCACTGTACGCCGCGACACCACGCCCCAGGAGCGCCGACCGGACCGACCCCCGCGTCCTCCTGGCCCTAGAGAAGACCCTATGCAAGTCGGGCTCGGGAGTGCGGTCGGGGCGCACCCCTCCGTCGTGGCGGGGACACTGCCCCCGGGACGGCATAGTGACGGTGGCGCAGGGGGGACGCCTGGGCAACCAGATCTGGGAGTACGCCTCGGTGTGGGCGCTGGCGAGGCGCACGGGTCTCGAGGGGTACGTTCCGAGATGTATCTCTCGCGTGCTGTCCGAGGTATTCGAGAGGCTATCCGTGCCACCTCTGACGTACGTGAGCCGCTGCCCGGCCCCTCCGGCCTCCGCCCTGCGAGGCCCAGACGCGTGGAACGCCACAGGGCAGAGTATCGTGCTGCCGCGCTACGCCGCCCTGCCGGACCTCGTACTGGCCTGGCCGGGAGATCTTCGTCGAGAGCTGAGCTTCCGTCGCTCGCTGCGGGACCGAGCCGCCCGGCGCTTGCAAGAAGCGGGAGAGGGGCTGCCCGCTCGGCCGGTGTACGTGGGAGTACACGTGAGACGAACGGACTACCGAGGGTACCTGTGGCGGACGAGAACGGCACCACTAGCAGAGCCCTCGTTCTTTATGCGCGCAATGGTGTACTACGAGCGCAAATATGGCAACGTACTGTTTGTAGTGTTGAGCGACGATCCAGTATGGTGCGAAGAACATCTGGTAGGAGGACGGCACAACGTCCGCGTCCTCCGCGGAGGATCGGCAGGACTGGATCTAGCGGTGATGGCGTCTTGCAACCACTCAATAATAGACTACGGAACGTTCGGCGTGTGGGGCGCAATACTCGCAGGAGGAGAAACCTTGTTGTACAACATATCCCGACACTCGTCGCTCCGAGTGGGGGAACTTCTGCCACGTTGGACGGTGCTCGCCTAACCCTCGGATCCAACACCTACGAACTGCAATTCACACTCGAACCAATGCCCTGAAAGTAACAGAAAGAAAACAGTATGATTTTAATTATATCCTGGATACCTTCATGATAAGATGTTGGCATTCATTGTCTGTGTGACGATTTCATGTCTATTTACTAATTATTATATCCCATATCTCACTTCATATTTAAATTTTGAGAAATATCTAGTTTTTTATCCATTATAGTAGGTATCTTTTCATTGTTCTTTATTTAATATTGTACGCAAGGGAAGTCACTTTATAAATAATTAATACTAATGATGGGCCTAATATGGAAGAAAGGTGTTTAATACTAAATTTCTACAAAATGTATTACCTTTTGTAAATTAAATGTGACATCTAGGTGAGTATCTATAATATATAATATTGTTGGGAGCCAAATTTGTCTGTAATTTTATCAATGTTAATATTCTTGTGAAAAGCATATAAGTCTGAACAAAAATACATTAGCTATATTTTTAGGCATTTTTATTAAAATTTTGTACAATCGAGTGTTTTGAAATTATAAAATCAAAATTAGGTATTGTAATAATGTGTAAAATAACATAGATTGATTAAAAACAAAGTATTATGGGAATGATTAAATGAATGAAATAATCATTTTAAATAGGTAATTTATTAACAGATTAAAAATATGAATACAATGAATGGTATTGAATTTAATCTTAGTATTCAAAATGATACCTATTTTTTATTCAAATCAAAACAAAATTGTTAAATATTGAATGTAATTTGTTCATGGAATCACTTTTTCTTTTCTTTACATAGGTATATGTGCATGCATATAATATAATGCAAACATATTCATTTAATTATCCTCACAAATAGTATATAATATCCAATATTCAACATATAATTTTATAATAATATTCATCCATAACATATCGCACAATGTGGAGTTACTAGCGATAGGTGTGCAGCTGTCCATTGCCTTAAAAAAGGAAACACAATGCATTTGTCAATGAAACACCCAAATACAATGATTCACTTATAATATTAACATATATTTACAAAACTATATAATAAAGACCATTAAAAAGTATGTAGTTAATACCAGGGGGGGCAAGTCTGGTTCAATCGGCGAAATCAAAACCCTCGTGATTACCCATATCATGGATATAATTATTAAATGGAGTTCTACAATATTTTTAGATAGAAATCCATACGATAATTATATCCATGATATGGGTAATCACTAGGGTTTTGATTTCGCCAATCGAACCAGACTTGCCCCCCTGATCATATTAATATATCTATTTTAATGATTAAAAAATATTGAAAGTGTGTAACTGATCATTCCAATTTTCTTTACTAATAATTGTTTCATACTATTTTAAAGACAGTTCCCCAAATAAACAAGTGATTGCATGAATATTTAACCAAAAACTTTATCATTAATTATCACCTTACACTGATTGTTCATTCTACATGATAATAATATGCCAGATGAGTTGATAAGCTCTCATCAAAAATGTGTATAGGAAAAATTCATAAAATGAAATAATTCTTAACCCTGATAAATTGAGGTTATTGTACTATGTATTAAGACGAAGCTTGAATCTTTAATATTATTTGTGTCCCAATTATCAATCAAGTATATTATGTAGATCTGAACTTTTATGTTTTGTGATATTCAATTTTTATAATCATCTCTCTTACACTACTACCTACATTAACTTTATTAGCTAATGAAGCGGTTTTATGTCATTTTAATAATTCACAGTGTGTCATCTAAAATGATTCATTAGATTTGTGAATTGTGATACATACATACCATCACTCCATGTCCCTCACGGCGTAGGCAGAGAGAACCGAATGCCAAGTTTATCTTTCCTGGCATGCATCCATCGCCTCATCAACATTCATGCAACGTCTCATACGTGTTCGACTGTTGTTCACGCTTCTAACATTTCCGTCTTTCAGAATATCATTCACATGGTCGTGCCATCCCTTTCTTAGGCGGCCCTGACCTCTTATTCCACTCCTGTCCGCACTGTATATTTTCTTCGACAGGCTTTCCTCATTCATTCTCCCCATGTAGCCAAACCATCTCAATGTGTTCTCTTTCATTCTATGAATGACATCTTCATCTTACATTCTTTTCTTACCCTGTCATACATCGTTCTATTCTTCTTAACAATCTCGTTTCAACTGCATTTATTCTGCTTTCGTTCGACTGTATTAAGATCTAAACTTTAAATAAAGAAAATGATTTATTGTATCACAGAAAGGTTTTTGAACACACAAGTGTGAAAAATTTCCATCTATATTTTGGTTTATATTTCTGAAATCCTCTGACTTCATTATTTGATAAAAATAGAAAATTTAATTTGGATCGGTTGAAGAATATGGGAGAAATGTTTAAGTAAATTTCACTTAAATCTCGGAATGAAAAATTCTATTTTCGCCTCACCTTTGAAGGGCTGTTAAATAAAAACCATTGAAATTGTAGAAAAATTAATAATATAGATCTTCCCAGCTATATAAAAGACACTCAAATTCGATTCCAATTTCGAATTTTCGCTTACAACTTCCTACCTGTTGCCTACGTACATTCAAATTACTATAACAATTAAAACCTACCTACTGCCTTATCCACTATTACAAAGGTATGTTCTTGTCGAAAATTTTAAATTGGATTTGATAGTAAAGAGCTGGTTGAATTGACACATGTTTACCCATAAACTAACTTATTTCTATTGGCATAATGTAACATACCACATTTAACTTGTCTTTAATACATATTACATTTAACTCATCGTTTATCAGATGATTTCTATATTTCTATACTCTAATGAACTTTTAGTTCATTTCTAACGAAGAATCCAATTAAGAAAGTATCGTCAAAAAATGTATTACCAACATTTTGTTTATATTTTTCAAGTAACTGAATAAAAAAATCTCTTTTGTATGTACCTACTTAAGTGTAATATGAAGTAAGTCTTTTTGTTTAATATCTAGTGGGCCCAACACAAGTATATTCATATTATAATTAATTTGTCAGTGTGCTGTTGTAATGTAATGTATAATGTCATATTGTGTGATCACACTGAATATTTGTGTGCCAAAATATAACTTATTATAAATTTGTATGTATTTATAAATCTGTGTATTGTCTATTTTTTCTACTTCGTGTATTGGTGTCTTGTGTCTAAATGTGATGAAAAAAAATTATTTCTACAAAATTTTTACATATTCTTATATTATTAAATTATTATGAATTATTTTACTAAATGCATATTATTAAAACACAACAATATTTCTATATATGACAGATATAAATTACGGTTCGATTTATTTATTTAAATATTTATGTATCTTGTTGTGTAAAATATTTAATATATTCATGTGGCATTTTTACTACTCACTTATCTTAAGTACCTACACAAAATTAAATCATTATTTGTTTCTTATTATGCTGTTAAAAATAGTGTTGTTTTATTTCATATCTTTATTTATGTCCAAGTACCTACAGTTATTTGTGAAGTTGTAGTGTATTTTTTGTGTAAGTACATCTGTGTTCTATCAAATTATCCAACAACTTAATCTAAATGAAAAAATGTAACTTATTGATTAAAAAAAATAGGCTATGTTTCTCAAACAAAGATTAAAGTAAAAATATAGTTAAAATTTGATTTCATAAAATTGTTATACTTTTGGTTGTTTCATTGAAATCTAATGCCGTTAAACGACTCAATTTTGAACAATTTTATGAAATCAAAATATTTTGACTATACTACTACCAATACTTTTGTTGAAACAACCCTGCCTTGTTGTCAAACCTTCAGCTTCGACTAAAATCTGACCTTTGGTCGGACCCTAGTTATAATAACAATAAATTATTACATATTATCAAAAGAATTTGATTGCATTGCATTAATTTATAACTACATGTCAGTGCCATATACATAATACCTACATGTAATTACATTTTCTTCTTTTGAATTTATGTAATTTATTTAGTCGCTGTATGTAATTTAAAAGTAAACTTCGTGGTTATGTTGATATGATTGGTTTTAGTGTTGTTATGCATTAAAAACAGAATATTCCCTGCAATTTTTTTCTTTCGTAATCTTTGTAAAATCTATTTCTGGTACATCTCCACAAATTGTTAAAAAAATAATGGCATTTTCTTTAAAGTATGTACTTATAGGTGGCATGTGTCATTCTATAATATAAAAATCGGATTGTTTTCTTTTACAATATCTTATTATTTAGTTTAGGAACTTAATTTAGTAATATGGCAACATTAATCGGTTTATTTGACCGACAGTTGTACCAACATAACCAGAAAGTGCACTACTTATATAATATATTATATTTAGCGTTAAAGTCTGACAAGTACACAACAATTTGTAACAGGTCAAAACAGAACAGTGACAAATCAGTAACACAGTACATTGGCATAATTTTAAAGAGATCTATGAAATTAGACAATGTTGCATAATATGTATCTACATATATGGTTGATATCATGCAACTCGCTCATGGGAGTCTCAATAATAACTATATATGTATATACATAACAAAAGTATTATAACAAAAAGTTTGGATCTTATGCAATGTCTAATTTCATAATAATTAATAAAATAATTGTAAGCAAAAAAATAACATAATGTGGTAGACTTATTGCCCGTAGGCAATTTCTACCAGTCAACCACACTAGTAAATAGATTAGTAGCAAGTAAAAATATATATTACAAATAAAATCTAATAAACATTATAATGAATCAAAAAAAATAATAAAAAATTTTATCTAAATAAAACACAATTTAAAAATAATAATGATAATTCTAAAATAGAAAAAAGATGGAATGTGAAAGAATAAAAGAATTGTAAGAATATGGATAAGAAGTGTGACTTTATTTATTTATTTATTTAATATTGCTTCTCGGGCAACTAACAGGTACTATGTCAAATATTAATTTAACACGCACCCAATAACAAGTTGCCACATTCTGGAGACTTATGATATTAATCGTCTCACAGATCCAGACTGAAAACACAATTAAAAACTGTGTCTCCACCGGGAATCGAACCCGGGACCTTTGGATCAGCAGTCAGTTACCTAACCAAGCTTCTTGAAAACCCTTAATTTAGGAGCCTCTCTTATACCATTGGGTAAATGGTTCCACAGCTGGGCTGCGTATATTGTGACCGAGTAAGTGTTGGAGGGTGTGTGGTGTATTGGTATTGAGAGTGTATGATTTTGAGACTGTAAATTCAGATCATGAGAGGAAAGATGGGCGAATTTCTTCCCTGAGGTACTTAGATGTGAGGGGATTCTTAAGTGTCTGATAAAATAAAGAAAGAACATGGAAATTTCTTCGTTCCCGGATTTCGAGCCACTTTAACTGTTTCCTGCTTTCAGACATAATATCTTTGAAATCATATTAGAAATGTACTGTTTTGTCTGTGTACTATATTATAACCGTTCTTTTTTGTGATGTTCTGTTTTAACATGTTTCAAATTATCATGTTCTGATTAGACAACGATTTTTCTGGTCACCTTATATTTAGATGACTTCATTTCCAAAACTTTTGTATGTAATGCTAGTCAGTTTGATAATATTGATTATTGTTTCAATACAAATCGCAAGTTTTTGACAATATATTTATACATGATTAAAAAAAATTGCATAGTTATTCAAACCAATTTATTTATGTGTATATCTATATTGGGTTTATATATGAATAATACATTCTTTATATTTGTTATTACTGTCGGTATACATATTGTGATGTTCTTTTTGTAATAAAATATAACATATATTTTTAAATTAAGTAAATCATATTGTCATTTAGTATGCAATTCTAGTGTCAAACTATTTCATTACTCATATTATATTTTATATATCTTCCCAGGCAACTAACAGGTACTATGTGCATATGTATGTACCTATCATAGGTACCTATGTATATTTTATTTACATAGATGTTAAAATAGTACATTTTCTTACATCTGGTATAAACAAAAAGAATATAAACAAATTTACATAGTATGTCTTATGAAAAAAACAACAAACATTAAAATATTCCAATATCCATACACAAAAAAACAAAGGAAGCACACAATATCTTAGAAGAATTTTTTCTTTATGTATTCAATACTTAGGCGACGAAAAGTGGCAAACTAATTGCTTCCTTCAAGTATTAATTTAACACACCCAATAACAAGTTGACACATTCTGGAGACTTGGGATATTAAACGTCTTACAGATCCAGACTGAAAACAATTAAAAACTGTATATATCTCATATGTCTATGACTATTTTGTATTCATATACCCTGTGAATTGGTGATTTATTTTTATTTTTGACTGAATTATGTATGTTTCGATAAAATTTAAATAATTCACCATCAGGATTTCATAAAAAATGACAATATCCATAGAGCAGAGTTGCCAAATATTGAAAACAAACAATATAACAGTTTTAAAACATTATCTTTCGAAATTTGCTTGCAAGCAATGAATAGAAAGTCAAATACGCATTTTAAAAATATCCAACAATAAATTAAGTAGATATATTACAAACATAAAATTAAAAATTCTTACTTATTGTTCTATTAAATTTAATTGATTGCCTTGCATGAAATGTTTAGATAATCAATTAAGTTTAATAGAACAAAAACTTAGTATTTTTTATTTCATATTTATAATATATCTACATACAATGAAGTTCTATAAAGAATTGTCGATTGATAAACTAAACTTAATTAATTATCATTATAAAAATATCTGGCAACCCTAATGTAAAAAATGGATTGCCATAAATATATATTATATGTTGTGTTACTGGCCTAAGTGTTGTCAATGGTAATTTTATGTTAGGATAAGTTCTGCACTCTGTATTTATGTATTCAAATAATACTTAGAAGGGTGAAGTTTTAACAAAAAATATTGTTTAAGAGGGTGACTGCTGCCAACGTACCTATTTTTTCAATTTGATATAGGTACAATCATTATGAACAATACTAAACGAATCATTTTGAAAAAAAATAACCTAGTTAGTATGGATATTAATAAAGAGAAATATACCTTAACTTTTTGATTATGTTCTGTATATATTCTTGTAGAAAAATAATAAGCATACCCCGATTTTAGACATTTATCTTAAATTTCTAAAAAAATATAAGGTATAGAGCAATATTTTTTTTTATAAATTAAAAAAGAACAAAATTTCTGGAAAAATATGATATGACGTTGCATTAACGCATCAGGTTAAGTAAATAAACCAAAAAAACTTTTATTACGCAATGGCGCTGAATGGAAAATAAAGGTTTTTTAGGTTTATTTACTAAACCTGAAGCATTAATGCAACGTCACATCATATTTTTCTAGATATTTTTGTCTTCTTTAATTTAAGAAAATATATTACTCTACGCCTTACAGTTTAATAAAAATATATGATAAACGTTGAAAATCGGGGAATGCCATTATTTTTTTACGAGAATTTATACAGAACATTATCAAAAAGTTAAGGTATATTTTTGTTTAATAATACCCAAACTATCTAAATTATTTTTGTTCAAAACGATTTGTTAAGAAATAATGATGGTATATCAAATTGAAAAATAGGTACGTTGGCAGCAGTCCCCCCCTTAAGTGCGTAAAGCTATGATTTTAAGATTTTATTTGGTAGCTGGATCTATCAATCAAGGTTCTTTTCCTTGTCTATATCATGCAATTATCGGTATTGGCAAACATCTTGATAATTTTTGATGTAGTGTGAAAAGGTTTGCGCATCTAACAACCGATCAAATTGTATTCTGCGCAGTCGACATAGTTTTTCAAAATGTTTGCCAAACAGATTATAGGTCAAATATTAATTTGACATTATACAATAAATTAACTGGTGTAGCAAGCAGACTTGTATCATAATACTTAATGTATTTTCCTATTATGTTCATTTGTTTAATCACAATACCTAAATATCTTACTGCAAAAAATTACAAAATCAGTCTAGCTCTAATACACGTGTATCAAAAATTAGAATCATTTAGAATAATATAGATATCAAATTTCAAATTACCAAAAATCTATGTGTTAAATATTAGACTTCATATGACATTGGTGATCTATATGACTGATGAAGTAATGGCTCATGCACCACAATTGTATGAATGTAGCTGTATTGACAATTACTTAATCCTGATGTAGTTTTGAAAATCTTGCAACACAGTGATGATACACAGAGTTACTACTACTCGTATACCTATTAAACATTAAATTAGTGTCAGAGAGACAATTTCAAATAAAATGTCCTTACTGCATAATATATCCATTGGTTTTAGTAAAATATACCTAAAACTTCAATATATTGAAATGAGGCATTTTTTCAGATTGTTTTTGACGGTCTGGGGGCCTAGACAACGTGTCATTTAAGCTAAGCGTTATATCGCTAAGCAATAGTAAATGTATGAAATTGGTCGCTATGACAACACGTGACAGCCACAAATTTCATACATTTCTATCGCTTAGCGATATAACGCTTAGCTTTAATGGCATGTTGTCTAGGGGGGTTGGTTGGCCAGAAACACAGAGCTAATGGAGATAGCTCTGTTTTGTAAACTATTTTTCCGTTAAGTTTTTGAGAAAATATACTTCATTCATTCAATATTCATACAACGGTCCAAGCATTCATCGACAAAATGTGTAATAAAACAAAAAAATCCTGCCAAACATAGAATCTTATAAGTATGCATTTTTTTGACATATTTATTTTCAAGAAGTTCTCCTAAGTATACTCAAAGAGTATATAATACCTATGGATAGGTATACTTAATTATATGCATCTCCCTAGTTTATAAACTGAAAACATCAAATAAGAATAGATTATTCCAAAGCATTATCCATTATCTATAACAATGTTACCATGTTGCCCTGTATTTTTCAAAAAATTATTAAATCTCTGTCAGTGTCAAATTAGTATATATGTACTAAACACACAATTATAAAAATCTAAGATACTCACATATTTTCATAATATCCTTGTGTCTGTGTGTCATGATTATTAGTTACTATTATGTTGTCATGATTATTAGTTACTATAATGTTGTCATGATTATTAATTACTATTATGTTGTCATGATTATTAGTTACTATTATGTTGTCATGATTATTAGTTATGTTGACATATTTATAATTAATTCCATAATGTAACAGTGGATTATCTCAAAATTTTACTTTAGAAATAGTCAGAAGTTTTGTTAATGTAAAAAATAAAGTGTGTGGATTAAAATGCTTTTCGAAAATCCTAGTAAAACAATCTATTTTGGTATTCAAAATGAAAAAAAAAACGTTAACGTCTGTCTGTTTATAAAATATGAATGCTAATGAGTAATCAACCGGCATTTATTTGAACAAAACTCACTATTCCATTGTGAGAGTAATTCTAGGTTTCGATTTTATATTGCCACTTATAATATAGGTAAATAGCGTTTTAATATGTTTGCAATCATCTTCATTCCTCCAAAATTTGCACTTTATTAGATGCCCAGTCATTATATTTGGAGTTTCAAATCATGGTGTTTTAAAATGTTTCATAAAATAAAAAAATATTTCTAAACGACAGTTACATAGTCAAATTACATCCTAAAGATATTCATTTTATTCTCACATATAAGAAAAATTTTGTCTTTTCAATTTCTCTTTGTCAACAAAATAATATGTTACTGGTATTACTTAATCTGAGATCTGACCACCCTGAACATCAATCTTCTTCGAGGTTGTCAAATATTCAAAATTAATATCAAGTCAAATTGTAAACACTGTTCGCCTTCGCTAAGCACTAATTTTTCCATATGAGATTGACGTATAACAAAAAATAGCGCTTTGCGGACGTGAACAGTGTGTACAATATGACATAAGCCACAGTTTAATACTCTTTCATCAAAACATAAATTGTTCAAATAAATCTATAAATATTATTTTTGAAGCTTTAATGAAAAAAAATCATGGATTCTATAACAGATGTAGAGGCATTAGTTTTGACATTTTCGTGTCAAAATTATAATAAACTCAGCTTTTTTAAAATTTTATACTGTCCAATATCAGATAACCAATTAAATTTTGAAAATAATGCATGATATTTGGCCTAATAAAATGCTCAAATTTCACTAGTTCGAAATTTTATCAATAAATATAAGTTCGAAATTCGCTAACCAAAAAAAGGGGGTTTTTAAAATTGAAATGTCAATAGTGAATATTTTGCTAGATCATCATTACATTTGTCTTTTACAAAATTGACTCTTATTTAAGAATATTACTTTCATATTTATTAACTGACTGTACTTCATAAACTGTGATGTTGAAAATTTTTCGAAAAGCTTACTGTACCTAATTAAGTCTTGTGGAATATTTATTTACAGCTGATATTTTTTACAAAAGCATTATTTTAATATCCATATAAAATATTATTTTTGTTAAGATGTACAGGTTCATAAAAATGTAATGTAGGTATCAATACTTTATCATCCAGTTATAATTTTTTTAATCCAAATCTATTCATAAAATATTTATAAGATTTTTTGTTATAAACTTGTTTATTTATGTACGTTTATATAATATATGAAGGGTTATTTTCTAGGGTAACCCGCATATGTCTTGAGAAGAAATCAAATGACAATTGGATTTCGACTTCTGAGTTGAAGGGTTGTGCTCGCCACCAATCCAACGGAAAATATCAAATGAAGACATCATTACAGGAATAAAATCCGCGATACATAAATTAAACGATAATATAGCTGAAATTACATTCTTAGAAAATCACTTCCGCCTAAAAGAAACATGACAAAAAATGAAGCTTGGTCTTAAAGAACTATGTATAAACAAAGATATAATTATAACGGTGCCACTATTTTTACGACCGGAATTGGCGGGAAAAGCGTTTTCCCGCCAAAAAGTGTCTATTTACACGACAAATTTTCTGACGTCGTCTATGTTTTTAGGTCATTTATAACCATAGAAAGTGCAGATAAATCAAAATACAAAAATATTTACCTTTGTCATTTTTTCAATGGTCATAAAAATGCATCATGGAAACCAACTTGAAGAAAAAATAAATAATATTGGCATCTTATTACATTTACTTAATTTTATAAATCATTTTTTCATCGAGATCTACAATTATAACAAAGTATAAACAAAGGTTAATATTTTTATAACTTGATTTATCTGCGTTTTCTGTGGTTATTTTTGGTTTTCGTCTATGGTTGAGTCGTGTAAATAGTCGTAGCCTGATTGTAATCCATTCACATACCTCGAAAAAACAACAACATCGAATTTAAAACGAATCACCAGTAGCCAGTCAAAATCTTTTAAGGCAAAGAAAGGTGGGGAAAACCCATCTACACCCACCGTTTAAACATTGGCTTCTCAATATTCACTTTGTGCTAGGTTCCCTGCTCAAACGGACGTGCTTGCACTACCCATGAGACGGAAATCTACTAACAATCCCCTAAGGATTCCTAGTGAGATCCAGGTAATCGTCAGTTGAAAAAAGATCCTTCCGAGGATCTGATTTTGACGCGGGTTATCCCCAAAGAAAATAATAACATTTATATCTATATATTTTTTCTGTAATGAAATCAGTCTGTAGTGTATTGAATGTTAGTTCATCATTTATATTTTTCAGCCAGAATGCTTTGAAAAAAATCATTGTGACAAAACTAAAACTTGTCAAGCAATTGGAACTGTTACTTTTATACACTTACAAATATCAAATAGGTGTATTATTCATTTCTTAGGCCTAGTCTAAACAGATAACATTGTCTTTCAACTATATTGATATAACAACAGATAACAAAATATCTTGTATTAAAATTTAATGTTGAGAAGTTGCAACAAACCAAAAAATAAAACATCAAAAATGTTTTGCACAAGTATAATTGTTATCCCATGAAAGTATGATACTAGGTAATCTTGAGTAATATTTTTAAAATAGGACTTATCACTGAAACTGTTGCATTGTATAATTTTTTTCAGAAAAATAGCACTATACATTATTTGATAAATTTATTGAATTGTTTAATATGCACACAAATACTGATTGTATAAAAATGTATGTAATATTAAAGTTATTGTTGATATCCATATTCAAAATAAAAATGTTCATCTCTATTATATCTTATAAAAGTATGTAAACAAATGTTTCTACAAATCTTTTATTTTACTACAACTTTATAATAGTTTGTAAACAATTCTGTTTTATTTATCGCTTACAAATAAAGGGCATTTAAATCATTTTTAGTTTTCTTTTATCCATCCTCATTAAAGTGTACTTACTATATGATATACATACTATCTGGAAAAATTACAGTAACATTTTTTAAATTGCCTAACATTCTAGTTTAAAGCCCAATATTAATTCACTGTTGGATATTTAGGCAATATTTTATAATATTAAAAAATATGGAAGTTTGTTGTTGTAATATACACGGGAAATATACATATAAAATAAATAGGAATAAAATAATTGGTATTCGCACAGAATTAGCTCACTTTTCAATTAACTTACTAACATATTTTCCATTGATAACCAAAGTGGGTTATAAGGTGTGATTGTAGAACAAGTAATAATAAGACTTTTTTTGATTTATACAACGTGGTGGACTTATTGCCTGGAGGTAATCTCTACCAGTCAACCACCAAAGCATCCGGGGTTGTTAAATTTTCCCATCACTTCTATAGTCTGTAAATATGACATAATTTTTAGATTATATATTTTTCCTTCATACATTTTTATTATAATTTAGTAGATATCGTAGTTAGCAAATTTTGTATGAATCGAAGTGAGGCATTTTTTCAGGGGGTTTTTTGACATTTTGGTTGGCAAACCACATCGTTTTTCTATAGAGAATAACGACTGATGTGAATTGTTTTCGGACTTATTTGTCGAAAAAACACCTTGTTTATAAAGATTTAGAAAAAAATTATCTTGGATGTGTTGAAATGTAAGGAAAACTGCAATATATTGCCAACCAAAATGTCAAACGGGCGATATTCCATAACTCACATTTTGCACGGAGTACTACATCTAGTAAGTATATTATATGAAAAATTTTGATTTCCTTACAATTATATGGGATGAACAAATGGAAACATTACAATGAATCTAACAATAACAACTATGTAAATCAATAAAAAATCTCATGTCTTCCGTCTGACTGATGACCGTAATCATGCTGAATACTATTGCAAACTTAGATTATATTATAATTCTATGGTTGCAAAAGTCAAAATAAATTAAAATTGCAAAAAACATGACTTCAGTAAAGAACTTTCATAAGGCAATTATAATTTTCAAATGGTTTTTACTCAAAAAGAAACAATAAAATTTAAATAAAAATTCCATTTTATTCCATTGTTTATTTAAAACAATTTGAGTAAAAAAGTTGCAAAGGAGTTTTTATATTACTTATATATTTGATAAAAACTGTACACAAAAATGAACAAGTTTTGGTGTTTTTTATACATATTTGTGTTTTTCAGTAAGCTCTATTTAATTCTTTTAAGGTTAACTTATATTTTCATATAAATAATAATTTTTAAATTTCTAAATGATAAATTTTATTTCAGCTGTTATTTGTAATGCATTTGATCAGGGAGCATTGATTGACTTTAATATAGTAAGTAAAATAATTATTTATAATATACCAATGATATTTTTCATATGTTCTTTCGGTTTTTTTTAATAATTTCGTAGAATATTGTCAAATTAAATAATGATAATTATAATTTTTTTAATTCAGCATATAAGAGAATCTCAAAGAGTATATAATCTAAATACCTATGGATAAAAGACGCAACTCCATACAAGAAAAAGTATCAGCAAAATGTATGAAGCAAATCACCCAAGTTATGCCAACATTAAGAAAAAAAATGAAAAAATTGGCCTTCGGTCTCCTCGTTATATGTCAACCATGTCATCATCACCAATGGCGCTACAGCCAATCATGAACCTTGGCCTCCTCCTTATATGTCAGCCATATCATCATCACCAATGGCGCTACAGCCAATCATGAACCTTGACCTCCTCCTTATATGTCAGCCATATCATCATCACCAATGGCGCTACAGCCAATCATGAACCTTGGCCTCCTCCTTATATGTCAGCCATATCATCATCACCAATGGCGCTACAGCCAATCATGAGTCTTGGCCTCCTCCTTATATGTCAGCCATAGAACGAAATCATAATGGGTCGGTGGCAGAGCGGTTAGCGTGCTGAGCTAGCAATACAGTGGTCGCAAGTTCGAATCCTGCCTCTACTGATTTCTTTCACTTATAGCACAAGTAGTATTTATGCTAAATTTAGGGAATGTAGGATGTTTATATGTACTTGTTTAACAAGGGCATATTCATTTATTTTTAAAGAAATAAAATAAAAAATAATAAACAGATCACACATACACACCACATAGACCAAACAATAACAAATTTAATCTAGAAATAACACAAGATGCAAAAATTACAAAACCAAAACAGTTACATGAGGTTTGAAGGTTAGGTTCTTAATGTTGGCTATATTTTGTTAAGTTTCTCATGTTGGTATTTTGATTCGAACCCTTCCCATACAAAACTTTGTTGTATGGAAGTTGCGCCCCACTGGAGAATCTCTCATGTAGCCATATAGACTATAATACACTGACAAAAATATAAATAATATACCTAATAACTAGTACCTAGATATATTCATTTATTTACAGCATCATTACCTTAAATTATATTAAATAAATAAATAAATAAAATATAGTAAAATTATGTGAAGGCATCAAAAAAAGTAAACCATTTTAAAAACTTTAATTATATTGCTAAACCGCGATAGATACTGCCTTTATTCAGTGGAGCCTCGGCGTAGGTACATAGTTGTGTAAATGTGTGCACTGGTTAAAGAGCTATCGCAGTGGAACAGGGTCGGCACTCGGGTAAATATTGCCGGAGCGTGCAACATGGTGAGACATGTAATAACGGAAGTGTAAATTTTTAATCTATTATTTTATATAGTAAAAACAAATGGGAAAATGTTACATTGTAAATATGATGTTTATTCTTTCTATGGGAATATAATACACTAAAAAAAGAATAGAATGAGAAAAAAGTAAAATGGTAAATATCACTGCAGAAAATCACTAAAATCATTACCACGTAATTGATGCAGCAATGATCTGTTTTGTCTCGGAGAGTCAAGTCAGCTACTTGAATCATGGAGTTGTTAGACTCCCACATACTCGTTTTTGTACTAGCTATCTTCATCAGTTAGGGATTTTCACTTAAAAAATATATAGATATTTTTATTTGATGCAATACATCAAGACTGTGCATCGAAGTTTTTCGATGAATCGGTTAGAAACCGATGTTTTAATCAAAGTCTCTAAGATGGAAGTTTTGTTTAACAATATTTGATATCAGTTACAGTGTAATTTATGATACAAGATCTATTTATTTTCATTATTATTACTTAATCCTTTATTTATTTTAATCACGTTGTACAATAGAACATTTATGTGAGTGTGCAGAGCGCAAATTTGTGTCTTTTTGCTTGGAAAAGGCTCAAGAAGGTTGATGATAACTATATGAACCTCACTATGACAAGCCTTTATTGAGTTTAAATAAATTCCCATTTAGTGAGCGACATAGTTGACAAACAAAGCGACATAGATGGGTACTTAAAAATACCAAAAAAAGAAATAAAAAAAAAGACAAAATGTATTAGGGTGACTCTATGTTTATTACAAATCAAACTAAATAAATTATTATTCAATGAATGAAGTTGGTCTGGTTGATGTCTGCAATAAAAAATTTTGTTGCAGATCAAAATAGGAAAGTCAAGAATAGGTTATTGTTTTGGTGTTTTGATTTCACCTACACGAGTATTGACAACTAACAAATGCAGTTTACGCATTCAAAATGAGACAAGTGTGAGAGGATTCAATCTGGGTGAATTAAATATAGCACTGAAACCGCGTGAAATTAAATATGCTATGCGACAAAAGGTTTTCATTTCTGACAAAATAGATCCACTTGTCATTTTGGAATTGGAAAAAACCAAACGCAAGCTTGACATGCCGTATGGTATCCACATATCGGATGTTTTAAAAATGGATGGACCGACTAGGATGTCAGTAATAATTCCAAGCCATGACTGCAAAAACATTGAGGTAAGATTCAAGTCACATATTATATGTGTTCATTTTATTTGTTGTCCAACTAAGTAGATACCTATAACATTCAATATAAATTGCATAGAAAATATGTCAATCATACCTATTATTAATAATTTTTTTATGACTAATATTTTAACATTTTAATAAAGACAAAGTTGAAATATTATAGGAGAACCAGGAACTAAAGGCACCTACAGGGCTTGCGACCTGTCATCGGCTGGTTTTCATGATCACTTTACGCGCTTGCACAACATTCACCAATTATGCCTTCTTATTGAGTTCCCTTTCAAGGCAAAAAAAACTTATAATTCTGGCCGCGGTTCGGGGGTGACATCTGTGCGAAAGCATTGTCACCTAATGTGTAAGGACTGTTGCTTTCATTGTTTACAAACCAATTTCTCAATAGATAGTGTTACAAAAAAAGGTATTTGTTTCATAGATGACGATGGTTTTTTTTTAGCTTATTTGAAACAAACAGATTTTCATGATTAAAATGTAGGTATAGAGCTTTAAAAAATATTGGATTAATAGGGAACTCAATAAGATGTCATAGTTGGTGAACGTTGTGCAAGTGCATAAAGTGATCAAGTAAACTAGCCGATGACAGGTCGTAAGCCCTGTAGGTGCCTTGAGTTTCTGGTTCTCCTATAATATTCCAACTTGGTCTCTATTGAGATATTATAAAATTTGTCATAAAAAACTAAATACATACAATCCTAACCAACCTATTCCAACCAAACTTTTTAACTATAGGTACTACTTACGTCATCCACCCGTAGAGGTTCTGAGCATGAATAGTTTCAAATGGGTGTGAACATTAGGCTATCCATGACTGTTTTTGTGACCAGCAGGGGCTACTCATGAAGTTGATTACAGTTAAATTTAGATCAGATTCAGACTTTAGCAATCTTTGGGGTTAAATTAATTGAATAATAATATTAATTTTTACAACAATTAATGACAATTTCAAACTAAACATTGATATTAACATTTTTTATGATTAAATGTAGAGAAAGATAAGGATTGGATTATAATTGAGTACTGATTTATACATTTTTAAAAATAAGGCAAGCTAAGAAAGTATTAAGAACGTTATATTAAACATTTTTAAGATTAATACAAGATAAGAACATACTAAGAATGATTCCTTTTGATTTTGATTTGATTCCCAAAAGAAGACAAATTAGTTAAAAATTATCTTACTAGATAGTTGAATGAAATTGACATCTTGCAATAATTAACTTCATAATTTCTTAGATTGCAAGAAAGTATTTACTATAGATATATTATACCAGTGGATTACTCAGAAGTAATCCTTTCATAAACAATAATTATTGCCTAATTAATCACAAAAAATCTTAAAATGATAAATAAAACATTCAAAGTTAAAATTGTTAATAAAAATTCAAAGAAACATATTTACATAATAAAATATTAATATAATGTTACAATCATGAAGGTATGATAGTAGTTACAATATTGTGACTGGTTCATATCATATTTTTAAATCAATTTTGTTTTCACAGATAACAATGGAAGATTCAAAACGTAAACATAGAAACATAAAACAAGAAGGGCCTTTGAGTTATAACAAAGACATGGAACAAGAAGGACCTTTGCGTAACAACACAGACATAGTACAAGAAAGGTCTTTGAGTAATAACACAGTCATAAAACAAGCATGGCCTTTAAATTATAAAACATACATGGAACAAGAAGAACCTTTGCGTAACACAAATATAGAACAAGAATGGTTTTTGAGTAATAACACAGATATAGAACGAGAAGGGCCTATGAGTTATTATAACATAGAACAAGAAAAGTCAGAAATAAAAGTTAAAAGAGACTTATGTTCACAAAAAAGACCTGATAAACTTGAGGTACCAATATTTTGTAGTCAATATTTTTCTAATACCTATATCAATAAGCATTGAAATACAGTATATTTATTTATAAAGATAACCTATTTATTACCTTAGGACCCATATGGAACTTAATGAGGTTCTAGCGTTAAGAACCATTTGGTACAAAGTCTTCTTTCTTACGTGTGCACAGCAACACACTCCACAAGGAGATGGTGTGGCATTTCCTCTCCCTCTACAGAATCTGCATGTGCCGTTTTCTTCTGGTCCTATTTCCCACAGATATTCCTCAATTCTACAATATCCTGTGAGGAACTGTCATGGTTTTTAGGGCTAATCTGCCGAGGCTCACACGCATGTCTTGATTATAACCTTTTTTGAATCTATGTAATAAAACAATTATACAAACCAATTTTTTCAATGTGCTCCTTCAATTTTTTTGGAATAACTTGTACAGATAATATTAATAACTGATATTATTGTAACTTCACTTTGTCCACACTTTGTTTTTATTTGTTCTGCAAATGAGAAGATTTTTCTCTGTGTTTTAGTTCTAAACTTGTTGTATTTGGAATAGAATTTTTTATTGAATGGGTTTAATTTATATTTTTTTTAATCATGAATATTGTGCAGTTAGTTCTATCTGTTCTATATATAATTTTGTGTGTTTTTTTGTGTCATGAACAGCCAATAGATAAGGGATAATAAAACCATGGTGGTGGGAAATCTATGCATTTATATTATGTCACTCCTGTGATGTATACATTATTATAATTATTATAGTGTTTGTTTTGTATTTCAGTTTGATATATAAACTGTTAGTCCACAAGAATGTTATGGTTGGCTGACAGATATATTTGAAATACCACGTCATTACTGGATTGATAGTTTGATATGCGTCATCATGAATAGTTCCTGTGGGGTAGTATAATTAACTATATTTTCCAAAATAATGGTGATCCTGATGAATTCCTTAATAATAACCTCACATACGGTTAAAGCTTACGTGACGAGACAAAAAGCAGTCTATATTAATTTATACTCTCTCCTATATACTTGGGAGATGCTCAGTTATAAATAAATATCTTCTAACTATACAATTTATTTGTATTTCGTTGTGTCTTATTAAAATCAAATAATAAAAACACTACTTTTTACTATATTCCTCGAATTGTTGCGTAAAGTATTCTATTACTTCCTTGTGTATTCTAATGAGGAAGGGAATATCATTCCCGCTACAAATTGAGCCATTTAATAAAAAGTTGCATTTAAACAAAGCATAGCTATCGTAAAATAACTTGAACCAGTCACGTGGGTGCGCAGATCACAAATTTGTGTATTTGTGTACCTGCGTGTTTATTTCCATTATTTAATTTTATCTAATTTATTTCTTTTTACTATCCACTTTTATGGAATAATGTAAAATTGTTATTTCACAATTTTTAAATGCAATATTATACACCAATTTTTCAGGACGTCATTATGCATTTTTTTTTGTTTTTAAAAAAATATATAATTCATTTATTTTGTTTAAATGTGATTTATAAATAAAATTTGATTTCAGATGATAGAGAACAGTTTTTTGATGGACAGTGAAAAAAAACTTATTGGAGTTCATAGTTTTTGTCAATATTATAGACACAGTAATTTGGTTGTCTATCACAATACTACTCGATTAAACCCCTTTGTATTTTGGGCACACAGAAGATCAACATGTGAAAAGTGAATATGTTTTTTTTATTTATTTAAATATCATTATTTATATATTCATCTTTATTATGTAATGAACTAGCTGACCCCCACGACCATCCCTATGCACCATCTTTTTATCAGAAATATTTAATTGCTATTCGATAACAGTTTGACATCTTGGACAGATGTTTGCAGTAAAATTTCAAAACACAATAGGAACTTACAACTTGGTTATTTATTGAAAAAATAAACTCTCACTTATATTTTCGATTATGCTTAAACTAAAATTTGCATGGAATATTTGATAAACAAATTATTTGAGTATTTAAAAGAAAATGTATATTAGACGAGGATGTAAGATTGAAAGAGATATTGTGAGTAGAATGGAGATAAATGCTTTGCGATGGTTTGAACATGTAGAGAGAATGAACAATGAACAACTGACAAAGAAAGTATATAAGGCTGAAAAGAGTGGAATGAGATATAGGGATTGACCGAGATACAGTTGGCATGATCATATAAAATAAGATTTTGAAACTTGGTAATATACAAAGTCAGAATAATAGGAGAGCATGTATAGAGTCTGCCCCCCTAGACAATGTGTCATTTAGATCAAGAAAAGATAACTCAATGTATGGAAGTGACAGTTGTCACGTGACTGGCAACTGTCACCCATACTTTGAGTTATCTTTTCTTGTTTCTTTTCTTGAGTTAAATGGCACGTTTTCTAGGGGTGCTGGTTATTTGTGCCTACCCAAAATAGGGAAACGGCATGATGGTAATAGATGGTAGTAGATATCATATTTTGATGGAAGCAGAGGGCACAGACAGATACACAAGCGATCATACAGACACATTGCTTTATTAATTAGATGTACCTAGTGGAGCATATATTATGTACTTACCTACAGCCTCACTTTACAGTATAGAATGGAAGCTTTTTGTACATACTAATTATAAACTTAGTACATTTTTTTTAAATATAATATGTAGGTATTGTATGTTGTTTTAGAAAGGTTGACATTTTATAACATTGAGTATTTTGTGTTTCTCAAATGATGTTTTTAATATTAAGATTAACAACATTAATTTAATGTTCAAAAGGAATTACATTAATTAGTTGAATTTTTCATTGATAAAGTTTTACACAAATATCATTCATTCATATCATCAAGGCATATCCCGCAACGTGGAGTTGCCAGCGACAGCTGTGCTGGTGTACATTACCTTATTACATGAAATAAAAAACGACACATGCGTGCATTGCCACACACCAGTCCCGTCTCACCCAAAAAAAGTACTACATTCAGAATGTGTTGTAAACCTCATTGCTGAACTATGTAAGATGTTATTGTTGCCTGTTGTATTTAAGATTACCCGACTTTTACGGGACACACGAAAACGATAATAATAGAAAATATTAGAAGCACTATTCTGTGAGGCACTAGGCTGGCGCCTCCCAACATTAAAGTAATTTCTCCAACATTTTAATTAATTATTGACATTTATGAAAAAAATATTTTCCAAATCAAGAAAGACACCATTTAGTCCCGAATACAGAGTCCGACCTAAATACTAAATACTAACCATGTTTTCATTGCACAGTCGCTCACTTAAGTTAGATCACGTGGCTTCCTAACTGGAGGATGCTACCAAGTTTTGTATGAGAATCGCATTGCAGAGACATATCTAAATACTTAGCGCATTCGTGGTGGCATAAAATAACATTTATGAACTGTCAAAAAGTAAGGTTGATCACGAGGAATCTTACGAGTGGTTTAATAATAAAATGCAAGATGTTTTCGATGGATGGCAATTTTAGCGACTTCGTCAAATATGTATTTAGTAATTTTGTGAAATTAAATCCACTGTTAAAATTTTTAATTTGAATTGTGAATCTAAACCATCTAAGGACCCACTCAAACACACACAAAACATTTCATCACGATCAGTTCAGTCGTTTAGGAGTTCAGTGATATACATTATATGTATATATAAGAATCTTTACATATATAATTCTTCTGTATGTCACTGAACTCTAACACGGCCATACAAATTTTTATGATTTTTTTCGTTTGTTGATGTGGATCTCTGGATAGTTTAGATTCACAATTCAAATCAAATATTGTAACTGTCAAAACAAAAAATATAAAAAAATTGATGCCTGGTATTATGATAACGGTATATCTTTTGATATATACAATGTATATTGTATATATCATGCAAAAGCATGAGTTTCATTAATATCTTTACATATAATTTTTCTGTATGTGTGTATTTCACTGAACTCCTAAACGGCTGGACTAATTTTCATGAAAAAAATTTCCATTATCATTTTCTGGTATCCCATAAGAGCCGGTTTATCAAAAATACAACAGGAAAAATAATATCTGGCATAGTTCACCATCCAATCTGAATGTTGCCCTTTTTAGGTGAGGCGAGACTGATGTGTGGGTATGCACACATATCGTGCTTCCTTTTATAAGGTCATCCATGAAGATGCTCATCCATTGACTAATACTAGTTTTAACATTAACTGGAATCGGTCATTATTGGCACACTCTCAAGATGGTCATCCATTGACTGAAAATAGTTTTAACATTAACTGGAATCAGTCATTTATTGGCAAATACTCTCAAGATGGTCATCCATTGACTGATACTAGTTTTAACATTGAAATGTTCTACTCCGAATTCTGAGTAAATCCGTATATAGAACATATATGCTGCGAAGACTCAATTTTGGTGTTTTTTGACTTCAAAGTTGGAAAACCGTGAAAAATATAGACCCTGCATACAAATCTCGCGTATCTTGAGTTGATACTTTGTCGATATGTTAAGAGAATATAATTCTCTTGAACAAATCGATAGTTGGATTAATAAAAAGAGACACCTACAGAGTTTACAGAAAAGACCTGTGATGGGTTTTTTGCCCTAAAATAGTTAATGTTTTTAATATGAATTACAGGATGTGCCAGGCGATTTGTGAAAGGTCTCTTCAAACGAGGGGTTTTTGGAATATTTTGGGAAAATTTTTTAGACCATATAAAATACCTAAAAATCTAAAAAGACCTAAGGGAAATAATGTTGATCTTGACGTTGATCTAGATATTTCAATTAATAAATACGTCCAAAATTCAACACCAAAATCACAACCTGTGATAAGAGATCCGTCTACAGCAAATATCACATATTCGTCAGAAATATGCATACTCATTAATATTATTTGTTTTATAATAGCTTGCTTTGCAACAATCAATCATATCTAGATTCAACCAAGAAAATTTGTCATGTTTGAAACATAAATAATAGAAATACATATCCATTGCATCATCAATATTCATGCATCGTTTCATACATTTTCAAACCTACCACGATTCCCTCTTTCAGAATGTTGTTTTCATGGTCCTCTTGTTTACCTTAGAATATGCTCTTCGTCAGGCGTTCTTTGTTCATTCAAAACACTAATTGGAAACTTTTGTTGAGATATAATATTATAATACCTTAATGTAATGCAATAAAGAATTGTCATGTTGTAAATCCTGTCATTGTCAATTTTCCCTTAATTGAGTTTAAAATTTTTATATGAATTACAGGAAGTGTGACATGATTTGTGAAAAGTTTGCTGAAAATAAAAAAATGAAACTCGAAACATTCTTCCAAGAAAGACCTATAAAAGTGAGTCGTGACAGAAAAGTAGATATTGATTTTGATATTGATATTCATGATACCACACCCAAAGTCAAAACTACAAGAAAACCTCCGATCAAAGTTTCCTCAGCAAACATTACGTCATATTCATCAAACATATTATATTATATACTCATTAATATTATTTATTTAATAATAACTTCCTTTGCAACAATCAATCTTGAATAGATCCACACGTTACCTCCAGCAAATACAAAATATTCTACTATTAAAATGTTACGTGACAAATAGTTATAATTATTTTGAACATCAGAATATATCACCCACATGGATATTTTAGAGATTAACATTTCAATAAGAACCAGCTTAACTATTTTGGAACATGGCCATTGGTCAACAAATTAAATTGTATTGTATTGAACAGAGTGGAAATCCATTTTAAAATTAATGAACAAATATACCAAAGTATTTTTCCAGAGAATTTGATTATAATGACCGAACATTTTCGCCGAGGTGACTCGGCATTATCAAGGTCTTAAATTAAACTAACCAATTTAAATCAAGAATAAAAAAATATATAGGGAATTATGGAAGGACAGAAATTGCCCAAATATTAAACATCCAAAAATAATTCTGAGAAATAATATTAAATGATATAACTACACGCTACACAAGCGGGTTCGAGGATTGTCTTTACATTGCATCTTATTTTAAGACAAATAAACTTTAAAACATTTCTCTTTTTTATTAGATTAATTTCAAAGAAGAAAACTTGATCTTGTATTTTATTTGATTTGTGACTCAAGTCAAACAATATTGTTACTGAGTATATACGTTGGGAAGACCACAGAGCAAATTTTAATGTCAAACTGCTACATAACATAAATGACAACAACGGGTGTGCATATTATGGTAGAAATAATATTAGAATAAAAACATATCAAAATTTACTGTATCAGTTTATACTTTTGTGTTTAAGATATTGGTAACTATGTAATATTGTAATTTACTGTGTTGTGATGTCTGGTGTCCGCTCTATGTAACTATGTATAACCAAAATGTCAAATATTTGGCTTGATAAAATTGTAAACTGCTATCCCTAGAACAGGGTTACCTAGTTGGGCAGCAGTAATCTTCATAATAGTCTTTGTGATAAAGGTGTGAAAAATAAATAAATAAAAATAAATTTAAACAAAAATCATCCTACACTACAACAATCACTGTAACTACTCCCACACAGGTGGCAACGCTGTAAATGTAGTAGTGTAGGATGATTTTTGTTTAAATTGATAAGTTTAATTTTAGACCTTGATAATGTCGAGTTAGGCCAAACGAGTTGAGCTTGCCGAAAACGTTCGGTCATTGTAATCGAATTTTGTAGAAAAATATTTTGGTAATAATTTAATGGTTCATTAATTTTAATAATAAATTGTTTTTTTTTTTACTCGAGGATTTTTGAATATTTCTAAAGTTGGCCTTTAGAGCATCAATTGACCTGACAGTTTTACATTTTATATGTCGACAACATCCATTGCCTCTTCTATATTCATGCACCCTGTATACACACAGTCTATGTATGTTCCTTCATTTAACTATAACATTCACAATTGTTCCATCTTTTACATGTCATGATCTATCTCTGTCATTCCAGTTGAAATTTTATCATATTTATTTATTTATTTATTTATTTAATATTGTTTCTCGGGCAACTAACAGGTACTATGTCAAATATTATTTAACACGCACCCAATAACAAGTTGCCACATTCTGGAGACTTACGATATTAATCGTCTCACAGATCCAGACTGAAAACACAATTAAAAACTGTGTCTCCACCGGGAATCGAACCCGGGACCTTTGGCTCAGCAGTCAGATATCTAACCAACTGAGCCACGAAGGCCGATCATATTGTCTTTTCATTGTTTCCATGTGGCCAAATGATTGTTTACAATAATTACAATAATTACAAATTTTACTTCTACAAGCTATCATTAAAAACAAAACATTTGATGCTTATTGCAAAAATCTTGAACAAGAATTGAATTTGTCAATTTAATATGAAAATTCAATTTGAATATGAATAAATTATATATCACCATTTTTAATTATTGTGATTCAAATTTCAATAAGTGTGAATGTATATATATTTTTTACTGTGTATTTTTACTGTATTTTTATTATAATACAATACAAAAACTTTTTTATCAAAAAATGTTGTTTCATTCCAAATTATATCAATTTAATCGAATATTTTTATTAT
This sequence comes from Molanna angustata, assembly GCA_963576475.1. Classification (NCBI taxonomy): domain Eukaryota; kingdom Metazoa; phylum Arthropoda; class Insecta; order Trichoptera; family Molannidae; genus Molanna; species Molanna angustata. Next base: position 36,136,816 of record OY754974.1, on the reverse strand, counting down.
TGCATATGCGCAAACATTGGATTTTTTTCCCTGTCGGGAGTCAAAGATATTTTTTAACAGATTTTTAATTATCTCAATAGAGACGAAGTTGGAATATTTATTGTAGGAGATTGTTGATTTCCCGGTTCTCCTACAATAAATATTCCAACTTCGTCTCTATTGAGATAATTAAAAATCTGTTAAAAAATATATCAATTTAGTTAAGAAAATTTAAACACTAAACTATACATGTAGCATGTAGCGGATAATAAAAAGGAATATTTAGAAACAGATATGACATCAATAATAACCATAGAGTAAGAAGTATATACAGAGCTAGCATAAAGTACGACTTTGCCAGGAAATCGGTATACGGAAAGAGGTGTATATAAATTGGATATTAATGACACATTTACTATAGGAGCAAAAGTGTTTGCTTTTCAAAATGCAAATCTCTCTGTTAACAAGATGTACATTTAATAATAATAATAATAATGAACACTTCCTTGCACCCACCGGAAGTAGTGGAGAGTTTATTGCTGTATGTCAATTTCTTCCAACTAACCAGTGTTTCCAGCCCAGAAAAGCAATATTTGTGAGAAATAAATTTAAATAAATTTCTCCTCTGCTGGGAATCGAACCCAGGACGCCCGCACAGAAACCGAACGGCTTACCAACTGTGCTACGGCGGCCGGCATACACTTATATATTGGTGTTTGTACTACTGGGTTATTCGATGATCTATTCGAGGCTACGCCTTTTGTATAAAATTCGTGAGTATGTTTCGGTCAATGTTCACAAACTGATGACAGATAGTTTTATCTATAATTAAAAGTAAAGACTTTTTGATTCTACATTATTTTTTTATTCTGCGCGATAGGCCTATTTCGCCTTGTTAGGGCATTGACTAGCTTAAGCTAGTTAATGCCCTAACAAGGCGAAATAGGCCTATAGCGCAGAATAAAAAATTAATGTAGAATCAAAAAGTCTTTACTTTTAATTACAGATAAAACTTATAATGGAATTCTACCACATAAGAACTTCGTCGATAATTATGATGACAAATAGTTTTGTTGTATCCATATAAGACTATGAAGATGCGATGTATGATCCTTCTTTGTTAAAAAATACAAAAAAACAAGTGCAACATATTCAAAATGCATGTGGATTTTTGTTACAAAACACCTACGAGAACACTTGTTATTTCAGAATATTTTCAACAGAAGGAAGTTTCATCTCTGTCAAATATTCAGAATTATAAAAAGTAAAACATCTTCCTATCTGTATGACAGATTACAGTGGTCCCGTGATATTCACATGCATTCTACGCGACAAAGAGACCATCTACTAATTCTCACCAGACATGGAACCACTGCCTTTGAAGGGAGTTAGGCCTCGCTCACATTGGATGCGTTTTCGTACGAATTTCGCTCGTGCGTAAACGTACGTAAATGCACGAACGATCCCGATACTTGATGTACTATGAGAGTGCTCACACTGGATGCGAGTTGGTCGTACGTGATCGTACGTAGTCGTACTGTGGTCGTACGTATACGCACGAATTGTTACGACGTCTGAGTTCGCTCATGGACATGCTCACATTGGATACGTTTACGTACGAAATTCAGTCGTCCGAATACGTACGAAAACGTCGAAAACGCACGAATAATCCCGTTCCTTTGAGCACTATGAGAGTGCTCACACTGGGTGCGAGTTAGTCGTACGTTGACGTGCGTATAGTTCCGACATACGAATTCGATCCCATTTTGTTTGGATATTTTGCTCCGTTCGTACTTTGATTACACATAAATGGATACAGAAAATTTTGTTTTTGGACACAAATGTTTATGAGATTTCTGATTACGTTATGCAATTTGATCCGAATTCAAATAACTAAATATTTTTTTATGACTTGGAATTTTTATCTTTGTAAACTGTTATTTTAAATTTCTCTTCATGTGTTGTTACCTATTTTTTATAATTACCCCAAGGTTTTGTGATGTTTTGTGCTATGTGAAGAGAATATGTTACTATAAAATGCTATGTGAAGAGAATATGTTATTATAAAATGTTATAAAAAAGATAATTTTGTCTATATATATTACAATTGTCGGCCTTCGTTGCTCAGTTGGTTGGGTATCTGACTGCTGATCCAAAGGTCCCGGGTTCGATTCCCGGTGGAGGCACAGTTTTTAATTGTGTTTTCAGTCTGGATCTGTGAGACGACTAATATCGTAAGTCTCCAGAATGTGGCAACTTGTTATTGGGTGCGTGTTAAATAAATATTTGACATAGTATCTGTTTGTTGCCCGAGAAGAAATATTAAATAAATGAATAAATAAATAAATGGGAATAAAATTAGATGGGTCGATGGCAGAGCGATTAGTGCGCTGGGCTAGTAATCCAGTGGTCGCGAGTTCGAATCCTACCTCAACCAATTTCGTTCACCTTTAGCACAAGCATTTATTTTCTTATTTTAGGGAACGTAGGAAGATGTATATGTACTTGTTTAACAAGGACATATTCATTTTTATCTAAAAAAAAATAAATTGGCTAACCCACAGAGAGGCTGTGCCTTGTGTGATTTTTGTATGCACGGTAGCTTTGTTGTGATTGATATTATGTTTATGTGTATTGTTTGTTATCCGTGTACCAAATCTTAAATACATAAAATTGTATGACCAGCATCGTACGTCGACGTACGATCAAATTCGTATCAAAAATCGGAGAAAGCCGTATCTAGTGCGCGCACTCGACCAGTATCGTACGTATACGTACGATGCGAATTCGTATCCAATGTGAGCAAGCCAGTGCGCGCACTCGATTCGTACGACCAGCATCGTACGTTTACGTACGACCAAATTCGTATCCAATGTGAGCGGGCCCTTATACAGTCATACACTTCAACAAAATATTGTAATGAATTACCCCAACACACAGTATGGCAGCCTCACTGCAGAGCTTTAGCTACAATCCAATATAGTGATGGCTGTTAATTACACAAAATTAACCAATAATACAAGTTATAATACCTTCATTGCTGTGTTGTTTTCAATTATTTTCTTCTTGTTTTTTTTTCTGATTAGATGTTTTCTTTTTTTTTCCTATATAAATTTTAATTTACTTTAGTATTCTTATCTATATGTATGTATATTTTGTGATAGTCCAAGGCATTGCTGAAAACCAGCTGCACTGTGGGTCTCCATGGGTGTACAGGAGCTGAGGAATTGCCTATGTGTTGTAAAATAGTGCAAAAAAAGTGTATTTTTTTTTGCACTATTTTTAAATATTTGCAGCATATAAATCGTTATTTAATTATATTGTTTCGATTTTCATTCAGAAATGTTCCAAAATATTTTTAAATTTACAAGAAATATATTATTTTAAAAAAAAAAAATTATGAAAAATGTATGAAGTAATCAACACACACTCAATATAATGATAACAAGTTGCTTGTCAACTGGGATTCTAGAATCATTATCAGACAAAATATTCCACAAATTTAATATTTATAAAACCATTTATTTAATAATTTAATTTACAAAACAATTGGTATACAAGATATATAAAATGAAATTTGTCCTATAATTAATTTGTGAAAAATATTTATTCATCTCTCAGTTTAGACCAGATTTTGTATTAAAGAAAGGAGCAAGTTTTACTTTATTTTTTTAATCCTACACAAAATATCAAATCAACACTATGTATATTTATATATAATGTTGCGACTGAGATTGACAGATGATTGAATTAGTATTTTTAAATGCCTTTTGCCACTGTTAACATTCTTCAAACATCGAGAAAATATGAATCGTTTTCTATGGTAAAATAATCTGCTTGAATCATAGATTTTCATATAATATACTAGATGTAATACTCCATGCAAAAAGTGAGTCATGGATTATCATGCGTTTGACGTTTTGGTTGGCAACATATTGCAGTTTTCCTTACATTTCAACACATCCTAGATAACTGTTCTCTAAATCTTTATAAACAAAGTGTTTTATCGACAACTAAATCCGAAAACAATTCACATTAGTCGTTTTTCTCTATAAAAAAACCATGTGGTCTGCCAACCCAAACCTCAAAATTCCCCCGGAAAAATGCCTCACATCGATTCATACAAATTTTGCTAACTACGATATCTAGTATATTCCAACTGTCGATTTGTTCAGAAGAACTTTGTTCTCTTAACATATCGACAATGTTTCAAGCCAGGATACGCGAGAATTGTATGCAGGGTCTACTTTTTTCACAGCTTTTCCAACTTTGAAGTCAAAAAACACCAATTTAGAGGCTTCGCAGCATATATGTTCCATAAACGGATTTACTCAGAATTCGGAATAGAACATTTCGTGTGTCTGTGTGTCCGTCCCCTCCTTATAACTTTTGATCCGCTCAATTTACAGAGCCCAAAATTTCAAAATATATAAATAGTTATAGGCCTACAAAACTTTTATACTCAGAATTTTGAATTTTTTTTTCAGTAAGTGGTTTATCAGCTTTTGAATTTTTGGTTTATTTTTTCATATATCTCAGAAACGACAGTGATAGTGACGACATTGCTTCATACAATTTGTATGGCAGTCGCCTATACACAATATGTATAGTTTGATACTAAAATCTCCAAACATAGGTACATACCGAACCATCATGCTGTTTTCATATTCCGGGTAGGAAAAGAGGACTGACCTCCATACTGTCCTATCTTGACATACATACCTACATGTGTGATATAGAAAACAAAATATCCTAAAATATTCAATAATTTGGATTTATAGGTTTATAGTATGTCCAATTCTGATTCGTTTCAGAGTGCGAAGACGTCTAAAATATCGGGCAACCGTGGATAAAAGGATTTAATCCGCGCGGTGTGACGTAATGAGTCCCATATAAATGCAGTCAACTTTTTGACATTTCTCATATACTAAAATTCCGTATAAAATTTTTAGTCGAATCTGAATAGGGCCTAGTTTGGTACTTATTCTTCAACTATACATACTATCGCTATCGACAGTTGGATCTCATGTGTTACATGCAACTAGATAATAAAAATTTATGGCTTGAATGAATGCACTGAACAGTTTGACTGCCCATATCATTATTTTTTTATTTAATTAATTCTGGGAACAGACAGTTATACAAAATTTGTAAGAAAACATATTGATACCGGGCCTCCTTAGACGTCGGTCAAGAGGTGCTTAAAGGGGGAGGGCGTTCGCCAACAAACACCAATTCAGGTTCACACACAATTTTTATTTCAGCTTTCACAAAGAATTAACACAAAGAAACAACAAAACTCCAGATAAAAAAATGTTAAATGATAAAAGTTCTCAGTTTAAACAATTTGTCAGCCTCGACGTTCACAACAGAGTAACACAAAAAGAAAGTTCACCAGTTCGCAAAAGTTCCATAAAACAAAATGTCTTCACCAAATTATTCTCAGCTTAAACAATTCTCGCAGATAAAAGTCCACAACAGAATAACACAAAGAAATTCACCAGTCGTTAGTTTCTGTTCGTCTCCGGTATTTCGTCTTCTCTGTCTTCCTGGTACTGCCACCGCCGTGCACACGTACCGCTCCTCTTCAAACAAAATCTGACTTGTGCCGCCACCGCTGTGCGCACGTACCGCTCCAAAACCTCCTCCTGGTCGTCCGGACTCCTCCTTGTTGACTGACACCCGGTGCGAAAACCGGTCTGATCTTAACCGGCCCACCGGTCCGTCGCCGAGCAGGTACCAGTCGATCGCCGGCGGGCTCTGATTGGTTAATCGCCCCGGCGTTCCTATTGGATGAGCTGTCCATTAACAACATGTCACCGCGACATTGGTGTTGCAGTGAGGTGTCCCGTCACTGAACATAGGCGTTGAGCACACTCTGTCACGGCGATTGGTATCGATATAACACAATATATTATACACAAAACCAGTAAAGTTCCCTGTGTTTATACAATCAAATACATATATCAAATCTTGGTAATACGAATACAAACCTTTAGATACATAAAATAAAAAATACTTTATGTATGTAAAGGAAACAGGAAATGAGAGTGAATAGGGAGATAGGAATAACCTCCAAGATTTTTCAATTTACACCTTGATCAATTACACCAACAACAGCCTCACTTGATACCAAAATTTACCAATGTTATCATGAAAAATATCCAGGGTTTGCGAATTATTTAATTTGTTGTAGTTGGTTGTTAAACTATTTATGGATGTATTTTTTATGATATTGGTTCACAGGCATTTTACAAAAAAGCAGATTGTTTGATCGAGTGTGACGCTGGGGGCGATTGCGATTTATTTGCTCAAGTAAGTACGAAGAATCAGTTATGTCGTATAGGAAGTTTGTGAATGTTTGTATCTGATGGTATGATTCAGATTCACGGTAATTATTAAATGAAACATTTTATCGAAAACTTAATTTTTTAACAGATTTTTAATTATCTCAATAGAGACGAAGTTGGAATATTTATTGTAGGAGAACCGGGAAATCAAGGCACGTACAGGGCTTACGACCTGTCATCGGCTGGTTTACGTGATCACTTTATGCGCTTGCGCAACGTTCACCAATTATGCCTTTTAATGAGATCCCTATCAATTCAATTTTGAAAGTTCTATATATTGTAATACTGAAATTCTTTTCGCTTGAAAATAAGGAATTTTTACTACAGCCATCTATGGGTGAAATTATGAACAACAATCTTATTATTTTATTTATTTTTGTTGGAACGCATATCTTTGACTCCCGACAGGGAAAAAAATCCAATGTTTGCGCATATGCAATAATAAAAATATTCGATTACTTACACATTGGTACAAGTAGGTAAATAAGACAAAAATGACCTTATAAGTCTGGCGCAATTCAGGGGTGACTTCTATGCGAAAAATGCATTGTCACCTCAGATATAAGAATTGTAGCTTTCATTATTTACAAAAAAACCAATTCTCTCAATAGATGGCGTTACAACAAAAATAAATAAAATAATAAGATTGTTGTTCATAATTTCACCCATAGATGGCTGTAATAAAAATTCCTTATTTTCAAGCGAAAAGAATTTCAGTATTACAATATATAGAACTTTCAAAATTGAATTGATAGGGATCTCATTAAAAGGCATAATTGGTGAACGTTGCGCAAGCGCATAAAGTGATCACGTAAACCAGCCGATGACAGGTCGTAAGCCCTGTAGGTGCCTTGATTTCCCGGTTCTCCTACAATAAATATTCCAACTTCGTCTCTATTGAGATAATTAAAAATCTGTTAAAAAATATCTTTGACTCCCGACAGGGAAAAAAATCCAATGTTTGCGCATATGCAATAATAAAAATATTCGAAAACTTAATTGTTTTAAAAATTTGTGATGAATGCTTTCTATTCTGTTGCTGTATGTTGATAGATGTGTATTACAGACAACTGATGCAACCCAAGAGGCTATTAACCATTGAGAAAATTAGCCGTCACTGACCTATCTGCATTTATTTAGAGATAAATTAATGTGAGGTAACAATGTTCCACTGACAATTTTTGTCAAGTAGCAAGTTGCTAATATTAGTTGACAAAGTTATAGAATTTTATTTTCAAATAGTAAAAAAATGGACAATCAAACAGTCAACCCATGTTATATACAATATTTTCTTATTTTTATTAAAAAAATACATATTCTATTAAATTATTTATTTCCTTACTTTTATAAAATGTGAATATAACAAAGAACAATGTAATTTTTTACATTATTTTATACATTTTTTTTTTTTTAAATATATATGTCCTTCTTACAAGTACATATACATTTTCTTACGTTCCCTAAAATAAGCATAAATGCTTGTGCTATAGGTGAATGAAATAGGTCGAGGCAGGATTCGAACTCGCAATCACTGGATTACTAGCCCAGCGCCCTAACCGCTCTGCCATCGACCCATCTAAATATATGATTATTCTTGACTACTTTTACATCTCGATAGAGACAATGTAGGAATATATATTTATAGGAGAAACGGGGAAAAGGGCACTGACTTATTATTATTATTATAGTAATACAATACAAAAAATACAAAATAAATTGATTCGTAAAAAAAGATGTCGTAAGAAAAAGTTTTGTCCTCATTCCATAGATGGTGATGGTTTTTTCACTTTATTTTCAAGCCATGTAAAAATGTACCTACCTATATAAAATGTACCTACCTATATAAAATTTTCAAAATTTGGTTCGAAACCTCAATAAAAAAGGCTTAATTGATGAACGTTGCGCAAGCACTTTAATTGATCACAGGTCACAAGCCCTGATTTTACAGGTTCTCTTATAAATATATATTCCAATTTTGTCTCTATTGAGATACAACTTAGAACTATATTGGTTGAAGTTCCTCTGGCATTGTATGGAGTCTAATCTCCTTTTCCACCATAAGATCCACCAACTCTGCAAAGTCTGGAGGTAAGTAAACACACCCGATGAGGTAGAGGCCCTGAAATATTGAAACAATTTAATAAAAAAATTTTTTTTAATACTCAATATTAACAGTATTAAAGGTGGAGAACTCCATTATACTGAGGCCAGCATACAAATGCATTTAAACCCTCTGCTTCACCTCTACTTATTTCCTTGCGTCTCACCCATACCATACCATCATGCCATTTCCCTATTTGGGGTAGGCAGAGAGAACCGAACGCCAGACTCCTCTCTCTTGACACACATTCCTCGCTTCATTCACGTCCATACATCGTCTCATACACGCTCTTCTATTATTCTTACTTCTAACATCACCAACTTTTTCTTGGCCGACCTCTACTTTTCTTTCCTCTTTTATCAGCCTTGTATACTTTTTTTGTCAGACGGTCATCACTCATTCTTTCTATGTGGCCGAACCACCTTAGGGCATTTATTTTCATCTTACTTACGATATTTGTTTCAATCATACCTTCTCGTCTAATATCCTCATTTCTTATTCTATCATACATCGTTTTACCACACATTCGTCTTAGTGACCTCATTTCAACCGCGTTAATTCTACTTTTATGCGTCTTCTGCCGTGTCCATGTCTCACTAGCATACATTAGAGTTGGTGCTTCACCTCTACTTATTTCCTTGCGTCTCACCAGTTAATTTTTTAACTCTTCTTTCCCCTTAGCGCTTTTGTCCCGTTTCTATCGGGGTACGCTTTGACCATGATCCTAGAATTGGCGAGTCTGGTTATTACATAGAAGCGACTGCCATCTGACCTTCGTAACCCTTAGTAAGGGGAACCAGACAAATCGGATCATGGTTACACATAGCTAGTGATATAAATCCGCACACAGATTTTAAAAAATCCAGAGGTGCATGCCCCGCCCGGATTCGAACCGTCGATCTCACGCATGTGATGCGACGACATTACCGCTGGGCTATCACCGCTCAGTTAATTTTTTTAACTATTTTTCGTTAATAAGTACCTATTTACAATTTAATATGCTCTTTTACCTACCTTCTGTACTACCTAGTATGAAACCCAGTGTGTATGTAAGTATACAGGTACATAGAATTATTAATTATTCATTAACAATTAAGTTATATACAGGGAGCGACAGAAATAACTCCCAAATTTGAAGGGCTATTAAAAAAATACGTAGTAGATTTTAGTCAATCTTTTATTATACCATAATAAGAATTATCAATACCATTTATTGTAAATAAAATATCAAATGATTAAAGTTACAGTTACTTAAAAATAATATCATTTAAATGGCGACCGTGATTGTCTATACACGACTGAAGCCTCACTCGGAAATTTCGCATTACTCTCGTCGTGGAATATCCGCGATTTCGTGTCGGATAGCAGCTTTGAGTTTGTCGGTTGTCCTCGGTTTGTTTTTGTAGACTTTATTTACTCTTTAAGTAGCCCCATAGAAAGAAGTCGCAAGTAGCAAGAACGGGTGAACGAGCTGGCCACGGCATGTCACCTCGTAGTGAGATTAAACGCCCTGTAAATAATTGTCTTAGGACTTCGACTTAGCGACTGACAATTGCAACACCAGAACTGCACTATGGAACCAGTCCGGACTCGCCTACTACCACTAGCGCTTAGCTACGACGGTGGCAAATTCGGGATTTATTTCTGCCGCTCCCTGTATTATGAACATTATAATAATATCGAAAATAAAATATTCTATAACATATTTGAATTATATTACTAGCTATTAACCACTAGTAATACGAGCCACTTTGTGACATGTTTCGGAAGTGCTGTCCTTCAATCGACCGGCGTGTCGAGACTAACGTGTTGAATTTGTGTGTTTATATCTGTCTGTGAAGTGAGCTAAGGGAGTTGGTTGGGTTGGTGAGGGGAAGGGAGTATTGTGTAGTGTTTTTAATGGGGAATATATTAAGTACTTATTTATGAGTTTTATCACAATACTTCTTCCCTACTTAATACATTCCTCATAAAAAACTACACAATACTCCCCTTTCCTCACCAACTCAACCAAACCTCAACCCCCACCTCCCTCAACTCGCTTCAGACAGATTAACATACACACAAAATCAATATATTAGTCTCGACACGCCGGTCGATGGAAGGATGCGATGAAATGTTATTGTTGCCTGTTGTATTTTTGATTACCCACCTCTCAAGTGACACCCAAAATCATTCGAAAAGAACAACTAAGTATAACTGTAATATTATAGGAATGTAAATTGTTACCTTATCCCAAGGACATTGATCGAGTGCTTGGTAGAGAATTCTCTTGTAGGCATCCAGTGCTTGTTCAGTGTGACACGTCACAAACCTAAGATACATCTTCCAAATGAGGGCGCAACCACTGAGACCAGAATGTTGACTCAAACTCTGCAGCAATCTCAACAATCGGTTACTGTGACCTGGTTGCCAACTATCTTCCAGAAACGGTACTGTAACAACATTAACAAACAATTAACAACCGGGTTTGTTCATGTATCCCTTTTTTTTAATTGTGATAATTTTCAATATAATCTTTATTTAATTTTTTTACAGCACTGGTAAACTTATGTTAATAACAATTAAGTATTACGTAGATGTTAATAACAATTAAGTACTACAAAATTAATTATTATTATAAACATCACGCACTTTTTCAAAAAATATCGCAGGCCAGTATGAAAATTGTATTTTTTTAACATGGCTACGCAGAAGACACTAGCTATTAGGATTTGGGTCCATTATACTCTTCTGAAGAAGTGCACTACGTAGCGTTAGAGAGCATTTGCAATTTGTTAAGGAAAATATTGATTCTGATCTTTAAAAAACCCAGATTGTAAGAGTGGAAACACAGAATTCGGAAGAACGTTCCGCAAATTATTTAAAAGATCAAAATAAAATGCAACAAACGCACTGGTCAAGCTTTCAATTAAAATAATTCACCCATCCAAATACTTAACATATCAAAGGATTAGGCTCTGAGGCGGTCGTTATAATACCTATCAACCCTACTGATTAATAATAATAAGCACCAGCACCGTTTAATAATTCAGGATCATTCCAAGGGCGCATATTGGTATTATGTTGCTCTACGAAATAATCTAGTCTATCGAGTCTATCTGTAATCTATCGAGCTGATACTTCGAGCAATTAAAGAGAAATCCATCATAAATGCCATTACAGTAATCGAGCAGAGACACGACAAATGCATTTATAAGTGTTTTTGTCTCATTCTTGAGCAAGCTTCGACGAATGTTTTTCAGTTGTCTTAGTTGGAAAAATTCCTGATTATTAACGTTTAAAGTGTCTTGTACGATTCTACATGCATTAATTATACTTACTTGTTTGTCCAAGTATCAAATTGTAATTTATCAAGGGGACACAATTACTAAAGAGTCATATCTATTTATTTATTTACTTTATGTAAAGCAAGTGCACAAAGGCGGGTCTATTGCCATAAGGCAATCTCTTCCAACCAACCCAAGCAATGTGAAGTCTCAAAAGAAAATTCGGTACAATAGAATTTAATACCTTAGACAAAAATTCAACAACAACACAAATATTGATCGTAGCAATGTGGAAATAATGGAGGAAATAAGGGAGCTGAAGGATACTGAAATAATATTGGATAGTTTTTTTTGTAATGCAGCGAGTAGAACAAGAAAGCAGACACCTAGGTTTGGAGATAAACAATCCAATTGGAGAGGACGAATGTATATCTAATTTAGAGGTAATGCAAAAATTTGTTTATCTCAACTCTTTATTCGTGGACAACGGTGAGTGTGTAGACGAAATAAAATGTCACGTTGCAATGGCGAAATAAAATGTTGTGCGCCAGTTGACTTAATTATTGTAGGTTTTGTGAATATCTTCTTGAGTCGACAAAAAACAAACAATGCCTGACATAGATAAACAAATTCAATTAAATTGTACCATATCAGTTTCTTTAGAGATTCATTAATTCAATTTACGAATATAATTTATATTATGTATGATTGAAGTTAATAGTAAATTTTGATTAAAAAAAAGATATAAGTATTTCCAAAACCACAAAGATTTCTTAAATAAGGCCACTTATTTTCAATCAAAGCCTGCGAAAGGAAAATAATCAACATCTTTAAAATGTAGAGCTGGAGAAATACTGGACAGCGAGAAGGACAAATATGTCTTTGATAAAGGAACTGAAGACAGAGTACAGATTGTCTGCCATATGTCTCAGTTTTTTGGACACATCGCCGGACGGGAATGCAGATAGCCTCGAAAAGCTGGTTGTCGTTGGTGGGGTTTTAGGTAGAAGGGGAAGAGGGAGATCCCACACAAGACGGACGGATTAGATTGAGGCTGCCACTGGTACATTGGTGGTTGGAGAAATAAGGACGGCGGGGTACCATAAGAAATGGAGGACTACAATACACAACATCATGATGACAAAGAAGAGGCAGGTCACGACCATCCAGCAATGAAGAAGACAACGAGGATAATGACGATGTATGGATGTATGGATTGTTCATTGCTTAATTTTGATACGGATCATATCAAATAACACATTTATGGTTTAAATAAAGTGATTTGTAATAAATAAAGTGATTTGTAATAAATAAAGTGATTTGTAATAAATAAAGTGATTTGTAATAAATAAAGCTGAATACAACACATTTCTGGTTAAAATAAAGTGATTTGTAATAAATAAAGTGATTTGTAATAAATAAAGTGATTTGTAATAAATAAAGTGATTTGTAATAAATAAAGTGATTTGTAATAAATAAAGTGATTTGTAATAAATAAAGTGATTTGTAATAAATAAAGCTGAATACAACACATTTCTGGTTAAAATAAAGTGATTTGTAATAAATAAAGTGATTTGTAATAAATAAAGTGATTTGTAATAAATAAAGTGATTTGTAATAAATAAAGTGATTTGTAATAAATAAAGTGATTTGTAATAAATAAAGTGATTTGTAATAAATAAAGTGATTTGTAATAAATAAAGCTGAATACAACACATTTCTGGTTAAAATAAAGTGATTTGTAATAAATAAAGTGATTTGTAATAAATAAAGTGATTTGTAATAAATAAAGTGATTTGTAATAAATAAAGTGATTTGTAATAAATAAAGCTGAATACAACACATTTCTGGTTAAAATAAAGTGATTTGTAATAAATAAAGTGATTTGTAATAAATAAAGTGATTTGTAATAAATAAAGTGATTTGTAATAAATAAAGTGATTTGTAATAAATAAAGTGATTTGTAATAAATAAAGTGATTTGTAATAAATAAAGTGATTTGTAATAAATAAAGCTGAATACAACACATTTCTGGTTAAAATAAAGTGATTTGTAATAAATAAAGTGATTTGTAATAAATAAAGTGATTTGTAATAAATAAAGTGATTTGTAATAAATAAAGTGATTTGTAATAAATAAAGTGATTTGTAATAAATAAAGTGATTTGTAATAAATAAAGTGATTTGTAATAAATAAAGCTGAATACAACACATTTCTGGTTAAAATAAAGTGATTTGTAATAAATAAAGTGATTTGTAATAAATAAAGTGATTTGTAATAAATAAAGTGATTTGTAATAAATAAAGCTGAATACAACACATTTCTGGTTAAAATAAAGTGATTTGTAATAAATAAAGTGATTTGTAATAAATAAAGTGATTTGTAATAAATAAAGTGATTTGTAATAAATAAAGTGATTTGTAATAAATAAAGTGATTTGTAATAAATAAAGTGATTTGTAATAAATAAAGCTGAATACAACACATTTCTGGTTAAAATAAAGTGATTTGTAATAAATAAAGCTGAATACAACACATTTGTGGTTTAAATAAAGTGATTTGTAATAAATAAAGCTGAATACAACACATTTGTGGTTAAATTAAAGTGATTTGTAATAAATAAAGCTGAATACAACACATTTGTGGTTAAAATAAAGTGCCGACCGCCGTGGCAATGTTGGTAAGCTGTCCGGTTTCTGTGCAGCCATCCTGGGTTCGATTCCCAGCAGAGGAGAAATTTATTTAAATTCATTTCTTACGCAAATATTTCTTCTGTGGGCTAGAAACACTGGTTAGTTGGAAGAATATGTCACACGGCAATAAACTTGCCACTTGCGCAGGGTGCAAGGAAGTGTTCATTATTTATTTACTATGCTTTGTAATAAATTAAACTAAATACAATACGTTTGTGGTTTAAATAAAGTTATTTGTAATAACTACCTTCTTTTTTGTAAAGATGCACAAAGTTATGCATCAAGAAGGCTATAGCCAACAACTTGGAGGGTTTCTCGCTCTTCAGAAGTATAGAATGCAATCTCCACCTTCCCATGGGACCTCCCGCCCCCCAGGCACCCGAAGCCGCCCAACAGACGCTGGCGTTGGAGGGGAACTCCTCCAGTACTTGCCTCAGCAGGTCAACTTCAGACACTGAACTAATGTCCCCGGTCTGTGACGATATCCTCACATTTGACTGCAACACTCCCACACACCACTCCAACACGTTCTCTCTTAACCACAATTGCCTACAAACAAAATGAATGCATTGGTACAGAAAATTAGTATGCAAGTAGCTCACCAAACAAATGAATACGGGTGACATTTTGTGTAGCTATATTGTAACTTGTCACTTCCCTGTCCTTTGCAACCATGCTTTATAAAACTGTCAACTGCACTCTTGGGACGATGTATAACGGGAAAGAAATGAGGACACAAGGAAAGAATGTAAGATGAAATAATAATAATAAACTGGGATAACATTTATAGCACCGTTTTTGTAATGTAGAGTCGACTACAAACAACAAGATAATATTTATCAGCGAGTGTCAGATGACACTCGCCAGCCAATGAAGAGATAGATGATGTCATCTTTTGATCAAGCAGCCGGAATCATAGGACACGCGGATGAGCGAGCCAGCCAGTCATTCCCGCGCGGGCCCCGTGTCGCCATCCAGCATTATCTCCTCACGTCACTAATTTAACTTACATAGACATTTGTATTTCTTATCTATTGAATCTCATAAATACATTTATTATCAGTAGTTACGCGTATCACTCAATTCCCACAGTGGTGAACCCGAAATAAAAACAAGGAATTTACGCGAACTCAAGTGAAAAGTGCAACTAATAAATACAAAATGTACGCGCCAGAGAAAATAGAAACAGTCGGTCGTATTTCAGTAAGGATACCCATTTTCTATCCAGACGATCCGGAAATGTGGTTCCACATAGTGGAAAGTAGTTTCGAAGTGAGCGGGATAACGGCCGACAAGACTAAGTACGGCTACATCTTAGGAGCCCTAGAGCCTCGCTGGGCTACCGAAGTACGCGACTTGGTAGTCAATCCACCAGCGATCGGGGCGTACGAAAAGCTGAAATCAGAGCTCATCCGCCGACTAAGTTCCACACAGGAACAAAAAACTAGACGTTTGCTGGAACACGAAGAGATTGGGGACAGAAAGCCTTCACAATTCCTCCGCCATTTAAGAGCACTCGCTGGGACAACCGTTGGGGATGATATCCTCAAAACGCTTTGGTTGAGCCGACTCCCACACAATATGCAAGTAGTTCTAGCTACGCAGAAAGACGCGACGTTGGACCGCATGGCTGAAACAGCGGATGCCGTGGGTGAGGTCGCCCCCGCACACAGACCACCAATAATTGCGGAGGCGGAATTATCTCTCGCCTCCCGATTTGAGAGCCTTGTTGGTCGGTTCGACAACCTCGCTACTACAGTAACGAACGAGATAGCAGCCGTGCGCAGAATTGATAACACGCCTTGGGAATACAGACGAAGCCAACATCGCGACCGCTACCCGACACCGAACAGATCATATTCCAGACAGCGATATGACTCACGTCGACGAAGTGAGATGAGCCCGTCACCTAGCAGGCGTGGGCAGGCATGGACCAACGAATCTACTTGTTGGTATCACAAACGATTCGGTGCACACGCCCAGCGGTGCACACCGCCTTGCGATAAAGCCGAACATACACCGCAGTCGGGAAACGACTCGGGCAGTCACTAATGGCGACTAGCGACAACAGCCCATCCCCACGCCGTTTGTTCGTAACAGATAAAACAACAAAACTACCCTTTCTCATAGACACGGGAGCAGACGTGTGTGTGTTTCCGCGATCTAAAGTTCACGGCCACCGCGAAAAAACGGACTATACCCTCTCTGCAGCAAACGGCACGACAATCGCAACATATGGAACCATCGTTTTGACACTTAATTTGGGACTTCGACGCGACATCACGTGGAGATTTGTGATCGCGAATGTGACACGTCCCATCATCGGCAGTGATTTACTAGCACACTATGATTTACTCGTCGACATACGCAATCAAAGACTCATAGATCAGATTACAAACCTGACTTCACTCGGTCGCAGCTCAGTAGTAAACACGCTTTCCATCAAAACCGTCACGGGCACGACAATATTTCACCAATTGTTATTAAATTTTCCTGACCTTACACGCCCTTGCGGCACCATACGAGAACCACGACATTCTACACAGCACCACATACGCACAACCCCGGGCCCACCAGTCGCAGAGCGTCCTAGACGTCTCGCCCCTGAGAGACTGGCAGCGGCTAAACAAGAATTTGACGCAATGGTTCGAATTGGAATCGCGCGTCCGTCGGAGAGCCCATGGGCATCGCCTTTACATCTCGTTCCCAAAACAGATAAACAATGGAGACCATGCGGAGACTACCGCAGTCTGAACGCAAGGACAATACCGGACCGATATCCAGTGCGACATATCGAAGATTTTGCACACACCCTAAGAGACAAAAAGTTATTTTCTACCCTTGACCTCGTCCGGGCATATAACCAAATACCTGTTGCGCCGGAGGACATACAGAAAACGGCGATTACGACCCCATTCGGTCTTTTCGAATTCCCTTTCATGTCTTTCGGCCTTTCCAATGCAGCTCAAACTTTCCAAAGATTTATTCACGAAGTGCTACATGGACTCGACTTCGCATACGCATACATAGATGATATTCTTATAGCATCTGACAGCGAAGAAGAACACCTCGCACATCTCAAGACACTTTTTACTCGTTTACAACAATACGGGGTAGTTATTAACGCAGCTAAATGCAAATTCGGCGAGCCAGAAGTAAAATTTCTGGGATACCTTGTTTCCAGCAACGGGACACGCCCGTTACCAGACAAAGTAGAAGCGATCGCCAATTTCGCACGCCCTAAAACTATTAAGGAATTACGACGATTCCTCGGTGCACTAAATTTCTACCGACGTTTTATACCTAAAGCAGCAGACATACAGGCTCCCCTCAATACTTTTCTACAGAATAACGCAAAAGGAAGACAACCGGTTCCTTGGACCCCAGAGACAACCAAAGCCTTTGAGGAGTGCAAGAAATCACTCTGCGAGGCGACTATGCTAAAGCACCCGACGCACGACGCACATCTAGCTATTGTTACAGATGCATCAGATACCGCAGTAGGCGCAGTTCTCCAGCAAAAGGTTGACAACACATGGAAACCCTTAGCCTTTTTCTCAAAGAAACTAAGCCCGGCAGAAGCGAAATACGGAGCGTATGACAGAGAATTACTAGCGATTTATCTAGCCATCAAACATTTTAGACATATGGTAGAGGCGCGCATTTTTACGATAATTACTGACCACAAACCAATCACTTTCGCCTTTAAACAAAAATTAGACAAGTGCTCGCCACGACAATTTCGACACTTAGATTACATTTCTCAATTCTCTACGGACATCCGTCACATAGCTGGCAAGGAACATATTGTAGCCGACGCCCTCTCACGAGTGGAATCCTTAGAATGTGCTATTGATCTCGAAGCACTCGCAGCAGATCAAACTCAGGACAAAGAACTAAAAATTTATTTGCACGATGATAGAACGGCACTCCAACTCAAACAAATACCGATTCCAGGCACAGATACGACTATTTTCTGCGACATTAAAACACCAAAAGCAAGACCATTCGTTACCAAAAAACTAAGGAAACAAACCTTTAATTATATTCATGGCCTAGCACACCCAGGCATTAAGACAACCACAAGACTGATGACATCAAGATTCGTCTGGCCCTCCATAAACAAAGACTGTAGAAAGTGGGCGAAAGAATGCATACAATGTCAACAAAATAAGGTCACCCGTCATGTGACAGCACCCTGCGGGACGTTCACACCTCCATCGGCACGATTCGAGCATGTTCATATAGATATCGTTATTCTTCCCCCATCAGAAGGTTACAGGTACTGTCTTACATGCGTAGATCGTTTTACAAGATGGCCGGAAGCGTTCCCCATGCAAGATCAAGAAGCTGAAACCGTGGCACGCATTTTTTACGCAGGGTGGATCGCACGTTTCGGCTCACCTGCAAGGATAACCACCGATCAAGGCCGGCAGTTCGAATCCCGCCTGTTCAAGCAACTTAACTGTTTGGCAGGTTCGACTCATTTCAGGACAACAGCCTACCATCCAGAAGCCAATGGCATGGTAGAACGTTTGCACAGACAATTAAAAGCAGCTATCCGTTGCCATCAAACAGAGAGATGGACGGAATCACTGCCCACGGTCCTCATGGGTCTCCGCGCAGCATGGCGAGAAGACCTTAAAACCACTTCAGCCGAGTTGGTATACGGGGAGCCGTTTCGCCTACCGGGAGAGTTTCTGACGGAACAACCACACGCAGTAATGGGGGAGGCGAGCGATTTCGCAAAAACACTCCGCAGAAGTTTCCAGGATCTACGACCTACTGATGCCAAACACCATACAGAACGAAAACCCTTCATATTCAAGGACCTTAAAACGGCCACGCACGTTTTCGTACGCAAAGATATGGTCAGAGGGATTTTGCAACCCCCATACGAAGGGCCTTTCAGGGTTGTCCGCCGCAGAGATAAAACACTTACCTTGGACATCCGCGATAAGGAAATAACAGTATCCATAGACAGAGTAAAACCAGCCTATATCGCAATAGAAGATACCCTCGATGAACAGGCGCCAAGCTCACATCTCTCAACAAGAACACATAGCCCTCCAGGAAACCCACAGCAAACACATGTAGTACCAACCAACCCTGTTACCGTAACCCGTTATGGGAGGAAAGTCCATTTCCCGGAACGTTTCCAGTGAAATATAATACTTACAAAAAAAAAAAGAACAATTATAATAATTAAGTGCAAATATACGTTGTTTTTCACAAATGACATTGCAGTGACCTGGTACACAGGTAAAGTTTTTTTTGTAAACCAGGCATTCCGTGAATTCAATTGCTGACACCTACAATTAACTCTTGGCCACATTCCGTAATAAGAAACTAAATTCATTTTGTTTATTTTCCCACGAAAATATCACACAATGGAATCATATACATATTATAATATAATGTGTGATTTCGCGAACCGAAACAATTACTACGAGGTCAGCATATTCAAACAAATGACTAACTAGAACATTCATTCCTTCTTTGATAAATAATGACACATTTAGTGCGCACAGTTCATAACGTATTAATATAACACGATAACAACATGGGCAGCACAGAGTCCAAAGAAGAAATCGTCGTGGCACAGACTGCAGCAGGATCTGCTCAAGCCGAAACCTCGCATATGGACAGGATAAACGTGGCGTCTTTCATCCTAGTCTGTACAGCAATACTTACAGGAGTAGGCTACCTGGCATACGAAAAACTAAAGAAAACGATAACGAAGCAATTAGAAGAAAATTTTAACAGAAGGGGCCCTATACCTCCCCTACCAAGACATGTACCATAGTGAAAACAAAAACAATCCTTACTGACTTAAATTTAAAAAAAACAAAGTGTGACAATGTGAACAACCTTCTAACTCAAATAAACATTCGAAATCAAAACAACCATAAATAAACAAACAATTACAAATCATTAAAGTGTATAAAATAATAAATGAAAAGTAGCTGTAATTGTTTTAAACATAGTGTAAATACCGTTAAATAAATAACACCGCATAACAAAACAATAACATATTGTGTTACAAGTTACAATAGTGCAATGGACTTCATTGTTTTATAAAACAAGAACGCAGTGGGCCAAGGTAATAACCTGCTGACCCATATCCACGAAACATGTGAGATAAGAAACGGACTCAGAACGCATCGGAATTTTATCACATGTAACTCCGTTACCAGGGGGAGGGTGATGTAGAGTCGACTACAAACAACAAGATAATATTTATCAGCGAGTGTCAGATGACACTCGCCAGCCAATGAAGAGATAGATGATGTCATCTTTTGATCAAGCAGCCGGAATCATAGGACACGCGGATGAGCGAGCCAGCCAGTCATTCCCGCGCGGGCCCCGTGTCGCCATCCAGCATTATCTCCTCACGTCACTAATTTTACTTACATAGACATTTGTATTTCTTATCTATTGAATCTCATAAATACATTTATTATCAGTAGTTACGCGTATCACTCAATTCCCACAGTAATAACCTCACCTCAAGGACGCTTTGAATATATTATAGGTTTTTGTAAGACTCGCGGAAGAAGTGATTTTTCAGGTGTTTCTTGAATAGGGCCAAGTTGTCGATTTGCTTCAGTTCAGGTGGTAGTTTAATCCACGAGGCTGGTCCAGCCACAGCAAAAACACAATCACCAAAGGATGTGGTGTTGACTTGATTTATTTCAGTTAAATTGCCAATCATGGTAGCTGACTGAAGTGTTTGTTGTCGCTCGTTTGCAGTGAAAGGGATGCAGAAGTCTGTGAAATACGTGGGAGCCATGCCATGGATCGTTTTGACAGTCGGCAAACATAATTTGTACTTGACTCTCTCTGGCACTTTCAGTCAGTGAAGATTTTGAAGATGGTGAGATATGGGTGAGAATTTTGAGAATGAAAATTGAGAGACGGATTGAAATTTGTTTAGCTTAAGCTTTGGGAGGTTAGCGTAGATAGCATTACAGTAGTCCAGGAAGAACAATGTCATCAATAGAATTAAAGTTAACACATTGAGATGGACCTTTGGATTATGATTGGTTTGTATAATTAAAAAAAAAGAACATATTTACCACAATCCTCCCTGCCCTAAAGTTTTAATATCATAATCTAATGCATATGTACAACAACTGCAGTAAATCTATTGTGCAGTAAAAAAAATATTCAAGAAATATAAAAAAATACACAAGTTTTCAATTAGAATCGTACCTTTTACAGTCCAATGCTCTGTTTTCAACTTTCTCAACAAAAGTAGCAGCGTCCAATTTCTTATAAAACCTGGTAAATGCATCGTTGGACTGTGTCAAGTAAATGAGCCAGCCGTGACAACATATCCAACTGACTGTGAGGTCTGGTACCATGTGCTCTGCGAGTGTCATCTCTCTGTCAAACATCGACACGCCCAACAGCAGGTTGTTTGTGTGATCTGAAAACTAAGGGGATCAAAGGGGATCTAAATTTTCATCAACAAAAAGGGAGGTTATCAATTTAACATGATTTTTCTTAAGTATGTTTAGCGAAAATTCTTTGCCATTTTGTCCAATTTCATTTTTTTTTTAAATAGAAAGGACTTAATGAGTGTTCCCATTTAAATTTGGTTGAGATCTGATCCATGTCATATAACTCTTCAATTTGAAGTTCAGCAATAATTCTTTACCACATTGTCCAATTTCAATTATTTTTTCATTAGAAAGGAGGATAAAAGTTTGGTCAAGATCTGACATAATAAGTTATACATATTTTAAATAACAAATATATTATCTCAAACTATTTTGTATAAAAAAATTTCAGTGTTTTTCAAATATTTTTTACAAAGGAAAATATTTTTATTTCAACAAGTTTATGTATTTTTAACTACCAGTATTTCCAAAAATTAAGAAAATATGAAAAAAAAAAAAACACCAAAACATCCCAATTGGATAATTTAATTTTCATTGAAAAATTAACACATTATATTAATACTTCTGAAACTTTGATAATTTTTGTAATAATTGAATTTAGTGATGACCTCACTTGATACAAAATGTATGGCAGAATACAAGTACGAGGACTCTTATGACATAAGATACAAAAGAGAAAGGTAATTGTGGTTTCACTGGATTCACATATCCAGGCCCACGAGCACAGGCAACCAGAGTACCAGCCAGACAGAACAGGCGAGCCACACGGTCTTGCGACCATGCATGCGGGCTTGGGGGGCCCCTTATGAGTCACACTCACCCACCAACCTCCGACTGATACTCTACTCCCCTGCGCAACCAAATTCAATAGGATGTGGATAATGCTGCTTTTACCACCCTATCCAGAAGTTCTTTTATTTTACCCCTAGGGAGACCTTGATCCTTTAAGTAGAAATATGAAGACTTTGCGGGCAGGCCTCTCGCCCCCACCTCTACAGCATATATATTTGTGCTAAAGCCATTTTAAACTCAATTATATAAAATTACTTAAAAATAAGTAAAAACACAAATTTTTAATTTTCTTCCACTAATTTAAACATATTGACCACTGACGCATTTCGCTCAAAGAGCATCTACTGAATGGTGAACTATTTTGAACTGGTAAACCATTTTGAACTGTTTTATCTACCAGTTCCTTGTATTTGTTTAGCTTGTATTGGTGGTATTTTGGAATATTTGTGTCCCATGGAACACTCAGCTCCACATAAGAAACTCTTTTTGATGAATTTAGTTTGATATTATACCCGTATATTCATACTTACATGCCATCAAGTTGTACACATATTAGGGGTAGGAAAAATGGTCTGAACTCCACACAAAAATTCTTTACCACATCAACTGATTTTTGGAGACAGTTTTTTTTATACGAAAGATTATAATATATTAACATTAATACACAAGTTTAGTGTCCACAATATCAATGGGGTAATAGTATAATGATTTTTTTTCTTGTATCTTTAATTTTGAATAGTACATTCTTTATTTTACACCCGCTTTGCTTGAGCAATATGCAAAAAGTACAAGTAAAAACAATACGAAAACCCAATTAAAAAAAAATTCAAATGTTTCTGTGAAAAAAAAAAATTAGGAACAATAAAGTGCACAAAAACTAGTTTATTGGCAAAAGGCAATCCCATTTAACAAACTCATTCTCACCTTACACAGGGCATCTTGGATAGCTTGGTCGCTGCACGGAGAACAGAGATCTGTCGGAAGTGGTTGACAAGTGGCCACAGCAATGAGTACGTTCACACTCTTCACAAGACACTTTGCATCATGACTGTCCACCAAAAGCATCTCAACCAACGACCTTAAAATATATATTACATTCAATAAGTTACCATTTTTTTTTTATTTAAACTCTTTAGCCACGGATTACCCAAAGCATGCCATTCATATACTATGCGTGATGCTTAAAAGTCAATCATTATAAAGAAAAAACTAAAACCATATTCGCGCAATATAACTTTACTTAGTCCACAAAAAATGTATTTATTGATTGATATAGAGTTATACAGTCTACACAATTTATAAAACAGAGAATGTACATTGCTTTATTAGTGGTCCAGTGAAAACTCTATGCATTATTCAATAGGATAATTTATATTAATTACTAAAATTTACAAATAATACATAATTAACTAGTACATAAAAAACATTAAATAAGACAGCGGTTTAAATCAAAGTACTATGAAAGATAGGAGTAGACAGCTGTCCTTAACTCATTGAGAGTTAAGGACAACTGTCTCACTCCACGCAAATATTCAATTGAAAAGCTCCTACCTGGCTAAATGAACTCTGGAAACACTTTTGTTGCAAGGGATCGCCCTCAGAGTAGTCTCCATGACAATTTGACCTCGAGACTGACCAAATATTTGACCTTCAAACGCCGCAAACTCTCCGTACAGAAGTACTTCATCACGGTACAACTTGAGGACATCCTTCACTATTTTTCTTACAACACTATATGCCGCCTTTTGATCATTAACGTCTTTCCATCTGAAGATATAAAAATATATAGATTACAAAATCCATTAATTACATAAATTGACAATGTTATATTTTCTAGAGAGTAGCAGAAACCGGTCAACTACCAACACAATAAACACTTTTGTCACCTTTCACACTTCATTATCATACACAAAAACCCTTTTTACTCATACTTATGCATAGGTACACCACATAAATATACATGTAGGTAGATATGTAAAAGACACAGAATCATTAAACACAAAAGTTGCTCACCAAAGAGAAATATCTTCTTCATTGGACCAAGATACGACAACGACGTAATATACATATCTTGTCATTACTATACAATGTCCTTTTTAATCCAAATTTACCTCAGTATCTCAAAGATAAATTCACTCATCTTTCAAGCCACGGGCGTCCACTTCGATCTGCTGAATGTGCTTTACTATCTATCCCTATTCATAGTTCTGAATTTTTTAGCTCTTCATTTGAAGTACATTCAGCTAGACTATGGAATAGCCTAAGTCCTGATATTACGTCGTCTATCTCACTCAACATCTTTAAGAAAAGGCTAAAGCAAAAATATTTATCTGACAACATCTGATTACATCTTCCTCTCATCTTCCTTTCCTTATCCCTCAGTCTTCCTATCATTGCTATGATTTGTTCTTATATGCTATCTTCTTTGTTTTTGTGTTCTTTTTTTTCTTTTTTTTTATTACTTTTCTTCTGCTATCTTTATTTATTTTGTAATGTGATAAACTTATTGCCATAGTACACATTGTTTTGTATATTACACATTTACTCTGGTTGGTTGGAAGAAATTGCCATTAGGCAATAAGCCCGCCAGTGTACTTATTATATGTACAAAAAGATTAAATAAATAAATAATTTTATTAGATTTATTTAAATTTCCCTATAAGAAATATGAAAACATGTCGACAATAATTTTACAGAATTTTTAATATCTTTCCAATAAATAATATTTATTTATTTTTATTTTAACATTTCCTTACACATTATACAAGTGGAGAGTTCAACCAACTAATCGGTATTTTCAGTGCAGAAAAAAAAGATTTGCAATAAAATAAGAAAATTTAAAATGTACCTTAGTAACGTCAATAAACACCGCTGTAGTCTGATCCACCAAAGTAAAATGGCAGTTGTTTCAATACCAGAGAACCATTTGCTACATCGAATCATCAACTTGTTCACAAACTGGTAAAAATCTGAAAATTTCACAAGACAATATAATATTAAATAAATATGACATTTTCATGAATATCCAATGGGAAATTCAAAATTATACCAAATGGGATTGAGTCCTGCCTCTATCAATTTCATTCGGCATATTATGCTAATTTTAGATTACCTATAGGTTCAAAGAATATACAAAGTATTTTAATTTATTCAATATAATTTAACTAACGCGACGTCTTACGTAGGCGATTCAAAGCGAATGCGATTGCGAAGCGATCCGATGCGGTTACACTCGAGTACCCTACGCGTGTTTGGTAACGTAGGACACTTTCATAGTTACCGACTGTTTGTTATTTTCCCGCCGCTTCGCATTCGCGTTCAAATCGCCTACGTAAGACGTCGCGTAAGTATTATTCATACATTGAGACACGTGGGGTACAAATCGTAATATGAGTTTCCAGTGGACGATGCTTCCCCCCACTCCCCTCCCTACCTCTCTCCTTTCCCATCCTGTTTTCAAAATTGTTAACAATTGCGTATGTAATATATTTTATAATACTATAATTGGCAATATAAAAATTATATTTGTATAATTTTTTCTTGTTTGCTGTTGTATTCTATAAAATTAATAAAAAAAAATTAGCCTTCGTAGTTCAGTTTCACATCTGAATCCTGAGCTGCAGGTCCCGGGCTCCATTTCCAATGAGAACAAATTTTTACACTGTAATATATGATGAAGATCCCAAGTCATGCACCCAATAACATGTTGTCATTTTTTGTATACTATTGAAGTCAATCATCTTACAAAGGCTGACATTCTTTTGAATGGGAGTCGTTAGTTTCAATTTCAATCCAATCATCTTGTTTATTTGTCTCAAATTAAATGAAACGGTAAAATCGTACGCTGCCGTTGTATACTCACGGCCGTTGACATCAAAATAGTTGGGTTCCTCGCTGAAGTCTTTGAATATGGTCGCCAGTATTTTGGTTCTGATAGGATCCTTGAGGGAAACGGAGTTTTCTAGAGAGTAGATGAACGGCAGACAGGACTCGATGGAATCATATTCCCAAGAAATAACCTCATCATTTGGTGTAAGAGCATCCAACATCATGTGATTCATTGGCAAGAGTGGAATTTTGTACAACCTGAAACATAATAATTATATAAAATAAATGTATATTTTTACTCTCCACTATATATTAGTGGACAGTTTATGATTGAAACTCGATGATTTTGCAAGTTTCAAGCTATTTTTTTTTATTTAATCAATTCTAATTATATAAAAAATAATTTAACAAACTCATTTCGTGAAAATGCTGAATATTTTTCCGTACAAAATTTGAATACTTTATAGAATGACTTATTAGTGAGGAGTTTAGCGTTGGCCACAACCCACTGTTTGTTTTTTCATTAAATAGTAATTAATTTAGTGTGGGTCATTATTTTCACAACACTACATCAATGAATTGTGTATGCCGGTTATATTACACAGATAAATATTTGAATCACCTTAATATGTTAACGATGAGAGTAAATTGATGATGTGGTTGTATAACAGGTTTGATGAAATCGGCCAAGTCAGTTGTGAAGACCATCCTCTGAGGGTCTTCAGCAGACGATGAGACAGGAAGCCAATGATGACGACTTCTCAATGCTTCAACCCTGCACCACACTGAATGGGTTGGGAGACCGCTCGATATTATCTGCAAATAAGCACATTTATTTTTTTAATTTATTTCATTTTCAAGATCAAAATTTAGAAAAAAATCCTTATTAAAAGGTAGTTTTTTAAAAAATCTGTTTTTTTTTTTGCGGGTGGCAGTTCTTGAGGAGAACACACTTCTCCTAATTCTAGAGAGAGCAGGACAGTGACAGAGGAAGTGGACCACCGTCTCCTCCTCCTCCTCGTCTTGGCATGCTCTGCAGTAATCGTATGCCTCCAGCCCTAGCCTTCTGGCATGCTTTCCTATAACCCAGTGTCCCGTTAATACCGATATGACTCTGGCGAGTGAGTCTCTTCTGAACGAGAGTATTTCTCTGGTTCTTCTGAGATCATATTTTGGCCATGTTTGTCTGGCAATGGAGCATGTGCTCTCCTCAGACCACCTTTGGTCAGCACAAGCAATCATTTTCTCACTGACCCGGAGTTTACATGTTGCCATGGGGACTCCAGGTCTGTGTTTGATATTGTCTAGAGATAACAGGGTATACCTGCTCTGGCAAGTTCGTCTGCCCTACAATTCCCCGCTATATTACTGTGACCCGGCACCCCCATGATATGTAGATTGAACCGCTCCGTTGCCCCATTTAAGATGCTGCGGCATTTCAGGGCCACTCTAGAAGTAGTACTTATGCCTTTTAAGGCTTTAATAGCCGCTTGGCTGTCTGTGAGAATACGAACAATGCTGTTTGATACTGTATTGCCTTGTATCTTTGTATAAAAAATCTGTTACTTTATATTTCATTTTTCTTCTTTTTTTACTTGTGCTACTGTTTCGCAATCTTACACATATACTCCATCTTACGCACACACAACACATACTATACTCCTCCATGTATTCCCCTATTTCCTCATTTCTTGCTCCCTACTCCTGTTTTTTTCCTTATATTACTGTTGCAATAAAATAATATGATAATTTACACTATGTGATATTCGAAAGTGAGTCGAGTTGATTTTTTAAATGTACTATGTGTATTCACTTTTAAATGTACTATGTGTATTCACCTTTAAATGTACTATGTGTATTCACCTTTAAATGTACTATGTGTATTCACCTTTAAATGTACTATGTGTATTCACCTTTTCAAAGAAAAGTAAAAAAGGGTATCAAATTTTTTAAATGTACTATGTGTATTCACCTTTAAATGTACTATGTGTATTCACCTTTAAATGTACTATGTGTATTCACCTTTTCAAAGAAAAGTAAAAAAGGGTATCAAATTTTTTAAATGTACTATGTGTATTCACCTTTAAATGTACTATGTGTATTCACCTTTAAATGTACTATGTGTATTCACCTTTAAATGTACTATGTGTATTCACCTTTTCAAAGAAAAGTAAAAAAGGGTATCAAATTTTTTAAATGTACTATGTGTATTCACCTTTAAATGTACTAGGTGTATTCACCTTTAAATGTACTATGTGTATTCACCTTTAAATGTACTATGTGTATTCACCTTTAAATGTACTATGTGTATTCACCTTTTCAAAGAAAAGTAAAAAAGGGTATCAAATTTTTTAAATGTACTATGTGTATTCACCTTTAAATGTACTATGTGTATTCACCTTTAAATGTACTATGTGTATTCACCTTTTCAAAGAAAAGTAAAAAAGGGTATCAAATTTTTTAAATGTACTATGTGTATTCACCTTTAAATGTACTATGTGTATTCACCTTTTCAAAGAAAAGTAAAAAAGGGTATCAAATTTTTTAAATGTACTATGTGTATTCACCTTTAAATGTACTATGTGTATTCACCTTTAAATGTACTATGTGTATTCACCTTTAAATGTACTATGTGTATTCACCTTTAAATGTACTATGTGTATTCACCTTTAAATGTACTATGTGTATTCACATTTTCAAAGAAAAGTAAAAAAGGGTATCAAATATTTTTATTCTTTTGGCAATCCCCGATATAAATGAGAGTGATTTGTACAATGTAATATATAATAAGTAATGTGTGTATCACCACAGATGTATTCAATTTGTGTAATAATGATATCTAGAGGACACAAGTTCAAATATCACCTCAACTGACTTCGTTCATCTAATGTTCAGTTAATGGAATGTATAAGGATGTATACTTTCTTATTATAAGAATACTTTCATTACATGATGTAAAAAATAATGTCTGAAATACAATACCAAAAACCAACCAATATTGATTGATACGACAATGAATTTATAATATTCAAATTTGGTTTGTGTACATAAATTAAAAATGTTGGTGTACCTTGGCTTCCTCATCGCCGAGAGCATTCTCATCCATTTTAGGCAGCAGATCCTGGAGGGACTCTGTAGACCCGGTGCCAGTCACCATCATGTTCATTTCGATATTCATCTTGGAAAGGACCCACACTTGCTCCCACATGCCAGCCTGACGCAGGAACAATCCCAAGTGATATGTCACATCTAAATAATAATTATAATAATCATTTATAAAGCGATATTTCGTGATACAAGATCACACTTTAATTGAAACCGCAATGTCCTAACCATGTCAGGGGACACAAGTATGAGAATGAGGACTTTGGACAAACACCAAATAGATATTAACTCTATCCCCTACAGGTTTTGATCTTCCTAAGAAGTTGGGACTTGAGGGGACACTGTAACCGGAAACCTAGCAAGTAAGTAGAGGTAGCGTAAAAAATCTTAAGGCCCCCATTCACAATCATGCCATCATTCCAAATGGCTTGTCATCACTCCAAAATGCGCTCGTGAATGTCAAAACCCGCACAGCCCAATTGGCCCGACACACCAAAATGGAATTCCAAACGATCGAAACTCCATAGTGCCGCACAAATGGTGCAGCGCATCCTGTCGGTACGGCATGCTCGTGAGTGTGAAAACCAGCAGTACATTGCGTCATCTCACTGCGCCGAGCTGTTTGACACTCTCGTGAATGCGAAAATACAACAATTTCTCTTTGGTTTTTTTCTTGTTATATATAAACAAACCGCTATATAGCAGTTGTATAAAACTCATCATCAGAATTATAACTCATTTTTACTTGAAAATTAAAAAAAAAAATAGAAATTATCAATGCGAAGCTTGTGTATTCTAATTTTGATGGCTCGATGGCGCGCCCGTGAGTGTGATGAAAATTTTACAATGCTCCAAATGGAGCCGGTCCATATGGAGAGACGCCGAATGACACGATCGTGAATGGGCGGCTGCACAACTAATAAATAATAAGTATATCTGGAAGTCAATATTTTTCTGTTAGGGCCTCAATCATTCTCCACTGCAATTTAGTTCAGGATTAATCCAGAACAATGATTAAATTTCACCAGACAATTGCAGTATCGAGATTGATTGGAATAAATTAAGTCAGCTAGCAGATATATATATTCTCTCTCTCTGACACTAATATACACACACACACACATACATATATATACCCCAATCTCTCTCACACACACACACACACACACACACACATGCATGCACTCATACACAGTTCTTATAAATATTTTCTCTAGTAGTTTTAATAATGTAAGCACACCATTAAATTTTATTATAAAAATTGTGGAAATTTTCAATTGGTCTTAGTTCTTTTACATAATACATCTGTATAAGAAATGTTATAATTCTAATTTAAAGGTCCGTTTACACTGAAACTGCCATCATAATAAGCCCCCTCATTGACTCTACCCAATATGCGTAAAACATGTGGTTTCACGCACGGAATATAGTCCAATTGTCAAGGTTAATTCTAACCTCAATAGAGTGCTACCTATATATTTTTTATAGAATATTTTTTATAGTTGAACATATGCAAACATTTGTTTTTTTTTCCCATGATTTCAATTATATTTTATGACATCTCAATAGAGACGAAGTTGGAATATTATAGGAGGACTGGGAACTTAAGGCACCTACTTTATGCGCTTGTGCACCAATTATGCCTTCTTATTGAGTTCCCTATCAATCCAATTTTTGAAATTTCTCTATACTTTAATCATGAATTTGTTCGTTTAAAAATAAAGTGACGAAGAAACTTTTTTGTAATGCCATCTATTGAGAAATTAGTTTGTAAACAATGAAAGCAACAGTCCTTACACACGAGGTGACAAAGCTTTCGCACAGATGTCATCCCTGAACCACACCGGAAATTAAGTTCATTTTTAGTTTGTTTACTTGCTTATACCAATGTGTATGCATTTTTTTTAGTTTAGATAATTCTTAATTAAGAATTACAGAAGAAAATAAGTGAATTCTAACCTCAATAAAAGTGTGCTATATCATTTATTTATTTATTTAGAGGACAACATACAGCATATAATAAATTATACAAAATAAAGATGATTTGATTAATAATAAAGCCAATTACAGGTTGTCGCTGAAGTTACTGTAGTATATTAAGATACATCAGCAGGCTAAGTCTGTAAGTAGATCTCGACCGATAAATGTCGAGATTAACTGTCAAAATATCGACTAGTCGATATTTTGACAGTTTTGGTAGTCACTAAGCAGATAACGTGTCGAATCGTTCTCGCCCACTTATTTGACGGCGAGATTGGGTCGACATCGAGGAGAGAGACAAGATCTAACGCCGCCATGTTGAATTAAATGTCATTTTTTACGCGAACAATGCCGAATTTCATATTTATTTTGAGAATAATTATATAAACGGGTTAAACGACGCCGTTTAAGAGATTCTTCAAACCCTTTAAATATTCCGCGTAATTCATTTATAGCTAATTACCGCGTAACAAAAGTTTTACATGGTTATATATTTATTGGAAATATGCGTCCGTACTTAGATTATAACATTATAATTCTGTGTCCGTAAATGTTTTCCGTAAGCATAGATTTGAAATAATTTTTCATTTTGAGAAAGTATTCTTGTAAGCTATTTTATCACATATGTATTTTAACATTTAACAAAAGAAAATTCGGCGTAGTTTTTAGTAAAAAAATAACCGCTGCTGTCATCACACTTGATAAATTGATCGAAATATAATTAAAAATAATTTTTAAAATTACTCTCAAAACATTCAATAAACACAAAAGAAACTTAATTTAATCGTATTATAACTTGCTTTCGTGCTTTAAAATATGACCATATTATATTTATTTAACAAATTTATGTAAACAAATTTGACATTTATTCAAATCATGGGGAAAATATTGTGTATTGCCATAAATGATAATTCAAAAATGTACCGCAAGCCAGCCTAACGGCGACAAATACTAATAAGTGCATTTACGAACTCGACAGCGCTTAGTGACTACGAATTGTCGTCACGGGCGTAAACATGGCGAGAAGAGCAGCGATACGTTGTCGGATCTCGACTTTTTTACTGACTTGGCCTGCAGGAATGGTTACATATTATGGTGAGATATTGTGTGAATGATGTGTGAAATTGCATATATAAATGTGTGCAGTATATTAAGTGTTGAGTTAGATAATGAGGATGAAATTTTAAGTTTGATATATTTTTTAAATGTGGGGGCGCTAAGTAAGAATATTTCAATCTCTTGGAAATGCCTATTGTATGTATTACAGATTCTGTACATTGTTTATTTAAAACCTTTTGAAGAATTGAGACAGAATAAGATTTATTTGCAGAAGTACACCAATCCACAGGGCAGAAAGTAGAGGCAGCCCCAAGCCAAGATGGCTGGGTGACACAGAAGACGACATAAAGTCGATCGGAATTGGAGGAGAGCGGCGGAAGACAGGGACGGTTGGAGAAAGATTCTGGAAGAGGCCAGAGCCCACACAGGGATGTAGCGCCAGATATGATGATGATGATATTTATTTGCTCCTTACCAATATGAGAATCTTGATAATTGAATCCTTGTGCTTTCAATAGTCCTTTAACAGTAGCTGCATACATTTCTTTTACTGACGTCAATGAACACAGCGCCATAGAACATTGGACAGCCTCCACATACCAGAACCATACCCTTGTTAGAATTGTTGGATTTAAACCTAAAATTAATAAAAAAAAAAGACTTACATGTATGCTATGGATCACATCATTCAACTCTTAAAAATAAACAAAAAATTCTTGGTTTTAGTTTTACCATACTTACAAGATACTGTAACTCTTCCAAACTTTTTGCTAACAGTACTTTATCGTCTACATAATCGTGCATTGGTTGGTGCTCCGGTGGTGGAAGGATTGGCCGGCATTCTGCCGTTTCCAGGGACGCCCGATTGCTTTTCCGAATTAGCCGAAACTCAATCTACGTGGAGGCTCCTTCCGCGTCCCCGGTCCCGGGTAGTGTGCTTGCACAAATCCTCTATAATATATACACTAACGACCAACCCATAAACCCCTAAACAAGGCAATTCATATATGTAGATGATACTGCTGTAGCAGCACAAGCAAAAACGTTTGACGAAGTGGAAGGAAAACTGTCAACAACTCTCCAGGATTTGGCTATATATTACAAGGATAATCACCTGAAGCCAAATCCAGCGAAGACTCAAGTCTGTGCCTTCCACCTCAGAAATGGGGATGCGGGAAGAAAGCTAAGAGTATGGTGGCAGGGTCAGGAACTGGAACACAATGACGCACCAAAATATTTGGGTGTTCGTCTGGACCAATCCTTGACTTTTAGGAGGCATTGTGAAGAGGTCGAGAAGAAGGTATGTGCCAGAAATAACATCATAAGAAAGCTTACCAGCACAAAGTGGGGAGCCCAACCCCATGTCCTAAGAACCTCGGCACTGGCACTGTGTTTCTCCGCTGCTGAATATGCTGCACCAGTATGGGTACAACTCATCACACGCAAAAAGGGTAGATGTGGCAATTAATGAAACAGCCAGATTAATATCTGGTTGCCTAAAACTGACCCCCACTAAAGAACTCTATCCAATTGTGGGTATTGCCCCCTCTACGATCAGACGGCGTGTTGCAGCAGAAGTCGAACGGAGCAAGCAGCAAACTGACC
The DNA here is from genome assembly GCA_963576475.1 of Molanna angustata. Lineage (NCBI taxonomy): Eukaryota > Metazoa > Arthropoda > Insecta > Trichoptera > Molannidae > Molanna > Molanna angustata. The sequence goes on along the minus strand of OY754974.1, from coordinate 36,102,650 downwards.
CTAGACATCCAATGTATGGCTCACAGCCGCATCAGTGCAGACTCAATTCCAGAAGAAGCTTCCTGGAGATGACCGCCCCTATAGTTGGCCTCCCCGAGGCCCGAAGGCTGTCACTGTGGCGTGATAGTGCGGAACGCACTCAGCTACCACCCGCGGAGGACGTGTCAGTGGGACACAACCTGCCTTATCCAACATGGAGAGCGCTCAATAGGCTCAGAACGGGTGTCTCCTGCTGTTACAGTGACCTCAAGAAATGGGGATATAGAGAGGAAGACATCTGCGAGTGTGGCGCCAGACAGGACAACGTGCACCTACTGTCATGTCCCATGATAAGAGCGACATGCACGCACCAAGACACAGTGATAGCAAACACTAGTGGAATCCGAGTGGCAGAATATTGGGGGCTACGAATATGATGGTGTTCCGGACACGGAAAGTAAAGTAAGTATCGTGCATTTTCATTTAAATTTGTATACAACCTCTAATTCGTCTTGTAGCGCATTGTTCTGACAATGTGCCTCGTATGAAACTGGTTATGTGAAATTATCATTAGAACAAAACCAAGATTGTTTATTTTCGTAATTAATTTTTACTCCATAAACTTTGTTATATACATACCTGGCATGACGACCAAACTCTTGAGCATACTCAAATACTGATTATTTGGTAAACATTGTTCCGATATCTGGACCTTCTTACTCAACAACAACAGACTGTTGTAGTTTGTCTCCAGAGCTTGATTCAATATAGAAAGCTGCTTTTCATAGCACATATTTTTCGCCTTTTCTTCACTTGACACACGATCATTGCAAATATCAAATGCCATTCTGTCTTCCTACAAAAATTGTCTTCATAAGAACACTAAACAATGCATTGAACTTGATCAGGAGAATATTATTGATACAACTATCCCAGAAGCATCTCACTCTCAGGTCATTTACATCACTGAGAACAAGATACTTTGATGTGAATGCTTTGAATATGAACAACATTGAACAGCTCTTTATGTATCTTTTTGTTAAAACTGTTTGTAGAATTATCCACTCCCTCAAAAAAAATTGCAGATAATGAGTAAATTATTTATAAGAGCAAAATAAAATGTATCAAAGGATCAAACAAAGAATTGGGAATAATTTAAATGTACATATGTTACATATAAAAAGATTAGGCTATGGTGGGGAATATTATAGGAAACAGGGGAATTACGACAGGTCATAAGCCCTGTAGGTTCCTTGATTTCCCTGTTCTCATATAATATTTCAACTTAATCTCTAATGAGGTATTGATTTGTCAAAAAATTCTAAATATTGTTTATTTTATTCTAAATATTGTTTATACATACCATCACGCCATGTCCCTTGCGGGGTAGGCAGAGAGAACCGAACGCCACATTTTTCTATCCTGGCACGCATCTCTCGCCTCGTCCACATTCATGCATCGTCTCATACATGTTTGTCTATTGCTCACACTTCTAACATTTCCGTCTTTCAAAATTTCGTTCACATGGTCGTGCCATCCCTTTCTTGGGCGTCCCCGACCTCTCATTCCGTTCCTTTCTGCTCTGTATATTTTCTTCGTCAGGTGCTCCTCATTCATTCTCCCCATGTGACCAAACCATCTCAATGTGTTCACTTTCATTCTAGTAATGACATCTTTCTTCATCTTACATTCTTTCCTTATGTCCTCATTTCTTACCCGGTCATACATCGTTCTATTACAAATCCTTCTTAACGATCTCATTTCAACTGTATTTATTCTACTTTCATGCGTCTTCTGCCAAGTCCAGGTTTCACTTGCATACGTCAAGGTTGGCACTACGATGGCGTTATGAATGGCAACTTTGGCATCCTTTGATATATTGCGATCATTCATAATTGGTCTTAGTGCTCCATTCACTCTGTTTCCTGCCATAACTCTTCTTTCGATCTCTTTATCAAATCTTCCGTTCCGTTGAAATATGCTTCCCATGTATACATATTCGTCAACTTGCTCGAGCCATTCGTTCTCTACTCTTATTTTACACGCTGTTCTGCTTTCACTCTTTTCAAAGACCATTGTCTTTGATTTGCTGGCATTCATCCTAAGTCCATTCTCTATACATCCTTCATATAAAAATAATTTTCCGTTATTGACAAAACTAAGTACATATATTAATTATATTACAAAAATAAAAAAATCAAACACAACTATCTCGTAATGATAATATTTCAAAGATGTGTGAGTCAAAAAAAATCATTTAGTAATGGAACTAAGTATTTAAGAAATAGGTATACTTTATCATACTAACTTGTAATTTGATATATTGGAGCCATATGTCCACATCATAAGGATTTGCATTGAGATGCTTGTTGAACTGGGCAGTCCTTTCAACGAGGTCTTCTTCAATCTTTGAGTCGCTCCACGTGATGCCGCTGTCTGTTATGTCAATATAGTCTCCCATGTGCTTCTTGTTACGACTGCGAGGTCTCTTGGGCACCTTGCTAATGTCCTCAGATTTATTTTCTGTCAGTTCTATGCTCATGTTGAAATACCTCTTCACCCTTTCCTTGTGCTTCTTTTGTTTCGGCTGAACGTAACCAAGGATGACATTTTCATAATCATATCTGAAAAATAAAATAGGTTGTTACAAGATATAACTATCACAAACTCGCGAGATCCAGAACCTGTGAAATATAAGCAAGTAGATTTATTGATATGCATTCTTAAATTTATTTAACCTTTTTAAGACGAGCGTCATGTATAGATGCCCACTGGCCGCGTGCCTAAACGCCAAGCATCATCTATACATGCCCTCATGGCTATACACAATTGTGAACCTTCATATCTCGGTAAATTCATCCTTATCTATATCAAATGCCGAAAGGATCACGTGACATATCGATGATGCCATGTTCTTTTTTATATGGAGATAACTACGATAACATTATTCTTCATTTATCTTATGTTTATATTATGAAGTGTTCAGTTTATGTGATCTTTTGTTTATCTTTGGTCTTTATATGATATATCTACATCGTTAGATTTTTTTTTTACCATTATTATATTCAATTAAAACGAGATTGAAAAAAATCTGTGTGCAACGCGAAATACTGTCCGTCTGTAGGTAATGCAAGTACTTGTACCTATCTGTCTTGATTGGGTTAATGAGAGATTATTTACTAGAAAGAATTCTTTTACAAATTACATTAATTTAAAGTTTGGTCAGTATCTATGACAGAATATTTATAGTGTTTTATTTTTTTTTACAAACAATAAATATTTTATTGATGCAACAAGTATTAATTCAGGTCTGAAGAGGTTAAGTAAAAATCTTCTCTGCTAGGAATCAAAGGTACAATCAAAGAATCAAAGCCACAACAGTAAAATTTATTTGTTTAATATCCTAAATTAATTTTTATACAACAAAACTTATCCACCATAATTCCTTATAGACAAGTTGCATGTAACACATGAGATCCAACTATCGATGGCGATAGTGTGTATAATTGAAGTGTATACTGCCATACAAATTGTATGAAACGGTGTCGTCACTAAATTAAATTTTTATAAAAATTGTTACAAAAAGTTTGAGATGTACTACTACAGTCATAGAATTATAAGGTACAGAAACCGCGTGTAGTACAAATTTCGAATTAAAATGTATGCCAAGTTTTTTTTACATGTGTGTGTGAGGCGGTAGATCGGTTGGTCTACGTATTATGTAGGTGTGCGTATCGGTAGGTGTACGTATACGACCGGGCAAGTGAAATTCGTCTGTTTCAGCGTAGTTTTAGTTGGCATACATTCATTGCGCTGACGAGGTATCTGTATCATATATAATCTAAGACTACAGTGTTTATATTTTTTATAGAAAATTAAATTATTTAGTTGGCTTTTTTCGATATTTTTAAAAACTTTGGAAATAAAGACAGTTAAAATCTGGTGTAGGTACTTCTTTATGCAAACCAAAGTGGAGACTTACTGTGGTCTAGCCGGATTATACAATGCGGAAACTCTCAAATAAAGTGGAGACTTACTGTGGTCTAGCCGGATTATACAATGTGGAAACTCTCAAATAAAGTGGAGACTTACTGTGGTCTAGCCGGATTATACAATGTGGAAACTCTCAAATAAAGTGGAGACTTACAGTGGTCTAGCCGGATTATACAATGTGGAAACTCTCAAATAAAGTGGAGACTTACAGTGGTCTAGCCGGATTATACAATGTGGAAACTCTCAAATTTCCATAATCCAACTTGCAATCCACATAATAATCTGCATCCTTCTCTATTCTGGCTTTCTTGACTTTCTTTTTACTTGATTTTTTCTTTCTCTTCTTGTTAGGAGCCGGACTCCCAACAGACGACTTCTCTGAGTCAAAATTCAAGAGTATTTCTTCTTCGATCGGATCCAGAAGGCGATTCTCGCTACCCGGAGACAAATTAGAAGATTCAACCCCATCGAGTTCACTTTCTGACAATTTCTTATTTAAATCTGTAAAAACATAAAAAGTATAAAAAACAGATGGGGTCTCTATAAAGAAAAACATATTTTTAAATTGTGGAATTAAAGAAGTATATTAGAAATATTGGTAAAAGTATAAGGTACATGTAAGACAAAAATCGTTTACAAATATGCACAACTAACCTTCTGATTCTTCTGCATACGCAGGAAATAGTGCCATTCTATTTATATTTTATTTCAATCAATTTGATGTGAATTTACTTATAATATTATTTTATGCTTCGTAACACCGGCAGTATAAACGTCAAATTAATAAACCACATAATCATAGAAAAGAGAACTTATTTAGAAGGGAAACTTCGACTTTTTTTTGATCCCGCGCTTTTAGCGCCATCTCTGTTTGTAGAAGGGAAACTTCGGCTTTTTCTTTGATGCCGCGCTTTTAGCGCCATCTCTGTTTGGTCCCCGAAAGTGTTACTGGAATCCAGTAATAATAATAATAATATTACTGACCTTCCCCAGTGTTTAAGATTAAAACACTGAATTTTGTTTTTTGGGAGAATTTCATTACCAAAAAATTCTAGGTATAAATCACTTTTTATAAAGAAAAATTATAAAAAAATATTTTTACGATAATGCAAAAAAAGACATTTTTCCCAAAAAATCAAAGAATCAGTGTTTTAATCTTGAACAGCAGAGATAGCAAATTGTTTTTCTAGAAAGTTAGAAAGATAGGTAAGTATTCTTTTTCTCTCTAATTGAGTTATGAAAATAAAAGAATATTTAAAACAAAGTTATTATATATTGTAAACTATATCATACCTACAATGTTTGTATTCATTAAACAATATAATTAAATCTTAATATTATGTAGTAGACAAAAATACTATGGACTTATAAATTTCTTCGTGGATTCATGGGTTGAACTGTATAAATTTTCATGGAATATCGCTCAGTCTGCCGAGTCTGCTCAAAGTCAATTCTGAAAAACAAAACACCATTATATTACATACATAAGCGCATTGAACTATTAGTTTTCTAGTATTAATAATGTTGTCAACTTGGAATTGATAAAATAACTATATTTATAAAGTTTTTGCCAAATTTCTAACCAGCGTAAAATATCACCACTACATGCAATTGTTTTAAAAATATTGCTAGTACTATCATTTATAGATATCGGATCAACTTGTTACTAACAAAAATATTGGATTATCGATAAAATAAGTTGTTTCATTAAAATTGATACATCGAATAAATTTCAAAGTGACATACAACATAACCTCTAAACAAAACGGTAATAATATTATTTTACCTGGGGCAAATATTGAATGCATCTTATTTATTCCTCTTTGTTTTTCTTAATTTCCATCTATAATAGATGACTTTCTCAAAATATACTACATATTTTGTATTTTTTCACTCACACAAAAAAATATCCGTTGGAACATAATGTATCACAGTGTATAATTGCCTTTGTTTAGTAAAACAAAATACTTCATATGCATTTTCGATAATATAAGTGCAAAACTGGAACACTAGCACCAATCGATTTCAGATAAATTTGAAAATTCGTAAATTTTAAAATAAAAACATTGATGTTATCAAACTTTCCATTAAAACTGTTGGTTGTTGGTTGACCTCACACCACTTTTTAGATTTGAAATGGGTGCTTCTAATTGGTTGAATAACTAAAACAAGCATAGACAAAATAATATTTGTACCATAAACAAATGTAGGAACCTACCTACTCGTTTTTTATTTTAATCGGTTAGTAAAAAAACTGGTAGGTAACTGAATAGTAAACCTGCCATAATTGACACTACTGCCATCTATACAAAGTCCCCGAAGGGGATAGAGGGGGGAAGGGGTAATTTAATACTTTTTTCCAATGTACTGAGTTTCCAGACGGTGCACATAATAAACAAAAATCGCTCCGTTTCTATGGTTTATTTTATCTTTGGATATTTAAAATAATCATATTTTAAAAATAGGAGTCACCACTCGCGCGATTGGTGAAGTCTTGGGAACGTCCTTATTTATCAATTTATTCAGTGATGAAACCGCTCGCTAGTCTGTGATTAAACAAAGATTCGTATCACGTCAAAACATAAACAGAAAAGTGACAAATTGATATTTTCATAAGTAATCGACATTTTGTGATTGATGTAGGTATTGCTATGCATCGAGATAGCAAAGAAACCTAAAACCCATTATTTTACTTTGGCCTAAAGTATTTCTTTTATTTATACTCGGAACTTCTCAAGCCTTATTCATATATTTTACGCAATATCATTTGTATTTAACAAAACAAAATCAACACATGGTCAAAACAGTACATCCAAATAATCCAACTATATACCATTACCTACTTGATCACTACTTAAAATGTTCGTTGCACGAAATCGGTTTTAGGTGGTAGTCATTTAAATAAAAGTGGAATAATTAAAGAAATATATATTCTTCGAATTAGATATTCTAGAATCAATCGAAATAAATAGAGCCCCCAAAAACCAAATTTTAAATATACAACACCCACTAATAAATTCTCCCCTTATAAAAATATTAACCACACCCACTATCACCCCCCCCCATCCACCACCCCCTTCTTCCTCCGTCCGCCCGCCAACATAGTTAAGTAGTCTGTCATTAGTTTTAAGTTAGTAATAAGTGGTTACTGAGGATGAGCACACGCTCGAAAACGTTATAACCCCTTTCATAAATTAAAGGTGTTTACAGTAGTAGAAGTAAACAAAGTTATTTGTTTTAATTTATTTTATTTTATTTGAAATATATATATTATTTTTACTTAAAAAAATTTTAAAATGTTAATGGAATTCCATCAATACTGTTAGATGAAAAGTTAAATTTAATCAATTACAAAAAATACGAACTAAGAGATTATAAAATTAGACAACGTCGCATAATATATATTTTAATATAATATGATTGGTATTACATAACACAGAAAATTGATATGGACTGGAGAAGCTCGAATGTAAGCAGAGCCTACATAAATAGATACATAGTTCTAGATAAAGTAATTAATTTATGTCATTTTTTTTTAGTTAATTTATGTCAATACAAGAACCTATGCCGTTCGATTTTCTCACTAAGAAACACGGTATGCTTTCCCAGGGCCTTCGATGTAGTTTTCTTTTCGTCTCAGAAAAACAACAAATCCAGAGGGCGCTAGCTTTCCTCTTTGCAAACGGAAGATTATGTAAAACTCAAAATCTGTTTATTCTATTTGATTCTATTCGATTCTATTTAATTTTTCTATGAATCTTGCAGTCAACATTTTCCAATTAGTTTGACAGTGACAGTTTGTGTTTTGCCCATTTTTTGTATTTCTGATTCAATCTAATTTTAAAGTTTTCTTGTATTATATTACATATTTTTTACGATTATTTTACTTATATAGTCGTTAAAATATCAGAAATGTTTTCTAAACGAATTTTTACACTAAGCCATAGGAGGTTTTCGCCGATTTTATCATATTTTACACCAAAACATATTAGCTCTAGTACTGTACCTTCATTACACGTAAATATATTTTTGTTTTGTTTCTTTTTTACGTTGTGAATTAAGTTTATCAGTGGTGATAATGCGTTTAATTAATTTTTAGATAAAAAATGATCTTACTGATCCATTGGTTGATACCTTCGGTCGTAAGCATACATATCTTCGAATATCACTGACGGAGAAATGTAATCTCAGATGTAAGTAATTATGTACCTATTTATTAATAGCTTCACGCAGAATTATATATAATTATTTTTTTAACATTCTATTATTATGTCCTTGATGAAACATTTCAACTAACATTATATTAAGACATTGCATGCATTATAATATATCTCAATATAAATTGACAAGTTTATTTAGTTAAAATGATTATTTCACACTTTGAGGTGTGCGTCTCTGTGTTTCACACTTTGAGATGTGCGTCTCTATATTTCACACTTTGAGATGTGCGTCTCTATATTTCACACTTTGAGATGTGCGTCTCTATATTTCACACTTTGAGATGTGCGTCTCTATATTTCACACTTTGAGATGTGCGTCTCTATAAAACAATAAAAAAACAGAAGTATAATAATTTATATCATCAAGAATTTTTTTTTATAAAATCATTTAAAAATTAACAGGCTATGGAATATTATCTTATTTTAGTAAATATATTTAATCATACTAAATTCAAGTTTAATTTCATTTGCAGAAATATATTTTTATTTTTTTAATCTGTATAAATAAACATGATTTAATAATATAAATACTATTTTAAATCAAAATAAAAGTTAAAATAATCCCTCCTTTTAATATGAGATCTGATCTCAACTGAGGTATAGTTACAATAAAAACTTAATTTAATTTAATACTTTAGGTATTAGACGCATGTTGGGTTCAATTACGAAGATGAAATCAAATTTTAATCAAGATAGTCATTAAAAACAAAAATGTGTTTACCAGAACTGTCTGAATATGTCCTTGCCCCTGAGTCAAATTGAAAACACTGTTAATGAACAGTCAAATTGAAAACACTGTTTGTTAATGAACAGTCAAATTGAAAACACTGTTTGTTAATGAACAGTCAAATTGAAAACACTGTTCATTAATGAACAGCATTTTTAAAATACGCTAATGATGTTCTTTTTTCATTTTAATCTCATTAAACTTCCTTTGTTTTATTCAATCTTCAGAATAGCAAAAAAATACATAAACAAATAAATTTGATATTTCATTAAAATTTTTGTGCAATTTTTCAGAATTGAACCCATTGTAATTTTATGTTTCATATTTTTTATATTTATATAATAGATAAATTTATACAGCGCTGTTTCTGTGAAACCTCCCCTCATGTGCAATATTATATGTGTAAAATGAAATATTAAATTAACATTTTTCAATTGAATTTCAGTTAATTATGGAACTATTAAAAAAAATTGCGTGCCACAGAAATATTGGCATGATAACATAAATATAATTGGAAAACCAGGGAATGAAATCAACATAATGATAGTGTTGATCAAGTCATAATAGCTATCAATGTATTCAATTATACATAAGTATAATATTGTTTTAATTTTAAAAAGTTATTTAATGAAACAATGACGTATAGATGTAGGTAAATGAGTAATATCCGACTCAAGGTTGAATTTTGACCAAATCCGAATGTTTAACTTTTCTAAGAAATTTTACAATAATAGGTACTGTATAAAAAATATTGATGCAAGCTGTGGTGGAACAATTTATTTTTTTATATGGTAGTAATAAACTTACTTTGAAAGAATTATCAACTTAATTTTTTTTTTAAATGAAATAAAAAAAAATATTATTAGTAACGAAACAACCAGGGGGCAAGTCTAGTCAACCGGCGGAATCAAAACCACCGGATATAATTATCTTCTGGAGTTCTATAATATCTTAAGATGTTATAGAACTCCATAAGATAATTATATCCGTGATAAGGGTAAATGTGGATGGTTTTGATTCCGCCTGTTGACCAGACTTGCCCCCCAGGTTTAACTGTTGTTTAGTAGCATATGGAAAACCTCAGCTTCAGCCAATATTTTTACTTATTTTTGGCCGAAGGTGACTGAATTTTCTGTCGGACACTATAAGTGAGATGTAATTATAATATGTTAATAAAGAAAATCATAGCATTTGAAGTCTGTCTACCTCAAATGGAGAATCAGCAAGATATTGACTAACTGACTGACGCTGTAGCATCATGATTTATCCGTTTGACTTCTTTGCTGTCATCCTTGGCTCAATTACCAGCATAGGATAAAATTATTTTTCAATTATTTCTCAATGCAAATATTGCTTTCTCTAAGCTATTCAACACTGGTCAGTTGGAAGAAATTGACATTTGGCAATAAACTCACTACTTGCACCTCAAGGTGTAAGGAAGTGTTATAAGAATACTAAATATTAGACATTGAAAAAATATTTTTTCTAAAGTGAAACCTGTAGAAGGTTGGCATATTTCTTATCAGTTTTCTAACAAAGATATAGAATGGAGTCATTGTATTGCCATTAAAAAATAATATACGCACGTTTGTTTATTTATTTAAAAACAATTTGTATTACTTCAACATAATAAAAGTAACAAGTAGTATTTTCAGATATGTAATCAAATCATTAAAATAACAATTGTCATAGGGTAACATACACACAACATAAGTCCAATATTTTTTTTATTGTTTTACAAACAATTACTCATGTAAAATTAGCAGTTTGAACTGTGCTAAACTTTTGCATAGAAAAGAGGTCAAATTTCATACATACATACCATCATCCCATGTTCTTCACGGTGTAGGCAAAGAGAACCCACACATCCATCGCCTCATCTGCATTCATGTACTATCCAACTGTCGATTTGTTCAAGAGAACTTTGTTCTCTTAACACATCGACAAAGTATCAACTCAAGATATGCGATATTTGTATTCAGGGTTTATATTTTTCACGGTTTTTCCAACTTTGAAGTCAAAAAACACCAGCTTAGAGGCTTCGCAGCATATATGTTGTTTAATTTGCTATAAAAAATATTAATATTGTAGTAGTAATATTAGAATTTAATTTAGTGACGACATCGCTTCATACAATTTGTATGGCAGTCGCCTATACACAATATCTAAGAAGACTTAATAGTTTGATACTTAATCTCCAAACATACATACATACCATCATGCTGTTTTCATATTCTGGGTAGGAAAAAAGGACTGACCTCCATACCATCCTATCTTGACATACATTTCTACAGGTGTTGTATAGAAAACAAAATATCTTAAAATATTCAATAATTTGGATTTATGGGTTTATAGTTTGGTACTTATTCTTCAAATATTCATTCTATCGTTATCAACAGTTGGATCTCATGTGTTACATGCAACTAGTATTGTATTATATACAAGATTATTTACCTATATTGTGTCCCTCCAGTAATTTGCTGCCATAATTGCATTTTGATTTGCTTGCCTTCTTATCTTCCTCAGAACACCCTCCTTCCATAAGCGGACAATTCAGCAGATGTAATACGTTCTCGTCTCCCTACACTTGCATGCCATGTCTTAGTCAGCTTCCAGCATTCTCCATCTGTCCAGGTTCACCTTTCACCTGGATAATTTGTTGGCTCATGATAATTTTTACTTCCTATTCATTCCTTCCACAGCTCAACTCTTTTCTTTTCACTGGTTGAGGTTCAAGCTATTGTAATCCAGAGGAAGCTGTTTCAAGACTTGAGCCTTGAGGGCGGGAGGATATGACCATATAACGGATATCGAGAGTCTGCTGTCTCTTCTTTTCCTCTTCAGAGGCTACAATTCTTCATATATGTGGTGGTGCTTTTCCGGTTCGTAATGGAATTTTTTCCACAGGAGTAGATTTAAGGCGTCCTGTTATGATTCTGTTGGTTTCGTTCAAAGCAACATCTAAATTTCTGGTATGGGAAGATTAGAACCAGACTGTAGCCTCATATTCCATTGCCAAGTAGCAGAGTGCAAGTGCAAACTTTTGAATGATATTGTTCCGAGTGCCAATTTTGCCAAGTTTGTCTGTTGTTCAAGCTTCTTGTGTTTTTCTCTTTCGGGATGTCATTCACATAGTCATGCCTTCCTTTTCTTGGACTACCGCGACCTCTATTTCCATTCCTGTCTTCATTATTCATATGATGTGGCCATCGCATCTTAATGTGTTCACATTCTTAAACTTACATTCCTTCTGGTTACATCTCTCACCATCTTCGCAATCTGCAAAGATGGTATTAAAGTCCCCAAAAGGATTGAATATAAGCTTTGTCTCTAATTGTTTGTTGGAAAATTAGCTGAAATAAACAGGGTGCACACCACTCATTTTGACGATCCTGTGTTTATTGTGGCAGGACCAAATGCATGGAACAAGCTCCCGCTCTCCCTCAGACAAACCAAAAATATATCTTCCTTCAGATAAAACACACCATTTTCGCTTATCTTACCAGAGCTAAAATGATACAACTTTTGGTACCTAAGAATAAACGAGTGGGTTGTGGCCAACGCTAAACTCCTCACTAACAAGTCATTCTATAAAGTATTCAAATTTTGTATGGAAAATTTCCAACATTTTCATGAAATGAGTTTGTTAAATTATTTTTTATTTAAATATTTTATTATGAAAACTTGATAACTCTTCAATGCCATTTTATGAAAGTGATGTGCCTTTTTACCAATTTGAAAATAAAAATTTCAAATTTTAAGTTTCCTGAGCTTGGGGTCACTTTGAAATATTTGACAGTTAAAAAAATTGAGAAGCACTATTCATATATCGTTCAAAATCTAATGGGATCTAATCGAGTATTAGATATACATATTTGCAAAATTTGAATAGAATCGAATGAGTACTTTAGTCTATAATCGATAAAGTAAAATGAACCCGCCCTACATAGCAAACACACACAGATACATTGTGATGAAACTTTCAGAATACAATCTCAGCATGATACTAGTTGATAATCTGCAAAAAAAAAATACTATATATACCCACTATATCCCCTTGGGTTAGTGAGGAGTAAAAATACAACAATAAACAGATTGATTATAGCAATAAGGATCAACGAAGGAGGTATTGAAGGACGCAGCAGGAATATTCTGAAATTATTATTTCAGTTGATTTTTTTTATATTTGTATAGATTGAGACACCATAACATCATTTATAGAAATTATGAATAGATAAATATTAATATAAGTTAGTGTCCATGATATCGGCGATTATAAAAAACAAGCAGGGCTCGTAATGAATTCAATGTTGTAAATAATTCACAATTTAGCAGCTGTATTTCCTTTATATCACATTCCACTCTATCAATAGAGTATAACAATTGGTTACAATAGAACCATTTGTGTCAATAATTTACTATTAATTTTCATTCAAAAAAATATTTGATGTAAATTGGTTCTGATTAAAAACAATTGGTCTTTTAATAATAATAATAATAACAATGAACACTTCCTTGCACCCTGCGCAAGCGGCGAGTTTATTGCCGTATGGCAATTTCTTCCAACTTACCAGTGTTTCCAGCCCAGAGAAGCAATATTTGCGTGAGAAATGAATTTAAATAAATTTCTCCTCTGCTGGGAATCGAACCCAGGACGCCCATACAGAAACCAAACGGCTTACCAACTGTGCCACGGCGGTCGGTCTTTCTTTTCTATGCGACCATGTAATAGTATAGAAAATTATGATTTAGCAATCTATGCAATCACTTTGTGTGCTTTAGCTGTGAGGCACCAGCTTAGAATAGTGCTTCCACTCTTTTCTATTATTGTTTTCGAGTGTCCCATAAAAGCCAGGTAATTGAAAATACAACAAGCAACAATAACATCTCACATAGTTCAACAATGAATGTAGTGCCTTTTTAGGTGAAACGAGACTGGTGTGTGAGTATACACGCATGTGTTGTGATCCCTTTTATAAGGTAATGCACACTCGCACGCAGTGGCGGCTGGTGATCTTAAATCTTAGAGGTGCTCAAAATAATAATTTTACCTTTTTTTTTTATAAATCCTTCTAGAGGCTTCTTCACGTCAGCTTGATATGTAGCTCATTGTGAATGATTGGCTTCTAGAGGTCTTCCCATAGTCCAATCTCTCGAATGAATCTTAAGATCTTCAGTGGGCTGGCTTCTCTGATTTGTGTTTCATCAGCGATGCGAGTGCCAAATATTCTGGCTCTTGTTTGCATCAGTGGTCCACAGTCCATGAGCAGGTGTAGCGGAGTTTCATGTTCATCTAGGCAGAATCTGCATAGATACATGTCTGCTAAGTTCATTGTGCATAGGTGTTTATTTAATCTACAATGTCCAGTCAGTGTTCTGATTAGAATTCTTATATTTTCTCTGTTAAGAGTAAGAATTTGTTTAGAATAATTTTACCTAGAAAAGAAATTAACTTTCAACGGGAATAAGAAAGCAGGTAATATGTAGCACAAAATTATTTTTTTATTATTTATTTATTTATTCATTGATTAACAATTAAGTCACATAACACATTAACATTATAGTGTCCCCCGTTAGGTAGGCGAGTACCTACCCGTGTTGGGGGTCTATATTAGGTACATTATAATTTACAATATTTTATACATATATTATATTACATCATATTATATTACATTACTTCACATACACATTTATATTTTTTTTTTTTTCTCTTTTCAACATCATATTTTACTGTAGGACTCCTATAAACATCATCAATGCAAAATCAAAATCACAAAATCAAAGAGACAAATCTGAATAAAAATAAATAAATTCAACAATATAGAAGCAAAAAACTACATACATAAAATAAATCGATGTACCTAAGTATTGTGTGCTTATCGTACCATTCAGTGATGTTCCTGTATGTATGTACAAATGCATATATTTTTCTCTTGCATATTATTTTCATACATTAAAATTATCAGTGTTTTACATAATTCTTTTCCATGTCGGAAATTGAAATGTGAACCTGATCATTTACGCTGTATTTGGTTGGGTTTTTTATAACTTTTATAATAAAATGCATCGATAAATTATAAAATAATTTGTGACAGCTAATAAATTTTGATCATACAAATTTGAAAAATTCTTTACAAAGCAGGTAAGTTTAAATACCTTCGCTAGATATACTATACGCGAAAGAAAGCAATCATTAATTAGAAAAATAATGACTTCCCAAAATTTAATTTCATGCATTATTTGGAATCTTAAACGAAGTGTTTGGGAGGGCTGAGCCCAAGAGCCCTTTAGGAAGAGCCGCCACTGCTCGCACGGTACACAAAGGCACCACAATACATCGAATGCAGTGCAACAACAATTAAAGGGTGTGAAAAACTATGAAATTGAACAATTCACCATTTTAAATACAATTAAACAGCAATGAATTCAATTCTCTTAATGAATCGACATTATTAAGCCAAGATGCGTGTACGAAGGAACATTTTGTATGGCGTAGTGGACTTTTTGCATGCTAATAACACCAACTAGAGGCCTCACAGCATATATGTTCCCATACATGGATTTACTCAGAATTTGGAGTAGAACATTTTATGTGTGTGTGTGTGTGTGTGTGTGTGCGTGCGTGCGTGCGTGCGTGCGTCCCCCTTAGAACTTTTTGATCCGCTCAATTTACAGAGCCCAAAATTTCAAAATGTATAAACACTTATAAGCTTGCAAAACTTTTATACTCTGAATTGTGAATTTTTGTTTCAGTCAGGGATTATCAATTTTTGAAATTTTGGTTTATTTTTCCATATATCTCAGAAACCATAAAAGATAGAACGCTGAAAATTGGTACAAACATAGAAAAATACAAAATCTCAAATTAGTTTTTTCAAAAAACATCCAGGGTTTCTCAAACATTTTTTATTAAGAAAAATATTTTTTTGATGATAAATTTATGAGTTTAACTGCCTATATTTCCAATTTTTTTAAAAATATCAATAAAAGCCGAAACAACCCAACTAGATAATTTAATTTTCCATATAAAATATTAACATTGTATTAGCACATCTCAAATTTTTTTTAACAATTTTTATAAAAATTGAATTTAGTGACGACATTGCTTCATACAATTTGTATGGCAGTCGCCTACACACAATATCTAAGAAGACTTAATTGTTTGGTACTAATCTCCAAACATACATACTAAAATTCTTAATACCTATTTGCGTTTTTACCACCATTTCCTCCTCAGTTATTTGAATATTTTGGTGACAGTAATTTACTACGTTGCTTCCCCTGTCTTTCATGTTATTATTTACTCATAGACTAATCTTTGAAAATCAAATGAAAAAATCTTTTTTTTAGAATATAAATTCTCTTTATTTAGAATATATAATATTTCATTCACATTCGTATTCTATTATTTGTACACTGCCATTCAAATGTTTCTATTTTGCAAAATGTTTTGGTGGTTTTGTAGAATAAGTAATTGATGCGTTATTTTAGTTTTTATCTCATATCTCTTATCTTGATCCACTCCACTCAGCAAATGTATATTTCAATATAGGTATCTCATGAATTTTAAATTTTATGTTTATAGTTTTCTAATGACATGACATTTTATAATCATTAGGACTTGACCCATAAATAATTACAAGTTTTGTCAATCACTTAATTAGAAACTATTGTAGCGGGTGCAACCAGCCGAGTTGACCACCCACTTCAAGGAGTAGGGGGACGTCAGCCGGCTATTTAAGGTCCTGCACATCGCGTTCCCGTCGTTCAGTTTAACCAAGGCCAGCGGTAGATCGTCACTCTGCTCGACTCACATTTCGATTCCGCGCATTCATCGATCTATTTTATTTAAATTATTTAATAGTCAATTATTGAAGTATATACCAATCTTGAATTATAATTAGAGTCAAACTATCAAATAAACACGTAAGTCAAATTCAAACTATTTTAATACCTGTCTGTAATATCAATTAATTTATATTTCATATGATAAATTTATAAATGTTTTATGGTGTGGCGTGGGTACCTCATTCTGCTGTGTAACGTTCTTTAATTAGCTTGCAACTAATTACCGAGTTACGCACGGCAGGATCGAGTACACACGCGACATCATTTCGCGTTGGATTTGGGGAACAGGCGACAGGTTATCACCTAGTGCCTTTCTAGACCGGAGCACCCTTCTGTAAATAAATAAATTAACATTAAAATCCAATTCCCAACCTAGCGCGAAACTATCACTTTATTAACAAAAATTGTCTTTTCCAATTCATAACATTAGTTATCAAAATAATCAAAATTTATCATCTTTTCTTTTATAGATTTGAAGGATCTGTTTGTGCCCTTCAAAACTTTAATGATAGTTATTTTTTCTTATCAAATCATTGGATAGAACGTACCAATTGTCTGCCAAAAAAATCAACTTAATAGATTGCAAATGCTATTTAGTTAATGCAATTAACTATCCTATGATCAAAGATGGAGTTCTATAGTATCTTAAGATATATAACTCCATATGATTATTATATCCATGATATGGGTAAACATGGATGGTTTTGATTGACCAGACTTGCCCCCCTGGTCGAATTGTCCAGAATGAATAGACAATTTTTGTGAAGTATGTTTGCAAGTGTTTTGATCGAGTTCTAGGGATATTTTTATTTTAGTAAGTAGTGCAGTGCACTTAGCGCACATTAAAGCGCACTTTATACAAACGAGGTTATCGAGGTCTGATTTTCTACGCTTAAAACAGCATCCAAAATACAGGTTACTCCATACATCGCTTTACACAAGTATTATTTTCTCCTTTATTTGCGACCCCTATTATTGTAATTACGAAAAAATTAAATATGCCATTCATGTGAAAAATAGCAACATTTTATTTTTCGCTTGTTCCGCGTTTCATTCGACAGTGTTTTATCTTTCTCTCATTTTCTTCTTTGTACTCTGCATTTTGTCTACCCGGCATTTGACTTGAATTGGAAACAATGACACGGTTCAAAACACGAGTTCATATCTTTTTGAAGGAAGTTATATTGTAAAGTGTTTTAATTTCTTTTTGTTAATGGACTTTTCTTGTGTAATATGTTTTTTTTTTGTAATAAATAAATAAAATAAAATAAAATGAGAATATTTTGTACTCTCTCTTTTTGTTTTAAAATATTGCTCTATGGTCGAGAGATGCCAAATAATCAAAAGATACTGCAAACGTCACACGTCAACACAACCCAAACAGCAGCGATGTTGACTCGTCGGCAATGAATAATTTTACAGATTTCTGTTTTACGAAAAACGATACAAAACGCGCTGAAAAATAGAACACATTCTATTTTTTCTCCACCACATTGAAAAACCTGTTGAAAACCTCGTCTATGTAAAGTGCGCTTAAAAAATCCCCTCTGAATTTGATTATCAGACTTTATGATTTCCATTCATTACTGAATTTTCTTGAAGTACAACAATTGAGGATGTTACTTGTCTCTCTCCATTGAAGTCTGACTAAAGATTCATTATTTTTACAATAAAATAATTATTGAGTTTGGCTAGAAGTGAATGTTGTAATTTGCTTGTCATGAATATTATATAAATACTCATTTACTGCTACAATGTATCTTATTGTATGAAATTAATAATGACATGACATAATATTAAAGGTTAGATGCTTATGAAAGTAGTTACAAAGTTAATCTTTATGAAGGTTAACATATTTATGTAAGAATACATGTCATATACAAAGCATTATTAATTTTAATATTAAGATGATGTAATATTATATTAATTTCTAATAAACTAATCACAAAATCAAACATAAATAAATTTATTTCATGTATTGCCTTGAAATAAATTAATGTTATGTACTTATATTTAATACTACAATACAAAAAAGGTAACCCTCTTGATATAAAGAATTGTAGACCTATTAGCCTGATGGCAAGTACTTACAAACTTTTTTCATCCATGTTATTAAGAAGAATTTCGCAAACAATAGATAGTAGGCAACCGATAGAACAAGCTGGTTTTCATTCAGGCTTTTCAACGACAGACCATATACATTCCTTAGAACAAATAATTGAAAAATATAAATAGTTTAATAAAATATTATACATATTGTTTATTGAATACAGCAAAGCTTTCAATAGTATAAGCCACAAAGCAATATGAAAAACATTAAATGCACTCAATATCAACAAAAAATACATAAACTTAATTGAAAATATTTACAAGAACAGTATAAGCAACGTCAAACTTGAAAAAAAAGTCAAACTTATATTTAAAAAAAAAACATAAAATTGTGCAGGAGAATTTAAATATATAATTAGTATTATTTTACATTCAAATACCTATGTACTTTATTTTTTCCATTTTAATATTAGACCAGTCAAGGTATGGAGTGCATGGAGAGGAGAAGAGTCTTTAACTTCAGGAATGGGTTTGGGGTAATAATCGAAATCTTTAAACATGGACTTTTTCATTTTGCTTTAGTACAAACATACCATCACACCATGTCCCAAATAGGGTAGACAGAGAGAAGCTAATGCCATATTTTTTATCTTGCCAAGCATCCATCGCTTCATCTCAATTTATACACTATCTCTTACATGTCCGTCTATTTTTCAAGCTTCTTACGTTTCCTTCTTTCAGGATATTGTTCACATGGTTGAAACAAGCTTCTCTGATTGTGAAAATGAAAATTTGTTTAGTTCCTTTTATCACAGGTCTTCAATTGATGTAGTATAATGTCCTAGCCATGATCTTTCCTTATTTAAATGGCTACGACTATTTACACGACTCAACCATAGACGAAAACCAAAAATAACCACAGAAAACGCAGATAAATCAAGTTATAAAAATATTTACCTGTGTTTATACTTTGTTATAATTGTAGATCTTGATGAAAAAAATGATTTATAAAATTAAGTAAATGTAATAAGATGCCAATATTATTTATTTTTTCTTCAAGTTTGTTTCCATGATGCATTAATGACCATTGAAAAAATGACAAAGGTAAATATTTTTGTATTTTGATTTATCTGCGCTTTCTATGGTTATAAATGACCTAAAACATAGACAACGTCAGAAAATTTGTCGTGTAAATAGACACTTTTTGGCGGGAAAAGCGTTTTCCCGCCAATTCCGGTCGTAAAAATAGTGGCACCGTAGTTAAATATATCTGTAGAAAAGAGGCGTTATTATTTGCTCTATTTTTTGGAAAAGGGGTGTTACTATTTGCTTTATTTTTTTGATAAAGGGTGTTATTTTTTATGAAAAGTGGTGTTATTTGTCTGTAAAAAGGTGACATTTTTAAGATATCAATCTTGTTTTCTTTTCACTATAAATGATAATATGCTAAAATAATTTTAAAAAATCACTAAACGGCTTATTCTATTAGTCACATTTATTTATGTGTAAAAAAACACAATTTATTTAATTAAATTTTGATTAGATTACAAATTAAGAATCACCATCGTTGCCAAGGTTTGTTCTTCTGTCTGCCAAAACAGTGTTATAGGAGAATAGAAAATTGCATTATTGAGGTTCTTTTTAGATATTGTGTGCTTTCTTTGTATTTTTGTGTAAATTGGAATATATTCTTGTTTTCACATAATTCATACTGTATAAACTTGTTATTTTTTCAACTTGTTAATGTGCTTTTTGGTTATACTGGTGACGTTGAGGAATGTCAATAAGCCTTTAGTAAAAAGTTATTACGGACGTTGTGGAACGTCCATAATCCTCCACTTGTTAAAAATTAATGCTAATTTTTTATTTTAATAAATTAATATTTTTATGTTTCAGGTAAATACTGCATGCCGGCAGAAGGTGTGAAACTTAGCAAAAGAGAGGACTTACTCACAACAGATGAGATTCTGAGGCTGGCTGAAGTGTTTGTGAAGCAGGGAGTCACCAAGATACGTCTCACGGGAGGAGAGCCATGTGTCAGAAAAGATATTGTTCAAATTATAGGTTACTTTTTTGTTTTCTTTCATACATACATACATACCATCACGCCATGTCCCTCATAGGATAGGCAGAGAGAACCGAACACTACTTACATACATTCATCGCCTCGTCAACATTCATACATCGTCTTATGCATGTTCGTCTGTTGTTCATGCTTCCGTCTTTCGAAATACCGTTCACATGGACGTGCCATCCCTTCCTTGGGCGGCCCCGACCTCTCATTCCATTCCTGTCCGCAATGTATATTTTCTTCTTCAGGCGTTCCTCATTCGTTCTCCCC
Organism: Molanna angustata; assembly: GCA_963576475.1. Lineage (NCBI taxonomy): Eukaryota > Metazoa > Arthropoda > Insecta > Trichoptera > Molannidae > Molanna > Molanna angustata. The sequence continues at coordinate 36,081,493 of OY754974.1, read as the reverse complement.
ATGTGGCCAAACCATCTCAATGTGTTCACTTTCATTCTATTTATAACATCTTTCTTTATCCTACATTCTTTTCTTATGTCCTCATTTCTGACCCTGTCATACATCGTTCTATTACAGATTCTTCTTAGCAATCTCATTTCAACTGCATTTATTCTACTTTCGTGCGACTTCTGCCACGTCCAGGTTTCACTTGCATACGTCAAGGTTGGCACTATGATGGCGTTATGAATGGCAACTTTAGCATCCTTTGATATGTTGCGGTCATTCATAACTGGTTTATGTGCTCCATTCACTCTGTTTCCTGCCATAATTCTTCTTTCGATCTCCTAATAACTCTTCTCTCCTATTAACTCTCCCTATAACTCCCTATAATAAAATATTTTTTGAGCACATGTACATCTGCAGATATTGAATTCCATTTTATAGAACCATTCATAATAAAACAACGTTCTAGGTAAGTTATATTATTGGTACCAGATGATCTTGGTGTGAGATACCGATGTATGACATGTTTATCATACATATTGTAGACGCTTTTGCAAATTTATGGGATTAATGATTTTTCTCATGACTCCTATCATCAGAACTCCATGACACATAAATGTCTGATCATCTCTGAAACATTTTCTTCCTATTTAAAAAGGAGTCATTAAAATCATAAAAATTATAATCGCTAATGTGCAAATTTTAGTTTGATGATTTTCTCATGGATCCTATCATCAGATCTTAACTAATGAAAAAAGAATCATCGAAATCGGACTATGTAGTAAAAAGTTATCGCTGAACTTACACAAAAAAAATCATGTCGAATTGATAACCTCGTCAGTTTTGGAAGTTGGTTAAAATGATAAATAAATATATCTTTGATAATCCTAGGTTGTTCAATATACCATCAGAAAAATCTTTTAATCGATTCACTGTGGTCAGTTAAACTACAGTAATTCATCTAGAAGAGGAACATATAAATGTATAATTTAAAATTGCTATTTGAACTGTGTCAGATTTGTTGCCATTAAATATATCTTTTGTATTACTAGGCATTGTTTTGTAATAGTAGTATAATAAACTGTAATTTGTTTTGATTGCGGAGTAGAAAATGTTCATGACATGTTCAGCCAGTCGGTTATTCATTGCATGTATTGTAATTGTTTGGTCAGATTTTGAGGAGCATATTTATTTTGTGCATTAGAACCTCACATTAAATAACATGGTATATTGTCAATGTTTGCCGACTTCATTAACATTCCACTCTGACGTGATGTTATAACATGTTTATTTATTGAGTATTATTAAAATTTTAAATGGCCTCATTGACTCCTCATCTCTTCAATCCCAAATTAACTTTCACACACCCACTAGGTCAACACGGCAATCTACTCTATTTCATGTCCCAATTAGTAACACTAACTTCGCAAAATCCAATTTCATAACCAGATCACGCTAATCCTACAATATATATTTATTCAGTGAAATAGACCTTTTCAATATCAACTTTGTCTCCTTAAAAAAACAACTGCACATACATTCCTTATCAGAAATCTAACGTAGTGGTGTTGAGTGATGAAGGTCAGGATGGAACTCTATGGATGTATTTAGGTTCAAGCAACTTTCGTTTCCCAGTTGTCCCTCTCCCAAAGGCCACCTCCCACCCGCCCCTTTCTTCAATTCGCAGATCTTTCTTTCTCCTACATACTTCTTTTTTTATACATTTTTGTTTATTTTATGTTTTAGACTTTTGACCATTAGCTTTTCACGTGCTAACAAACATTAGCTTAATGTTTGTTAGCACGTGAAAACCTATAACTGGTGTATGTTTTAATTGTTGTTTTCTTTTGTATTTTATCTTTTGTATGTACTGTTGGTTTTTCGATGCAATAAGATAAATAAAAATAAAAAATTATTCAGTTATATAATAGTAAATTATAGAACCACAAGGTTTACACTGTTAAAATGAATAGACAATGCATAACTTGAATTTAAATTGCAAAATTTACAATGTAAAATAATCAAATATTATATAAATTTTAAACTTTATGAAGAAAATTATAAAGCAAAAAAATAACATGCCAATGCAACCCATACCTACATATGGCGAGACATAAATGCGTGGCTCTCGATAAGGGCTGTGAGTGATGTCATAGCTCTGATATATTAAGTATTCATTTATTCATACAAACATTGATGACATTACAATAATTATTGAATCTGCAATGCCCCACTAGGCAAAAAACCTGTGCCAGGGCCAATGCATCTCGAGACAGTGACACTGTATTACTTGATGCCAACATCAATCGTATATATAAAAAAATTGCACTAATATGAGCAAAGTATGGGGTCGAAAGCTATGGGTGAAAAAAAAAGTATAATATAAATAGCAAATTATTTCAGTAATTTTTTTTACTAAAATATGAATAACAAAAAACTTTGTATATCCCACTTCACATTTATATTTATATATCGTTAGAACGTTTTCGGATTTACCAATCCATCTTCAGTAACGACTACAATGTGACTTGTGACTACAATGTGACTTGTGACAATGTGACTACAATGTTCAGTCACATTGTAGTCGTTACTGAAGATGGATTGATAAATCCGAAAACGTTCTAACGATATATAAATATAAATGTGAAGTGGGATATACAAAGTTTTTTGTTATTCATATTTTAGTAAAAAAAATTACTGAAATAATTAGCTATTAATATGGAATTCCACAAAGTTTGTAAAAATAATTTTAACAAATTAGTATGATATAGTATTTTATAATATTTTTTCAGGCCGCTTTAGTTCAAATGCAACTGGATTCTTCTCTAATTTAAAAAATATTTTTTTTTATACATGAATGTGTATTTTTTTATATATAGCTATATTTTTTTTATAGGAATGAAAAAGTACATTTCAAAATTAAAAATACAAAAGGAAACAATTCAATATTATTGCCCCGTTGAAAGTGTGGACACTTGTGTATGGTATTTATATAATCATATCTTACAAATCTTTGTATTTTTAGAGTCTCTAAAAAGTCTCCCAGGCTTGGAATGTGTGGCGATGACCACCAACGGTCTGACTTTGACGAGGCAGCTGGTTGCTATACAGAAAGCAGGACTGGACATCATCAACATATCACTGGACACTCTCGATGCAGACAAATATCAAATCATGGCCAGAAGTAGAGTAAGTGTTTATTATTACATATTAATAGGTACTAAGTATATCAAATTTTAATTCAACACGCACCCAATAACAAGATGCCACATTTTGTAGACTTATGAAGTTTATCATCTCACAGATCCAGACTGAAAAGACAATTCCACAGTACGTCTCCACTGGGAATCGATCCCAGGACCTTTGGCTCGGGAGTCCGATATCTAACCAACTGTGCTAGGAAAACTGACATATTTATTTAAAAATGTTTATTTTATAAAATTAGTACCATACCATCACACCATTTCCCTATTTGGGGTAGGCAGAGAGAACCGAACGCCTCTCTCTTGACATACATTCCTCGCTTCATTCACGTCCATACATCGTCTCATACACGCTCTTCTATTATTCTTACTTCTAACATCTCCATCTTTCAAAATCCCATTTATGTGATCGTGCCAACTCTTACTTGGCCGACCTCTACTTTTCATTCCTCTTTTATCATACCTTGTATACTTTTTTTTTGTCAGACGGTCATCACTCATTCTTTCTATGTGGCCGAACCACCTTAGGGCATTTATTTTCATCTTACTTACGATATTTCTTTCAATCATACATTCTCATCTAATATCCTCATTTCTTATTCTATCATACATCGTTTTACCACACATTCATCTTAGTGACCTCATTTCAACCGCGTTAATTCTACTTTCATGCGTCTTCTGCCATGTCCATGTCTCACTAGCATTAGCATCACAATTAGTAAATATTATTTTTGTGCGGATTCTTATAAAAGTGAATAATTTTAGAATAGGATATAAATGTTAATGAAAATTTACATAATGGATATTCTTGCAATAATTTATTATATTTTATGACAAATTTTTAACATCTCAATTGAGACGAAGTTGGATTATTATAAGAGAACCAAGAATTCAAGGCACCTGTCATCGGCTGGCTTAGGTAATCACTTTATGCGCTTGCGCAACGTTCACCAATTATGCCTTCTATTGAGTTTCCTATCAATCCAATTTTTGAATGTTCTATATATTTTTATCATGTAAATGTGTTTGTTTGAAAACAAACTGAAAACACCATCGCCATATATGAAGTGACGAAGAAACTTTTTGCAACGCCATCTATTGAGAAATTGGTTCATTTATAAACAACTATAAAAATATTCAATAATTTAGTAGCTAAGATGACATACTGTGTTGATCTCTCTTGTTTTATTTTCCAGGGTTTCGAAAGAGCAATGGCCGGTATACATTTAGCTCTTCAATTAGGATATAATCCTGTGAAAGTCAATTGCGTTGTTATGAGAGGTATATTTTATTTTCTTACATTAATTTAATTATCAACTTGTAATATAAAATAATTAAGTAGGTATGTATAGTTTGTGGCAGATAACTTGAGAAATCACACGGGCTGCACAGAAAGTAAATATAAGTTGGTATAAGTAAAAAAGGTATTTAACGGAAACTATACTTACATTTAATAATTATTTAATATAATATTCTTACTAAAATATGCTGCCAACTGTTTGGTTATAGTACCTTATGTTTTTTATTTCAGATTTCAATGATAACGAAGTGTGTGATTTTGTTGAATTCACCAAGGATAAAAATGTTGACGTCAGGTCTGTCTCATTCTTATTTCACATTTGGATAATTTAAGATATATTTCTCAATTAGTTTAACACTCTTTTGTTTCTAATTTAACTGAAATGTCTATTGATTTATCAAGTGTAAGGAATTCTTTGAAAAATTACAATTGCACTGGCTATAGGTCATAATGAATAAAATTATCAATTCACAATCTTTACTTGGGTCTGATTCTTTCCGTGACTTCCATACAGTGAGTATTCCCTAGGTACTGTGATCTCTTAGTTGCTAATTTCAACAAATACAAAGGGTCATTTTGATAGTAGCCCCCATGTTTTGATGAAATAATTTTTTTGTTGTCAGATTTATAGAGTACATGCCCTTCAGTGGTAACAACTGGAAAGGTAACACAATGGTCAGCTACAAGGAAATGGTGGATAATATCAGAAAGAAATGGCCGGACTTCACATCTCTGCCCAATCAACCAAACGATACATCCAAGGTATAATGATGATGTACTGTATACAACCTGCTAATAGCTATTACGACTAATATTTTATAGATAATTATAATCAAATGTTATAGAATGGCAATGTTTAAATTTATTTTTATTTCTCTCCCGTATCCATCGCACAACTAATTTTAGACTGATCCTGATTAGCTCCCGATCATCTGCTGACATTAGAGACGTTGTCGGCTCCATGCCTTGGGACTGACAACGCTTAAAGAAAGAAGAACGATGGGTGACCTCATTGAGACATATAAAGTGTTAAACAATCATTATGACTGTCCTGAACTCCCGCATATATGAATCAAAACGAGCACTTGCGTGGCCATAGCCTGAAGTTGAATACAAGTGTGTTTGCTCAGAATCCACATAAACACTTCCTAGGTAATAGAGTGGTGGATGGTTGGAACAGGCTGCCTCAGGATCTGGTTGTTGCTGAGAGTGTTAACTCGTTTAAGAACGGACTGGATGGATTGCAGTGACACTGGACTCATTCAAGCATATCAGCTTTTTGCTGCCTGCTTGTCATCTCGATAATAATAATAATAAGTATATATAGGATAAGTTAAGGGGGAGAATAGCCTCATTTAGCCCCATTTGTGGTATCACAAAGGGCCAATCGACTTAAGTTTGTTCTTCAAGAACTGCCACCCACAAAAAATATATTTGGGACATAAATCTTCTCTTCTTCCCCCTCGCCTTTGTCCCATGTACTTGGGGTCGGCTCTCCTTATTCTATTTCGCCAAACTCGCCTGTCCTGTGCCAGATCAGGATTCAGCTCCCTCTCTCGCAGATGCTTCTTGATACTCGACAGCCATGTGGCTGGTGGTCTGCCTGGTCTTCTCGCCGGAGTCTCGATGTCCAAGGCTTTATTCATCATATTGTCCGTCGGTCGTCTCAAAATGTGGCCATACCATTCAAGCCTGTTTTCAACTATTTTTTCGTCTATTGGGGCCACTTTGAAACTACCGCGGATGTGGACATTCCTCACTTTTCTTTGTCAGACCCCCAGCCCACCTTAGCATCTTTATTTCCGCCGTGTGAATCTCTTTTTGGTGTTTCAGCTGTATTGCCCAGCATTCCGAGCCATACGTCATTGCGGGTCTAACTACCGTCTTATATTTGGGACATAAATATATGCCAGAATTGTTCTGTGACATATCTATTATATTACTTGTAAGCTTGGCATGTTTCTGACTTCCCGGTTCTGTAAATCATGATGTAAATCAATCAAGAGAATTATGTCTCTAGTACATTTATTATTTTTTCTTTCTTTATAGGCTTGGCATGTTCCCGGCTTCAAAGGAAAAGTCGGCTTTATAACATCCATGTCTGAACACTTCTGTGGATCGTGTAATAGAATTAGATTAACAGCTGATGGCAATCTTAAGGTTGGTCTTTTTATTTATTTATTTATTCTACGCTCTATTCTAGCATTGATACAATACAACCACCAATACAAGCTAAACAAGTTCAAGGAACTGGTGGAAAAACAGTTCAAAATGGCTTTTGGCACGAATATATATGTAGAGGTGGGGGCGAGAGGCCTGCCCGCAAAGTCTTTTATCTCTACTTTAAGAACCTTGGTCTCCCTAGGGGTAAAAAAAAAGAACTTCTAGATAGAGTGGTAAAAGAAGCATTGTCCACGTCCTATTAGATTTGGTTGGACAGGGGAGTGGAGTATCAGGCCCTTCAGTACCTGCCGTCCCTTTATGCCTTTCAGTAACTTCTGTCCCTTCAGTACTTCCTGTCCCTTCAGGCCCTTCAGTACCTCCCGTCCCTTCAGTAGGTAAAGAAAAAGTTTAATTCCCGAAACAATACTGGGAAGACCTGCGAAGAGAATTTATGCTCTATTCTAGCATTTTTAATAATTCTCCCATCCAAATACTTTTCATATATCAAAATAATAAGCTCTGACGGGGACCCTGTACTACCTATCAACTCTTATCGATTTCTGAATATGAATGTTTACAAATACCCTTTTTGATATATCTAGGATTTCTAAATGACAGATTAACAATTTTGGAATAACGCTAGTGGAAGAAAGATGACCTAATAACATAACTCCACTACAAAATGAATTACAAGTGTCCAGAGCTAGTTGATAACAAAATTTGTTTGACATTGATTAATGCCTTGAACAACCTATCACCACAATACATTGAGCTGTGTCAGAGAAAAGAGCTCTCTGGGAGGCATCTCACACTCAGATCATCTGTATCACAGAGTAACAACTCCCTAAAGGAGTTAGACAAAGTCAACAAAGCGGCTTATTATGACCGATGCTCTGGTATGAGCGGTCCTATTAAGTGGAATGCACGGCCCCCTGATGTCTGCAGTGCTCAAAGCAAGAGCACTTTCACTAAAGGATTGAAAACAACTTTGTTTCATAGAGCAGTACAAAATTGAACTATCAGCGCCTTCGGAATGATCTCGAATTATTAAACGGCGCTGTAAAAATTCCTATTATTATTATCGTAATGCTTCTCAGGCAAACAACAAGTACCTACTGTGTCAAATATTTACTTGACACGCAACCATTAACAAATTGACGATTTAACAAGTATTTATGTTTTGAAGGTTTGTCTGTTTGGAAACGCTGAAGTGAGCCTCCGTGACGCCATCCGAAGTAACATTAGCGAAGATGATTTGACTTGTCTAATTGGGGCAGCCGTAGGACGGAAGAAAAAACAACACGCAGGTTTGGAAATTGTATTTATAGAGAGCATTATTTTAAAAAGAGTTACTTTTTGATTTAGCTACTTTAATCTCCATACACGATGATTAAACATTTTGTGTAAAATGAAAATTATTTTTTCATACTGTTTTTGACTTTATAAGCTTCGCATCTTTCCTTTTTGTTTGATCTATCACAAATGCTTTAGAAATGTAAAAATATAGGTGTGTGTAGTTGCTTTTTTGTATAAATACCTAGCTAAATCAAAACAGACATTTTAATTTCATTTTACATTTAAAATCGATTTTATTTTTCAATTTTTATACATTAAACATTAATTGATTTTTATACATTTACAGTCTTACTAATAAAAATCTACTGCATACCCGTTAACCAATGTTTTAGTTACACACCGTGTAAAGCCGGTACAGCGATTATTTGAAAATCTTACTAATAAGCACTGTATAACAACTGGGTAGTTGCAACAAGCATACAACAAAAAATAATCCGACAACGTTGTAGTTTCTTACTCACGCATACGCAGAGCCGCCAGCTGCCATTATAATTTTGACGTTTGTCGTAGTTAATATTTTCATATGTTTTTCACATTTTAAAATAGGAATGTGGAAAATATAACGAATAAATTCATCATACAAATATCCAAGCGAGCACCATTTTAGATATTATAAAAGAGCTGATTTTTTGTTCCTTTTCGCTCCTAAAATGCACAATTATTGAGAATATAATAATTTATAAAGAGGTTTCGTCATATTATTCCAAGATATAACAATATAAACACGCATATCAAAATCAAAGTCGATTTTTGATAGATGAAATTTGTCTTAAAATACCGCTAAACTATCTAGAACAGGCGGGCAAGCGATGTGTAAAATTTGTATGAGAGATACACAGTCGTTGACCAACTGATCTGCTATTGGTAACATTTTTGCCTACACGGGTGTTAAACGGTCGTGTAAATTTTACAACACGTTTATTAGTAAGACTGTAATTGATTTTATTTTTTACATTAGACTAACCGATGTAGCTTCTTATCTTTGATGTTGTTAACACTTTTTAATTTTCTTACAGTGATAATTTCTTTAGCATTTTTTATAAATAATAAATCATATTATATTAACTTATTTTTATGTATCTTTTATTTCTAATGGTTGTTTTCGTCTCATACTATAATAAAATATTGTCTCTGTTGCCAATCGACAAAGCGTTATTGCTTCTGTATTTCAAATAAAAAACTTAAACAGTGCAACTTTTTCTTCACATATTTTACTTTAATTATCCTTCTTAGGAAGAGAACATTGTTTCTGAAACATGATGAGTCATATAGTCTTATGTGGTGTTTAAACATAGTGATGTTTTAAAATATATCCTCCCTGGCACTGTCCCAACTGACTGCCTATATTGGCTATTGAGGTCGGCTCTTCTCGTCCCCAGGCTGTGTACTCTGCCGTTTTGAGTATCGTTTTCATGCAAGCTGTTTCTTTGTAGGAGTTTGGAGCAATAGTTTTTCCAGGTGTTCTTTACTCTTCTTTGTTCTTTGGAAAGATTAAAATTTATTGCCTTATTTACGTTATTGTCTGGTGGTTTCCTTTTTACATGCCATTACCATCCCAGCTGATGCTCTTCTAACTTGCTGTTTATGTCAGCTACCATGAATATGTGTAATCTTTATTTTATCTTTTAATGATATGCCTACTGACCACCTAAACATTCATATTTCCGTGAAGATGCCTTGCGTAAGAATTGTACATTGTCCAGCATTCGGAGCCATACATAATTTCGGGTCTGACAATTGTTTAAATATAAATTTAAACACTTGCACCCTGCACAAGTGTCGATTCGATTGCCATATGGCAATTTCTTCTAACTAACCAGTGTTTCCAGCCCAGAGAAGCAATGTTAGTATGAGAAATTAATTTCTTCTTTGCTGGGGATCGAATCTAGGAGGTCCGCATAGAAACCAAATGGATTATTAACTGTGCCATGGCAGTTGGGGATTGTTTAGTTAATTGTTTGGGTAATGTTTTCAAATATGTCGCTACAAAATATGTTTATTTTAAAAAGTAAGTAAATTGGAAATTCAGGGAGGTATAATATATTAACAAATAATATGTACAAAAGATACATAAATATTTCTAGGCATGCTGAATCTGTCACAAATGAAGAATAGACCGATGATACTAATTGGTGGATAACTTTATTGTGTACGTACAATGAAATCGTATTACTAACATCATCTTACACTAAAAATTCATTCCTTTGTTCATTTATTTGGTCAATATTTCTTGCTTACACTAACATGAACTTCCTTAATACGATTATGCTGGTTTTATTTTGTCATTGTGTTTAATATTACATGTTTTATCCTTTCCAGTGATGAAAAAAAATCAAACAGTTTAAAACAAGTGGCGAGTTTATTGTATTGGAGTTAATTTTCAAATGGCGAGTGTATTGTCAAATGGCAATATTTCCAATTAACCAGTTAACAATCCAAATAATTAAAAATTGCATGAGAAATATTTTTTTAGTATTTAATTCTCAACTAAATATGGAACCTAGGGCACAGCCACAGAATTGAAATGATTTAGACGAGCCCTATACCTTAACAGTCAGCTTTTAGTGTTAAAAATTAAATGAGTTTAGTTGTTGATAAAAATATTTTTCAATAATTATGCCTTTAAGATTATATCATTATCAACCATTTCGCTGCGTGCCTTGTTAGGTAGGCATAGAGAATCGATTAACACACTCACTTTTGACATACAATTCTGATCCAAGCACATATTGACCAAATTGTTTAAAAACATTTCATAAAGTAAATTCATACATTTCATTGTACATTTTTCCATCATCATTTTTGTTTCGTTTCAATATTTTCTTTTCTTCTTATTGATATAAAATATATTTCAGTTTCTACTATCTTTGAACTTTTTTCTTTTGTCATATTCAAAATTGTTTAATGAATTACCTAATATACGAATCAAACTGCTGCCTAATATACGAAAAAGATGCTGTATTTAATTTGTATAACTATTTCAAAGGTTATCTTAATAAATATCCTAATAGAGATTCAGAACCTGCTTAGACAGCAGATACAATACATCACATTATATAAATAGAATTTGGTATTTTACATTGTGATGTAGTTTTATTCTTGACAATATATCTTTATGTTAGATAGAGTACTAGTGTATTTCTTTATTTTACATAGAATACTTGCGTATTTATCTTTCAGCGAATATTCATAGATCGGCATTTTTTAGAAATATTTATGTGTTTATTTCCTTTTTTCTGAACTTCACAAATATTAAATATCATTACTTATTCCTTTTCTATCTCTTATACAATATATTTCACTTTCATGTTTGGTATGCAGTTTGTTTATTTATTTGTGTATGTCCTTGTGTATCATTACTCATTATCATCCACTACTTGCATGTGTCATTAAATTTATATGCATAAAGTATTCATTTCCTTTAACTTTAATCCCATGTTAAAATAAAATCTCATCAGATTATGTATTATCTTATCTAATTATGTATTAATTTAATCTTCAACCATGGTTTATAAATTATTCCAGAATTAATCTCATGTCCTTTTATTATATTCCAGACCTCAATACTAAAACATTCTCTATGTCGGAACAAAATAAACAGAGATCATTAAAATATAAAATTCCTTCTCCCGTCAAAATAACAAACTTTAACAGTATGTTGAACATTCCTTCTGTGCCCCCGATTAACCATTGCATCAGAATGTATTCTACTCATCAAGGAAATGCGTTTAGTCACGTGGACGATGGAGGAAAAGCTACGATGGTTGACGTGGGGGGTAAAGACATAACAAAGAGAATGGCCAAAGCTAAGGGATCCGTTAGAGTCGGAGCGCGAATCATCGAGTTGATTGTGGAAAACAACATCAAGAAAGGAGACGTGCTAACTGTCGCACAAATCGCCGGCATAATGGCCGCCAAACGTACGTCTGAAATCGTCCCTCTCTGTCACAACATTCCATTGTCGAGCGTGAACGTGTCCCTCGGCTTGAGCGAAACGAACATCCTCATCTCTGCGGAGGCTCACTGCGTGGGGACGACCGGCGTAGAGATGGAGGCCCTGACTGCGGTGGCTGTGGCAGCTCTGGCCGTGTACGACATGTGCAAGTCGGTGTCGCACAACATATCAATAGATCACATTATGCTGGTGGAAAAGGACGGGGGGAAATCTCGCTATGTTAAATACAACAAGGAACCCATTGTTACGACAGAAACTTTTTATCCGACCTACGTTTAGATTTGAGAAGATAATAAGTGCAATCATTGTAAACAAAAAAATGTCATTGAGGACTTTTTGATTTTCAAATTATGAAAGACAATTTTTCACTGCATTGTCAGCTTGAATTTGTGAGACAAATAAATAATACCAGTGAGTGTTGAATAAATATTTGACATAATAATCTTACCTTCATGTAACTTGCCCGAGATTTTCTTCTTCTCCTTGGGCACTTATTAGTCCCCACAATACATGGTGGTGGGGTCTGCCTTTCTTGTTTTGTTTCACCGAGATGCAAAGTAAAATAGAAAAAACTCATGAATTATGCATGAAAAAAGATCTAAGATTATTTAGATTTGTTTCAAACCATTTTAAGTTATTAAAAATCAAAATTTGAAAGTCCATTGTATAATATTGTAATATCATAAAATGTTATTTTTGATATTGGTTTAGTTAAAATAGATTTAGAAACCATTTTTCTTTTGTAGACACACTTTTATTCATAGATGGTATACTTATCAACTATTCAATGTATGAAAGTGATGCATTTTTTTTTTTCAGATAACTTTTGACTGACAAAATTAAGGTTAATTTTGATTTATGAACACAATATTTATTATGAAATCACCAAAGTTTTTTTTTAACATAACTCGTGAAAATTTTTTAATTTACACACACTTTTCTGTGGTTCTTATAAAATAATAATCTCAGAAATATTCTTACTTCAATAACACAGATACACAAAATAATATATTTCACTACATTGATATTCAAAATATATAAACAGCTCTCCTGTAGGGAAAGTCCTGTTCCATGGTAAACCATATTGTGGTGGTAACCCACGTTATAAACCTATGTAGCAAGAGACTTTATCCAAGAAACCGGAATGCTATTGAAATGACAGCCCTAAAGGGAGATGCACAATAGATCAAACATGGTCGCAGTGCGGGGGCATAGGGTCCCACTCCAAACTAATAATATGTAGCAAGAGTATTCCATTTATATATATATATATTTATCATAATATCTTTATCACAAAAAAAAAATTCAAAAAAATCTTTGGAAACAAGATATCCATTCACCCATATAGTCAAAAGTACTCCATCTAGGTATGTATATTTGAAATATATGTATATTAAGTCAAAATGATATTGAAGAGATTATATTACAGAATCTACGGCAACTATTTTTAATTAACAAATGTACATATGATTTAATTAAATTTGTTTTGAGTCGATGGACAGAGTGGACGGGATTAAGCTGTGGAATATCCTAGGATGTACACCGATTTTTTAAACCTAACCTACAAAAGTTTGGTAAAAATAGGTTGGTTAGGTTTGTTTGTAGATATAATTGCGACTAGCGTGAGCCAGTTGCATTAAATATTTTAAAAAGTAACTAAAATATTAAAAAAAAAATAACTAAATTGGTGTGAATACTAGATAAACCGTCTGTACATGATGTGTCAAAAACAAAAACTGGTGTACAAACTAGGCTGAGAAGAAGAAATAATTAGTTTTTTGTTCCACTGTTATAATTTTTTGACACTCACTAATTGGTCAAATTGATGACCTTATTCAAGGTCTGAAACAATTTTTTTATAAATATATTATTGAATCTTGTCATATCCAATATTATATAGAATATAAATGTGTTTTTTTAATCAATTTACAACCAAAAACAGTTTTGTCCTGAAATAAAATTAGGCTAGTAACAATTAAAAACTCACTTTTTATAACAGATTTATTTTTCATATAAGTTGAGGAGATTTTTTACATTATTATATAAGTATTAAACTGTGACAAGCATAATGAATAATGTACTATATATATGTTTAAAATTTTCCAAAGTAAAGATTTACTATAAAATTATTTCAAATTTATGAAATCAAATCATAAACTGACAAATGAAGACTGATGTAAATATATACCTTTATGTACATATTAAATAAAAAATATAAATATACCGACTCCTTTGAAGTAAATATATAATTGTATAAATCCACAAATTCAATCATGATGTAATGCTTTTTTTTATAAATAAGAATGAATATGTTCTAGTAACGAATATATGTATACATCCTCATACATTCCTTAAACTAAGCATAAATGCTTGTACTATAGGTGAACGAAATCGGTCGTGGCAGAATTTAAACTCACAACCACTGGATTTCTAACCCAGTGTGCTTTCCAGTCTGCCACCGCCCATCTCAATTCAATGTATTCTTTGTATACAAAAAATATTTTTTTTGTTTATTTTAAATATTTTTACTCTTCACTACCCCAAGGGGATAGATATAGTGGGGAAATATGAATTTGCAATTTTAAGGACTCTATTTTATTGCAGATTATCAACTAGTATCACACTGAAATTGTATTCTGAACATCATCACAATGTGTTTATTCTACTTTATTCATTATAGACTAAAGTACTCATTCGATTCTTTTCAAATTTTGCAAATTCGTATATTTTTATATAACTAATAATCGCTTAGACCTCATTAGATTTTGAAGGATATTTGATCAGTGCTTCTAAATTATTGTCACTGACAAATATTTCAAAGCAACCCCAAGTTCAGCACTTGATATTAAATTTGATATTTTTATTTTCTAATTGGTAGAAAGGCACATCACTTTCATAAAATGGCATTGAAGAATTATCAAGTTTTCATAATAAAATATTTAAATCAAAAATAATTTAACAAACTCATTAAGTATATTAAAATGCTGTAAATTTTCCATACAAAATTAGAATACTTTGTGGAGTGACTTGGTAGTGAGGAGTACAGCGTTGACCACAACCCACTTTTTTTTTTTTTTAATGGGGAAGGCAGTAAACTATATGTCAAATTTAACTGTGTTCAAGCTGCACAGATCAAATCAGGGGGGCAAGTCCTGTCAAACGGTGAAATCCCTCATGATTACCCATATCATTGATATAATTATCTTATGGAGTTGTATTATATCTAAAGATATTATAGAACTCCATATGATAATTAAATTCATGATATAAGTAATCATACGGGTTTTGATTTTACCGTTTGACCAGACTTGCCCCCCTGGTATCTTTCCAGTAATTTATCAAGCTAAGTAGACATGTTTAAATTTAAAATATACAATGCCCCTGAGACAAATTGAAAGTGCTATTCATCATCACCAAGCGCCTTTTTTTTTTGTACGGGATTCAACGTTTGTTGTAGAAAAAATTTCTACAACACAGGTCAAATACCTAAAAAATTACGTCATATAGCATTTTCAATTTGACTTAGGGCCACGTGTATTCTCATCTTTGTTGAATAATTTATGAGATAGGTAAGTAATAATAATGATCTATCATAGGATCTTAGTTTTTGTAAGTCAAAACTTTAAATAACACATTGCTGAAATTTCTTTTTTTTTTCTGCAGTTTATGTCATTAAAAATAATTTTCAAAGGTACAAAGTTGTATCAACTATTCCCTTTATTTATGTCATAAAAAATATTATTTTTAAATGTTGCATTTTATGTCATTCTAAAATCTCATAAAAGATAATAAATTAAAATATTTCATTAGTGTAAACTAACAAATGAAAATTAATTGTAATTTTCTTTAGAGTGGTTTTATCCCATACGAAGAATGGGATGACTTCATCTTATTTGCCAAGATTTGTATATTAATTTCCTAAAATAATGTAAATACAAAGTTTACATACTGTATTTCATTTTCACATACTGCAATAATTATTAGCTTCATTGATTGAATAATTTTTAATTGACATTTTATTTTTTTATTGAATACTTATAAGATAGATCCATTTATGCAGAGTAGACATTATTAATTTTTTTCTTTTTCTAAATATGTTAAGTATGTACGTGCAAATGAATTATAACTGTTTAGTTGTACTTAGTAAATATATACACAAGAGCTCGATTAAAAGACTTGAATGTTTATTTTTATATGCAATTTTTTTGAGATTTTAAAAAATATATTTTTACACAATCTATAAACGTTTTCAATAATCCTTTATTCCAATTTTGGTCGGTTGAGAGAAATATTGAATTTCAATAAGCCATCCATACCTGTTTAAGTTAAATAAATATTCCACACCAAAACACTATACTTTACAGTAAGGCCAGCATATGAATGCTTTTGAACCCTCCACTTCACCTCTACTTCTTTGCGTCTCACCATCAATATAACATTTATCGGAGGTTGTCAACCAGTTAATTTTTTTCCACTTTATTGTTATATTAAAATAAAGAAATTTCCGTTAAATATTATTATTATTGAGGTGACAAGCAGGCAGCATAAAGCTGATGTGCTTGAATAAGTCCACAGTGTCACTGTAATACATTCAGTCCGTTCTTAAACGAGTTAACACTCTCAGCAACAACCAGATCCTGAGGCAGCCTGTTACAACCATCCACCACTCTATTACTTAGGAATTGTTTATGTGGATTCTGACCAAACGCACTTCTATTCAACTTCAGGCTATGGCCACGCAAGTGCTCATTTTGATTCTGAGTGTATATATGCGGGAGTTCAGGACAGTCATAATGATTGTTTAACACTTTATATGTCTCAATGAGGTCACCCCTCGTTCTTCTTTCTTTAAGCGTTGTCAGTCCCAATCCTTAAGCCCCGCTCCCAGTTTGGTGAACCTTCGCTGCACTCTCTCCAGCAGTCTTTCTCAAAATATGGTGACCAAATTTGGAAACCATATTCTAATACCGGCCAGACATAAGTCTTATACATTTTCACCAGTAATTCTGGGCTAGTATTATTAAACGCTTTACGTATCAGATATGTCATACTGTTAGCTCACTTTACTATACCAAGAATATGTTGGTCCCATTTGAGATCTTTATACACTGTAATACCCAGATCCCTTTGGCTATTCACTGATCTGAGAATGGTTCCCTCCAATCTGTATTGCAGCTTGGGATTCTTTGGGCCAATATGGAGAGCTACACATTTATCAGCATTGAGCTTTATCAACCATTTCTTGGTCCAGGACAACATTTTCTCGAGATCTTCCTGCAGCTGCTGTGAGTGAGTAAATGGATTTCCAAAGAACTTGGTGTCGTCCGCAAATAGATAAATAAACGTGAACATGAGCTTCTTTCAAAATATTTGTTGCTGTCCGTAGGCTAATACACAAAGCATCAGCATCACGTAAGCACATACCATCGATAGAAATTAGCGTCCACCATCATCTTTTTCTTTTTTAAAATAAACACAAAGATGTATCACAAATCGCGACACTGGGGAGTCAACACTTGTCGTTTAGAGATATTTAGTAATTTATAAACTGACACTAAATAAACTTTCACTTTTTAGAAGTTTCAATCATGAGGGCTCGTTTAAAGCTAAATAATATAAGCCCAACGTGATTTCGAATATTTAATTTTGGAATTCCCTGACAATAATATACATAAGTACAAAATTAGTCATAAAATATATTATCGCTAGTTTTGTGTCAAGATTCATTTGGTAATCACCTAATTAGCTACCTGTACGTAGGTACATAGAAATGGTGACAATAATAATTTGTTTTGACAAAGGTGACTAATACCATCTACCCGGAAGACCACCCAAGAGATGGAAAGATAGTTGGACTTCGTCATCCCAGGAGGCATCGTTTCTGAAGAACAGACCAACTAGGTCTACTAAACGAAGATGAAGAAGACTAATAATGCCTTCTGCAAAATACAGTATAACAATGTAGCTATTGTAAATTCTTTTGTTAGGAAGTACCCATTTGCAATTGAATATCCTCTTTTACCTACCTGCTGTACTAATATGGTACGCAGTGTACATTATATGTGAGTATACAGGTACCTGGGTAAAAAAAATATTTATTTATTTATATAACACTTTTTTGTACATACATAAAATTACATAGTACAAATGGCGGACTTATTGCCTGGAGGCAATTTCTTCCAGTCAACCATCTGAGATCAAAAGTACATAACATAGTTTTGGCATATACATAACACAACCAGTATAAGACAGCAAACAAAAAGTGAGACACAAATTCACAAAGGAGAGAAAAATCAGAAAAGGAAGGGAGAGGATGAGGAGCGATCAAAAGGAATGGAAATAATAATATTGAAAATAAAATATTCTATAACAATTCCTTTGGTTGCCAATATCTGTCCATAAAGGAAAGAGACCATCTTACCCGAAATGTACTCGTAGACTGGCACTAGTACAAAATGAGGAGTCTGTGACTGTATGATGCTCATAGAGGTTCATTTGACAAATATAATAAATGAAAACACCAATTTGTATATTAAATAGTTTTATTTGTTTAATTTTTACAGATAATGAAAATAAATGAATAAAACTAAAATTTAAAATAAATACTATTTAAGGTCAAGTCAATTATTCAACATAATGCAAGAAACTAATATTGAAATATGTTCCAATCTAGATATTAATGGTATCTGTGAGATCAACAGAATTTCTGGGAGCATTTTCGAAAAAGAGAGGTCTCTTCAATAACTGCTATAAATTTAAGAAAGTTCACATCAAATTGATAACTTCCTCACTTTTTTGAAGTCTGTCAAAAAGTAATTTGAATTTAGAAAAACAAATATTATGTTTGCCATTTTATTTTTTGTGGATTTTAGAATACTTCTGATTCATCTTAAACTATGTTTTCCCTCTAGAAAAAAACTAAACAATCAATTGAAATTAATTTTGCTATTTCTTAATCGCACATTGTAAAATTATGCAATATAATAAATTTGTTCAAACCATTAAAAATTTTATCCACGCTTTAGAAGCTAGCCCACTTGATAATTTCTAAACCACGCATGATTTGATACTAGTGGTTCAAATGATGTTATATTAATTTATTATATCACATAGTTTAAATGTTGACTGTGCACTAGTAATGATTGAAAATCAGATATACTTTTCTGTTTTATTGATTCACAAATTATATTTTTTTTTATTGTATTTATGGTAGTTTTACATCAAAGATAAAGCTTTAAATATTATTTTTAGTTGATTATAACAAATACTGGTTCTGAACCAAAGGGACGTTTATATATTTGTTAAAAAATAGTTCCACTTTAACTTTTTCAGCATACATTACGCAACTTCTCTTGCATTGACGCACATTTTTAATATAGATTTTTATTTAATTGTTCACATGTTTATCTAATTATTTACTTTGATGATCTTGGCTTACTTCAACCTTACCACTAAGATAGAATATGATATATTCTTTATTAAAAAAATTTATGCAGCCTAAAATGATTGGTAATTATAAAAAAAAATTGATATTATTGGACATTCAAACTAGAATTCCCGCTTCACAAAAAGTCAAAATTGTATGGTGTTTGTTAGTTTCATATTTTATTGATTGTTATATACGTACCAAATGTAGAAAAATGTGATTTTTTTTTGTTTATTACTTCTCAGGTAATGAACAAAAAAAAACTGGTACCAAGTATGTCAAATATTAATTTAGTAACTCAGGAGTGATGTGATGTTACAATAGTGTAATGTTTGAAAGATAAAACAAACATGAATACTATATAAAATCAAAATTTCTGATAATCATAGACCAATATCTAAAGACATGATATAAGCAATATTTCTTGGTACACACCGACAATCAACATAACATATTTGAGTATTTTCTGAATGGTTCGTAATGAAAATTAAACAGTATTCAACCTAGTCAACACTAATATGAATAAGTCCATTTTGTTGACAAAGAGTTTTAAATCTTGAAAAGCAAATACATACTTTTACTAGTATATATAAATGTGTCATTAATATCCGATTTATATTTAAAGATTGAATGTGTTTGAGATACCCCCGTTCCACCTCAATTTATGTACCAACCCCATGGCCTAAAGTAGTAGCTCGTGTTAGCTCCATATATATTTTTTACTCTGTGGTGATATTGAGAATAGCAGAAAGATATTATTTTTTTTTACTTTTCAATAAAAGAGTGTGGACATTTAATAATTTATTGATAAAATCAACTGTACTATCCGCCAGCAGAAACATACTTACAGTCTCACATCTTTCATACTGGTTTTAATTAATTCCCTTTCAGTTAATCCTTATTTGCTAGCACTCACATCTTTATATAACTCTCCACATCATTTTAACGTAAAAAAGTAAATTAATCAAAATAAAAGCAAAAGCATAATCTGCTCGATATTAAAGCATGTGTAGGTACCTTATACATAATACCAGCTATGTGGTACATTTAACGATAATAGTTAAAATGTTATTAACTTTTGTTTCATACAAATTTTTGTAAAATTAGTTTTATTTAAAACTGCACTTCGTGGTCAAGTTGGTATCATTGCATTTGGTGTTGTTATACATTAAAAACAGGATATTCCCTACAGTAAGGGATTTTTTTCTTGTTATATTTGTAAAAGTTTATTTCTGATAACTATGCAAAAATCGTTAAAAAAATAAGTTTGTGTTGTTTAAAATAATTATAGAAGATGATCGGTGGCAGAGCGGTTAGGGTGCTGGGCTAGTAATCCAGTTCGAATCCTGCCTCGACCGATTTCATTCACCTATAGCACAAGCATTTGTGCTTAATTTAGGGAATGTAAGAAGATGTATATATGTACTTGTTTAACAAGGACATATTCATTTAAATCAAATGTATCATTCTATCAGATTCTTTTCTTTTAAAATTTCTTATTATTATGTTTTAAATATGATATTAGAGAAACTTAATTTGGCGATATTATTCAGTTTATTTGGCTGACTGATAATCATACCAACATGACCATGAATTGCACCTTTAAGTGAAACACAAAATAATTACAATTGCACCTATTTATTTATAAGACAAGCATATTCCAAAATGTTGCAATATTTCATATATACTGGCTAATCAATATTATGAATGATGTTTTCAAAATGTGAATATAAAGACAAAATAAATTATAACTTCATTAAAATAAAATTATTGATTTTCTTATTTTTTCTTGATTTAATTGTAATTATCGACATGTTTCATGCCGAGGAATATCATCAGAATTCACGTCAATTATTAAAATAAACAATTGAACAAAACCAAGAACTATTCTTACAATGTCTTCGTACAAAACGCATCAATAATCACAGTAAATTGATGGAACAAAGCCAATAATAATTTTATTTTTATTAAATTATAATACATTTATCATTCTATTAAGGATTTTGTTCGATAATAAACAAAATAAAATGATGGATACATAATGTTTAAGAAAACATTTGATTTATCTCTGGCATTGAGACAAAATTACAATAACATATTTTCTTATGCGTACACAAAGAAAAGTAAAGGTTATTACATAAATATCCAAAACAATTTATTCAACTAAAGCATCACTTTGTTAAAATGTAAACCACATAGTAAGCTGTATATATTTTTTACAAAACATTAGAGTTAATAAGTGTAGGGCACTGAATTATAGTTATTAAGTATTGTTCATAATAAAATATTAGTTGTCAGACACAAGAACATTGCTTTTGTTTGATGTTGATTCCTTCTGCTCCTGTTGGGGTATTTCATCTTGACCCCGAATACGAATATTGTGCAATTCTTTATATTCATTAATTTCCGCTCCCTTCTTTGTTAACTGTTCATTGAGCGTGGCTAAGACTTTTGTAAGTTGATCTCGGTTCGTTGTTAAAACTGGCATTACGTCTTTAACGGTTCGTTCACATAAAACACCTCCGATCATACGGAAACATTTCCTGTTCTCGTCCACCGTTTTTAATGTTTCAATTACAATTCTAAAAATTTAAAGAACATGAATAAATCCAAACAAAACACGCATATAATAAAATACTGAACATTTGAAGTTTGTAAAACTTATAATTAAACCGACTACATAGTGGGATTCTGAAGTGAGTCAAGTATAAAACTCTAATTCATCTATTATATGTTTAAATACATTTATGAATATTTCTTTAAAAACCCTGTGCAAGCGGAGAGTTATGGTGGTCAAATATGCTTGGATTTAATGGTGTAATAAAAATTAACAAGTTGGTGGTGACAGATGGTGAAAAAATTAAGTCAGTCTTCTTAATAGTTTGGATTAACTCTAATGATAAATAATATAAAATTCAGATAATATGAAATACTTATAAAAGCTGCTTTCTTTCACATCAATTATAGGGAAAACGTCGGCCCATTGCCATATAAGGAACTTCAATTAATCGACTAATGTCTGTAGTTTTCAAGTCGAAACTAAATATTTTTTTGAGTCATTAACCAACTGACTTGACAATACAGTCAAAAGGACGCCGGTAATTGAAATAAAAGCTAAAATGTCATGCATGTGCTTTCTTACTTGTGTTCATTCAAATCCATTTCTAACTCTGAGAGTTTGTTAACAAGGTTTCTTTGTTCGTTTCGAAGAGCTTGAAAACCGGCGAAAATCTCTTCGTTTGTTTTGGGTTTTGTCGTTTTCTGCGATTTTGAAGCCATTATATTATATTTTTTATTAAGAACCGAATACTAAAAGTAAAATAACCTAACCTATCTGTCACTTTCTTTCCATAGATTTGAAAGATATAAACGATATAAAGATTGATTGTTGTATATCGTTAAGATAAGGTTTTTTATAAATTTTATTTCATTTTCAAAACATTTTATCCAAAACCAATAAAATAATAATCAGCATACAATAATGAAAATGTAACTTTAAAGCATCCTTCCCTACGAGCAATCTACATTACAAAACAAAATAATTGTTTTATCGTTCAGCTGATATTTTTTCATAAGTATTGTGATCGATATATTGCCATTCAATAAGATAGCAATGAATCCCAATACCCATTATTTTACTTTGGCCTAATGTATTTCTTTTATTAATTCTAGAAACGGCTTATAGCGACCTCCAGACCTTGTTCATACATTTAAACATTATCTTTTGTATTGAAAATAAATGTGAAATGTAGTTAACAGATTCCTGGAATGAGTTTTTCCACCAGGTTGGTGGCGCAGAGCCACCCTAAAGTGTTCAGTCAGTTGTCAGAGAGTAGCCAGTAGTTGTCAGAAAGTCGCGTCCGAAAGTTCAGCCATGGATACGTAGTCTAACGCTAGTCGAACCGAATTCATTATATTGTCCGCGATCGGAATTATACCATAAAAAGTTGATTGGCTGGGCTGTCGGATTATGTTTCAGATCCATATAATCTTCGAGGGTGAAATTAAGCATTAATAATAAAATCTCTTTATACAATTAGCAACGGGGTTGATTTTAAGATTATTTTAATTTATAAAAGAATTATTACTGTGTTTCATTGGAGTCTTGGTTGGAGAAGAGTTTGGTAAGTATTTTAATATATTGGTCTTTTCAGGCACATGACAGCCGATTGTGTTTTATAAGATTTTTCTTTTCAGAGACAGCGTTTAATGTTTATTTTTGTAATTAATTTATATCTTTAATAAAAAGTAAAGACTTTTTGATTCTACATTAATTTAATTGAGCGCGATAGGCCTATTTCGCCTTGTTAGGGCATTAACTAGCGTAATTAATTTACTTTTTTTTCAGCAATTATTTATCATTCGGAACGTCTATATACCATTTTAATAATTAAACGCGTTCCAACGTGGTGTCTTATCAATGTTTAATTTGGTGCTACCCACCGTGATGCCTTCAAAGCAGTAGGTTTTAACATAAACAATTTTGGCAATAGTGGTGACTTTTAATTTTTTTCATTACAATTTGGCCCCACGCGTTAACAATTTGACGAAAAACAGATTATTATAACATTTCAATATAATAATTCCTCCGATAGTATAATTCGATTAGCAAAAGGAGTTAAGATTAAGGTAGGGGTTTGTGCTACAAGTTGTGAAGGAGTGGCCTGTAGTGCCACAGTGAAAACGTTTTCTCCCATTTACGCTTCTATATCCCAGTGAAAGATACTATCACGTTGTTATTAG
The DNA here is from genome assembly GCA_963576475.1 of Molanna angustata. Lineage (NCBI taxonomy): Eukaryota > Metazoa > Arthropoda > Insecta > Trichoptera > Molannidae > Molanna > Molanna angustata. The sequence goes on along the minus strand of OY754974.1, from coordinate 36,057,362 downwards.
TAGCTTTTTTACTATTCGTTGACTTCACATTTAGAGAAAGACCACAATTCTTTTTCTTAATGTGATAGCTGAGGTTGGCTGAACCCAAAATTTAATTACGTCACGTTTTATTTATCCCATGCCTCTTTTAATGTTAATCAGCAGAAGAAAGCTGCGCAAAGATGAAATTGTACTATACTTCAATTTCAAACGTTAAAGCCATAAACATTTGATGAATTGCAAATTCCAATCTATAATTAAAAAAAAATCTATGGTTATATTTTGACATTTGATTATTATGACATCTCGTTGATCCAGTCAATTAGACAAATAATATATCTTTTTTTTTCATTTTTTTACAATTGAAATCAGTATATTGCCTTATGTGCTTAATTGAAACATCTATGCATATCCATACTTAGATAATTTCATAAGTCAAAGATTAAAAAAATACGTATTCATTTTTATACTGAAATATATTAACCTGTACAGTATTACAAATGACCCGAAGAAGATTATAACTGTTGAATATTTATTTAAATAAATTTAATTATGGCGGCAATACGTCACAGTCTTCAAAAAGAGGTCTTCGAAGGAAGTGCTGAGCGTTTGTTAGTAGTTTGTGAAGTTGGGAAATTCGTCAAAAAGAAAAAAACATGTTATTTGTGTATTGTAAATAGTACGGATTTACCGACGTCTGTGTCGATTTGCCAAGTAAAGAAAATAGATAAAAATGCGTTCAAAAAGAAAAGAACTTGGTTATTGAGTGAAATAAAAAGCATTGATGGAGGAACAGACCTGAACGTAAGTTTGATATCAATTGGTTTAAATGAAAAATAAGCAGAGAGAATCTAGTGCCATACATATCGCGGGCGTCAAGCAAGAAGGGCGTACAAACAAAATTACTACTTTACAGGAGAGACATAATTTTTTTTATTTCTGTAACAGTTCAATTTATCCATGTAGAGATTTTTTGGAAAATTTAGCAAAAATGAAGCCTCATCGAGGAGTATTACCTAAATTTCAATAACTAGTGAATTTCTTATATATTTTGCACATACGCCCCTCTGGCTCGCTAATGTTTCTAGATGTGGACTCGATTTTTGCATAGAAAGTTCATAATTATTGTGGGGTGTAAAAATTAATTTTCTAAAAAGCTACAAATCATAGAGAAAAAATATGTAGTTTAATTATGAGATGTATTTAAACGTTTTGACAGTGAAATTGAGACAATTAGTCTAAAGCTTCTGCAATTTTTAATGTTTGTAGGTACGCCCTTCTAGCTTGGCAGGTTTCTATGGCATCATCAAATTTTTTGAAAGGTCGTATCATATTATTTTCTTTTTTCAATAATTTATTTTCAGACATTTTTCTTTAAAAATATCTGTTTAATGTTCGTCGTATGCAAATACGCCCATCTAGTTCGATAATATTTTACAAAGATATCGGTTAAGTCACCTATGCCATAGCATACGCCCAAAATTATTTTTTGAAATATCTCGAAAAATACGCAACGGAAAGCTGTGATTTTTTTATAGATGGTGGAGGTTTTGTTAATGTATCGTTTGACATAATAAACGAAAAATCACATTTTTGCAGATACACCCTTATGACTTGTCATCGGCTGGTTTACGTGGTCACTTTATGCGCTTGCACAGTCTTCACCTAATTTTGCATTTTTAATGAGCTATCATTAAAAATGCAAAATTTGGCTCTATTTTAGCTCTATAAAGTAACGTAATTACTTTTCACTGAAAAATCTATTTTTCTATAAATTTCATTGATTTATTATCTATCTAATGTTGAATTATTTTTTTCAGACATTGTCCATAGACATTTCAGCAGAAAAGTTGTACAGATGGGTGGCCGTGAACGAACACGATCGCCAACACTTTGTTACTGCTCTCCATCAGATGGTGTCTCACAGCAAAGCTAAAGTAGACTTCACTCACTTCCCGGAGAAATGGCTCGGATCGCAGTCCCTGCAGAGTCCAGACAGTCCTCTTATTATTCCTAGTAATTTTCTTATTTTGTTTTATAAGTAACTGATAAATATGATACAGAGTGTATTACAATGTCTATGATACATTGAAGATTCAACTTTGATTTGTAAAACACGTCGCCATTCCCCTCTGTCGACGGCTTTTATCCTCCAGTTATTTACCCCTAGGCTGCTCAGGTCCCTCCGCACGATCCAGCAATCTAAGCTTGGGTCTTCGAATGCAACTTTTAGTTTTTCGTATTTGAACAAAAATTACAATTAAACAAAATAAAAATGGAATATTTTTTTGATTGCATATACGCAAACATTGGATTTTGTTAACCTATCGGGAGTCAAATGATATTTATATTGACAAACTTTTTAATATCTCAATAGAGACGAAGTTGGGATATTATAGAAGAACCAGGAACACAAGCCACCTACAGGCTTAAAAAAATTCTATCAATATTTGTATGTAAGAAAATTTATCTTAGCATGTGATAACAAACCTTTGGTGCATATTTTAGGAGAAAATAAAAATATTCCGATATAAACAGCTAGTAGATTACAAAGATATGCATTAATTTTACAAAATTATGATTATACAATTGAATATATTAATACGAAAGACAATAAGGCAGATTTCAAATCAAATCACAGGTCGTAAGTTCAACTATGCCTTCTTATTGGGTTCCCTTATCAATGTAATTTTTGAAAGTTCTATATATTTGAATATAATATGAAGTAACGAAGAAACTTTTTTGTAACGCCATCTATTGAGAAAATGGTTTTATTGTAAACAATGAAAGCAACAAAAAGAAAATGAAAATGCTGTGGCGGGCAAGCGGGGTGACGAAGCTTGATAAAATTCGTAAATTGGCAATAAGGAGAAGCTTTGGAGTAGCCCCCATACTAAAATAACTCAGAGAGAGCCAACTCAGATGATATGGACACGTAATGAGAATGCAAGAAGATTATGTGGTGCAAACTGCTCCAGCACTCACTATCCACGTGATGGAGTAATATGAACAAGCTCATGAATAAAGCCCAAATACCAACCCCCAAAATACAGGACAGATCATCCTGACACTGAAAGATTAGGAGAACCGACTATCTTAAGTGAACAAGGAAAATAAAAAAAAAATGTATTTGATGTAAAACAGAAAAATCTTTTAATTATATATTTAAACAATATTCTAATTCACATAACAAAAAAATAGCCAACAAAGTTTACATAGTGTTACCTAGCTCATGTACACATTAAAATAGACAAATCATAAAACTGAAACTGAAGAAGAAAAAGAAAACACTGAACTTTTTATTCTTATTTTAATGTAATTTCTTATTTGCTTTTTAACATATTGATTTTGCAAGATGACAAGGCATAAATAAAATACTGTCCACTTCTTTCACTAACATATTTTAAGGTTTGGATTTACTCCTAGATACATAGGTATACATTATACATATGTACCTAGAAAATACTTCAAATAATAATACTATTTAATGGTTTTAAGACGCCATTATAAATAATAATTCAATATTTTTTAGTGTATAAATTACATGTTCAAAATAAAAACATGAATACAGTAGGTCCTTGTTTTTGTATTACGTATACATATCAATTCAATTAAAGAATTGAAATAGTCCATAATACAATCACGCCATGCCCTCACTGCTGTAGGCAGAGAGAACCAAATGCCTTTTAAATTGAAAAACTCGTACTTCAATTTCATATTCCCTATATTTTGTATGAATATTTCATTTCATATACCCTATATTTATTTTGTTGGTTTATGTGATCAATATTTATGCTTGCGTGACATACATCAATTATACCGTTGGCTTATCAATTCTTGTGATAATAAGTAATTTATACATACTCCACAATCACATAGTTGAGTACTTATTGCAGACTGGAATATTCATATTTGTTTAATTCAACTTTCAGATCAAACTATGGAAGCAGAAACTGGCTATGAATTTCAGGCAATGAACGGAGAACTAGATGATATATCAGATCTGATGAGGTTATTGGGAAACTGCGATTCCGCCATCGCAAATGCAGAACAGTTTATGTCTCAGTTAGGCGATAAATTGTCAATACTAGATGCGGTAAGAAATATACAAAATATAACATCAAATATAGTAATACTTAATGATTAGCCTTTCTTACCATATCGACTTTTCATGATAGCAACTGTAACACCATAACATCCTGTGATATTTTAATGAACATTGCAACAACAATAATTTATACCTACCTACTAATTGTTTCAATATTCTTATTTTTATGTGTATGTATAGTGACGTTTTTGACATGTTAATATGAAGCAACCTGTGGTTGCGCTTAATTGGAGGATTAACGAGATTTTTTTTATATATGTGTTTTTTTTATATATCTATTTTGTATATATGTGTTTTTAATTCTCTGTGCGTCTCCCTTAGTAAAATAAAATAAATACATGAGTTTTTTATTAGATTTGTATTTTAATTTTATCAAATAATTATTCAATTTATAATCTTGGTTTTATTCAATAGGAAAACATAGAAAGTATGCTGGCATCAGAGGTTCAAGTTGAATCTTTAATGAATAAACTGGAAGAGGCTATTTCATATGCTGAAACTGTTGAAGGGAGACTGGACAGGTAAAAATATTCACATATTTTATGCCTAACTGAGTTAATTGACTCTTTAAGTTATTTTTAAACAAAATTGTATTTTGTAGATATGATGAAATGCTGTGCCACATAAGGGAAACAATGGATAAAATGGAAGAAAAGAATGGAATGATTGAGACGGCAAATAGAAACAGTCAGAAACTCCTACAACAACTTGAGAGTGTCATTGTATGTCATTGTTATTATTATTTTTTAATCTTTGAAATGATTATGCTCATTGAAAGAAATGTAGGGACTGCTGGTCATCTATATTCCAGGAACAGGATACGAGAACAAACTTTAGTCTTTACACAAGTAGAAGAACAAGAAGTAGAAGAAGTAGTGGTAATCCTACCGAATTCTTTTATTTTTACAGCATTCGCAGAGTTATTCACTTCTCAAAAGAATTAGCAGATCAATGCGTAAATCGTTAATTATTTAAAATATTAAAATAAAATGCAACAAACCCATTGATCAAGTTTCAATTGGGAATAATTCACCCATCCAGATACTTGATGGCTCTGAAAGGGTCAACCTAATTGATTTCTGAATATTAATGTTTAAAAAAAACTGAAGTGATATTATGATTGATTATTGCTTTTGTTAGAATACAAAATATTTATATTTTGAATATTTTGTATGGAAATTTAGATAAGGTAAGGTAAGGTTGAATAATATATCAAGATAACAATTGAAATTGCAGGCATGGTTAGACGTGACAGGTGCTTCTATGGATATTGTTCTGACAACTCCGGAAGGAAGGGAAGCAGCGCTGAATGCTGGTAACATATTAAGGAATGCTCTCACATCACCACAACCACCATTTGTCAACAAGTATGTACAAAATATTTATATATTGTTGTATATATAGGTGAAAGAAAGCAGTTGAGATATGATTCCAAACTGCGTCCATTAGATTACTAACCGTTCTGTCACTGACCCATCTAAATTATATTATACTAGTTGCATGTAACACATGAGATCCAACTGTCGATAGCGATAGTATGTATAGTTGAAGAATATGTACCAAACTATAAACCCATAGATACAAATTATTGAATATTTTCAGATATTTTGTTTTCTATACAACATATGTAGGTATGTATGTCAAGATAGGATAGTATGGAGGAAGATCCTTTTTCCTACCCAGAATATGCAAATTGCATGATGGTATGTATGTATGTTTGGAGATGAAGTAACAAACTATTAAGTCTTCTTACATATTGTGTATAGGCGACTGCCATACAAAATGTATGAAGCGATGTCGTCACTAAATTCAATTTTTAAAAAAATTGTTAAAAAAAAATTGAGATCTTCTACTACAATGTTAATATTTTTTATAGAAAATTAAATTATCTAGTTGGGGTGTTTCGGCTTTTTTCGATAATTGTAAAAGTTTTGGAAATATAGGCAGTTAAACTCATAAATTTATCATAAAAAAAATATTTTTCTTAATAAAAAATGTTTGAGAAACCCTGGAATTTTTTTGAAAAAACTAATTTGAGATTTTGTATTTGTCTATGTTTGTACCAATTTTCAGCGTTCTAGCGTTTATGGTTTCTGAGATATATGGAAAAATAAAATAAAAATTCAAAAGTTGATAACCCCTGACTGAAACAAAAATTCAAAATTCCGAGTATAAAAGTTTTGTAGGCCTGTAACTGTTTATATATTCTGAAATTTTAGGCTCTGTAAATTGAGCGGATCAAAAGTTATAAGGGGGGGACGGACACACAGACACACAGACACACACACACACACACACACACAGACACACGAAATGTTCTACTCCGAATTCTGAGTAAATCCGTGTATGGAACATATATGCTGCGAAGCCTCTAAGTTGGTGTTTTTTGACTTCAAAGTTGGAAAAGCCGTGAAAAAAGTAGACCTCTCCATACAATTCTCGCGTATTCTGGCTTGATACATTGTCGATATGTTAAGAGAACAAAGTTCTCCTGAACAAATCGACAGTTGGATCAATGTCTCTCAATGGTTTACTGAAATGACATACTGATCCAATTTTTTATGGCAAATTTTTAACATCTCAATAGACAAGAAGTTGGAATATTATAGGACTAGTTGCATGTAACACATGAGATCCAACTGTCGATAGCGATAGTATGTATAGTTGAAGTATGTACCAAACTATAAACCCATAAATACAAATTATTGAATATTTTCAGATATTTTGTTTTCTATACAACATATGTAGGTATGTATGTCAAGATAGGATAGTATGGAGGAAGTTCCTTTTTTCCTACCCAGAAAATGAAAATAGCATGATGGTTCTGTATTTTTGTTTGGATATTAAAATCCTATCAAACTATTAAGTCTTCTTACATATTGTGTATAGGCGACTGCCATATAAATTGTATGAAGCGATGTCGTCACTAAATTCTATTTTTATAAAAATTGTTAAAAAAAATTTGAGATGTACAAATACAATGTTTGTATTTTTTATAGAAAATTAAATTATCTAGTTGGGGTGTTTCGGCTTTTTTCGATATTTTTAAAAAGTTTGGAAATATAGGCAGTTAAACTCATTAATTTATCATAAAAAAAATATTTTTCTTAATAAAAAATGTTTGAGAAACCCTGGAATTTTTTTGAATAAATTAATTTGAGATTTTGTATTTGTCTATATTTGTACCAATTTTCAGCGTTCTAGCTTTTATGGTTTCTGAGATATATGAAAAAATAAAGTAAAAATTCAAAAGTTGATAACCCCTGACTAAAACAAAAATTCGAAATTCTGAGTAAAAAAGTTTTGTCGGCCTATAACTGTGTATATATTCTGAAATTTTGGGCTCTGTAAATTGAGCGGATCAAAAGTTATAAGGGGGGGACGGACACACAGACACACACACAGACACACACACACACACAGACACACGAAATGTTCTACTCCGAATTCTGAGTAAATCTGTGTATGGAACATATATGCTGCGAAGCCTCTAAGTTGGTGTTTTTTGACTTCAAAGTTGGAAAAGCCGTGAAAAAAGTAGACCTCTCCATACAATTCTCGCGTATTCTGGCTTGATACATTGTCGATATGTTAAGAGAACAAAGTTCTCCTGAACAAATCGACAGTTGGAAAACCAGGAACTCAAGGCACCTACAGGGCTTACGACCTGTCATCGGCTGGTTGCTGATATTTTGACATATAACATGATTCGAAGCCCACACCCACAGACAAAAAGTCTATATAGTTTAGCCTTTCTCAATTTTATTTAATCAACAGGCCTAAATAAGCCCAATATCCTGGCTCATTTAGTTATATATTTGACTGCTGAGCCGAGGTTCGATATCTGATGGAGACACAGTTTTAAATTATATTTTCAGTCTGGATCTGTGAGAGGATGAACATCGTAAGTCTCCAGAATAGAGCAACTTATTATTGGGTGCGTATTAAATAGCAATACTGGAATTTGCAATGTGGAAAAAGACTGTGTCTTATTTTATTTCTTAATTTTAAAATTGATTTCCACTCTGTCAACACAGAAGCTTTAGAATTATGATATAGTAACTGTTTGCTACCCGAAAAGCAAAACAGAATAGATTTTCTGTATTTCTTTGATTTATATAATATATCTTTTCATTACTTTTATTTATTTATATAATTTATGTACATGTGTACAAAGGCAGGTTTATTGCCATAAGGCAATTTCTTCCAACCAACCCGAACAACGTGAAGTCTCTTAGTTAAATTGGTACAGTAATAATTAAGTGAGATATAAATTGATAAAAAATAACATAAAAGAGTAAGAAATATAAAAAAAAAACAAAAAAATTACAAAGAGAGTTTAAAAATAAAAGAATAATAAAAATAACACTGATCATAGCAATGAGGAAAAGGAGGTTAAGGAAGGATATAGAAGGAATTTAGGAACTATTTGACAAATAAAGTTTTTTTAGTTTACCTTTTAATATTTGAATGGATTGAGATGACGTTACTTCATCACTTAGGCCATTCCATAGTCTAGCTGATTGTACTTGAAAAGAGGAGCTGAAAACTTCTGTATTATGAATGGGGATAGCTAGTGTAGTACGTTCAGCAGATCGAAGGGATAGGCCGTGACATAACAAGAAAACGACGTTATTTTTTAAATATTGTGGTGAATAGGGATCATAAATAGTCTTATAAAGTAATGACAGAATGTGAATGTTACGACGATCTCGTATCTTCATTGGCCAACGAAGTATATTTCTACAAGTCGAAACATGATCATATTTTTTAAGATTGTAAATTATTTATTTTTTCATTACTTTTATTTTTTTGACCAGACTGTCTTCAACGCAAGAGCAACTCCGCAAGGTGACCAAGTACAAGGAGAAGTTCACTCAGTCTCTGAGTCGCCATCTCAACAATCTGCTGATCCATCTTGGAAACGACGCCAGTCAAGAGGGGCTGGGGGCGGCAGGTGACGGTCTGACTCTACCGTCCCGAGAGCACATACACACGGAGCTATTGCAGTACGCCTCTCTGATGCATTGGACCAAGCAAATGGACACAAAGGCGTACGGCGCTCTTACCAAGGTAGGCAGGACATGTATTTGCAATCTCCACTGCTAGGAAATAGTGGAGATTCACCATTTCACAAATTTTAAGCATATATTTTTGATACTTTTATAACTTAATTTGTGTGCCACATTAACAAGACAAACAAAATTAATAGACTTCAAACTTTGTGTCACACAGTTAACTCCGTCGATACCTCGACCAGTTTCGGAGAGCACCTCTCCTTCGTCTGGAGTTCACTTACAAAAAAAGTTAAGTTTGTAAGTGAACTCTAGACTAAGGAAAGGTGCTCTTCAAAACCGATCAAGGTATCGACGAAGTTAAGTGTGTGACACAAAGTTTAAAGTGTATTAATTTTGTTGTTCATATATTTTTGAGTTTTGTCCTGATGTTTTTGTCTGTATGGTGTACGCCGTACACCATATACAAAGTTGAATATACAAAGCTGAGATAAGGGTTTGGTACTGGGTGAAGTGAGGTGGAACTCAAATCCAAATCAAATCAATTTGTTGATACCAAACACAATCAACATTTAAAGATTATACTAGGCAAACCTATAGATCACCCGAAGGAACAGATCTATGTAGACTTTCCGGTCCCAACACTGAAACAGATAATAGACATGATTGCAACTACATATGCTCACAGGCAGATCCATCCTGAATTTTTTTCTAGTGAAACTGGGAAGACTAGAGGAAAGTTCAAAATCATTATACCAAAGAACTGCAACTGCAGCACAGAAATTACTGTCATATAGGGGGCTATTATTTTACAATAACCTGCCCACTTCCATTAGAGAATTTAAAGATCAAAATAAATTTTGAAATAGGGTTAAAAGGGCATATTTTTGGCAATACATAATCCTATATATATGTAGTCTTCTTCTCTAAGTAATTACGATACTCCTCTGTCGAACACGAGTTTTTAACTCTATCAGGAGAGTATTAACGTTGTAATTTTGTTATATATTGTCATTAAGTAAAAGTTTTGTGTAATGTTATAATAGTAGATCTCGATGAAAAAATGATTTATAAAATTAAGTGAATGTAATAAGATGCCAATATTATTTATTTTTTCTTCAAGTTGGTTTCCATGATGCATTTTTATGACCATTGAAAAAATGACAAAGGTAAATATTTTTGTATTTTGATTTATCTGCGCTTTCTATGGTTATAAGTGACCTAAAAACATAGACAACGTCAGAAAATTTGTCGTATAAATAGACACTTTTTGGCGGGAAAACGCTTTTCCCGCCAATTCCGGTCGTAAAAATAGTGGCACTGTAAAATATTACTGAAGAATTAGATCAAAAAACACTGCAAGCTTCACCCTCTACCTACCACAGCAAAAACCCAATCTATCATAGTCTTGATAATGCCATAATAAGACAAAATAGATACCAACAACTATTTTAAAATATTGTTGTATCAATAACATAGTAATTTAATTAAAGTAATTATCAATTAATTTACTCCTTTATTTTTGATTGTACTTAAAAGTAAAAGGTAAGATCTGCAGTAGAGTGAATGAGAGTGACAAGTATGGTACATTCCACGGAATGAAGAAAAAACAGCATTATTATTTAGGTATTGTTCAGGTGAATTTTATGCCTATAACTTATCTTGAGATAGTTTTTATTTAATATTTCTGCTTCATCTTCAGGTATACACTTCATCATTGAGTAAACTCTATGACAGGGACATAAAGCAGTTCTTTGAGCATGCCAGACAGTTGATTAGCGGAAACATAATGGTGGGGAGTGTCAAAGACAGAAAGAACCTCAAGGAAGATGCTTCCAATCATTCTTCTGCTTCGCATTCATTTGATGCTATACTAGAGACTGTGAGTATATATCATGCTTTGTACTTTTGTCTTATTACAATTATTTGTAACTACATAAGGTATTGATGTAACTGTATATGCAATTATTCTGGAGTACCACAAGGTTCCTAATTTGGTTCTAATTATTTGATACATATATTATTGATAATTTTTATTTGGGTATTGTTTACTTTTTGTGGACATGAAATTGTCTCTCGAAATGGTCATTTAATTTAGCCATCAAAATGCACTAAGTCATTATTTACTGACAATAATTTAAAAAGTTCAAAAAAAAATACAACTTTCCCATTATGAAAACATTATCTTTTTGACGTCGAGTGTCACATATACAAGACAGCTAATTCTGTGTCTAAAAGACGAGTGCCATCTCTAGATGCTGCGGCGGTTCGCACAACAAATACGCCCGTCCACAGGTACTGCAAGTTATTTTTCATATATGTCGTCAAAATGTTAATATTTGTAACTGAGTCTAAAATACTATTGATAAGAAACTAATTTTAAAGCTTCATGGTAGTATATTTTTTTAATGTGTAGTATATTTTTGATTTCTGTAAAAGGTTATTTAGACTGTCAATAAAATATATGTGCAAATGCTGTAATATAATTTCAATTTCAGGTTTTATCACAATTGGAACCAATATGTTTAAGTGAACAACAGTTTTGTGTGGCCTTTTTTCAACTTGATGGACCAAAGGTATTTTTTTTTGTTTATTAGCAAAAACGTCTTATAATATACTGCCGTTATGAAATCTGTAGAAATTATACCTTTAAACTCGTTGCAAAAAATTAACTCCTCAGGGGGGCAAGTCTGGTTCAATCGGCGAAATCAAAACCCTCACGATTACCCATATCATGGATATAATTATTATATGGAGTTCTATAATATCTTGAGATGTCATAGAACTCCATACGATAATTATATCCATGACATGGGTAATCACTAGGGTTTTGATTTCACTGGTCGAACCAGACTTGCCCTCCAGGACGGTTGACACCAGTCCCATTGAAATTGTTTGAACAAAACTTAATTATTTTTTATTGAATATAATTGTTTCAAATTTACCACAAAATCAACCCTGAAAAATCAATAATACGTAAGTATCTTGTGTAGTATTTTATTGGTGGTATGTCTTTGGTATCTTTGTAAAAGTTTGCAAAGATTTATATCTTAATTTTATAAGTAAAAATAAAACCATGTATCTTTTTCTTTGATCCAATATAATTTGTTATCTTTGCCCCAAATATGATTGTTTTATGCCATACTATCCAACTTGAAGTATTACAAAAATAATTTCCAGAGTGGTCAACAATCAATGGACGGTTCCTTCAGTGCGGACCAATCAGGTATCAGTCTTGTGGTGTCGCCGTCAAGTGACGAACTGAGCGGAAGGGACCTCTCTCCGGGCTCAGCTGATCTTTCAGCCACCGGAGAGCCTGGCGGGAGATCTAGGCAGGAAAAGAGCTTCAGTGAGGATGTCAGAAAGATCATGGGTGAACTATTCCCCTGTCTGGAGCAAGAATTGGCTGCGTTCATCGCACACTATGAACGTGTTGATACTTAGTAAGTTATTTGTAAAGATGTTGTGTTTGAAAATATTTGTATCACTGGTAGTAGTTTATTATTAATATTATTATAGATTGATCTCGGTTATGGTCCGGTAATTTCCTTCACAACGGAGCATACTCAAGTTGTGAGGCTATGTGTTTGTGTGTCTGTGTGGTTGTGTGTCTGTGTGGTTGTGTGTAGTTGTTTAAAGTGGTACCTGTAGAAATTTTCTGACTATTGTGCATGTGTTGATAATTGTAGTTTTTTGTATGTTGGTGATTACGTATGGGGGTAACTTTAGTATGTCTATATTTTTTTGGGGAGTTTTTGGTATGATGCCTGTAGACGATAATATTATTGGGACTATTGTTACTTTTTCTTGTTTCCACTGTGATTTTATCTGTTCTGCTAAAGGTATGTATTTATCTATTTTTTCTAAATGTTTCTTTTGTAGATTTGCTGTATTTGGTATCGATATTTCTATTAGATATGTGTGTTTATGTATTTTGTCGATTAATGTAATGTCTGGTCGGTTATGTAGGTTTGTTCTGTCTGTGATTATGTCTCTATTCCAGTATAGTTTGTAGTTATCATTTTCTGTTACAGCTGGGGGTGTGTATTGATACCACTTGGGGTGTGTTTCGATAAGTTTATGTTTGTGTGGGCTAGTTCCAAATATATGTGTTTGCAGATGTTATCGTGTCTTATTGTATATTCCGTCGGTGCAAGAGTTGAGCAGCCACCTGTTATGTGTTCTATTGTTTCTTTTTGTAATTTGCACTTTCTGCATGTGTCGTTTGTTATTGTATTGTCATTAATATTATTATTATAAGTTAACAGGCAGGCAGCTATTGCTGATGGGCCTGTATCATGTGCTTATTTTTGTAATGTGCATCCAATCTGTTTTTAAATTGATTGAGTGTTCCAGCACTCACAACCTTATCCGGTAAGCTGTTCCAGGCATCCACCAGTTTGTGATAGAAAGCTTGACTGTAGTGAGAAGAAATATACACACCAGTCTAGACAGACCTGTATATCCTTGGCATGTATTTACTTATTAAAAAAGGGTACATCGACAGACATCCAGCTTACAATTTTCATAAAAAGAAAACAATTTTGGTTATTATTATCCATCCAATTATGGATGCACACAACATTACAAAATTAAATGAGCTCATATTCAATCACACACTTCAATCAGAGAAAATTAGGTTACAAAAGTTAAGTAAAAAAAAAAAGAAGAAAAAAATATAGTTACATAAGGTAAGCAAAAAAAAAATTAAATTCTGGAAAAGGTCACCTTCCTTTTTTCATTGTAGTATCTTCTTTGAATAGCAGTTTATTGATTCAAGTCATTTTTACTTTTTCATTCTCTATTCTTTCATTCATTATTTTTATCATGATACTATTTTGAATTTAATCCATGTTGAAGGTAATAATGTTTTTTTTTTTATTGACAAACTTTTTAACATCTCAATAGAGACGAAGTTGGGATATTATAGAAGAACCAGGAACTCAAGGCACCTACAGGGGTTACGACCTGTCATCGGCTGGTTTACGTGATCATCACTTTATGCGCTTGCGCAACGTTCATCAATTATGCCTTAGTTCCCTTATCAATGTAATTTTTGAAAGTTTAATATATATTTGAATAATGTGTAACAATTCACCTGAAAATAAGTCATTATTACTTTTGCCATCTATGAAATAACGAAGAAACCTTTTTGTAACGCCATCTATTGAAAAATTGGTTTATGTGTAAACAATGAAAGCAACAGTACTTATAAATGAGGTGATGTTGTATCGCACAGATGTCACCCCTGAACTGCGCCAGAAATATTATTTCATTTTTGGCTTGTTTACCTTCTTGTACCAATGTGTATGTAAATCGAATATTTTTTTTAATTACATATACACAAGCATTGCATTTTTTACCCTGTCTGGAGTCAAATGATATTTTTACTGACAAACTTTTTAACATCTCAATAGAGACGAAGTTGGGATGTTGTAGAGGAACCAGGAACTCAAGGCACCTATATGAAATTAAAAAAATATTCGTAAAAATGGTTCTTGTATTCCTATTAAAAAAATTCCTTCTAACAATAAGTGTGATCAATTAAAATATAGTTATTAACGTCTTGAAACATTTGTAATTTTATTGTTTTCTGATAATCAAAGTTACATGTAAACTTCATGTAAACGGATATACAATCCACAATATACAGTTTTTTTAAATTAATATTCTTCCGTGCATTTCACCATTTGTTTCTAAAATAACCGACACCTTTACAAGTGAAAACTTTCTCGTTTACGGTGACCAAATTCCTATCATTCTCTTGTTTTTGAATTTTTATAGCAAATTGTATTAATAACAATGCAGAAAATTCATTCTTAAAAATAACTACTCATTACTACACTGCCATCTCTTTGAGATAATCGGAACCCACCGATTTCTCAATACACAGTTTGTGTCTGAAACACTATTTTGTCTGTTGGTCACAAACAAAAATAATATAGAACTAACTTTCCCTGCCTAGGGTCAATTATATGAGACAGACAATATCATATAATGCAATAAACGTTATTGAGATAACATTATTATGTATTTATATAGAAGAGTGAGGGTGTGTAATTAAGTGTTAGGTGGGGTTGATTAGTTGAACTGATCCTTAATAAAAAAAAATATATACCTGCATATTTTTATTTTAGTGTTGCAATTTATTAAAAATGTCTTATTTTAATATATGACAACGAACAATAGGAGAGACAGCAAATAATTTTTTTTTTTTATAGGTTGACACCTGTTTTTTTCAGGAATTTTGCCCGTCCCTCAAGGCCTCTTGTGACGCCGAGCTACAGCTATCTCTCCATCTCTTGGGTGGTCTAACTTGTGGTCGATTGCCAAAGTTTATTTGTTGCGAGATAATTTTGGGCAATCTGTTGTCTCCCATTCTCGCCACGTGGTCCCGCCAGAATCGTCTTCGGCTCCTGCACCATCTGACAATATTCCTAACGTCACAGATTTGTCTTATATCGGTGTTCCGCATCCGATCCAAAAGGGTGAAACCCGCGATGGAGCGTAGGGTTCTCATCTCTGTCGTCCGGAGCAGGCTCTTTGTTCTAACGGTGTCCGCTCTGGCCTCAATCGCATAAGTCATAATGGGTCAAGCAAATAATATGTATAATTAATAATCTTGAATTGATATTTCAGTGGATGCATGCAGACGCTGGTAGTGGTAGGTACTCACGTGCTGTCTGCTAGAGACGCCGGCAGCCACCTGTCTGTGTCCCTGGGATCGTGTCTAGTCCAAGCCAAGAGAGCTTGTGATGCGGCACTTCGCAGCAGACTTGCAGCACTGCAGGAGCCATGCAAGGCTGTTGTCAAGAGAACAAAGTGTGCCATACTGCCTTTCGTCGAAAATTTTGAGGTTATTTCATTTATTTATTTACAACTTAATATTAATCTTTTTCTACTGTAGATACATATTGTTGTATTGTCGTTCAATCGACTTGAAAATAATCTATTTCTGGTAACTGAATTCAATAATTAAAAAAAAATCTAGGATTGATTAATTTTAATAAAAATATGCAATAATTATGTATGTATGCATATATATTTTATTTAGATGTAAAAAATAAATGCATTTTCTTACATCTAGTATAACCCATAAGCATATTAAAAATTTGAAAAAGTTTTCACAGTAAGAAATATGTAAAAACACCAAAAAACAAGAAATTATTCAAATTTACACAAAAATACAAAGGAAGCACAGAATATCTTAGTAGAACTTTTCCTTTATGTATTCAATACTTTGGGGACAAAATGCGGCAAGACCAGATGCTTCCTTCACACATTCTGGCAATTCATTAAACAGTTGAAAATCTTTGTAATACACATTATTTTGTATACCTGCCAGGTTAGTTAATAGTTAATTAGTTTGTTAATTATGTAGATATAAATTATTTTATTTCTTATTAAAGATCATTCACAGACCTGTTTTTAACAAATAATTGTTGCTCGCTCAAACATCTCATTTACACACGAGTGCTTGCACTCTGGTAAAGGGCTATATGTTCATTTGTTTATATGTGTTATTTTTTTATATGTCTTTGATTGTACATGTTAATGAATTGTAAAATAAATAAATAAAAAACATTATATATTCTGGCCAGAATAGTAAAAAAAAAAAAAAACTAATAGTAAAAAACTCAACCAGTAGATTTACATATTCTTTCGATTATTGAAGTAAATATCTACTTCATAGGCCTTGTAATTACAATAAAATAAAATTACAATAAATAAACTTAAAATAATTTTTTTTTTATTAAAACTAATTTTACAAAAAAGTGTTAAATAAATTCAAATTTCCGACCGCCGTGGCACAGTTAGTAAGCCATTTGGTTTCTGTGCAGGCGTCCTGGGTTTGATTCCCAGCAGAGAAGAATTTAATTTAAATTCATTTTTTCACGCAAATATTGCTTCTCTGGGATGGAAACACTGGTTAGTTGGAAGAAATTGCCATACGGCAATAAACTCGCCACTTGTGTAGGGTGCAAGGAAGTGTTTATTCTTTTTTTTTTATTTCAAAAAATGCACGCAATAGAATAAATGTGTAAAAATGAATTGTTATTTATTTCAAAGACGTATCTTTTGAGGGTATTGGGGATAAGATTTTCAAAGTTTACTATTTAGTCTACTATAGACATAACAATCAAAGGATTAGAAAAAGGTAGAGGAAATTGGAAGAGTCTTTTTTTGAAATAAATAAAGTAGTTTGACGACGCAATATCCAAAGTTATTCCTGTATTGCTGAATTGATTTCCAACTTATTTTTTTTATTTATTTTTATTTATTTATTTTATTGGATACAACAGCTATAAAATAATTTACAATGAAAAAAAAACAACATAATATGATTTACAACGACAATTACTGTATCCATCTATTAAACATAGGTAGGTATATAATTTCAAAATAATAATTCAGTGAAACAATATTACATCGTATCTTTATACAAAATCGCTGTCCTGAAAAGGAAGGGAATAGACGGGAAGAATGGGGAAAGGGAAGATTTCCGCTGTCAAATGAAACCACTTGAAGGTGTCCAATGTGGATTTGTACAGGTTGTATTCATGTGCGTATATGTACTTACCTATATGTTTTATTTCGTTATGTTAGTCAGTCAGTAGTTTGTGTATGTACGTCATTAGTAAATTTCAACAATGTGATTGATTTTTTAGTTTTGAAGTTACCTGATTTCGGGTGAAAATCATACGTTGAAATGCAACTAACAAAATGCCCAACCAACCTTACCGGGGACATACCTTTTAAAAAACTTACTCAATTTTTTTTTAACTTACTCAATTGTGTGCTTTTTTTGCTGTGGAATAATATTATTGTCACAATAATGATTTAAGGTACCCAACTGTGTATAGTAAATATTGTATTTGTTGTGTGGTGGGTGGATGTATGTAGATGTAATGTATAAATATAATATTGTAAATCTCCAACCTCGAAACAGGCGTAGTCCTAGTGAGGTTGGGATAGTATTTATAAATGATTTTATAAGTGTCGAGATGATATAAATAAATAAAAAAATTAGTATTTTAGCCAATAAATCATATTTGACTGTATTTTGTTCCTATTTTTAGGATTTCTGCAAAAATGCTGAGAGTATCTTTAGCAAATCAAGCAGACGAGCTGACCTAGACAAGTGGTATGTTCAGCTGGTGTCCGCAATGATGCAAGCTATAAATCGCCAGGAACACGCCAGAACTCCTCATCAAGTTATCAAAATGGGTCAGTGTGAATTTACATTTTTTGTAACACTCAATATTATCAATGAAACTCAATAGCAAATCAAGAATAAATTTATAATATTGTTTAAAAATATTTTACATTATTTACAAAGACGCAGTAACAAATAAAACAAAACTACAAAATATCAATCAAACCAAAATATTTTTCAAATATCAATTTATGTAAAAAAATTACTCATAATTTTATCATTTTTAGGGTTGGCAGAGATAATTGAAAGTCAGACCTCTCCTTTTTGATGTACATTTCGCGCTTCGTTCATGTCCATGCATCGTATTATACACGCTTTACTCTTCTTACTTCAATCATTTCCATCTTTCAAAATTACATTTATGTGATTGTTCCTTGACGGAACCTCTACTTTTCGTTCCTCTTTTATGATCCTTTTATATATTTTTTTATCAGATGGTCATCACTCATTCTTTCTCCTAATTTCTTATTCAATCATACATTGTTTTATCACACATTCTTCTTAGTGACTTGAAGTTAACTTATATAACAACTTACTGTCAATGCTCTTACCAGTGATAGCAAAAAAATAATATATCTTGGTACAAGAAAATGATTCTTGTAATTTTTATTGTTTCAGAAAATTTCCATCATTTGTATGCGCTACTTTGTCAACTGAAGATTCCAGCTTTGGATGGACTGAGGAAAGAAACAAAATTGAAATACAACGAAGCCCTAAAGGCGTATGTCACACTTTACTTTGGAAGACCACTTGAAAAATTGAATGTGAGTTTATAACTTATTTTATTTCCTGTTGTTACTTTACAAGTAAAATATGCAGGTTCATTTGTTTCATAAATTTTTCCCCAATAATTTTAAAATAAAATATTTGGTGATGCGATATTTAAACAATGTGATCACAGATAGTAAAAATAAGCACAGATCTAACGACACATTACTTTTCTGTGTAATGTATTACTTGGCATTAGTTCTATTGTAATTTATTTAAACGTTTCGACACGTTTCGTTAGAATAATACTCTTTACATGACAGGTGTATAAAAATGTTTTATAATTCAAATGAATATGACTTATTTTTCAACCGTTCAAAAACCAACATTTTTGTACACCTGTTCTGTAAATTTTGTATATAACCACTAATCGTCATGTAGAGTTATTCTGACGATGTGCCTTGCACGAAACGTGTCGATAATCAAATAAATTTCAATAGAACTAATACCAAGTATTTTTTTTTTATTTATTTATTTATTTAGTAGCACAATATTAAAAAACAAAATATATTAAAGATAACTGCTTCACTAGACAGAGTCTGTTCCGAAGCAATCATCAGTTAAGTTTGTAAATTTCGTACATTTTACAATGCAAAAAATATAACACATACATATTAGGTATAGAAAAAATATAAACAATAAAAAATACACATAAATCAACCTTAACAATAAAAAAAATATTATTTACATATCAACCTACACAGTAAAAAGTTCACAAAAAAAAAGATGACAGCCAAAAAATACATTAAGAAGTGGAAGAAACCGAAAGAAATCAAATTGTTATTGTTGAAACATTCTTTTTATTTTGGAGTCTACCTACTTCGAGTAGCCACTTTGTTCCTGACATTTTGAATGTTTTTAACACTTTAAGTGCCGATGGCAGTTTGTTAAATATACGTGGAGTAATATAATAAAAATATCTTTGTCCAAATTTAGTATTCATTTTCGGAACTCGATAGCTACCCGAAGTTTTACTCCTAGTGTCCCTTGCATTAACCTTTGTGAAATTTGAATTGTTTTTAAAAAATAAATATAAAATTGATCTTGTATAAAGATGCCGTATATCCAGTACTTTGAAAGATTTAAAAAGGTTTTCAGAGCTTTACCTGATTGGCTTCTTATTGATAACTCTGATTATGCACTTTTGAGCTTTTATTAAAGAGTCTAGTAAGGTAACTGCTGCGCCACCCCATGAATATATTGCATAACTAATGTTGCTCTGACATAGTGCATAATAAACCATTTAATATATCTACATACATACAATGAAGTTCTATCAAGAATTGTCGATCGACAAACTAAACTTAGTTACATTACTTTTCATTTTGTTGTTATAAATAACACCGGCCTGTATCGGTCTACTAAAATCAAATTTTCTATAGCATCTTAAGTGAAATGAAATACGAGTTATTATAAAGTGACCTTTTAGTTTGTAAATTATTTTGTCATAAGGAAAGAATACTAAATGTTTTTATTATTTTGCAGCTTTTCTTTGAGGGTGTGGAGAGTCGTGTGAGTCAGGGAGTCAACAAATCAGAAATTTCCTATCAGATGGCATTCAGTAAGCAGGAACTGAGGAAGGTGATAGCACTGTATCCTCACAGGGAGGTGAAGAAAGGGCTGGACAGTCTTTATAAGAAAGTAGAAAAACATTTGTGTGAAGAAGAAAACTTATTGCAGGTTTGTTGAACCTATGTTCATTTTTTGCAATTTGTAGATTTGATGTAGTATGGTTGATTTAAGATTGCTACGCTTATGTAAAGTTTTTGATGACTTCAAAGAAATCTTCTTCCTCTTTTTCCTTTGGTTTTAGGCCGAAGGCCTGTTTTTTCAGTCGGAGACAGCCTCTTATGATCTAGATGTCCAGCTGTCACTCCATCTTTTTGCTGGTCTCCCCCTTGCTCTACGAGACTCCGGGACTTCCTTGGAGACAATTTTGGTAGCCGATTGTCTCCCATTCTCTCAACATGGTCTCTCCATTGACGCCTTCGCTCTCTACCCCAGCGGATGATGTCGTCTACATCGCATCTCCTCCTTATATCCTCATTCCGGACTCTATCATCCGGTGGGAGCCATGCCATGGATCGCTTTGAAAGTCAACAAACATAATTTGTACTTGATTCTCTCTGGCACTTTTAGCCAGTGAAGATTTCGTAGATGGTGGGATATGTGTGAGAATTTCGCGGCTCCGGTGATTAGCCTAGCAGCAGCGTTGAAGTTTGTTAAGCTCCAGCTTTGGGAGGTTTGCATAGATACTAGAGATTGATGATTGAAAGCATTCAGGCTCTTATTATAGATTCTTGAAATGAAAATAATTAGTAAATTAAATAATTAGATTTATAGGTTGATCATTTTATTTTCAGGTGGTATGGAGAGCTATGCAAGAGGAATTTATAACACAGTACAAATATTTAGAGGAACATATTCAACAATGTTATCCTGGATCGATGATCGCTTTAGACTTTACTATTAAGGATATTCTAGAAACATTCTCGGAGATTGCTCGGTCACATTAATTAATAGTATCAAATGCACAAAGATTAATGTAAGACTGAAGTGGACAAATATATTATAATCATACACCGTGATTATTTCATTTTCAAACTAATGTCATTTCCTTTCAGAATGCCTTTTTTGTAATGTGTTCATTTAATTTTACTTATAATTTCTTTTAACTTTTACATGCCTTAGAGGTTTAACCTAAAATAAACAAGTTTAACCTATAATTAATATTTATTGAATAATTTGAACTATTTGACAGACGTATATGAGGGGATGCATGAATATTTACTGTCTTTGTGACTCATGGAGGGGTATCAAAACCCTCATGATAATTATCCTATGGAGTTCTTTAATATCTTATGATATTTTAGAACTCCATAAGATATTTATATCCACAATATGGGTTGTCGTGAGGGGTTTGATTCCACCCTTTGACTAGACTTGCCCCCTTGAGCCTTTGGTCCCAGTGGAGGTATTCAATCTGTATTTGTGTGATCATTTTTAATATCATTCATTATTGGGTGTGTGTTAAAACAATATTATGTTAGTTGCTTGAGAAGCAAATGAATAAAAATAATATAGTGTTGGCAAGATGGCAAAAAAAACATAAATACAGTGTAATTCATACAATTAAACCTAGTACCCCCAATCGGTCATGCTTTTTTACCCTTGGGCCTGTAAAAGTTAAAAGAAATGAACAATAATTTTACATATAATTGGCAAATTAAGCCAAAAGTCCTTGTGTTTAGTTCAGGGTTTATGTTAAAAATGTTGACCTCCATACTTGTGTTACAAGGCAATTGTGCCTTATTAGCACACATCGGACTTATAATTCTAGAATTTTGGACCAGTCAAAAGTTTTATTATTTCGTTATATTCAAAACTATCAAATATATAATGTTATAAATTATTTATTTAAATATATTTTAGTTTCATGTTTAAATGTATACTTTTGTATTCAGATGTGTTCTCATGATTTATTATATTTAGTTTTGTAAGTAAGGTAGCCATATAATAATATAAAAAAGTTATAATTTGATTTTCATGCGATAAATCAAAACCAATCTTAAAAAGTTAAACAATTCTTTGTCTAATAATATTTGCTTATCCGCTTAATTAGTTTTTAATATCATAACAAACTCAATGATCTTTTTTTTATTTTTTGTACCTTCTATTGTTTTCATTAAGGGTATTTTATTAGAAACATTTATGTCTTATGTACCCAAATCGTAGCTAGTAGCTTAAAGGAGAAAATATTAATTTTGTTTGTTATTTTTGGCAACGTTTCTCAATTACAAAATGTCCAAATCCATCTAATAATAATTCATTTTATCAATTTATCAATAGATGGCCTTACTAAAAAGTTTCTTCGTCACTTCATAGATGGCGACATTATTTTCAGCTTATTTTCAAACAGATTTATATGATTAAAATATATAAAATTTAGAAAGTTGGATTTATAGGGAACTCAAAAAGAAAGAATTGGTGAACGTTACGCAAGCGCATAAAGTGATCACATAAACCAGCCGATGACAGGACGGAAGCCCTGTATGTGCCTTGAATTCCTGGTTTTTCTATAATATTCCAACTTTGTCTCTATTGAGATATTAAAAATTTGTCATAAAATTAATCTTACTTTACTTTCCAAAAGTTATCAAATTTATGGTATTTACAATATTATTTCAGTGATATAACAATTTCAAATAATATTTTCAATGTCAGAAAATATAAAAATTAAAACAAGTAATTAAATATATATGTTTTGGTCAATTAATACTACTTTAAATATGCAGATTTCGGAGTGGGAGTAATCCAGCAAAATGAAGACTGCTGAAATGTATTGCTTATTAAGTTCTTTTACAAAAAATATCACATGCTTTATTGCATAAGAGATGACAATGTCAAAATAAGTCAATTTATGTATAGCTGGTCTTTTTTTATTTTTCTTTCTTATTGAATATAATTATCAGTCCCTTCCGTTCCTTCAGTCCCAAAAATTTTCCTGTGAATGAATTCTAAGTAGATAATTTTTAATAAATTTATTCGCAATATGTCAAATAACTCTGGTTGTGCACTGGACAAATCACTTATGTTTCATCGCAAACAAGTACAAATTATATTAAAAGCTGCAAATTTCATCTGTAAAGAGCTCACTAGTAAACAACTGCTCACAAGAGCCAGACTTACCTTTTTCATACCTATATTCTTTTTTTTTTATTACGTCTTGGGCAACTAACTGGTACTATGTTAAATTAATAATTTAACACGCACCCAATAACAAGTTGCCATATTATGGAGACTTACGATATTAATCGTCTCACAGATCCAGACTGAAAACACAATTAAAAACTTTGTCTCCACCGGGGATCGAACCCGGGACCTTTGGATCAGCAGGCAGATACCTAACCAACTGAGCCACAAAGTCCGCCGATTCAATAAGAAAGAGAATATCAAAAAACTAGCTGACCTAAAGTTCTTTCTCGAAAATGTTGCTATCTCTCGTACTATTAGTCAAAAATTCATAAAACATTTTAGAAAACTAAATTATTTTTTGTAATAAAAATTGTGTTTTTATTAAATGAATATGGCTGCTGGATTGTTACCTTTTCTACTTCTGTTTTATAAAATTAACTGTAGGTAAATGGCCTAAAATGTGTACTATTTGGTACTATTAGTATATTTTATAGTATTGGACTAAATATTTTAAATGTAGATGCGCTAATTTCATAAAAACATCTACATATTTATCAAGATGTAAATAAGATTATACTATATTGTACAAAGTATTGTGGAAGTATAGTGTGTTGCAGAGTTTGGCAACCAATGAGTTCATTTATTGCATTACATAACCTTATTCAATTTATTAAATGAGTGCATTTTCAGTAAGTCTCAAAATAACTCATTTACTTGTGTTAATTTTTTCTTAATTACATTGTGAAAATACTTCAACTCGCAGATATATTTGATCAAATAAACAAAATCAAATGTAAACTCCAGTCCACTGATAAAAATAATTGAAAAATTTCATAGTTCTTATTTTTTACCTGCGGCTATTTGAAAATAATTAAGAATTCCTTGAATGTTCATTGATTGTTCTGCAAAACAAAGATGTTTTTAGTCCTTTTATGAAAAAAACGCTCCATTCAACTTTATAGGACCATCGGCCAAAGCATTGATCATAAGTAAGCCCACTTGTTGAATCTGTCGAACTTCTTTAAGTTGTTGTGATCCAGACAATATGAGTGTGAGATGGCTCCCAGAGAGCTTTTTCTTTCACACAGATCTCAATGAAAGTGCAAAGTTGTTCTAGGCATCGAACACTGTCAAGCAATTTTTACAGCCGATATACATATTGATCACTGACAGGATTAGAGAATGACTGTTGTATCAGAACAAGTAGATTAGTGATGTTTGAGGAAGTCAAAGAGTTATTTGCATATTAATAAGTTCAGCCTCAGAATATTTTATTTATACAAATAGAGAAATCTTATAAAGATACTTAATTATGTAACTTTATAAGGTTGCCAAACTGAGTAATTTTAACAAGTTATGAAATCAAAGATTACTGATTACTGTTGGAATTTGAGGTTATGTTCTCATAGTATATTGTAGCAAAAAGATCATGAAATAAAAAACAAATTGTTTGCAAAATAATAATATTGGACTGATATTAGTATATTGCGAGTATTTGTAGTAATAGTATGTTAAACATGTACAAAAGAATAATGAATTTAAATGAAAACTGTGTTTTATTTATTTCTCCTTTACCTTAATTTTTTGAGAAAAAAAGAAAGCCCGATTTCTGCCGCCAGCATAATAAAATATTTAAAAAAAACATTTTTTAAGCAACTGACTAATTGAACCGGTCCTAAAGCCGGCAATTTTAAATAAAAAAATATTGACTAACATAATATTGACCTAGCCATTCTGGTGCAGCATATCTGGGTTTTCCCAAGGACTGTCCCTTCGGCTGAACAGGTGAGGCCTTGACGAGTTTCAGCAAAGTTGCCTGCCAGGGCCAATCACAAAGAAATCCCTCGACTGTGTTGTGCCAGAGAGGTCATCCACCATTCCAGGATGTTTCCTGCCTAATTAGTTCTTTAACTGTTGCATGCACTTGGTCGGTGCAAAAGGACCATCCCAAGCGACTGAAGACGTCAACATGTGGATAAACAAGGACTACGTCAGGTGGCCTATCGACAGGCGGTCTAGGCGAGTACCACGTCCTCAGGGTAAGTGGTTCAAGTTTTACTTACCCGGTCCGACTTTCGACAATTGTTCAGGGGATGTGACCTATTGGGACGGACGGCTCACGTCTCCCCCTCCCCACTGTACATCGGCGCTGCGTGCTGACTAGCGGCATAGCCCTCAGTCACCGGACAGCATTTTGGTGTCACACTCATCCATCAAAATAGAGAATGTGCAGCAGGTGTAAACCACAGAATTAGTGTGGGATGGATGAGGTTTAGATCAGTTTCCTATGCTGATCCAAAAACGCCAGCTAAATTGAAAGGAAAAGTGTACCAGACAATTGTTAGATCAGTCTCCTCTGTGGTTCCGAATGCTGAACAACGTAACACCTACTCTAGGCAACTGGAAACTGCTGAAATGGGCAGCTGGAGTGTCCTTACGGGACAAAATAAGAAGTTCACTCATTCGTGGAAGACTGGTGTTCTAATATACATTGTAAAATAGAGGAAAGACAGATGAAATGGTACAGCCACATTGTACGTAGGCTGCCAGATCACATGGTAAACCAAGCATCTCCATGGATCTTCCACGACTTACATCCAGAGGAAAACCATAGAATTCCTGGATCGTGCAAAGACGAAACCAACTGCATTGGACCTGACCTAGGTGACATAGTACAGGACAAGGGCCTACAATATAGGACGAGGAGCAGTCAGCTAGACCAAGAGTTGGGATATAGAAAGGGAGAAGATTTGTTGTTTTTTGATGATATAAAATAAAAAATTGTTTAGTTCAACATTTTTATTAAATAAATCAGTTTCATCACATTTTATGAAAAAAAAAAATATAGAAATATAACTAAATTTCAACAACTACAAAAAGAGCTGTTTAGTGTGTGATATCAATACTAGAATGTCAGCTATTTTAATCTATTGTTTTTGGTGCATACATATTGAAGTACAGAAGTCCAGACTCCTTTGCCTGAAAAGAAAATAACAAATCAATTATTGATACTTATATTATTATGAAATTATTTGATATGAACTGAGTTTTCATCAAAGCTGATACAATTTCAAATAAAAAAAGATCTATGATTTCAATATTGACAGTAAAGCTATGCATCTCTTTCTCTACTACGCTCGATCTTCAGCCACTCTTCAACTCTGTGTAGGAGGTACACTTCATGTCCTCACACACCTTTTTTAAACAAGATGCCCTCTACCAGTTGTACCTTCAACCATTCCCTCCATGATGTGTAATAATAATAATGAGTAAGCACAACGGACGCAGCACACCAAACGGATTTTAGTATTCTTTATAGGAAAAAATGCGCATGTTAAGGATCGTTGCATGAATAATGTAGTAAACAGGAAGAATGTATCCCTATTCTAACAAACAGTCACACATTCATGCAATAAGCTAGTTTCATGAAATGAAAAAAAGTGATAATGTTGAACCATCTCAATCCATTAAAATATTTACAAAAAACTAAAGAAATTATAATTATCAAATAATTCTTAAATGGCATTTGATTCTTCTTTTTCCTCATTGCTGCAATGATCAGTCTGTTGATTGTTGTATTTTCTATTTTTAGGATTATTTTATCCTCGAATAAACCCGCCTTTGTTCATTTAATAGTATTATATAAATTAATTTGTGTAGTCTTAAATCCTGTGCTGACGTCCTGGGTTTGATTCCCAACAAGGGAGGAATTTATTAAAAATGATTCCCCATACAATAATATCAGTTCTCTGGGTCTAAAACACTGGTTAGTTTTAAGAAATTGTTATTTGACAATAAACTCTCCACTAGCACAGGGCGCAAGGAAGTGTTTATATATAAATAAAAATAGTATTGTAGTACAGATTCTGATATGGCACTCCTGAAGAAGAAATATGATGGGATACATTTGGTATTTGAATGTTAACAATGTAAATATTTATTTATATTTATTTTTATTTATTTCTACAGCTTCAAGCTTCCACTTTTCAACACTAAATATAAAACCTCTGTATTTCCCAAACAAATAATTTGACATTCATTGAAACTCCACCTATATACTCTTTTAACAACATTTAAAAAATATTATAATGAAATAAATGAAAATAACAATAGAACCAGATCAAAAAATAATATAGCTATCCCTCGCCTCAATACATCTGCAGCCCAGCACCACTTTACATACCTGGGAATAAAATATTTTAATGACCTTCCAGATGAATTGAGGAAAATGAGGGAATATATACCATTTAAAAATTCCATTATAAAACACATTAACAACTATAATTACATCCAGTGATGGATCTTTGTTTTTTATTTCCAAATTACGCCAAATTGTGAGTGTAATTTTTTTTGTTTTTTTATTTTTTGATGTCAAGTTGTGTGTAGGTATACATTTTTTGATGATATGCTATGTGTACATATAATTTTTTGATGTCTGTTATTATATAAGAAATATTGATTTTGTTTTTGATGAGTAAATTATTTGAATTTGTTCTTGATGTAATTAATGTATTTAAATTGTATTCCAGTTTGTGCGGTTAGTGGTTTTTGTTTCGTGACGGTGGACGGTGAACATGATACTAGTGGGGCACTCAGTTCTCAGTATGCGCTTGCGTGTACTAGAGTGCTCCATTGGTGAGAATTCATCCGTAAACTGTTCATCAGTTCACGTAATATTAATGTAAATCTATGCGTGTTATTCTTAGTAATATTATACCTATGTTATTGAAATAAATGAATGGCACAAATGACTGTGCTCCTCCCTCGAACACGAGATTTGATCTCAACTGAGGGATGAATAGATCTTAAATAATTTAATTTTAAGATACTGTTTGTAATTCTTTTTATTATTAATGTATAATTGTTATTTTATTAATTAGACCTTGATAATTCAGAGACACCTCGGCGATGTTTTGTAGTAAAACAACGAAATGGATTTCAACTTTGTTATCACAAAAACTAAATTACTTCTAACACTAGTATTAATTATTAGTATTATGTGTTGATATTCTTACAATTATAATAGATCCGATGCAAAAGACAATTCCGGTGGCCAAGATGGTATTGTATTTACGTTGGTTGGCATCATAAGCCGCTTGCCAGGAGCCACACGGTACTGGGAGCTCATTCATATGTGGTGGAGGAAAGTTGGGCTTGGTGGCATATGACCTTACTGAAACAATCAATTACAAATCATACTCTTGATTATATTTTTATAATACGCACATTATTTATGTTTAATTTAAGGAATGTTTGAGGATGTACTTTAGTTACGAGTGCCGCAATGGCCGCAGCATCTTTAATTGTTTCAATATAAGGTTTTCATCACAAGTGTGATATTTACTGTTCAAAAGAGTGTGAAATTTGAGAATTAAAAATTAAGATAGTTTTATGTCCTGCATTATATTATTTAATACTAAAAAGCTTTAAGACTATAAAGAATTGTCGATCGACAAAAAAAACTTAGTATAAAGCTTTTATTTGATTATCAACAATTTTTTTTTTGCCAAGCATTGATCCCCGATAAAAAGATGTTAGCCTCGATGCCAATGTGGAATTGGACATCGGCGCCCATATCTAATGTATATTCTTGTTTCAAGAACATTTTATTAATTAAAAAAAAAATTATATTATAGGTAATTTTTTTTTGCAGGAACATAAAGGCATATTTTAATTTAATGTTTACTTGAAGTAGGTACACGATTTGTTATTGGAATTAGTCGGGACATTTTGTAGGCTATAAAAATTAAGGTTATGAAGATTACATAAGAGTTGAAAAACATATATGCATCGTCCAACATATATTTATATTATAAATGAAATTGTTTGAACACTGAATTTCCAATCAAAAATATTTTAATTAATAAAGTAGACGAGAATCATATTAAATGTTGTTTTTGTCGCATATGAGAAATTCGGAATGCAACAAGAATATTAAACTAGTGTAAGAATAAATAGCTAATCAATGTTCAATTATCTCACCTTGTTTAGAAAGTAAGTTGAAAACGGGCCTTGATGCATTCATTTTAATAGTTTTGTAAATTTTATTAAACTTCACAAATCGATCTATCTCAGCTGCCACACCAGAGAAAAATTGCAATTTTTGATAAGCTTCAAGCAGCCGTCAAACTCGTTGTGGTTATGGCAATATTGTAGGGTAGTTTCGTGGGGTATTTTTAATAATATATGGTAACACTATATAGACTGTTTTACATTTGACTACTTTATGTATAAAATTAAATTATTGAATATTTACTAGTTTATGTAACACATGATATCCAACTGTCGATAGTGATAGTATGTATAGTTGAAGAATAAGTACCAAACTAATCAAACTATAAACACATAAATCCATATGATTGAATATTTTAGGATATTTTGTTTTCTATACAACACATGTAGGTATGTAGGTATGTATGTCAAGATAGGATAGTATGGAGGTCAGTCCTTTTCTCTACCCAGAATAAGAAAAAAGCATGATGGTATTTATGTATTTTTGGAGATTTAAGTATCAAACTATTAAGTCTTCTTACATATATTATTGTGTATAAGCTGATATCTAGAGAAAGCGGAGAAGAGTACTTGTCCCACGTTGGGACGCGAAATTGACATATAGAAGCGCTGAAAAGAATAATAAAAATAAACATTAAACTCTGCCCCTGGAAATAAAAATCTAATAAAACATAATCGGCTGCGATGTGCCTGAAAAGACAAATACAGGCATGGTAAAAATAATATATACATAACTCACGTAATGGGACTGTAGAGGAAACACTTACACTACATATCACTTTTTATTAATTAAAAAAAAAATAAAACTAGCTTAAATTCACCCCTCGTTGGTTATATGGACCTGAAACACACTTATTCACTATTATGCGATTAGTTAAGTTATTTTTATTCTTAAAGTTATTTTTAATAGTAACTTAAACTATCTTAAATTCACCCCCGATGATAGGTAGAGAACCTGAAAAGAACTTAATCACTACTTTATACAATTAAAAAAAAATGCTAAGGCCGTCCGATAGCCTAGCAAACTCGCACTCTCGCACGCGGGTCTCTACAACTACCGACCAACCACTGACTACTACCGAATGACAACTCACACTGACAACTACCGAATGACAACTGATCGACTACAGCCGGGCGACCCAGCGCCCGTGAAACATGGAGTAGGGGAGGGGGGGGTTATACTGAAGAACCAACCCGTACCACCGGGTGAAAGCCAAAATTCCAGGAATCTGCTTGATGCATTTTACATTTATTTTCAATAGAAAAGACAATACTTAAATATATGAACAATGCCTGGGGGCCGCTATAATCCGTTCTTAGAATTAATAGAAGAAATACATTAGGCCAAAGTAAAATAATGGTTATTGGGTTTCTTTGATATCATAATGCATGGAAATATATCGATCACAATACCTATGGAAATATCAAGGCGACTACCATACAAATTGTATGAAGCTGTGGAGATATGAAGGGTGAAATATGGTGCTAGCTCGCGAATTGGTTGTGAATGATGATGAAGGTGCGTGTCCGCAATGTGCGCGGCGGGTGCGTGCGACTGCCTGTGACTAATGGCCGGACAGGAATGTTGGATCCCGTGTTTTAATGTGTGTGGGACTGCTGCAACTGATGTCATCTGTCTTCTGATTGGTTGAAGGTTTCGTATGTGAGTATGTCGGGCTTGTTGCTTGAGATGTGGAGATTCCAGCAGGAATCTTTGGTGTCGTCGAAAGATGTGATGACGCGATATAAATACCTAATAATGTGTGTCACCACAAAGCAATGTCGTCACTAAATTCAATTTTTATAAAAATTGTTAAAAAATTGAGATATACTACTATAATGTACACATTTTTTATAGCAAATTAAATTCTCTAGTTTACATGTTTCGGCATTTTTCATTTTTTTTAAAGAAATAAAATAAAATAAAATGGAAATAAAGGCAGTAAAAGACAAAAATTTGTCATACTGACGCGACCTCTCCTGTTCGCGTTATATTTTGTTTAAATTCGGCGCCAAATCAGCTGACCACAAACAAATATTTATGATAAAATTGTATGTGAAAATTTTTGACATTAACACATAGGTAACCTAAAATATGTGAGATTACGAGTGAAAAGTTTGAGAGTCGAAATTAGACACGGACCGTGCTCACTGGACGGCCAAGGGATGTATGGCCGCATCCCTCGTGGCCAGAGCAGCTGCAAACCGCACCAAAGGGTGTCGGTTAGGCTTGCTTCACATCGGCAGCCATGGACGTGACACCTGGAGTGCCGAAATGGATCGGCGCACCACCATTCAGCGAGAGAGCCGCTTTCCTGGACCGAAGCGGGTGCTGAGTTTGGAAAGTGTTCCAAACGCTGTTGGGTCGCGCTGGACCCTGGAGCAACGGCCTGAATCTCCTTGAGACTCGCGCCGCCAGTCACCCAACTGGCATCTGCCGGTGTCTGGGACCCGAGATTGCTTTCGCCGATAGCCTTGCCTCTTCGCCCATCGACGACGGTCCATTCCGGCATTGGCGGTGCATCAGCACGCCCATGGCCGAGATGATAAAATTATGTGTGCCCCAAAACAATACTTGTGACATTTTTTTTATTTCCGTGTGACAATATTTCGGCTGTGTGATTTTTATTTCATTATTTTATTGAATTCATTTTAACGTGTGACGTCCAATATTGACTATGTTTATTGTAATTTGTGTCGTACTAATTTATTACCAATTTTAATTATTTATTTTATTAGAAATTTTTATCATTTTATTTTGTGACATGACCGTGCCGTCTGACGTTTGTGCGCTGACACTTGACATTTGTGTATCGTCAGACCACGGCTTCAATAATCGTTTAGTTTTTTTATTCATCTCGTTCAGCGATTGTGTGTGGACACTCAAGTTCCATTCGAACATTATTGGCATACAAAAAAGGTGAGCTCTACCTCCAAGCCTCTTGGGAGGAGGGTAACAATACGAATTTTTTGCTTCTTAATAAAAACAGTTTGAGAAACCCTGGAATTGTTTTTCAAAATCCATTTCGAGATACTATATTTGACTATATTTGCATAAAATTTCAGCGTTCTGGCTTTTATAGTTTTTGAGATATGTGGACAAATGCTATTAAAATGTTGATAACCCCTGACTGGAACAAAAATTCTAAATACTGAGCATAAAAGTTTTGTGTACCTAAAAATGTCTATATATTCTGAAATTTTCAGCTTTGTGAATCCAGTGGATCAAAAGTTATAAGGGGGGGGGGGGACAGACACACACAGACACACAAATCTCACATAAAATGTTCTACTCCAAATTGTATGGGAACATATATGCTGCGAAGTCTCTAAGTTGGTGTTTTTACCATGAAAAAAGTCCACTACGCCATGCAAAATGTTCCTTCGTACACGCATCTTGGCTTAATACTGTCGATTTAAAAAAAACGAAATTTAAGTAATTAGCCTTTAGTGATTGAACTAAGAACATTTTTTTTTATCATTATTGTAAGAGGATTTTTTTTTAAAGATACTCAATGAGGTTGGCAACATTTGTTACGTGCTAAATGTGAGGTTAAGTTTAATTTTGACATTTACATATAAATGTCAAAAACATTTTGTCAATAGTTCTTTAGAATAAATTGGTTTTTATAATGTCGTCATTAAATATGCCCTGTCCAGTGTGGTTAACTGATAATTTATCGTCAAAAGTAAAAGAAAACGAAAACTACCACGAGAATGCCAAATTCATTGTTGAAGGTGTGTAACCTTATTTTTTTCTTATCACTTCTGTAACTATTTATTTTAATGCAACTTTGCAATAAAAAGTATGAAATGCTATCAATTTATTATACTAGAACATTCTCAAGTATTTATCTAAAATAGTATTTCAGCCGTCCTGAGAATTTTTAAATTTAATCATGCTTTTCTGGTATATTGAAAACATAGAATTATAATGTACAGAAGCCGCGTGTAGTACAAATTTCGAATTCATATGTATGACAAGTTTTTTTACATGTGTTTGTGAGGCGGTTTTTTTTTTTTTTTTTTTTTTTTTTTTTTTTTTTTTTTTTTTTTTTTTTTTTTTTTTTTTTTTTTTTTTTTTTTTTTTTTTTTTTTTTTTTTTATAACCCATCCAGAGACCCTCTCACGTCGACTCAATAGTAGTCCATTGTGATACTTTGCCTGCTAGATGTCATTCCATAGTCCTATCTCCTGGAAGAACTGTAAAATCCTTTGTGGATCGGTGTCTCTGATTTGCTTTTGATCAGCAATATGCAAACCTATTTTCTTTACTCTTGTTTGCATTAGTGGGCCACATTCTGTAAGTAGATGCATCGGTGTTTCATGTTCATCCATGCAGAACCTGCATAGGTACATTTCCGATAGATTCATCGTGCATAGATGTTTATTGAGTCTACAGTGACCAGTTAAGATTCTAGTAAGAATCCTAAGGTTATTCCTGCTTTGTGAGGCGGTAGATCGGTTGGTCTACCTTTATGTAGGTGTGCGTATCGGTAGGTGTACGTATACTAGAAATTCGTCTGTTTCAGAGTAGTTTTAGTTGGCATACATTCATTGCGCTGACTAGGTATCTGTATCATACATAATCTAAGATTGAAATACATTTTTTTTTAAAATTTTTTGTTCTATGTTAAGATTTGTTTTTTTTTAGATATTGTAAATGGGAAATTGGATATAGCAACATTTGTTGAACGTCTTGCAAGCGTTCTCACAGATCTTAATCCAGAAATCAGGAGCAGTGCAATGTTGCTCTATTCCAAAGTTTTGTCTTTGTTACCGTCCGATTATCTACAGGAAGCCGATCTCACATTCATAACGGCATTCTACATTGACAGACTGAAAGATAACCATCGCGTTATCCCGTCGATTGTGGAAGGTCTATTGGCGCTGGTCAAAATGAAAAACATACCAAAAGATGTTCCTTGCAAGATAATAATATCCTTAAATCAACATGTGCCTTGTCAGCAACAAGTTCGTACAGACAGATATGTCATATTCTCCATTATACATTATCTCATTGAAAACTATACTAATGGTATGATTCATTTTATAGTATCATCTTAATAATTTTATATACAAAAAATTCAATATATTATGTACATGTGGTCTATCCTAATACCTCCATGGGTCTAACGGTAGATTTAAAAAAAATTCTCTACAAATAATTTCTATATGATATCGAGTGGTGAAAGGCTATTTGTTTTAAGCAACATTTTTCGATATTGACAATATCTTTGAAGCGAGGGCTGTATTTTTATTGAAAATTATACCAATATATCAAGAGATTTCTTTTTTGAGTAATAGTGACCTTACCCAGTTAAAAATATGGCCACTAGTTTTTTAATAATGTTTTTTTTTTATAATATTAAAACTTTGAATGGCTCCTTTTGTAAAGTTATCAAATGTCACTTAAAACAAATATCCTTTCACCCCTCGATATGGTCTTGCAATACTTATATGGATTCATATCTTAAAATATCATAAATGAGTATATTAGATGGGGATGTATTTTTTTCCATGGCATTGCATCCTGTTGGATGATTTGGGATGTATTTACCTTTGCAAATCAATTGAAAGTGGGTATATTCCATATAACAATGTTTAAATTTCTTAAGTTCAGAATAGATTTTGTAATTTTGTCAAAGTAAAAACATTTAGGTAGAGATTTATAACTAACCACTCATCTATACATAAAAACTGTAATCAACTAGAATTATGAAAAAAAAATTATATTTAATTTTACCTTCTACTTAAATTTTTCGCAAACGCGACTCCCATTCACCGGTATCGCTCTATGCTGAGCATCGTCACAATGGTGAACAATAATGATGAAGACCATCTATATATATATATAGATTCAAAAAGAGGATAACAATAATAGAAAAGAAAGGGACAATTCCAAGAAAAATAAAATACCCGAAAGACATTAAGGTAAATATGTATGTAGGTAGGTGAATGGGAGTCGCATTTGCGAAAAATTTAAGTAGAACGTAAAATTAAATATAATTTTTTTTTCATAATTCTAGTTGATTATAAAGTTCTATCATGAAGTGACAGTTTCAAAGATTGAAAAAATAAAAACTGTAACATCGTATACTTGAAACTTTAACAGCCTTTGAAACAGTCATCTTGTTTTATACAATAAATAATGTAGAATTAAATGAGTGCAGTTGTTTTAATTTTATCAATGACATCAGCGTTGGAAAATAAAAATTTATACACTAATTTACTATTATGCAATTTTTAGAATTAAAAGCATTGGGATCAAACTTTGTTTATGGAGTTATATCTGCAATGGACGGTGAAAGGGATCCAAGGAATTTGCTATTGCTGTTCACCATGTTGCCATCATTCTTGGAAAAAATCCCCCTGGGACATCTGGCTGAGGAAATGTTTGAAGTGATAGCTTGTTACTATCCCGTAGACTTCAATTCTCCCCCAGACGATCCAAACGCCATCACCAGAAATGATTTAGCCGACAGACTGTGTCAGTGTTTGTGTGCCACAACAACATTATCTCCTTTCTGTTTGCCGTTGCTCCTGGAGAAGCTAGAGTCTAGTTTGAAAATTGCCAAATTGGATTCATTGAAGTTGTTGGTAAGTGATTTATTCAAATTTTTGATTGAATTTAATGTATTACTAAGCACTAGCAAAGTGGTTATTTTAATGTATTACTAAGCACTAGCAAAGTGGTTATTTTAATGTATTACTAAGCACTAGCAAAGTGGTTATTTTTTTCCCTTTGTCGTATAATTCCCAACTGGGTAGGTACATATGATTAAAAAGAATATTGTTGTAAAGCCGATACTAGTAGTCGATGACCTCTATGTATTTGGTATTGGCAGTATGAATGTAAACATTTTCATTTCAACGTGAAGAAAACTTAAATTTAATTTTCTTGGTTATTGTTGAAATTCAATGTATTGTTGAAAACAAACAACACAATGAGTGTTCCTCAAATCCAGAATTTGTAATTATTAAATGATGTAGGGCAGAATGAGGAATGAAGATATTAGATATGGTAAATTGCAAGATAAATGGGCAATTTTACCAAGGCTTCCGAAATCAAAGGTACGACTTAAGAATTCTGAAATACCCCTTAGAGTGAATTCTGATTTCATCACCATAAGTAAGGTATATAGTTGAGAAAATTTGTCTGCAAAAACTCTGCCTGACATTGTTTTACTATTGCGTTGGACATTATTCTCAATAAGCCTATTAAGTTGTGATTTATTTTTTCAGAAACAAAGTTGCAACAAGTTTACTGCTACAAATTATGAACCCCATTTGCAAAATATATGGATTGCTCTTCAGAAAGAGTTGAGCAACAAAGCCGACAGTGATATAACATTTGCAGCTCATGATGCTCTATCTGCTCTCGTTAACAATTTATGTTCAGACTCTGTAGCGCCAAACATAGGCGAAGAATTCTTGCAACAAATCGTGACTTCGATGAAGATATTATTGGCCGATGCGAAGACGAAACCGTTGCTCAACGTTCCTCTCGGAGTTTTATTGACGACGGCCAATGCATCAGAAAAGTCATGCATTTTTATAACTGAAATTATTGTTTCAATAATCATAGTTCACCATCATTTGAACTTAGATGAAAATTTGCAAGTCCATTCTTTAGATTGGTTCTCCCGAATGTACACAGTGTGCAAGAATTGGACGCTCTTTCCTCATATGTCAAACTATTTCATACAAATTCCCAAGATGTGCATAACGGCAATAGGGTCTACAAATGAAAACTTGAAAATTGCGTCGTTTAAAGCCGTCGCAAACATTTCAGAAGTGATTGAACAAAGTGACATGACATTACTTTGCGATATAATCAATCATCACATAAACGGCAACTTTTCGAAAGCAGTAGTCGATTCTTGTAAAAGTTGCCTTTTGACATTGTGCAAAAAAGAACCCAACACTTTCAACGGTTTTATCTTGGATAAATTGAATTCGATACACATATCTGATGACTTTGATTTGTTGGAAAAACAGTTTGACTTGCTGTGTTCTCTTTCGAGTATAACGGCATTCACTGAACTCATTATGACCAAATTGTTGAATATTTTAGATGATAAAGATATAAATGTTTCTCACATATTGATCAAAGTCTTATTACAAAACTTTAATAATAATGAATTATTTACACGTCTCAGTATTCATGATATACAAATCAAATTTGATATCTTAAAACATGTTTTTGATTGGCTGGACCGCAATATAATTTCTGTTGATGTTGATGTTTTAGAAACTGTATCGAAATTGATAATCAAAATTGTAAGAACTCTAGAAAGTACCGAACAGTCTGATTTGATTGGTTCTTACTTGCCTTCGTATTTAAGTAAGTTGTCCACAAATTCCATATACATCGTTCCAATTGAAAGCCTGTTAAATTCATCAAAACGAGACATAAAAGTTGCAAATGTTGGTGACGTTATTGTCACCGCGAGCAACATTGCATTCATTGAATGCAACAGATTTACACAAAGCAAAGCTTGTATCTTGATTGCTAACATTTTGAACAAATATGGAAAAGATGAGGAAGTGATGGAACAGTACAATAAAATAAAAGATAACCTCACTAGTGCAATAGATCCTAATATGAATGATAATTTATGTTCAAATTCAATAACTCTATGTTCGTGGATTATAAAGAGTCTTTTTCTATGTGGTCACAGTGAGGCGCAGTTCTGGTTAATTAAGGTAAATTTTAATTATACCTATACGATAACTTTAACATGACTAAGATACCATGAATCAATCTAAGACCTACTTATACACTTATTCAAAAGAATAAGCTCATTGATGCGTAAATAGTATAATATCTAAATAAAATACAATAAACACAATGACTAAGCGTCAATGCAGACACGTAACATATCAAAAGATTAAGCTCTGGGCGGACCCTATGGTACTTGTCAACCCGTTTTGTTTAAATATCTACAACAAGTATTTTAATACAACCAATTTCTGCATATTTAATTAATATTTTTACCGATGAATACAAAATCTTTATGTTATGAGTAAACAATTTTGTTGAAATAAGAATTCCAAAGTTTAATTTGTTTAATTTCATTTCCTAAAGACTTTTATTTTCAAATTAGTCATGTTATTTTAAATTTATTTGACAGCTATTTTATTTTCTAAATTATTTATTTTTTTAATTACAGCTAACACAGAAGTTGAACAATGTCAAATGGGGTATGCAGGTAGCAAAATCATTCAAACTTATCGTGACAGAGAGCCCCGAGGTGTTGAATGTAGATTGTGACTGTAATTGTAGTATTCTATTTCACCAGAAACTTTTCCATTTGTTCATTCACCACATTGAAGAAATCAACAACACTTGTTCAAACAGAGAAGCTTTATTACTGGCATGGGTTTATATTATACAATCTGTTCCCATAACAGTTCTGCAAATGGAATCAGCAAAGGTATGTTTAATTTATAGATTAAGAAAAAATTGTGTGGAACAAGAATGTATGAGGTCATACTTTGTCTTTAAAAAAATGTTTTTGTATTTTGAACAATTTTTGTTGTGATCTCTTCTTGATACACATTTTTAACTAAATTTATGTCAATGCATGAAATTATTCATATTTAACTCCTTAATTCCTAAAATAAATATTTACCATAGAACATCCCTGGCCAAACTGCGGCCCTCGAGCAATACCTAAAAAAAAATAAAAATGTCTGTAATCATAAAAAATATATTTTCTAAAAAATCTTTAGACTAGGTCACTTCAAACTTACACGTTGCAATAAACCAGACAATAAAAAAAGTTGATTTGTAGTTTAAAGCTGCGCGTACCTTGTTTGATTTTATTTGTCAAGATAATAACAGCAAAACCGACATTTACATGCTAAGGGAGCATCGTTTGATTTGATTTATCAAAATAAACAAAAGGAAACTAAAGTTTTCGCTACTCTGACTTTTTTATAATTTGATTTGTCGAGATAAACGCAGTAATATCGATATATTATCGCTACGAGAGCATCGTTTGATTTAATTTATCAAAATATTATAATTAACTGAAAATTTTTCATTTTTTACTTCCCAAATGTTTGTCCATCCCTGCAATAGAACATAAATATATATTTTAATTTGGGAACATTGGCATCTTGCATGTTTAATTTGGGAACATTGGCATCTTGCATGTTTAATTTGGGAACATTGGCATCTTGCATGTTTAATTTGGGAACATTGGCATCTTGCATGTTTAATTTGGGAACATTGGCATCTTGCATGTTTAATTTGGGAACATTGGCATCTTGCATGTTTCTTAATTTATTTTGTAATTTTTGTATTTTATAATTTGTAATTTTATACACAGTAATGTAATTATTTTTAAGGTGAATCGTGTAGAATAATTATAGGTTAAATACTGTTTGTTTTACCAAAATAAATAAATAAATCTGTCATTACATAGATTATAGGAGATATCTTAAGTTGTTTTTAATAGTTTTATGATATAATTAACTAAAAAATAAATTTGATATTATAAAATGAACTTCCACTGCGTTACAAAAAAGACATTCAAATTAATTATCTTTTGAGACTGCTCCATGAATATTTATTTAGAATATCATAATACACCACATTCGTAATATGTATATGAAAATAGACACTCTGAAAAAAACAATAGACAGGTGGCTTATATCCATCGGCATAGATGAATCCAATAATAAATTAAGTTTATTCTAGTTTGTTCGCTATTCATTTAATTATAATTTTTATTTATTAAGTTTTCAAGCATCTTAATTGGTTAAGTTATTGATACCTACTAATCGTATTTACATATCGGATGTCCTAAAACAGGTTCACCTAGTTGGACGTCCAATGAGACAATACAAAAATAATACAGAATTTTATGTTCAAATTTTAACTATGTATCCTCTTGGAGCATTTTGCTAGTACCAGCTTATTTTAAAATGTCCAATTTGTACTATTGTTGCATTTTTCCATTATTGTTATTCTGTATTTTGTATTTGTATGTATGGATTAAAATAAATAAACAAATAAATATGTTTGTTTAAGTTGAAGATTGTTGAATGTGCTCATACATTTTCTTTTGTTTGATTACAGATATCATCAGTACTAGTTGAATCGTTAGGATTTTCAGAAAAAGATTTACTTCTTTCGTCCCTTTCAATAATGTCATATCTTATTCAAATGCAAAATCCAACACTGGCTGGAAGTTTACAAACTTTACTACCAAGATGCATCAGATTATCTTATTTTAAAGATTCAATGGTAAGGTTTACTAAAATAAACAAAACTTGTAGGTTAAATTTGTGTAATGAATATTTTTAATGTAATTTAACTTGAAAGTGTTCCTTGCACAAAACCAGTATTACGGCAACCATCACCTAGGTTCATCAAATCAAATATCAACTAAATACTCAGTCGGAGCTCAAATCCTTGAGTGGATTTTCTCAGTGCCATGCTGGAAGCTGCCATTGTTTTAGTTGAATATTGATAAGTTTATTAATATTATGAAGATAGGTGGTGTGAAGGTTGGTACGTAGTTAGTTTGTGAATTGGCTGAAGAATTATGAGATGATGATAATAGTGCATGACCGCGAAGTGCGCGGCGGGTATGTGCGACTGCCTGTGACTGACGACGAAACTGCAAGGCTATTGTGTTGAAATGTTTTGATGATTTGTTTAATTTACTATAGACTGCCACTTGCGCTGTCACTAAGCGAAGGTCAGATTGTTGGTGAAATAAAATATTGCTTCGATTGCATCAAAAATTTGATTTTTGTGCCAAGGTACCTTGGTGATCAATCATACTAAAAATTGTGGAATAGTGAAAGTGTTTTCTCTTAAGATTTCATAATATAATAATTTATGTTTGAATGGATTTTTTTAAGGAGGTGCGCAAGGCCAGTTTACAATGTTTATACGACGTGGCTAACTCATACCAGACTGTGCTGTTACTCCCGTACAAAGATGACATTATCTGCCAACTGTCCAAGTGTTTGGACGATCCAAAGCGCCTCGTTAGAAGTACGGCTGTCAGAGCCCGGACCAGATGGTATTTGATTGGTTCGCCCGGAGAAGACAAAGTTAAAACATCCTAATGTATGTGCCTGTTGAATATTTGGAAACTAGTAAAATTGTATCCATTATTTTAAAGATTGGGGTCTTTTAGGGATATGCCTTGACTATGAAATTAAGTGAACTATTTCAACTCATCTACGATGCTTTCAGAATTATTTGGTTCTTTTTTTAGACTATAGGGCCTCCTAGTCAAGTTGTATAATCTAATGCTTCTGTCATATGCCTGATTGCTTATTTTTGGATGAGATTTTATGTTCAGATTCATCCAGGGCTGAGTTCATAATGAACGCCGAGTACACTTAGTGACTCTCTAAGGCATTCATAATGACCGGAAACAGATGCTCGAAAGACACTCTGGCGTTCAGAGATTGGACATTGAGTGTACGCACCAAACGCTCGGTAAAATTGTCGGGTGAAAAACGCTCTTGACAGTTATAGTCTCTGTTGACTTATTTATGATGACAATGTGTATATATTGTCATCATATCATTCAAAAATTTCCAATAAAAGGTCAGAGATCATTGTTTACTCCACTGCCAAATTGTTGTCTTTCAATGAAAATATAACCTAAAAAGAGACATGTATGATAAATGAAATTTGACCTTTGAAACGCCCGATGCTGCGTTCAGATTGAAACGCCGCTCGAAAGCGTTCAGTGAGATTGGTGTGAAAAACGCCATAATCTGCAACTTCAGGTACATCCGACGCCCGACGACAAGCGTTATTTCTTAACACAGCCCAGATATCGATTTCCATACTAAAGTTAGATTAGATTTTTCAACATGCCTAGGGCCAGGGTGTAAATTCAAATGTGTTTTTTTTTAACTAAGTTATGCTCATGAAATACATACCTTTTAAAGGTGAATAGGATTGATTGAGGCGGGAAACGAATTCAGGTCCACTATATTTTTTTTTTATTTATTTATTTATTTGAACATAACAGAAACAAAGCAATAATAACATCATTATAAAAAAAACAAAAAACATTTCATATTAACGTTGGCCTCTCCCACTAGGAATGTCCTGTGTCGGGAGAAGCAAACTTACATATTTAAATTACACAAACATAAAATCACAAAACAAAAACACTCAAAAACATACAACAAAACATACATATTATATAACACAAATCATCACACACAGGCTGGTGGCAAACAACCCATTAACCCAACACAGCAGCAACAGACCTATTGCTATGTAGGGTGACCACATAAAAAGTACAGGCACTGTTGCTTAAATTTTGCAGGGTTTTTTACTGATTTCGTCTTCTCTGGCATTCCACTGTACAATATAGGTGCCAAATAATTATACGTCTTCCGAGCAAAAATGGTGTTGGTGTGTGGTGGCTGAAAATTTTGGGAGGTGGATGTGCGAGTGACCCTTGAT
This sequence comes from Molanna angustata, assembly GCA_963576475.1. Taxonomy (NCBI): domain Eukaryota; kingdom Metazoa; phylum Arthropoda; class Insecta; order Trichoptera; family Molannidae; genus Molanna; species Molanna angustata. The sequence continues at coordinate 36,014,109 of OY754974.1, read as the reverse complement.
TGCTGAGTTCGCATTGCATCCAGTTTATTTATATGGAATTTGTAAAGAGCTGTTTTTTTAAATGATTGGTCAACAGTCAACATTCTTGTCTGAGTGAAAAGCTGCTCAGTAGAAAATCTATAATTCTTTTTGAACATAACCTTCAGTAGTATTCTCTGTGACACATTTAATATTTCCAGTACAGACTTAGAGCATGCTCCCCAGCACAAAATACCATACAATAAGCTTGACTGTACTAGAGCATGATACACATCCCTAAGCGTATTAATATCCAAAATATTCCTTAATTCTCTAAATATGTATATAAATTTGCGAATCCTTCTGGCTAAATCACATATGTGCACATCCCACCTCAGGTATCGATCAATACCCAGATACTTAATGCTGTGAACATTTTCTAGCTTTTCACATGAGCACTTCTGTACATTTACACATTCACGTATTACAAGATTATGTAATTTGTCTGGTTGACCAGATCTAGTTATACTAAAAGTGACATATTTTGATTTGTCAATGTTCAAAGTGAGCATATTAAGATCAAGCCATCGCTTCACTAATTTAAGCCCTGTAGCAGATTGAGAGAAAACCTCTTCCCATGATGGAGATCGGAAATCAACACTGTATCATCTGCAAAAGCAACAACACTACCTGGAATACATATATTACACAGATCATTTACATAAACCAAGAAAAGAACTGGTCCCAAGACACTTCCCTGTGGAACACCATAATTGATGTGATTACTGTCACTTTTGAATTTATCAAGCATCACTATTTGAGATCTATTGTGTAGATAACTCTGAAACCACTTCAAAGATGTTCCCATCACACCCAAAGCACTAAGTTTTTTACACAAAAGGCCATGTGATACGGTGTCAAACGCCTTTGCCAAGTCCATAAACACCGCCAGGCATTTATCTCCTGAATCCACTCACTCCGTTCACAAGGCTAAGTAGAGCATCAGTGGTTCCCATCTTTTCTCTAAATCCAAATTGATTTGTTGACAGAATCTTTTTATTCTCGAGATAGTTGATTAGTCGAATTTTGGAAACTTTTTCGATTATTTTGGAGAGATTATTCAATAATGAGATTGGTCTATAGTTGTTAACATCCTTTTTACTACCTTTTTTAAAAATAGGAATGACTTTGGCTACCTTGCAATGATCCGGAAAGGTGCCCGTTCTAAAACTTGTGTTTATTATGTGTACAATGGGAGTAGTGACATTTTTTATACAATGTTTAAAAACTGTGGTGCTTATATCATCAATACCCGTAGAAAAGCTTGTATTTAAAGACTTAATAATTTTCATTATCTCAGATGTTGTTGTTGGAGTAAAGGTGAAGTCAGATGTAGTCTTATTTTCCGATTTAAATGTATGTATGCAATCTTCTTCCCTTGTATTTTGCTTTGTCATTAATTTATGAACATAATTCTTACCAACATTTGTGAAAAAATCATTTATGTGGTTCGTTATCAAGGAAGGATGTTCATTAATATTCACATCCAAGTTGTTAATATTTAGTACTTGCAGTGGAGTTGGGCCTGATTGCATTCCGGCTGCTTCCTTAATAATTTTCCACCTTTGTTTTTGATCCTCCTTTATATAATTTTTTTTTATATAATGTCAAATTGCTATAACCACTTGAGTTGAATTTAATGCGTTAAATTCAACTCAAGTGGTTATAGCAATTTGACATTATATAAAAAAAATTGAATTATGGAATACCACAAGGTAACCGTCGAAACAATGAATATTCTCCTTTATATCATTTAGTTTTGATTTATAGTAATTTTGCCTTGTTGTTTTAAGAGTAGTGGTACACCAGTTTCTATATCTCTTGTAGTATGCATGTAATGTATCATTGTTTGGATTTCTCTTGCACTGAAAATGCATTCGATCTCGTTTTATTATACATTTTATTAGGGAATCAGTTATCCATGGTTTTAAGCATTTTTTTTTTGTGGAGTCGCTTCACCATTAAGCAATCTGCAATATGTCTTTGTAAACTCACAATAAAATTACCAGTGGCTTCGTTTACATCGTTACAAGAAAATACCTCCGACCATGTTTCCTTACTCAGATTATCATCCAAGTCTATGAAGTTAATGATTTTTTTCTGTATCGTACTTACTCTAGAAACCTCACCCTTCAACGAATCACTCTTCAGGATAATAGCGTAGTGGTCAGTAATTGCAGTTTGAAATATCATGGAAGAAAATTTCATTTTGGATCGTGTCATAATGTGATCAATACAAGATTCAGAATTTTGTGATTCTCTTGTTACTCCATTTATCATGGGTCTAAGTCCATGAGATGCTATGAGTGATGAATATTTCATTACACTTGGGCTATACTTGTCTAATATATCAATGTTGAAATCACCTGTCACAATATTAAGTTTTTCACCTGCACATGTTTATTTAACACATTTTCTAATGCTTCCAAAAATGGTTCGATTGAATGTTGTGAAGTGATCTGTACAGTGCAATTAATGTTGTTGAATCATGCATATTGATCTGCAGACAACTTGAACCAGTAATCTCGATCTCTTTAACTGTAGGGGCTATTGAGTATGAAGTTGGGAATATTAGGTGATTTAAGTGTGCTAGGAATAAGTTATCATAATATTTACATAGCAATATTGGGTCAATGTTGGATATTTGGGTGATTAAAAAACTACAATATATAAATCATGTATCATTCCATTGGAAAAGATTAATTATCAAAATATACATACTATAAAATTATACAATAAAGAAATTCCAATAAGCATTAGTTGAATTTTAAAGTATCTATTGGTATAAGAAACAATCTAGGAATTCACAAATAGAAGAGAACCATTCTTAACTACTGTCATCTTTATCACTAAAGAGAAATCATTTTGGAGAATTGGAATAAGGAGAAGTGTCCATTGAATGCTCAGAAGTTAATGGCATCCCCCAATTATGTATTGATGGCACTTGTGCTCTGGCTGGAGTCTTGGTGGCTAGATTGATTTGGACTCCATGGGATGCAGGTTGATTTTCCCTTCTAGAGCTTTGTCCAGAGTGCTGGCTCAGAGTTGATTGTGATGATCTATGCATGATTTTTCCTGTGGCTGCATCACTAAGGCCCGTCCATTTCTCAATGGCAACACAAACATTAGTCATCTTGTTGCCTAGTGAAGAATGTACATTGGTGATAACAGACTGTAGAAGTTTAATTGCATTTGATGATGTCTTTATGCTGATAGTGTCTCCGACATGTCCTTGGTCATTTGTAGAATTGACTCTTGTTGTTTAGCTAGTGTTGTTGACATTTTTTGTATTACTGCTATGTTTTGTATTCCTGCAGTTGAGAGCGACATACTATTCGATAAAAAGGCTTTAGTGTCATGTGATGGGATCAATCCAGAACGGAATTGTGCTACTAATAATCCATTTGAGGCCTGCATCAACTTAAGGGACCATTCACTGTTTGTTGGTGAGTCTCTGATTGTCAAACAAAAAAGATCGATGGTCACTTGATCTTCTACAGCCCATAATCGATCCCAACCATCCTCATACCACATCTTTACAATGGAGGTTGCTTTATCAGAGGATAGGAAGTTGGGATCAGAGAACATGTATACCATTTCATTGGTGATGACGTAATGTGAGTCAGGAGGATGGTTAATGGGGTTGTCGGATGGTGATTGGAGGGAGAATACAGTGGGAATTGAGGCGGAAGTGGATGGTGTGTCCTTTATTGATTTTCGTGATCTAGTCAGCACAGGTGCCTTAGGAATCTGTCTAATTTTTTTGGTTGGACAGGTGGCAGATGTTCTTTTCATCTTTGCAGGCGGTTCTTGTGATATGAGAGAGGAGCCTTCTTCTGAGACTTGAGCAGAGTCTCCTGCAGCTCCCTGATCTCTCTCTAATTCAAGCTCTAGGCCCGAGATATCAGTTGGACCTTAAATCGTTGGATTTGGTAATCCAAGTTAAAAGTTTAGGGAAGATTAAATTTCATTCGCGTATTTCAGTGCAAAATGAAACGTCAGTTACGTAATCTTCACCTATAGATATATTTTACGTTTTTCTATGGTTATTGTCTATAACGCATCTGTCAAATTGTAATAACTTGGGTACCGTTCGGAAAGACGCTCGGCGATGTTAAAGCGTCATCCTAAGCGTTCGGAATTCATCGAGCGATTCGCGCGGCGATTCACTCTGCCCGTTCGGAATCACGGTTGACTCGCACCAATGTCGCCCAAGTCGCTCGATGAAATAGTAGGGTGAATGTCGCTCCTGTCAAATTTTGAAAGTTTTTGGCGGGACGTTACATGATAAAATAAGTGACATATCAAGATAATAACAAAAGAATAAAGACTATTATTTTTTAAAATAAGACAGCCATAGACAAAACCATCACCATATTCACCCCCACTATTTTATTTTGTAACATAATCAGACAAGTATGCTGGAGGTAACTTTGGCCTGTTAGAGTGTCTGGTATTTTGTGCGTTTACAATTGTTTCTCCTGACGGATTCACAACGGTTGGGAGGTCATTGGAGATTCTCCGTTCCACATCCTCTGGCTCTGCCGATGTTGAAGGTTCATCATTTATGTTTTCATCTTCATCCTCTTCATTCAGTATTGTTGATTCTCCTTTAGGAGCTAAATGGCGAGTTGAAACAGTAGTTTCTCTTCCATCTTCCAATCGGACGTGTGCATAGTTTGGATTTGCTTCCAGAATTTCCACCTCCCTAACCAAGGGTTCGTATTTGTTGTTTCGCACGTAGTTTTTCAGTAAAACTGGACCTGGTTGTGTCAACCAAGTAGGATACTGATCCTCTGTCTGAGTGTATGTAAGCTGGCATTCCAAAGATAGAAAAAATATTCTTTAATGAACTTATGACTGTAGCTGCTGAAATATCAGAACATGGAACAGCGAAGGGGAATCTGGAAAATTCGTCGATTATTGTTAGGAGGTAGCGATTCTTAGAGTTGCTTGGTAGTGGGCCCTTAAAATCTATGTTTAATCGTTCAAATGGAGATGTAGCTTTGATTAATATTCCATGGTTTTTAAAAAATCTTGGTTTTGCAAATTCATTGCAAATTGGGCACAAGTTGATCATTTTCTTGACTTCTTCTAATGAAAAGGGCAAATTCTTACTACGAATCCAATGATGCATTCTGGTAACTCCTGGGTGACAGAGAGATTTGTGCAACTCCTGCAGATTAATATTTGAATATGTAGCTGCAGTTATTCTGGACAACGTATCCGCTGTTATATTCTTACTTCCAGGACGGTAGATGATATCAAATTTAAAGGAAGCTAATTCCAGTCTCCAGCGCATGATTTTCTCATTTTTGATTTTACTGTTGTGGTGTTGGTCGAACATAAATGAAACTGATCGTTGATCAGTGAAAACTTCAAAGTGTCTACCTACTAAATAGTGTCTCCAATGACGTAGAGACAACATTTGCATAGGCTTCCTTCTCAATGGATGAATGTGTCTGTTCAGAATTATTTAGTGTTCTTGAAAAGAAGGCTACAGGGCGACTTGCTTGACTGAGTGTTGCACTGATGGCAAAATCAGAAGCATCAGTCTCTACTCGAAAAGGAATATTGTCGTCTATTGCAGCCAAGGTTGCCTTAACTATATCATTTTTTAAAGCGTCAAATGCCAATGTTGCATCTTTTGGCAGAGGGAACTTGGTCTTTCCAAGCAATGGGCGTATTTTCTCAGAAAAAGCAGGTATCCATCGACAGTAGTGAGCGAACATACCTAATGCACGTTGTAAAGAAGTAGAATCCCTTGGAAAAGGTAGATCAAGCAGCGGTTTAAGACGATCAGGATCTGGTTTGATGTCTCCGTCTTTAATTATATATCCGAGCAAGCAGACTGTGTTTGTTGAAAAGCTAGATTTGTCTTCGTTTATAGTTAGATTGTACTTTCTAACAGCGTTCATAAATTTTTTTAAGTTGTGATCATGTTCTTCTTGAGTTTTCCCACAAACAGTGACATCATCTAAATATGGGTATGTTCCTTTAAGTTCTTCGTCTTTTATTATTCTATCAATAACTCTTTGAAAACAGGGTACTCCGTTAGTAACACCAAAAGGCACGCGAAGGAATTGATATAGTTGACCACATGCCTCAAAAGCGGTGTAGATTTTTTCTGTATTTTGGATAGGTATTTGATGATATGCACTTTTTAGACCGATTGTGCTAAATATTTTGTTTTTCGATACTTTTGAAATGACTACTTCTATACGAGGAAGAGGATATGCATCTAGCATGGTAAATTTATTAATTGTTTGGGAGTAATCCACAACCATTCTAGGTTTATGGTTTCCCCCTTTAGTAACAAAAGCCTGGGCGCGCCATGGTGAATTGCTAGGCTCAATTATTTCTTCATTCAAAAGCTTCTGAACTTCTGCTCTTATGAAGTTTAAATCTTCTTCCGAATGACGTATTGATTTTGTGGTTATAGGTTTACAGTCTGGTGTCAAGTTTTCGAATAATGGAACAGGGTGAATTAGAGCTTTAGCCAGAGAACAGATTGACAGGGTTGGTTTACTACCATTGAACCCTATTTCTACAGAGGTGTAGTATTTTAGTATATCATGCCCAATCAGGACATCTGTGCAGAGGTCTTTCATTATAAGCAATTCAGTAGAATAAGATGACTCCATTATTGTCATATCTACTAGACAACATCCCACAACATCGCTCACCATAGTAGAGTTTGCCATAGATATTTTTCCGAAGTATGGTTTTACACGTATTTTACATTTGGATATATGTTTTTGATTTACAAAACTTAAAGAGCTTCCAGTGTCGATTAATGCTTCAAGCTCAATTCCATTTATTTTTACCTTTGTCATTGATTTTTCAAGGCAGTGTGCTGTAGTTGAGGCCAAAAGTGTGTTCATGGAAGCGGTGGAGATTTTTGGTGCTCCAGATCTGCAAACACGTCGATAGTGTCCTTTTTTGTTGCATAACTGGCATACTGCGTCTCTAGCAGGACATGATGATCTAGGGTGGCGTTTATAACCACAAAAGTAGCACTTCTCTAATTTTTGTGGAATTGCTGCAGTTGTGTCCGTTTGATCGGCTTCATTTTCAGAGGTTTTTATGTTTTTTATGGCGGCAATGGAGGCAGGCACATTTAAATAAGATGATGAATGCTGCTCAGCTAATTCTAAAGATCTGGCCTGTTCAAACGCTATGTCTAAAGTTACAGACACATTTTCAAGAAGTCGTTGGCGTATATTTGAACAGCGTAAACCTCGAATAAAAGCGTCTCTAATATACTCATTTTTGTAGTCTTCTGCCGAAACAGCCTTAAAATTACATTCCTTACTCATTTGTTTGAGCACTTGTAGATAGTCACTTACTGTTTCTCCAGATTGTTGGTACCTGCATGCTAAACAATGCCTGGCGTAGATCTCATTTCGTTTTTTGACGTATATTGAGTCCAGAGTCAAAATAGCTTCGTCGTAGGTTGCACATTCACTAATATGTTGAAACACGTTTGAAGTCATGTAATTACATAAAAGAGGAAACTTTTGCTCTTCGGTAATCTTTGGAATGCCCTCCAAAAAGTTAGTAAATGTCCTCTTCCAATGATTCCACTTTGCGTCGGCGCAAGTGTTTGTCGGTTCTATGTCGAACCGATCGGGTCGCAACAATTGCTCCATTATGTAATGATGAGTTGCGATTTTTTTTTCTGTTAATTGTTAATTGTTTTTTTCTGTACTTCAATGCAAAATTTATGTTGAACATTTTACAGATGGATATGGAACTAAGTGATAATAGTAAAATAGTGTCTTATGTAGAAAATTTAAGAATACATTTTATATATATAGAAACAGGATGGATCAATTTAAAAAGTGGGATGAAAAAACATCGCAAAAATAAAGTTGCGTGCCTGACGTTTCATTATGGCTGACAGTTTATTTCGTTTGTTGTCAGGCAATACATTTGTAAAAAAGAAAATAAATATTAAATACATGAACCACTTCTATATCAAGTCTTTTATTTTAACAACAAAAAAATAAATCATGATTATAATTATTATGCATAGTTATTTGTAGTATAAAATGAAATAAAACATTAAAGCGTGCGGCGATTAGTTCGCCACCTGGCAAAAACGACTAGAAACAATACTTAACTCAAGGAGTCAAGTGGTCAAGATTAAGACACGCGATCCGCCAGAAACGTTGAGTTAAATATTTGTCGTTTAGTGACGTATTTAAGGGAAGATTAAGGTAATTAGCTAGAACTCGAAATGTATTTGATGACTTTGATGAGACCTCTCGTCTACCACGAGGAAACATCAAGCCAAGGTGTGGGGAAGAAAAGGAGACAAATGATGGTGATACTATGAAATTGTCGTAGTACGGCGCATTTATTCAAAATATCAGCATTGTTCGTCCATGGCAATTAAATAATAAAAAAAACAAAAAAACCACCAACAGAGTACAAATAACAAAACAAAACGAAGAATAACAGTCCAACTCTTAAACACAACCGAGCACGAAGAGATGCCGACCAGAAGGTGCAGCCCCAGGGTACAGCGACATCCTTTCTCCAGGCATGCCACTGTCTTCCACGTGGTGGCTGAAAGTCCGGCGGGGCCCAGCCTCTGCGTCAGGCTGGAAGGTCCTTCCTCGTGTCCGGTGTGGTTTCTTCTTCTCCTCCAGACCGTCACCCATGGCTGGCTCTGTGCCCCACGGCACGCTATGACGGCGCATCTCGACAGAGGTGGCATACCAGCTGGGGCCTTACCGGAGGCGAACCGACGCCCCAGACGACACGGATTGCCCCTCGTGGTCCAATCTGCGAGCCGCCGCGTTCCCTACGCGGTGGCCCCACACTGCGCTCTGCCTCCAACCTCCTGTCCTGTTGATGCCCTCATCTTGGTTCTGGGGCACCATCAGCGTCCATGCGCGTGACGGGTCCTGTCACACAGACCTCCTGCGTCGTCAAAAATATGGCCGCCATCGGGAGCACAAGTCGACCGATGACGGCGTCACAACAAGCCGTCCGTCTTCCACCAGAGTTGAATGCTTAGAGAGCGCGTCACAGACGCGTTGGCTATAAGCTTCCTTGTCGTTCTCTCACGCCGTCAGAGGCGCTAGTAGTCTTCCGCCAAAAATGTTGCCGCGGAAAAAATTTAAAATTATCGTTTTTCGGCAACACTGTTTTTCGGCTATAACAATTTTTATCTTGTATATTACTCTGCCACACATATAAATATAGGTATTGAGTTTGTTAATATTTACTTTGTAGAATTCCATTCTGAATATTATTAAAATGAAACACTTTGTTTGGATTCTACAATATATTTTTAGTACTTATGCCGATAGCTATTTCGCCTTACTAGGGCATTGTCAAGACTAGGGCATAGTCTTGACAATGCCCTAGTAAGGCGAAATAGCTATCGGCATAAGTACAAAAAATATATTGTAGAATCCAAACAAAGTGTTTCATTTTAATAATAAATATAGGTATATATGCAGGTTAATTAAACTCTGTATATGTAGTGTACTTCGTGGTACCAAAGAAATATTTTGTTACATTACTGAAATTTCTATGCATTAGAAAAATTTGCATAAGGTTGCCTTGTAACATTTTTTTTCTAAAATTAATTCAAAGTAATAGTTTAACGTAAAATAAATTTAACCCATTGCAACACAGTCGACTAATCACTAATCACCGGCCGATGTCATTTAGCCGGATATTGGCCGGTTTGTTTTTGAGTATCTTTTTTTCACAATGCTAGAATGATTTAAAGCTTATCTCAAACTACCTGGAGATGATGAGACATAGTGATCTAGCTAATGAAGAAATAAAAATATGATTTAATGTTTTACCGTTTTTAATTAATGTTATTGTCCAACTGTCGATTCGTTCATGAGAATTCAATTCTCTGAATGAATCGACATCATTAAGCCAAGATGCGTGTATGAAGGAAAATTTTGTATGGCGTAGTGGACTTTTTGCATGCTAATAACACCAACTAGAGGCCTCGCAGCATATATGTTCCCATACATGGATTTACTCAGAATTCGGAGTAGAACATTTTATGTGAGTTTTGTGTGTGTGTGTGTCTGTGTGTCCCCCCCACCCCTTATAACTTTTGATCCGGTCAATTTACAGAGCCTAAATTTTCAGAATATATAGACATTTATAGGCCTACAAAACTTTTATACTCAGAATTGTGAATTTTTGTTTCAGTCAGGGGTTATCAACTTTTGAAATTTTGATTTATTTTTACATATATCTCAGAAACCGTAAAAGCTAGAACGCTGAAAATTGGTATAAACATAGACAAATACAAAATGATTTTTTTTAAAAAATTCCAAGGTTTTTTCAAACATTTTTATTAAGAAAAATATTTTTTCATGACAAATTTATGAGTTTAACTGCCTTTATTATATTTCCAATTTTTTAAAAAAATATCGTAAAAAGCCGAAACACCCCAACTAGATAATTTAATTTTCTATAAAAAATATTAACACTGTATTAGCACATCTCAAATTTTTTTTAACAATTTTTATTAAAATTGAATTTAGTGACGATATTGCCTCATACAATTTGTATGGCAGTAGCCTACACACAATATCTAAGAAGACTTAATAGTTTGATACTAATCTCCAAACATACATACATACCATCATGCTGTTTTCACATTCTGGGTAGGATCAAAGGACTGACCTCCATACTATCCTATCTTGACATACATACCTAGGTACATGTGTTGTATAGAAAACCAAATATTTTAAAATATTAAATAATTTGTATTTATGGGTTTATAGTTTGGTACTTATTCTTCAACTATACGTACTATCGCTATCGACAGTTGGATCTCATGTGTTACATGCAACTAGTAATAAAAAAATGGTGTCAATATTATATAGTGTATTGTATGAATAAATTATGTATTTATTTGTGTTGCAATCGGTTAAAATAGAAAATGAAAACACATGACAGATCACAAATAAATTATATTTTGTTGGAATAGAAATATTGTATCAATTTGTCACCTCATTAATTAATTTCAGACAATAGTTATAAATCAGTTAGGAGATGTATTTTACTGAATATTTCATAACTATGATAACTCTTTATGAATAGTTTCTAAGATGATGTTTACCAGTTGATAAGGACTAGTTAGCCGAAACGGTCGTCGCGATGGAGTTCTACACTATAAATACTTACATATACACCTTCAACATTGGCAACATAAAAACTTTATGAAGAGATTTGACAAGTAGGTATATTTATATTATTTGGGAATCGCTGCACAAATACACCAATTGATAATGTAAACCAGTCTATGTCAGGTTGTAAGCCCTGTAAGTGTCGAATTTTTCTGGTTTCATAAATAAAAAATCACATTCCTGCTTTCTCTCTTAAATAATTCTTCATCAAATGTTCAAAAGTAGGTTTATTTCTTCCAACAAACCCGAGCAATGTGAAATCTCTAAAGTTAATTTGTGTTATATACTTAAATATTAAAAATAAACTATAACTTAATTTTATGTGTAATAATTATTGATATTCTTGAGTATTTTTAAAATTATTTATATTAGATCTGTCCACACACCTTTGTTTATAGCAACATAAACTTTTTATGTATTTGTAATCTGCATGAAACAATTTTGAAATAAACCACATTCCCTGTGAGAATGTGCTTTTATTTGCACTACTCCTCAGTAGATGGCATTAGTATGTTGTTTTCAATAAGTGTGGTATCTGAAATTACAGCTTTTTGTGTGGAATTGATAAGGGGAACTCAATATAATTGGTGTTTCAAACTTAGACAAAGTGTACTGTACAGTGTGTTTATTACACAATAATTGTACTTGTATAAATATTATAATATTTTATTTTTATTGACAAACTTTTTAACATCTCAATAGATACAAAGTTGGGATATTAAAGAGGAACCAAGAACTCAAGACACCTACAGGGTTTACAACCTGTCATCGACTGGTTTACGTGATCACTTTATGCGCTTGCGCCACATTCACCAATTATGCCTTGTTATTGAGTTCCCTTATCAATGTAATTTTTGAAAATTCTATATATTTGAATAATGTATAACAATTCACCTGAAAATAAGGAATTATACTATTGCCATCTATGAAGTAACGAAGAAACCTTTTTTTTGCAACGCCATCTATTGAGAAATCAGTTTATTTGTAAACAATGAAAGCAACAGGCCTTATAAATATTTTATGATCAACTTCAGCTAATATTTTATGATCAACTTCACAATGCAGCATTTAGACAGTGAATATGTCATGAAGGTATAATAGACAAATATGAATAATTTTATTGAAGTATGTAGTGGAAGCCATGATTATTGGCTTGTGTGGAATGTAACGCCACTGATGAACAATATTACATATTGTCAAATAAAATTATACAACTTCTAAGAATTTTTTTTTATTTATATTTTTGTATACCTACATAATTTACTTCGCAAAACACAAACAAGAATAAATTCATTAAATATATTTTTGTATAAATAATTAAATTAGTGTGTCAGTAAGTAATGAAAGGACAATAATATGTATTATGTATTCCCAGGCCGTTATTTAAAACCTTATTTGAGAATGCGCCGTTAATTTCCCCCTTGTGCCGTTCCTACTTTGTGTTTTCCCATCTTTTATATATCTATGATACTGCAGTCACCAGCAGGAAGTGTATATCAAATACCTTTCTATAGTTATCTATGACTTGTCAAGATGACGCCATTAGCGTGTTATTTCCCGCACTTTGCCGACACGATCGTACAAAGCTTGTGAAAGTTTTTCAATATTTCGTATATTTTTTCGTGATTATTGCGCAAGAAAACAGCGTTGCTGTTCGATTTATTGATTAATTGTTAAATCAACATAAAGTTGAGTCAATTATCGTCTATTCGTACACGATTTGTACGAGTAGTGAAAAGTGATGCGCAATAGATCATAATATTTACAAACAAAGGACTGTTTCTCTAGTATAATATTCCTACTGACTGATTTTGTTGATATTTGTGTTTTCCCATGTGAACTATTTTAATTCAGACTATCTTTTTGTGTTGTTTTGTTTTTAAAGATTTCTACTTTTTAATTTTTACGTGTTTTTTCTTTTTGTACTTGTGTAAATATATAATGATCGAGAATTTATCAAGCGCCGAGGTTGCCGAGATCATACATACGGATGATAAAATGCCGTCACCCCAAGCGAAGCGTCGTAAAGTCTCCAAGACGAACAAGGCGCACGAATCGCGAGTTGACGAACTCTCGGATAGGGTAGACAAACTTACCAACATTATCCAAGTGTTGATGGATCGTTTACCCACACCTCGCGCTTCGGAACCTGAAGAAGACGACACGGATGTAAGCGACTCAGGCGACGAAATGTCAATTGCATCAGGCTCTTCAAGTCTTCAATTGAAGAGACCACCAAGTCCATTAAACTTCGTTTTAGAAGAAGTGGAGACATCTTTGGCCGAACCAAAGATTCCAAAGGCCGAGGAAAGCAGGAGGAGCAAAGGAATGCAGTGGCAACATCTAGGCTCTCCGGAGTGGGAAAACGTACGATTCGCCGACGTACAAAAGACCTACAACGCGAAGCCTATGTTTTGTGCTCTTGAGGTAAATGACGAATTTAAAAATATCACAGACAGTGATCCATCAGTGCACATGGACAATTTTACCGGAGCCCTCACGCACGGCTTGGTTATGCAGGGAGAACATCTTAAAAACTCCCTGCAAGACCTCTTGGACTGGTCAGCAAAGTCTGAAATAGCTCCGGATAGCCTTTATGACAAGATGCAGACTCTGTTTGGAGGTAAGTCCGCATACCAAAAGGTTACCAAGGACCTTACACAGATGGTATGCGGCAAAAGGGCCAGCATCATAGGACAGAGACGGGACCTGATCCTAAAGAAAATTGAAGATTCTAGGGTCCAAGCAGCTTTCCGCAAAATACCTCCTAGCGAAGAATGTCTATTTGAAGCCCCCAAACTAGCGGAGGTGATACAAAAAATGGGAGGTCTAGAAAGATGTTTGCCTAAGCAGACATCATACTACCGGAAACCAGAAGGGAGTGGCTCCGGCATACATAAGAGCCAGATCAAAGGGAAGACTCCGATGGGGAAGAAAGCAGAATTTAAACGCCCAATGGCTAGGAGAGAGGCAGGGAGGAAAGAGACGAGTAATCCAAGCTTTCGGCCCTTTCAAAGCGGCTTTCGCGGAGAAGGTTCCCGCAAGGATGGACCTCGAAGAAGTGGTGTTGACCAACGTATGAGAAGATAATATACCATTTCGAGGGGGGCAATTAAAAGAATATATAGATTACTGGATCACACTAAACCCCCCTCCTATTATACTTCAAATCCTATCAGGTTACAGGATTCCCTTTCAATCAAAACCTCCTCTCATTTTACATCAATTCCCAAAAAAGTCAGTGACAACCAAAGTGTCAAAAGAAATGACAAAATGCATAATAGAAATGAAGGAACACCAAATACTGGAGATAGCCCCTCACTCTCCGTCATTTCTCTCCCGAATGTTCCTTGTACCAAAAGCCGATGGCACTCAACGACCGGTCCTCAACTTAAGACCACTAAATCAATTTGTGGAAGCGGGGCGATTCCGTTTGATAAACCATCATCGCATTCCAGACTTCCTCCAAACAAAAGACTGGATGGTGAAAATAGACATGTCACAAGCATATTTTCACATTCCTATCCATCCAAGTCATCGAAGGTATCTACGAATGGTTTACAAGCAGGAAACATTACAAATGACATGCTTACCTTTCGGTCTGAGCTCCGCTCCCAAGGGTTTCGCAACAGTCACCAATTGGATAGCCCAATACTTTCGGGAGAAAGGATATCGAATAGTGGTATATCTGGACGATTTTCTGATAGTAAATCAATCTGCAGAGAAATTAGCCAATCAAGCACAGGAATTTGTCACAATCCTACAAAAACTGGGCTGGAACGTACATTTCCAAAAATGCAATTTAGAACCCAAACAAGAAATAGAGTTCTTAGGAATAAAATGGAACACGGCAAAAAATCAGAAAAGTCTACCAAAGAACAAAATTCAGAAGCTCTCCAGAATATTAGAGGGAATCTCATTGAGAGGAACCTGGTCATTAAACGAATCCCAGGTTCTTCTAGGGATTCTGAATTTTGCCAACTTCGTGATACCCCGAGGAAGATTGAATTGCAGAAGACTCCAGTACTGCAACCGCAGAATAAGAAATCTCCCCTCATTACGAAGAACTCCAGTTCCACAACTAGCGATAAAAGAAATGGTATGGTGGAAGCAAAACATATACAAAAAATCCATGATACATTCGCCCATATTCAAACATCTACTAACCACAGATGCCTCGGATCTAGGTTGGGGAGCACTTCTAGACGACAAACTCTTGAGCGGAGAGTGGTTGCCTCACCAACAAAACCTACATTGCAACCAGAAGGAAATGCTCGCCGTGCTGGCAGCCCTATCTCCACACGCGCTAGAGCTGTCGGGCTCGGGTCTCCTGATCCAGTCCGACAACAAAACTGTGGTCTCTTACCTTCGCAACGAGGGAGGCACCAAGTCACAGGCTCTTCTGACCTTGACTCGCCAGGTGCTAGAGATAGTGGATCAGCATCACATAGATCTGTCCGCATACTATCTCCCGGGACGACTCAACGGCGTAGCCGATCACCTATCACGTCACAAGAGGCTGGCCGAGTGGCATCTTCTGCCAGAAGCAACAGCGGTAGTCTTCAAAAAATGGGGGGTACCACTCGTCGATCTCTTCGCCTCCAAAACAGCTCACGTCGTAGAAAAGTATGTATCATGGGATGTACGGGATCAAATGGCTCTCTTTCACAATGCTTGGAGTCGTCAATGGAAATACAAGTTGGCGTGGATCTTCCCTCCACCTTGTCTGATACCACGAGTATTACAACACCTAAACCAGGCTCAGGGAACCTACCTCATAGTAGTACCCAGGTGGCACAAAGTTTTTTGGAGAGCGGATCTGAAAAGTCGGGCTCTGAGTCCCCCATTCACGTTGACCAATCTCCAATACAAATTGGTGGATACCAAGACAAACCGTCCGCCTCCGGAAGTCAACAAAATGACACTAGAAGTATGGAAATGTGGGGGTGGAAGAAAGCATTGAAATCTTGGTCTCCTCAACAGAAAGAGCTTTTGAACAAGTCTTGGCGTAAATCTACCCTACAAACTTACCAAGTCGCATGGAAGAGATGGTTACAATGGTCCAACGACAATAGGGTCAATCCAGAAAAACCGGATGGCGGCGAGGTCGCTAGATTTCTCTCAGACCTGTTCCTTAAATGGAAACTTTCACCTAGCACTATATTAGTACATAAATCTGTAGTTTGCACATTCTGTAGCTCGCACGCAGAAAGAAGCCTTAGCTCTCATCCCTTAGTAAAACGAATAATTAAATCAATTTTATTATCAAAGCCTAAGTTAAGAAAACCTCCGATCTGGAACCCCAGAATAGTAATGTCATGGCTAGAGAAAAACTCTCCCGAAAAACCAAGTTTATATGAAGCTAATAGAAGGGCTTGCACTCTTCTCCTTTTAGCGTCCGGCCGACGAGTGCATGACTTAACCCTTTTAACATGTTCATCAAATAATCTTACTTTTGATGAAGAGGGTCTTTCAATGTGGCCATTATTTGGGTCTAAAACAGACACCTCCACTCACCAACAATCAGGTTGGAGATTGAAGAAGGCGAACAGTCAAAATATTGATCCAGTTTTTTGGATTAGGGAAGTGATCAGACTTTCAGAATCGCGTAGAACATCTCCTGACACGAAGGAAGCGTTGTTCTTAACGGTTTGTGGAACCCCAAAACCTGCCTCAAAGACTAAAATAGCAGGATGGGTTAAGTCGGTCCTGTCAGCTGCAGGGATATCTTCACCTCCTGGAAGTATTCGGTCTGCTGTAGCCTCACTCAACTGGTTGGAAAATTTCACCTTAGATGACATCTTGGCCCGAGGGAATTGGCAAAGTGCCAATACATTCAGCAAATTCTACTGTCGAGAAGTGAGCAGTGACCCCAATACTGGGTTAACCCCATCACTGGCTCATCTGTTCCAACCACTCTAAAATAGTAATGTTTTAAATTCATATAAAACGTAGCATTTATATTTAGCTTGAGCTTCATCACATTAGCGTGTTTTAAAGTCACCAGGCGATAACAAACATATCTCAAATAAGGTTTTAAATAACGGCCTGGGAATACATAATAGAAAAGTTTTACCTACCATTAAAACTTATATTATGTACCCAGCCTTATTTAAAACCTAGGCAAGGCCTGCCTGTTGAGAACAACTAATGGCGTCATCTTGACAAGTCATAGATAACTATAGAAAGGTATTTGATATACACTTCCTGCTGGTGACTGCAGTATCATAGATATATAAAAGATGGGAAAACACAAAGTAGGAACGGCACAAGGGGGAAATTAACGGCGCATTCTCAAATAAGGTTTTAAATAACGGCCTGGGAATACATAATACATATTATTGTCCTTTCATTACTTACTGACACACTAATTTAATTATTTATACAAAAATATATTTAATGAAGGGCCAACTGATATCTCGGGCCTATAGATATATAAAAGATGGGAAAACACAAAGTAGGAACGGCACAAGGGGGAAATTAACGGCGCATTCTCAAATAAGGTTTTAAATAAGGCTGGGTACATAATATAAGTTTTAATGGTAGGTAAAACTTTTCTATTTAATAATGATTTTTTATTATATATTTTATAAAATTACTCAAAACTATACTGTTATGTTTGTTAAATAAACAATTAGTGCAGCTTGTTTAATGTATGTATTTATGTTAAGGTAGATTTTAAAAATAAAATATTTTCTTACAAGTTTTATCTTTGGGAAAAATAAATATAAGTGCAAATTCACTTCGAAAATGTCTCAAATCAAAGTGAAAAGTTAATTATAAAAATATTGCATTACAAATCATATATTGATATGTTAAAATTACATATCCCTTGAAGATGTAAATATTTTCTAACAAAAATCTACCAAAGTTTTATTTGCATTTTTGTTGTTATATATTTAAATAAATGGTTTTTTTTAATCATGATTTTATTATTCAGAGAGTGAATCCATATTTGGTCTCTTGCGATGAAATTAGTACCTGACCTTGAAATAACGAGTCTATTATTAAAGATCTTAGTTCACCTTTAATATTTTCAAGATTTCATTCACCTTTAGCTTAAATTCATTTCCATATTAGAGTTTTTTCCAACTAACCAGTGTTTCCGGCCTAAAGATGTAATTATAACGCGAGGAATCATTTTAAAAATAAATTTCTCCCTTGCGGTAAAAAAAGTTATTCATATTCAGTCTAAAAAAAAATTCTACTTGTCAAAACATAATTTCTAAGCACACATTTCCAAGAAAAAAATTTAAATCATAAAAAAACATGAAGGTACGTAAAAAATTAAGATTATTGGTGGACAGTACTATTATTTTTATACAAGCATATAGCAACCAGCATTAATATCATCAATCTCATCCGAAGTCTTCTTTTTCGTTATTCTAAAACACCCAATGATAAATCTGCATATCAATGAAATTACATCAAAATATATGTTTTAGTTTATAGTTACAATAAATCATCTAAAATACTTGATGTGTTTATAAAGGAAGGAAATACAGGATAGTTGTTAGACAGCGGTGTATGGAGTGAAGAGCAAGCTGATACGTGCTTGTATGAGAACAGCGAAGCATGTGTTTGTGTCGACACAGTGACAATGTGGTTCTCTATAAATAATGGCGTTAGACAAGGGTGCGTGCTGTCTCCGAGGATCTTCAACTTGTACATTGATTTCTACATAAGAGCCCTTAAGGATGAAAGCAAGGGCCTGAAATTGAGTACTGTAATAGTGCGAGATTTGATGTATGCAGACGATAAAGTTCTGTTAGCAGAAAGTATGGAAGAGTTACAGTATCTTATAAGTATGGTAAATGAAGGATGCATAGAGAACAGACTGAGGATGAATGCCAGCAAATCAAAGGAAATGGTCTTTGAAAAGGGTGAAAGCAAAACAGCGTGTAAAATAAGAGTAGAGAAAGAATGGCTCGAGCAAGTCGACGAATATGTCTATCTGGGAAGCATGTTTCAACGGAATGGACGGCTTGATAAGGAGATAGAAAGAAGTGTTATGGCTGTAAACAGAGTGAATGGAGATCTAAGACCAGTTATGAATGATCGCAACATATCAAAGGAAGCCAAAGTTGCCATTCCTAACATTATCGTAGTGCCAACCTTGACGTATGCAAGTGAAACCTGGACATGGCAGAAATGTTAATGCGGATTTGAATTATGAACTAAAAAGTGTAGTGTATTTATGTAGGGGTGATTCGTTACAACCACTGCAAAGCAAAAGGTATATATGGAACACTCACTTACTTGATCCTTGGTCCTCTCCCTTGATAGGATGGGCACAACTTGTCACTTTATTCACGCACGCGTGGTAAGAAGCAATTATGATTAATTCAGTGAGTGTAGGAGAGCAGTTCAAAATGGGTGAGATGCGGATTGTCTTAAGATGACGCGGTATAGAAGAAATGAGAGGTTGGGGACGCCCAAGAAAGGGTGACCATGTGAACGATATTCTAAAAGATGGAAATGTTAGAAGCGTGAACAATAGAAGAACATGTACAAGACGATGCATAAATGTGTACGAGGCGAGGGATGCGTGTCAGGATAGAAAGATGTGGCATTCGGTTCTCTGCTTACCCCGCGAGGGACATGGCGTGATGGTATGTATGTATGTATTGTTAGACCAAAGACCTCGTCAAAGGGAAATATAACATATTTATAAATTTAATCAATAAAACAAAAAAAATTAATTTAATATTTATTTATTGCATTCAGCTACAGAGGCAAACATCGCTTAAGAATATTAAATAAATTAGGAAGAAGTTCATTCGGAAGGCTACTGAGATCACTTTGGTGATAAAATGTTTAAAATAAACCATAAAAGATATGTCTATCATTAAATACATGATAAAATATTAAATAAATTATTTACATTTGTGTACAAGAATAAAAAAATATGGCAAAAGTATTTCGTTAACCATATTATAAGTTATTTTTAATTTGCTAAAGCTGTAATTTTGTTTGAGTGATTAATGTAAGTCACAAAAAATATTCCAATAGTTTAAGTAGTGAATCTGTAAAATTAAAATGAAAGCTAACATAGCCCACAAGCATTTTTAGTATAAACACTAAAACTTATGCCACAAATTTTTAACAATGACAATTACTTTTCTCAATAATAAATATGTGTAATACATCAATCGAGGAGTCCAATGGAAGGCATATGTGAATCAGTCCATGACAAGTTCTCAACAGTACTAATTTATTGCATGGTTCAATCGCACTAACAAAACTCCAGCTATAGACTATATAACTATGTCAAATAAACAAACTAATTTGTACAAAATTATGATACTTTAATAACCTTAAAATAAGTAAAATATATTATCAATTGTACAATATTTTCAAAGACGGTGGTACATAATTGTTAAGTATACAAAACACAGTATATTTGTCGCCAAAAATCTTGAGCCATTTCACCGAGAAGCACGTATACCAACAAAGCAAAAAGACACAAATTTGCATTCTGCGTACCTGGAAGATTGGTTCAAAATTTTTGGCGTAAACTATATCATGGTTAATAAATTCACAATTGATTATTTCTGTTAAATAATGCCATATTGGAAAGTAGCAGATACTGCTAATGGCTTACATGTCTCTAAGCAAGTGCAATTATGCATAAGGATTAATTTTCAAATAATTTACATTTTGCACATTGATCTGGTAATTCTTTTGAGGAAGAGTATAAGTTAGTGAAGTTGCGATAAATAAACAATTTTGCACGGAAATGGTAAGTAAATTATTAATAATAATAATAAGTTATTTGTATAGCGCCGTTTAATGATTCGAGATCATACCAAGGGCGCTGACAGTTTAATGTGTGTTGCTCTCTGAAACAAAGCTGTTTAGTCCTTTAGTGAAAGTGCTCTTGCTTTGAGCACTGCGGACATCTAGAGGCAGTGAATTCCACTTAATAGGACCACTCACACTAAAGCATCGGTCATAGTAAGCCGCTTTGTTGATTCTGTCCTCTGATTTTTGATCAAATCGAGATAAGTACACAAAAATGCTTGATCTTTCAGAGTTTATTGTATACAATTATGATATGTGTACCAAAAATGTTTAAGACATTACTAGTTGACAATATGTGATAAATACAAAAATAAACCGATGCATTAATTAAATTTTAAAATGCTCCCTTGTAAAATATTTTTTTGCTCTTACCAATTCTGTGCATAATACCATTGATAATATCAATGAAAATTATAGGGGGACTTATCTTATCACTTTTGTTCCTACATTGTATTAAAATACTTGATCTAGTATATGGGTCGATGGCAGAGCGGTTTGCACGCTGGGCTAGCAATCCAGTGGTCGCGAGTTCGAATCCTGCCTCGATCGATTTCGTTCACCTATAGCACAAGCATTTATGCTTATTTTAGGGAACGTAGGAAGATGTATATGTACTTGTTTAACAAGGACATATTCATTTTTTACTTCAAAAAAAAAAAATTGAATACTGCATGACTAATCATGAAGTTGATAACAGTAAAATTAAGATCAGCTTCAGAATTTAGCAATCTTTGAAGCTAAATTAATTGAATAATGATATTAATTTATACAATTATTAATGAAAATTTCATAGTAAACGTTGATATTAACAATTTTTCGTGATTAAATGTAGAGAGAGATAAAGATTGTATTATAATCAAGTACTGATTTATACATTTTTAAGATTAAGGCAAGCCAAGAACGCATCAAGAACGTGTCATGAGTAGCCCTCCTGTCCTTCTATGTATATTGTTAAGCAGAACGCAATGTCATGTGAAGGAAATAAATGTAAGATACTTGAAAAAAAGACATCTCTGCACGAAATTTTCCCTGGAAAATTGATCTCCAGGAGAGATGACAGTATAGATTGGTCTCCTGATTTAACTCCTAGGACTTATTCCTGTGGGATTATCTCAAATCCAAAGTTTACCCCAATAAATCAATTTCCCTGGCACATTTGAAAGAAAATATCCTTCACAAAGTGGCAGCTATCACGGAGTCTACCTGCCGAATCGTCGTAAGAAATTTTACTGTTAGATTAAATAAAATAAATTCCCAAATTATTTACTTTAATAATCAATATTTTCATAGATGACTTCATATATTTTTAATCGATCCACTAAATATTAACTTTCTTTTGAGGCTCCCTATATAAGCTATAGTGTTTCAGAAATAAATAATCGTTTTGTAAAAGTACTACTCTGAGCAAACAAAAAAGACGTTTACTTTCGCAGCTGGCTGTTTTGATTCTTTATTGATATGAAATTAGCTACGAGTGAAATAATTTTTTCAAGGCAATTTGTTTAATAAAAAGCTATTGTAATGATTAAACACTTAAATTTTTATAAAGAATGTGATAATTTGTAAATAGTAATCATGTAGTAAGACATGATATAATATGGAAGGCTATAAATGGAAGCACATTTATCTGTCAGAATAAAACAATTATTTTACTAAGAAATATTTCACTTAACATTTGAAAATACATATCTAAAAGCTTTTGTATCAAATTTAATATGTACTTACAATTTTTATGTAAATTATTAAAAGAGAGAAATTAAATATGAATTTTTACTGCAATTTATTTAAAAATATAGTTCATATAGATGTATTGTAAAACAAAAACAATTTTGTCCACAAATCATTTCAAGACATTATTTAACAAAGCATGTTTGTACATGTATTTACGGAGAGATCAATTTATTTATTTATAATGATGTATTGAAATTATATAATTGCAATATACTATAGAGTATTTTGTACTGAAACAATATCAACACGACACAATGGAGTATTATTTAGTGTGCAACAATTTTTAAATTGGTTAATCCATTATGGATAAAGAAATAATAATATATATTGGTAATACATATATATATTATCAATTATGAACAGGAAAAACTATAAATAAATAAATTTAATTTATACAATTCACAAAAAAGATACATATAGAAAAATTTTGTATAAAACAAGTATACAAAGTTCATATATAAAATTGGCACAATTTAATTAATTTTAATTGAAGTTTCATTTAAAAAACAAAACTATGATTTTTTGAAGAGTTGTGACTTCCTTTTGTTTTAATAATTACTGTAAGAAGCCTTCAAGAGTCCCTGTTTTGTACATTTTTCCAGGTCAGGCAAATACAACCTTTATGTAGTAGATGGCTTACTACGGTGAATGAAATTTCAATTAAAATTAGCTTCAGAAAGGATTCCATCACACAAAGAGACACAATTAAATATTATTCATGAGTTGGTCGTTCCGTTTCACAACTTCCAAATGGCATGATATATTTTTATAATACATACACGTAGGTATAACATTTAAAAGCTTCAAACTTAAACATGCGTTAAAAGTCATCTTTTTATTCCAATATAAGAAGCCTTGCTTTCCATAACAATTTCTACAGTTCTTTGCAAATACAACATTTCATTTGTACAAAAGAATATAATATCAATATCTATGTAAGTAATTCATTTATTTTTTATAATACATTCATCATATTTATATCGAGTGACATATCCTGCAGCCAAAATAAGGCTGAGGATTATTTAAATTAAAAAAAAAACATATTGAGATACAATATGTTTAATATGACTTATGACGAAGAAGTTTAAAAGCAAAAGACAAGATATTTGCAAGACACAACCACAAACAAATGCATGGCAGAAAGGCGATGGTTGATAACAAACCGTATGTTTAAATATAAAAGTGTAAAATTAATTGCAAATTTTCCATTATATTATGAATTGATTAAAGTAGAAATATTAAATTATTTTTATTATTTATCTTTTTGTACATAATATAAACAAATATAATGCACACCGGAGGGCTTATTGCCATTATGCAATTTAAAATTATTAAATGTATAATAATTTAAATTATTTTTATTAATTAGTAATTTAAATTAGTTATAGAGCAAGCATGTAAGGGATGAAAAGTCATTTGACCAAGTTATTAACGTTGTGGCACAATACGTGATTTATTTGTACTGTGCAAATAAAAACATTTTCAACATCAATGTAATTTTTTAACAGATTTTTAATTATCTCAATAGAGACGAAGTTTGAATATTTACTGTAGGAGAACCGGGAAATTAAGGCACCTACAGGGCTTACGACCTGCCATCAGCTGGTTTACGTGATCACTTTATGCGTTCACATAATTGGTGAACGTTGCGCAAGCGCATAAAGTGATCACGTAAACCAGCCGATGACAGGTCTTAAGCCATAAGTCTTAAGGTAGGTGCCTTGATTTCCCGCTTGCGCAACGTTCACCAATTATGTGAACGCATAAAGTGATCACGTAAACCAGCTGATGGCAGGTCGTAAGCCCTGTAGGTGCCTTAATTTCCCGGTTCTCCTACAGTAAATATTCAAACTTCGTCTCTATTGAGATAATTAAAAATCTGTTAAAAAATTACATTGATGTTGAAAATGTTTTTATTTTACAGTAAATATTCCAACTTCGTCTCTATTGAGATAATTAAAAATCTGTTAAAAAATATCTTTGACTCCCGACAGGGAAAAGAATCCAATGTTTGCGCAGCATATATGTAATAATAAAAATATTCGATCAATGTAATTATTTCAACAAAACGACAATATATTTGTAGATTTAAATGAGGGAATGCCAAAGAATCTACATAGTTTACACATTATGACAACAAAAAAATCAATATAATATCTAATTCTTTAAAATAATCTGAAATCTTTGATTTAGTTTATAATAAAACTGTTTAAAATATGAAAGAAATTAATTCATTAATTTGTGTTTTTTTTTACTCTAATTCCATTTCATAGTACTTGTAATTTTATATCAATTCATAATTTACTTTGAGACTTATCTATATGGACACATATAAAATTAATTTAGAGATCGTCTTGATAACATTAAGCACACTGCACACTCTTTAGATAACGCACACAAGCCTCTCCAATTAGACAATCGACAAACATATCAAAGCACCTTAATAATTGCAATTGTTAATCTTTGATAAGATTTTCTTATAAATACATTATCGTATTAAAATTTGAAGTCAATTTTCCAATGTCTGATAGAAATATATTCAATGGCACACAAAATACACAAGAGACACAAAATAAAAAAATATTGTTAAAAGATGAAAATAAGAAAAATAAAAATCTTTGGTAAAAATATATGATAATAGGTAAATGTAATTATTTTAGATAACAAATCAATTACATTATTATAATACTGAAACTTACATAAAATAAACACTGTAAATATTTCAGTCAAAAATTCACTTCATATTACATACATTATATTATAACCAAGGGGGGCTTCATAGCAAAATGTTTGACCTAATCCATACTTTTGTTATTTTTAAAATATAATATTAAGTTACATTGAGCATTGATTTGATTAATTGCCAAGACATTATTTATTTTAAATTTGTTACTGGAAAGTGTTATTGCAACCAAGTTAACCTAACCTAACCTAATCCAATAATTGATTATTACGATAATCCCTTTGGAAAAAGTTTAGCGATAGAAACATGCAAGATCTTCAACATTATCATTATTTTAGACATCCAAATTTATTTATTTACGAAACATTGAAAAATAAAGTAACAGAGTTCAATATAAAGTGTTGTTTTTTAATTTATCTTTTAAAGTTCATACTCTGTTAAATTTAAACATCAATGCATGTGGTCACCTTACACACCTTCAGTAGTGGATTTATAAGTTTAGCGTCTACATAGGCGCAATGTACGGATCGTAGTTTTGTCTCCTAGTAATGACGTCGGTATTGCCGACATCGGATGCGCACGCATGAATTCATATATCGTCCGCTAACTGGAAAAAGTCATTAAGGCTCTTGTATTCCTTGGGTATACGGATGTACACAATAATGCACACTAAATTACCTTCTTATGTATGAAACACGAAAAAATATTGTTTATCACCTATGTAATTTGTGACATTTTTTTTTTTTTTTTAACATGTCCACGTAGGGGATTTGGGTCCATTTTACTCTTCCGAAGAAGCGCACTACGTAGCGTTGGGAGGGGTTTGCAATCTAGAAAAGAGTTTATTAATTTGGATTTTAAAAAGACCCGGGTTGTACGAAGGTGGAAACACAGAATTCGGAAGATCGTTCCACAGTCGGGCTGCTGTATTAATAAAGGAGTTCGAGAAGCGACTTGTTCGTATATGTTGAAGGTCCACTGTGAATGGATGCTGCGATTGAGTGAAGCGAGTGACTCTGTTGCAAGTGGGTGAAGGAGGGACCAAAGATGCAAGTTCTTCTGAGCAATTCCTGTGGTAGTATCTATAGAATAAACTTAAAATACCGACTCTGCGTCTGTGTTCTAGTGATTGCAATCCATCAGTCAGTGATGGATCATAAATCAGACGTATAGCACGCCTTTGGACAGCGTCGAGGGTATACAGTAGGTATTGGGGGGCCCTACTCCAGAGGTGACTGCCATATTCAATAATTGGACGTATTTGCGCTTTGTAGAGTATACAGATCTGGGTCTTAGTAAAATATCTACGCGCTCTATATAGTACGCTCAATTATACAATACAATACTAAGAATAGAAATTAAAATATTATAATAATAAAAAACTCAGTCGGTAGATTTTCATATTTGCTTTGTGGTAGTTTACTTCTCCCGATACAGGACACATTCCTAGTAGGAGAGGTTAACATTATTTTTTTAAACAAAATATCATGGTTTTTACATCATGGCTAAAAAAATATTGAATTTATTATTATTATTATTAGTTAACAGGCAGGCAGCTATTGGTGATGGGCCTGTATCATGTGCTTATTATTGTAATGTGCATCCAATCTGTTTTTAAATTGATTGAGTGTTCCAGCACTCACAACCTTATCCGGTAAACTATTCCAGGCATCCACCACCCTGTTGGTCAGGAAGTGTTTCCTTGGATTCAGGGAAAAGGATGTTTTATTCAGCTTTAAGTGATGGCCCCTCACTTGTGGATTGTGATTCAACATAAAAAAGTTATCCATAACACTACAGTAGCTTATACCGACGTACATTTCAAATTTCATCTCTTTTAGACATGGGTTATCGTAATATGCAATATTTCATGTTCCATTCACCTCTCAGAAATAAGAATAAATTTAGTTGAGATTGCGAAAATTTTGTCTAAAATATTGAATCGTATTTTTATCCCGACAAATTTCATTTTAATTAAAATTTAAACTTGGAGCGATAGAAATAAACATGCTTTTCATTTCAAACATTTGAGGTAGTTTTGATTTCAATTTGACAAAATTAATTCCCTAAGGCTCCAGTTATTATTATGTATACAAATACATGTCAATAAAACAATATAAAAGATCTTAGTTGAATTTACAAATATAAAAATAATAAATATGGCACAAATATATACAACAAAAAAAAAACTAGTTGATTAGTTTACCTTAACAAGTATAGAACATAATTTCATTTGTAATGTAATTGTACTTGATTCAATAATTCTAAAATGATTTTCTATAAACCAAATATCAAGTTATAACATAAGTTTCCATTGAATTAAAAGTATCACATTCAGTCTTACTAATAAAAATCTACTGCACACCCGCTGACCAGTGTTTTAGTTACACGCCATATAAAGCCTGTGCAGCAATTATTTAAAAATCTTACTAACACTGTACAACGACTGGGTAGTTGCAACAGACTTACAACATAAATTAATCCGACAACGTTGTATTTTCGCACCCGCGCATGCACAGAGCCCCTAGCCGCCAATCTAATTTTGATGTTTGTCGTGGTTTATATTTTCGTATGTTTTTCGCATTTTAAAATAAGAATATGAAAAATATAACGAATAATTTCATCATATGAATACACATGCAAACACGTTTGTAGATATTATAAAGGAGCTAATTTTTTAACAAATTTTCGCTCCTTTAATTAAATGCACAACTATCGATAATAAAATAGTTTATAAAGATTTTTCGTCATTTTGTTCCAAGATATAACAATATAAACACGCAGATCAAAATCAAATTAGATTTATGAAAGATGATAGCTGTCTTAAAACACCGCTAAACTACCTAGAACAGGCATGCAAGCATTGTGTAAAATTTGTATGAGAGATACATAGTCGCTAACTAACTGATCTGTTACACAGCGTTTATTATGAACATTTTTGCATACACGGGTTTTAAACGGTCGTGTAACTTTTACAACACGTTTATTAGTAAAACTGATTGTGTTTGATTTAAACTTGATTTTAATACATACTTGGTGTAGTATTTATAAACACGAGAAAGTGTATTGTTTTCTCAACAAACTTATTGCTTCCCGCTTTTTAAGAACAATTATTTATCCAATTTTTAAGAATTCAAAAGGGGTGCCAAAAACTGCACTTACTATAACTTGTTTTTCGCCGTGATAAAAAAATATCTGTGCTTTGTTTGGATAAACAATAGTTTTTTGAAAATCAGGAAGCAACAAATTAACAAGATCATTCCAGGGGCCCTCTTTTTTAATTAATAATAAACAAAGAAGTCTCAAGTAATTAACTGAAAGCACCAAGACTGCACTGTTCTCCGCTTTCTTATGATTAAAAATAGACATAAATTAATTTTATAATTCTTAGTGTACTCACACACTACAGACTTTTTAATCGGCTGACAGTTCTTAATCAGTATGGAGATGTATACAAGTGCGCATATTATAATGATTCGGTGTCGGCCGATTAAAAAGAATGTAGTGTGCCAGTACCCTTATATAATCCAATGTATTTTTAAATAAGACGGGTACTTATGTTACAACTCAATGTATAAAATGATGAATGAAATGATATGTACAAATGATAGTGATTATAATCTTGAAATTAAACATATCTACACTCTAGTTTCGGCTCTGTGTTCTGAGTCCAATATGTCCGAATGTGATTCACTAATACAACTGTCACTTTCACAATGTCTCAACGCTGCGTCTCCGTGACTCCTCACCGTGTGCGCCGGATGACCTCTCCTCGAGGGGAACCTGTCCCGACTCTTTATCTGCTTGTACAGCTCGTCTATTTCACTCACACAGGACACGGGGCTGTCGTTGTCCAGCCGGTTGACATCCGGGCAGCTCGCGGAGGGACTGTGGTAGTATCTCGATTGAGGGTCGCTCCGGAGGCCCTCGTTGATCTTTCTCCAGGCCGGGTTGTAGTTGACATATTGATTTTCGTAGCAGTCGTCCTCGTGCTGGGTTCCCGCTAGCTCTCCGTTGCTGAAGGTTAGCTCGAGGTCGTTGGCACAGATTGAAGCGGGAGGTGGCGCATACAGACCGTGACTTCTGATGCTGACCTCGGATATTTGATAGTTGGGAAAGTAGATGTCACTTTCGTTCTCGTATCTCTGTTCCCCGGCCATGATGGCGTCTGCTTCGTAGTCGCCGTTGTTCAATCTGTCAGGTTTGTAATATTTCATGTCAACGTTTTCACCGGAGGTAGTTTGCTTTTTGTTTGTCAACATCAAGTTGTCACATTCGGATGCGTCGATGTTGTCGTTGACTAAATATTTATCGTCGCAGGGAGTGGGAAGGGACTCTTCGTTCTTGGTGCTGCTCTTTCTTCGAGTATTGATTTCCTGCAACGACCTATTTAAACTTTTGGAAGACTCATTCATTTTGTCTTTGACGTCGTTCTGTAGTTTAGAGCAGCTGGTGTGTTGCTTGGAATTTTCGACGCCTTTTCTCGTTTTGGTGTAATCTGTGTATTTTTCGAAGCTGTGTGCCTCTTCTGTATCGCTGGTTATCTCGTGAGTGGAACACAGAGCGCTGTGAGTTTCTTGCAAGGAAGTCAGTTCTGAATGGGTGTTGAGAGTTTTGTCGGAACCCAACTGGTTCAACGGAGTGGCAACTTCCGAAGTGGAACTGTACTCCAAGCTGCATTGCTGGGACACGGTCCTCATGGTGGGCATGTTCAAACATTCAGCAGACATGCTGGATGAATGTCCCAGATTATTATCTGTGTTTGTATTGACGTCTGCGGACGAGACAACTTGATGCTGCGGCACTTTAGTCTCGGGAACATTGGTGTAAATATTCATAACGATAGGTGATTGATTGCAAGGCTTAAAGTCACTGAATTTTTGTCGCATATTGTCGTGACCGTCTTTCTCCAACACAAATCGTTTCAGTTGAGGCTTGTCATTGTCTTCATCAACTTCTGCAAGTATATTGGGATTCATTTGGTTCCTCGTCATTTCCTTGACTCCGCTGTCAGACAGCTGTCCTCTCTCAATGTGAATGTTGGTGTTGTTCACTTTAGAACCGGAAGTGAACAGGCTGGACATTCCTTCTCTGTTGCCTGCAGCGGGATGATGACCCGACACTTGCGAATCTGAATCATAGTTTCTCCTTCTCGGAATATCCAGACAATTTTTCCTGACGTGTTTTCTTTGTTTCTTAAAGAATTTCCTAGCTACGTTACTCTGGTTAGCATTATAAAATATTTGTGCCCCGTCCGGTGTTGCTTCGGGATACGTTGTTACGGAATTATTGGATCTGTACTGTTGTCTGTGAAGTACCACGAGGTTCATGTTTGTTACTTTATTTCCATTGGGCAAGGTTTCATTGAGAGTTTGACCGTTCAGTTCTGCGGCTGCCTTCATAATATTGCTGTTGTTAGATTTGCTGTTGGTTCTGTTGGAATTTTGACTATTGGAACGGGATCTCGCCTGCGCCGCCGCAATATTTGAAATGGGAGCCAAGTTATGGTTCTGCGATACGTTCTGGGCATTGGTATCGAAGACAGTTCGGGCTCTGCAGCACTGCTTTCGCTTTTTCAAGTAGCAGTGCATCAGAAGCCACTGGGACCTGACGTCACTTCTAGCGATTCCGTAGAAGAATAATATGAATGTTCCAAGTACAGTGGCACACAGGGCGTAGAGGATACTGAATATATCTTCTTGGTAAGGAAGGTAAAGAGGGAAGGGATGATAGACAGCAATAGTGCCACAGCTCCAGACTGCAAGATAAACGCACAACACAATGACGTGCGCTCTCAGCTGTACAACTGGAGTGTGCTCCGTATCTTCTATTTCTGTCTCCGGGACGCTTTGTTCGCTCTGGCGATCGACGGTGTTGTTGACCAACAGACTGGGTTCCCACATTTCCAAGTCAACGTTCTCCGTTGCCTGTGTTCCTTCCGAAAGCTGTCCGTTGACATTTCTTATGGTGCATCTAATGAGCAAGAAGAGGATGGATATGAAGATTATGATGATGGCGGCGGGAACAAAGACGGCGCTGAGTGCCGGAGCGTTGCTCAAGAAGCAATGAGAGTAAGATGCATAGTCTCTCATGTTGACGGCTCCCGAGATGCCGCAGACAATAAGAGCAATTCCCCACCCGACGAGATAGATTCCCAAGATGGGTTTCTGGATGGGAACTTCGGAGGGCAGTTCATCTTCTGGTGTCTGTAGTGTCGGATTCTTGGTCTTGGAGAGGAACTTGTATAGTTGGCTGACTGCGACGGTCATCCACAGTAGACTGGAGAGTGTGAGGTAGTGCAGTAAGAGTCCGACAGCTTGACATAGCTGTATGTCCTCTGTTTGGTATATTCCAAGGGTGTACATGAAGCAGAGTAGACTGAGGGACAGCCAAGTGTTGATTAGTGAATGTTTAGCCCTGGCAGCCATGTGTATAGCAGAGTAGCATACTGTATAACTCAATATGCCAATCAAGAGACATATGAGAAGTATGATACTGCCAACGTATATTGCCGGATGAGAGAATTTGAATCGTGCTCCGCCACTCCTGAAAGACAATTATCAATAAATTATTCATACAATTCAATATTTTACTGAATTTTATTCAAAGAAATTCAAAAAATCTATATAGGCTCAGTTGGTTAGATATCTGACTTCTCAGCCAAAGGTCCCGGGTTCGATTCCCGGTGGAGATACAGTTTTTAATTATGTTTTCAGTCTGGATCTGTGAGACGATAAATATCATGAGTCTCCAGAATATGGCTTGTTGTTATTGGGTGAGTGTTAAGTTAATAATTGACGTGGCAATACAAAATAAAATTAGAAGAATAAATCTTGATGTTGAAATAAGGTTACTAAAACAAATTTACACATAAGAGAGAATTAGCAGTTGGTTGAAATATTTTTTTATTTATGTATTCTTTACAGTTGTTTTATTTTTTTATTTGCGACCGACACCCGCTTCACTGGGAACATACCCGTGTCTGAACGAGTAACAAAATGACTAATTTTATAATTAGATTGTCACATCACAATTGTACCATAAAAATAACTCATACATTAAGTAATTCCTAATAAATTTCAAGTTGCAAATTAACAGCAATAAAACAAAAACACAACACTTGTCACTGGCATGTCCATAGATAAAGGAGACAAGTGGCGGGAACATGATAATACAAGTATACGGATAACCTAGTCTTCACACCATTTTTGTAAACCTAACCTAGAAAAGTTTGGTAAAAATAGGTTGGTTAGGTTTGTTTGTAGTTATAATTGCGACTGGCATGAGCCAGTTGCATTATATATTAAAAAAAAGTAATTAAAATAAATGACTAAATTGGTATTTTTACCAAACTTTTGTAGGTTATGTTTAAAAAAAATAGTGTGAAGACTAGGCTATCCCAAGTATGGTGACAGGAAAATTATTCGAAAAACAATTATTCGAATGCTCAATTTTATGAAAATCAATTTTACGAATGGCAATTATTCGAATCACATTTTTTCGAAAAACAATTTTCCGAACACACAATTATCAGAATTTACAATTGTTCGAATTTTTATGACGTCATGTTGGTAGTATTGTGTGAGGAAAAAAACCATAGATTTTTATTATAATATACTAGATGTCGTAGTTATTTTGTATGAATCGAAAACAAATGACTCACTTTTTGCACGGAGTACTACATCTACATAGTATATTATGTATAATAAAAATCTATGGAATAAACAACATGGCGACGCACCGCGCTGTCAGATATCCTAGGATGTACATCTATTTTTTAAACATAAACCTACAAAAATAGTTTGGTTAGGTTTGTTTGTAGTTACAATTGCGACTGGCGTGAGCCAGTTGCATTATATATTGAAAAAAGTAACTATAATATTAAAGTAAAATAACTAAATTGGTGTGAATACTAGATAAACACAAACTGGTGTACAAACTAGGCTATCCCGCGCTGTCAAATATCAGTTATTAAAAATATTATGTACCCAACAATAATACAACAAGTAAAAACTGTAAAAAAGTCTTCATCGAATATATTTTACTGGCAACAAATATGTCAAAGGAGGTAACATAATGACACAAAAATTTATTAAATTCGGTTAATTGGTTTTCCAACAAATGTTAGTTCGAATAATTTGCTTTCGGACAATTGTCATTCTGATAACTGATTTTCGAAAAATTGTTATTTGTACAATTGCGCATTCGAACAATTGTGTTTCGAAGAATTTTCATGTAATCCCCAAGTATACAGGTTGGCATCACTTCTTATGATAGGGAAACAGCTAGCGGGACCCTCTAGAAAGACTATAATAATAATATGACTTTTGGGCTAATATAAGTGTGTTAAAATATGTTTGGTAGTCTCTACCTGTGCTGTGAAAGACAGACATTTTTATTTCACATATTTTATAAAAGCATATTATCTAAAAAGAAATTATAGTGTGAAAATCATAAATAAATATTTAATACCTTCCACCGTAGATGCCAGTTTCAACATTCTGCATGAGTCCGACATAACCTAACCTGTAGCACTGTATCACCACCATATTGGATACTATTCTCAATACGCTGCAACCTGAAAATATAAAGTATGAAAATGGTTTTAATAATAATCTATTCTATGTAAATTAATGTAAAAAACATCTGTATTATAAAATGATAAATGGTTTGATCTTTAAGTATTTGGAAGAGTATTTATAGCTTGGATACATCACTAAAGACAACAGTCATTCCGCATTATGGTAGTAATAAGTAATAAATATTAAATGATATTACCGTCGGGTGAATCAGACCACATCCTGGTCTCTTGGTCCCATAGAACAGCTCTCCCACTAACACCAGAGCTAATATCAGAGTCCCTCACTATAATGTATACTGGCTCGGCCAAGGAAGTCATCAGGCTAACATTTACTGTAAATACATAATACTAAGTTTGATATACACATAAATCAATTATTACTTACACTTTATTTTTAAAAGGAAAGCTTTTTTACATAGTATTCGAGTTGGCCCTCAAATCATTGGATTTAGCAATCGAAGTTAAAAGTTAAGGGAAGATTAAATTTTACTTGCATATTACAGTACAGAATGAAAATCAGTTATGAAATCTTCAACTATAGACATATTTAACGTTTTCTGTGGATACTGTGGTATAAAGCGTATTTTTAAAAATGTCTATTGTGTATATGTCCAAATATGTACGGAAACAGACCTTACATTGAGAAAATAACGAATATTTCTTCCTTATAACAATAATTTTGATATTCTCATGTTCGATATAACCGAATCTAACTGTAAATCCCATCAATAAAGAAGAATGATATAGGTCTAGATGGAATTCCAATCCAGTTCTAATAAATTTATAGGTCAGAAAATTCTGACCCATCTGTATAAAATCTTTATTCAATTAATTACTTTCATTACCAAAATTCTACTAATGTAGCACAGTTTAAGTTGTTTGGCTCAGTTCTAATCTTGTTATTATGGTGTAAAGAAGTGTTCAAATAAAAAGAAAATGAACCTAATTTGACACCAACGACAGGCGTTGTGATGGCCATAGCTCCCCTGGTGTGAACCATCCGACTGCCGTAGAAGTCCCATTCCCTTCGAGAGGTGTTGTCTGGTGGGTTCCTGGGAGGGGGCAGTCGAGGGAAGAGGGCGGCGCTCTCGTGCATGGATACCACCAGACCGTAGCTGCGGTGTACGCTGCCATATCCTGTGCCAGAGGAGCTCAACAGGGACTGGTGGTCAAGGCGATACAGCAGAGTCGCTGGAATCTGTAGTTACAACAATAATAATCATAGTTTAAGATAAGAGATTACATTGCAAACTTGTCTTGGAATTATTGTGAAAGGACCTGATCACTATTTTATATTTACGAAGTGGCTTCGGCATGATTTCAGAAGAACCAGAGAAATACTCTCAATCTGAAGAGACTCACTCGCCAGAATCATATTAGTATTAACGGGACACTGGGTTATAGGAAAGCATGCCAGAAGGCTAGGGCTGGAGGCACACGATTACTGCAGAGCATGCCAAGACGAGGAGGAGGAGACGGTGGTCCACTTCCTCTGTCACTGTCCTGCTCTCTCTAGAATTAGGAGAAGCTCCTTGGGAAGTTTCTTCTATGATGATTTAATTGACATAGTGTCGGCCAACATCGGAGACATTATGACATTCATTAGCCACTCAGGCTGGTTCAAGGTGGATGAGTGAGTGGGAGGACAGCCCCAATGTGGTATCACAAAGGGCCAATTGGCCTAAGTGTGTTCTCCCTAAGTACTCACACCCGCAAAAAAAAGTGGCTTCGGCAATCTTTGGTCAAAAAAAGCATCTTAGGCCAGACCTTTGATTTCGGCCAAAATTAATCCAAAGAATAGGCCGAATAAATGGTAAAAGCTGAATTATTGTACAAATTTGGCTGAATTACATTGTTTAAACCGTTAAACCTGGTGTCAGATATAAGTAAGTTTCTTACATTTCCCTTTTTCAGGATAACAATCACATGATTGAACAATCCTTTTCTCGGATGACCCTAACCTCTTCAATCCTGTCAGCTTTCTTTATGCAACATTCTTCATTTGTTCTTCCCGTGTTACATAATAGATGCTATTTTTTATAAATAAAAAAATATTTAGATGGGTGATGGCAGAGCGGTTAGCGCGTTGGATCAGTAATCCAGTGGTCACGAGTTCGAATCCTGCCACGACCAATGATTTCATTCACCTATAGCATGAGCATTTGTGCTTAATTTAGGGAATGTATGAGGATGACTCATTTCAAGGACATATTAATAATAATAATGAACACTTTCTTGCACCCTGCGCAAGTGGCAAGTTTATTGCCGTATGGCAATTTCTTCCAACTAACCAGTGTTTCCAGCCCAGAGAATCAATATTTGCGTGAGAAATGAATTTAAATAAATTTCTCCTCTGCTGGGAATCGAACCCAGGACGCCCGCACAGAAAGCGAACGGCTTACCAACTGTGTCACATATTCATTCTTTAAAAAAAAATATTACCAAACTGAATGAAATTGAATCCTCACCTTTACTTAACAATCAAACTAGGTTTTATGAGTAGCGTTTAATGCAGAAAATGATATTTTTATACTAAATTTATAATTATATTAAAATTTTATATTTTATTTAAAGAAAACATAATCTATCAGCATAATTCTACAGTTAAAATCTACCAGCAAAAATTCAGAAAGTGAAAAATTTATGGTAAAGATAATTGAAAAAAAGTATTATTGTGTTGTCATACCTGTATGCTGGCTTCGATGATCTTGTCTCTGACATTCAGAAGAGGCGTTATGGTTCTGTTGGTAATGGAGCAGTGAAGAACACGGTTGGCACGACCGCTGCCCCCTCCCTCCGTATCAGAGGTCAGATTGGGAACGGAATACCACACGCATGTCATACCAGTGAAACTCTCTCGTTTTATTATGAACCTCTCAACCACCACGTTACCCTAAACAAAGACAATTATAATTACTATATTTACTGGACCGGTGGAGTGGAGACCACATGAGCTAAAGATGATGATGATGATGAGATATTTTCTAACATAATGATCATATTTGTCTAACTTTGGTCAATTCAAATCACATTTCTAAATCACCAGAGTGATTGGTAAGATGAAAGGAGATTTTCAATTTGCCACAATGTTTTTTTACGATTATTCTTTACCAAGTTGACCAATTTTGATAATTTTATTTTCATTAGAAAGGAGGTAGCATCCGATTGGTCCCATTTGAATTTGACGATGGGATCCATGTTGAATCCAGTCAAAACGTTGCGAATTTTAGCTCACACCTAATTGGAAGCATACTATTTTCACACTAGTCCAGGATATTTTAGTCAAATTAAAAATATCAGTTGTGTACAGAAACAAATAAAAATGGATAATTTACACATGTTGTGTTATGTTGAAAACAAAAACCAAAGAATATCAGTGCAAACCAATTGAAATGTTAGGTTAGGGGACATCGCGTTGACATGACATAAAAAAACATGGCCGAACAGTGAGCAGTTCAAATTATCTATGTTGCAATGATTTTGTTGATTTTAGTTTTAGGAACAATACCCCGTATTCAGTAACTATTGTAACTAAAATAATAACATACTAAAATTATAGATTTTAGATTTACGGTCTTATTTCAGCGTAATAAAATATCAACTTGGACTAAATGGAATAGAAACGTACCTAAATTGGCCGGAACGTTCTTAAAAAGTTACTGAATTAGACCTATTTTCAATAATTATGAAAATGATGAAAATTTCATAATTTTCATCATTATTCATAATACGTCTGATTCAGTGACTTTTTAAGAACGTTCCGGCCAAAATAGGTATGTTCCTATTCCATTTAGTCCAAGTTGATATTTTATAACGCTGAAATAAGACTGTAAATCTAAAATCTACAATTTTAGAATGTTTCTAATTTAGTTACAATAGTACAATACACTATGGGTAATATGATACGGGGTAATGTCAGTTACAGAATATGAAATTAAGTTCAAATGGCCTTAATTCTAAAATTTTAGAACATTCCTATTTTAGTTCAAAAAGTTATTGAATTGGACGTACTGACAGTATTTACTTTATAAAATTCCATTTGAAATTGCAAAAATATTCTTTTGTTCAATTTTTTCAAACCAAAAAATTAATATTTCAATGTTTCTATATAATATTTAGATACAGCTATCCTTCATGGGTCAGTTAGTTATGTGATTCCTCCCGGATTTGATTTCCGGTGGAGACACAGATTTTTGACTGTTATTTCAGTCTGGATCTGTGAGACGATAAACATCACTAGTCTCCAAAATATGTCAAAAATGAATTAAATAAATATTTGACATAGAACAATACTCAGGGCATCGTATAATGGCAATTTTGATCCTTGGTTTCTCAGGAAGTTTCGTAACTTTTGACGACTATGCGGGGGGGGTAAAAATGCGGCTCTTCATTAAGTATGAGGAATAGCATTTGTTCCCGCATTTAGCGGTCAATAATTAGGAAGTTTCATATAAGTGTCAAAATGGTCATCAACATTGCCCCGAATATAGTTGCCTGAGAAGCAATACATAAAAAAATATGTATATGTCACCTTATGTCCTTCAATATTTGAAGTGTACTGTGATATATTTTCAACGGCAGCTACTAGTGAAGTACACGAACTGTACAGATCTTCAGCTGCTTTCAGTACAGCAGCTGGTAGCAACATCACAGTGTTTACCACATCTAGCAAAACGGATCCTACAAATTATACAGGCATTTATTTTAGATAATAGGTATAACGAATGATACACTCATTCAGTAAATCTGAGATGTCTCAATAAATGTTTATGTGTACTATAAATAATGATGATTTAAAAAGTGTTATTCAGTAATACAAGCTTACTCCAAGAGTATTAGAATTTGTTGTCTCTATGAAATAACAGTATTAGTAACAGCTCCACTTAATAAGTCCATTTACACTGAAACCACAATCCAAGTAAAGGCTCTGAACAATGATTCATCTGTGATCTAGATGAACTAAATGTGAGACGTCTTTTTTTTTTATTAATTAATTAAAAAAATTCTTACAATTAAGTTACACATTAATAAAATTTCTAACATATATACATGTTGATACTCTCTCGATAGAGTTAATAAGTCGTGTTTGAGACAGGATCATCAGACTTAAACATAAAATATAGGTACACATTTACTAAACAATAAAATAAATATAATTACATCACAATTTTGTAGAGACCAAATAATTCAAAACTTTATAAGTTACAGTCTATTAAATTATCCTTACCAATTTCAGGTTCTATTGTGATGTACGATATATAGTTGTATATAGCTTTAGCTATAAAGTTGACATCGTCTGGATCAGATATGACCTGTCCTGTTGGATTTGAATGTGCCGAGGGTGTGTGCTGTAAGACTAGAGAGTGTAGTCGACGACAGGCATCCAGTCCACTACCTCGATACACACTCAGATTTACAAGTGCAAACTGCTCCAACATCTGTTTATATCAAAAACCATTAAATACTAAGTGAAGTGTAAAAATCAGATAATAATTGGCACAATGTAAAATGTTCATAGCTGTTTACAAACTAATAAATAATTCATAATAATCTATTATTCAGCATGGAATGCTGAGCAACAAATATTGTGAAACATTCTTTCTGATGTTTTTCATTGAGGTTTTATACAAGGTATTATAATTTATATATTTATTCGATAACAGGAATTTTACAATAAATGAATTATTAGAAAGTTTTTATATTTGAATTTATTTATTTATTTTACATCTCACACAAGCATTTACGAAAAATTATCTACTAGCGTATCAAACGCGTTTTCACGGGAAAATCTATTTTAGACAGAAAGGTCTAAAGGGACTGAAGGGATGGAATTATAATTTGAGATTATTTTATTTTTATTTAAACCTAACAAACAAATATTACAACAAATTCAATGTAAACAATATATAATAGACCAATTTTGTTTGTTCTAGATAACAATCTTTAAAAATGAAACACACGGATGAATTATTTTTATAAATACAGAAGTAAATAATTATATAGGCCGGCCACGCTTGACTTTAGTATGACGTCATCAAAAAACTATACGACCCGTCGTAAGTCGTATGTTTGTACATGTAATTTGGATGCCAATACGGTGACCATCATTTTGTTTACAATGGACCCAATCTTTTTATTTAACTTTGATCATCTTTCCATTTTCACTTATTACATCATTTAAGACAATAAAGAATGTAATTATTAATTCTTACCTTACTTAACATGTCTGCGTAAGGGCAGCTATAAGGAATTGGGTCCATTCTACGCTTCCGAAGTAGTGCACTACGTAGCCTTTGGGAAGGTTTGCAATCTGATAAATTAATAATATATTTTTTCGATCTTATAATAAGAGAAGGTGAAACACAGAATTCGGTCAAGATTGTTCTATAGTAGGGCTGCTGTGTTAATGGAGGAGTCCGAGAAGCAACTGGTTCGAGTATGTTGAAGGTTTACTGTGATTTGATGTTGCAACTGAGGACTTTACACAATATAAACATTTTTTCAAAAGTAAAACAGGTCATGTTAAACACATCATATTTAATAAATAATAAAATATCAATGACAAATAAATGGTTGTGGTGTGTATGAAACAAATTTCATACATTCTATTTGTTAAAATAATGTTTTTGTTGTTTAAAAATACGCACTAGGACAAATTGTCACCCTATAGACGAAGATTTGAAATATTTCTTTAAAACGTCATTCACATTCACAAACGTCACGTGGTATCTTCGAAATAAGTGTATGATTTATAAAAGACGTACGTTTCAACATTTTATATGGGAGTTTGGTTTTTTCACTGCGACTTACTTTCATCTTCCGTCTTTGTTTTTTTATATACAGAGAATAAGAAATAGATACATTAAAAGCAGAAGTATTTTTGTTCGATCGACATATTTTTGCGATGAGTCATACCAAAGTCAAGATTGGCCAGCCTATACACAGGTAGGGCAACATCTGCTGGGTTTTGCTAGTATAATATATAATCTCAGCATCATATAAACATATCACTTGAATAGAAGAGAGTAAAGAATAGAATGATCCTATATACATAGTAGGTACATGATACACATTACCTTGGTTGTTTCACTAAGGTACGGACATGCGGATGTGTTGAGTTGTGACCAAACTCCATTGAGACCACAGTAATATCGAGCTACAGAACCTTCTCTTCCATGACATGGCTGCACAACACTCTGTCCTCGTATACTTCCAGGCCACGTGTATATTCCTTTATTGTCTGATGTTTCTGAAACACAAATACTATATTAAGTACATAAACTATATCTA
This sequence comes from Molanna angustata, assembly GCA_963576475.1. NCBI lineage: Eukaryota > Metazoa > Arthropoda > Insecta > Trichoptera > Molannidae > Molanna > Molanna angustata. Next base: position 35,972,822 of record OY754974.1, on the reverse strand, counting down.
TTGTGTTGGTGACTTGTCAAACTTGGTTATTATACAGAATTGATTGTCTATGTTAAAAGTAAAAGATAAATACAATTTTTTGGAACGTTAATCAAATATAATAAGAAATATAATAAGAAATCATTACACTGTGTCCCTAATTAGATAGGCAAAGAGGGATAAATGTAATTCCTCTTTGCCTATCTCGTTAGGGAAACTGTAAGGTAAGCAAAGTAAGGTTAGGTACATTTCTTTTGTACCAGAAAACCATAAATTAATTCATATTCTTTTTCCAAAATATAATTCACAAAGTTGTACAACATTTATTTTATTAAATCAGTCGTTTATCACACGGCAACTTCTTTCAAATTCAGACTCCCTAGTATTAGTGTCTGACCGGTGGTCAGATTTTAGCCGAAGCTAAATATTAGCCTAGCAGTTTGACTATACCAAGAAATTTTATAATAATACTGTATATAAATTATAAAAAATATTGATGAAAGCTGTGCTAATTTAACTGTTAAAACAATTTAATTAAGCCAGTTTTAACTGTTATTAACGGTTGATAAAAAAACTGAAGCCGAAGGTGCTTTTCTGAGCTAAGACAAATGTTAAGTCGGAGACTACTAATTTTATATCGCACTCTTAGTAACAAATTATATACAGATATATGTATTATATATACCTGTGATGGGACAATATTTGGTTGTGTTTGATATAACAACGACATCAATATCTTCCACCAAATCTGTTGTGTTTTCTTTGGAATATACGCAAGTGTATGTCCCTGTATGGTTGTTGGATATTTTTGTTATCTTCAGAATTGTCTCCGCCAAACCCTCCTCAAGGACATCAATATTAGTTATCCTAAAAAATTCAATACCAATGAATGCACCGGTAAAAAATTATCAGAATTATGATTACAAGCAAATTTTTTTTCTGTCATCACAAATAATTAAAATTTTCAGATTATTATTATATAGGTACCTGAAATGTTCAAGATGGACTGTAGAGTTAGGAAGTAACCAAGTGAGATTGTAGATTGTTCTGATTGTAGAAAAGGGAGCTCGACATCTCAATGTCAGAGAGTCACCTTCAAACACAACCTGCAAACAGAAGTAAATAAGTGGCGAGTGCCACGGCTATTAGTAAGTCACTTGTTGTTCGCTGAAATAACCTTAATAAACATATAAAATTGGACTTGTTACTGTTAAGAAAACTTTGTTTTTGTGCCTTGCAGAGGCATAAAAATGTTATAGTGACCTGTCCATGTTGTGGTCTGAGAACCAGTTGATTCTGCGTTTCTCCCGGAAGTAGACCGCACTTGACAGGATCCAACAGAGTCCTCAACTTCTTGATACTGTGGCCGTTCAGTGACTCTGGCTGCGCACACTTGGGGTTGCCTATTAACTTAATGGTAGCACTGCGGGACCATTCACCGATCCATAGCATGTCACAGTCACACTTTAGGGGGTTGCTTGATATGTCACTACAAGTTACAATAAATATTATATTATCAATTGTTATGAAAAATTATACATACTCAGTAATAATATAGTTCATATGTTGTAACAAATATCTCAGATTGTCAGCTAAATGATAAAATAATGGAGAACACCAGTTACAATCTAGAAAGCAGAAGTATTATTCTACTGACTAGGTACATTTACACTAAAACCACCATCATAGTAAACTGCATTATTGGCTCTACTCGATTGCCCAAAAATAATTATATTCTTCAGATATTAAAGCAACGGAGTAGGCTTCGAGTTAATTTTTTGATGGTCATTACTCCATACATTTATTCTTTCATACATTTAAAAAAAAACATTTTATTCTTTCATTAACATTTTATTATTTGTCTATAGATTGGTCCAATACACTTTTTTCGTAATATTTTTTTAATGATACCTGTTTTCACCGATTTATTAATCATAACTCAAAACTTATGTGGCTTACAAACATTAATGTGATAGATATTTTATAAATATATTCACTGGTTCCATTCATATTTACCCAATGTTTTTAATTTTATTGTAAAATCAAATAAACCCAATTATTTTACGTTACGCTCAATTCAAATACACTAACTCGGGTGCACACAATTGTAATCTTTAAGCACATACATTCTCATACAACAGTTTCAAAGTTTGCATTTGACCCGCCTACATCGCCTTAAACGTCTTTCTGATGGTATGTTCTTTTTACACAGTTCTTGAATGTAGTGTGGAGCTAAATCATTGAGGGTCATGAAGACCATCAAGCAAACTTTATAGTCCACTCGTTCTAGAATTAATGCAGGTCAGCCTCGCAGCTGCGTTGTAGTATATTAAGTCAATACTTGGACAAACTAACATACATAGCATTACAGTCATCCTGGAACCTTCCAATCCAATTTATAATTACGTTGATTGACAATTCTTACATTTGCTTGAGTCCAAAGAGATGATCAAAAGTGTCATGGGCCAATACAGTAATCCTGTTCTGAGTCAATATCAACCGCTCCAAGTTGTTGAGTCCTTTGAATATCTCCTTAGACAAACTCTTGATGGCATTACCAGATAGATCCAGTCGTTGAAGTCCACTCAGGTTGTAGAATGCATCCGATTCTATTAAAGATATCTGATTGTTGCTGAGATCCCTACAAACAACACCATCATAATAATATTTAAACCATTTTTTTATGAATTAAATTTTTTTTCTTACGATCAAAAATAATGATTTTTAAAGCATTCTTCCTTCTTTTCGTGCATCTTCTGCCATACTCCAGCTTCACTGGCAATAAGGGATTAAGAGAGAACCAATAATAAATTAATACTTGGAGAATGAAAACTAGTTATAGTTTCGGGCAAATAGCTTGACAGTTTTCGTCAGGGAGGGGGGCGTTATGCACATACACCATCAAGAAAAAAACTGAAATTTGCACTCTGCAAAAATGTGTATCTTAAATCATAAATAATTATTTGTCAATACTTAATATAAGATAGTCATTTTTTTAGCGGGTGGCAGTTCTTAAAACACACTTCTTAGGCCAATTGGCCCTTTGTGATACCATAAAGAGATAGACATAATGGATAGTTAGTAAAATCAATATCCAAAGAGATGGACATAATGAATAGTTAGTAAAATCAATATCCAAAGAGATAGACATAATGGATAGTTAGTAAAATCAATATCCAAAGAGATAGACATAATGGATAGTTAGTAAAATCAATATCCAAAGAGATAGACATAATGGATAGTTAGTAAAATCAATATCCAAAGAGATAGACATAATGGATAGTTAGTAAAATCAATATCCAAAGAGATAGACATAATGAATAGTTAGTAAAATCAATATCCAAAGAGATGGACATAATGAATAGTTAGTAAAATCAATATCCAAAGAGATGGACATAATGAATAGTTAGTAAAATCAATATCCAAAGAGATAGACATAATGGATAGTTAGTAAAATCAATATCCAAAGAGATGGACATAATGAATAGTTAGTAAAATCAATATCCAAAGAGATGGACATAATGAATAGTTGGTAAAATCAATATCCAAAGAGATAGACATAATGGATAGTTAGTAAAATCAATATCCAAAGAGATAGACATAATGGATAGTTAGTAAAATCAATATCCAAAGAGATAGACATAATGGATAGTTAGTAAAATCAATATCCAAAGAGATAGACATAATGGATAGTTAGTAAAATCAATATCCAAAGAGATAGACATAATGGATAGTTAGTAAAATCAATATCCAAAGAGATAGACATAATGGATAGTTAGTAAAATCAATATCCAAAGAGATAGACATAATGAATAGTTAGTAAAATCAATATCTCTAATGATTTGTAATTGAGTTTGAATTGTGAAGAATTGATCAACAACAAGAAAGTAATAATAATTTATTTATAACTTACAATTTCTGAAGTGCGGGCAAATGGAGTTCTCTAGAAAGAGTTGAAATTTCATTACCGGAAAGATTTCTGAAATAAATAATATAAGAATGTCATTAATTAATCTACCGCTTGTCAGGATGACCGTTGTTTCGTTTCTAGGTCAGTTGATAAGAGCCTAGTCAGCCAAAATGGTCGTCCCGAAACAAGAAAAAAAAAATATATGTAGAAACATAATCAATTTTGTTAGATTTAAAAATACCTAGTAAAATGGAGTTCTACACCTTAAATACAGTTAGTATCGACAATTTAAAAACAAATTGTGGCACTGTCAGTATTGGCAATTTAAAAACATTAATTTGTGGCACCGGCAGTTTTGACAATTTAAAAACCATTAATTTGTGGCACCGTCAGTATTGGCAATTGAAAAACATTAATTTGTGGCAACGTCAGTATTGGCAATTTAAAAACATTAATTTGTGGCACCGTTAGTATTGGCAATTTAAAAACATTAATTTGTGGCACCATCAGTATTGGCAATTTAAAAACATTAATTTGTGGCACCGTTAGTATTGGCAATTTAAAAACATTAATTTGTGGCACCATCAGTATTGGCAATTTAAAAACATTCATTTGTGGCTAACAGTTATTTGAAAATAAGAAGATAGTACAGTGAGAAATAATTTAAAAAAATTTGAACCTAGAATATAAATACAAAAGATTGTATACAGCTATACATTTTGTAACACTTTATTCTAAATCTGTCTATAAAATACAAATGGTTGGTGGTTCATGCATTGTCTTTTACATGGTCTATTTTTCAAGGTACATATTTCCCTCTTTCAAGACAACATTAGCATGATTATGCCACCATTTCCTTGGTTAGCCCCTTCCTCTCACTGTACTTCTTTCAGTACTTAACCATTATTTTATTTTTTGTCAGTCGTTTTTTGTTTATTTTCCATGTACTCAAACCATCTTGATATGTAAATAATAAACGTACCTATACTTTGAATGATTAATCTTAAGGTTAGCAAAAATAAAATATATCACATATGGAAATTTGTACTTACAAATTGATCACCAAGTCTGAAATATTTGACAGATTTATCTCTTTTAACTCCGTGATAGGGCTCGCTGGAGTTCCACATTTTAACTTGATCCATTCTATGCCATCTACGTTGGAATTAGATAAATCGGAAACTCGACTGCTCTTGCAAGTACACAAAGATGGGCAATAAGGATCAGTAGACGCACGGATGGTTAAAACAATGAATAAAACACTACAAATCGTAAACAACATTTTCATAACAATTAAATGGACTAATTATTCAACATTATCGATATCTTGACGAGTCCAATCAAGAGTATCGACATAGTTTTAGAAAATAAACAAATACGTTATTTGGATTACATATTGACACCCTCACAATCATCTTTTCACATTTTACAACGTTACTCTAAAACGAATGGTTTAATTCACAATGTTTACACAAATATTACATATAACACAAACAATGAAACATAATCAAGCCGAAAATAGGAATTTGGGAGAAAAAAACATTTTATGAGATTGACGGATCGAATTTTTTTAATGACAACACCCAAACAAGACAATTATTGCCAATTGCCACACATAAAATTAAAGTACTTACATGAAACAATTTTCGGCGTTATTTATGGTAGTAGTTTCATAGACAAGCAGCGACCATTAATGTTGACAGTTTGATTTGACATTTGTCAATAGTCGATATACTTTCAAGACGTATTTGGTTATAAATTCTTTAATTAGTGTATTTTTGAGATTATACACTGCTCAAAAGTGGTGTGATATGTCCATGATTGTTTTAAATTAAAAACATGGCTAGTACGTCTCGCATTGCTGTTTCGCAGATACTTCGTAATAAAGACGAAGTAACTGAAGAACAAAATGATGAAGAACCTAAAAAGAAATCACGAGAGGATTGGAGGAAAGCCAAGGAATTAGAAGAAGCGAGAAAAGCTGGTACAGCTCCCGCTGCTGTAGATGAAGAAGGTAATGTGTTTCTAATGTTCACATATCTATTGATATTATTTTAGATTTTCTGATGAGTCAATTATCATCAAGAAATCGATATTTTTAATATAATCAAGAATTTTCTTAGATTTATTAAGGGTAATATTTTACCTAAATTAAAATTTTTGGTAATCAGTGGCTTATTTACTTATTTTTAATTGGTTGATTTTGTTATATTAAGGAAAGGATATCAACCCTCACATACCACAGTATATATCATCAGCTCCGTGGTACTATGGAACATCGGGACCGACACTTAAACATCAGAGGCCACAAGAAAATAACGAAGGAGATTTTTCACGTTTAGATGAATACTACAAGAAAGGCCTTGATACAGTAAGTTTTGTTTAAACTACTAAAAACTACTTTCATACATACCATCACATCATGTCCTTCACAGGGTAGGCAGAGAGAACCAAATGCCACATTCTTCAATCTTGACACATTATTTTTTATTGTAATTTTATTATGTATGTGTAATATGTTGTATTTTATACTTACAAAATGTATTAACTGTACAAATTTTATAGATTATTGATTCGGACCAGATTCTGTCTAGTGAAGCGGTTATCTTTAATACATTATATACGAACAACATATACGAACACAACATATACGAACAAATCGCTTCTCGAACTCCTTTATTAATACAGCAGCCCGACTGTGGAACGATCTTCCGAATTCTGTGTTTCCACCTTCGTACAACCCGGGTCTTTTTAAAATCCAAATTAATAAACTCTTTTCTAGATTGCAAACTCCTCCCAACGCTACATAGTGCGCTTCTTTGGAAGAGCAAAATTGACCCAAATCCTAATAGCTGGTGTCTCCTATTTAGACATGTTAAATAAAAAAAAATTATACTTGTAATATTTTGATCTAAATAAATAAAATAAATCAGATGGGTGGCGGCAGAGCGGTTAGCGCGCTGAGTTAGTAATACAGTGGTTGCGAGTTCAAATCCTGCCTCGACCGATTTCGTTCACTTATAGTACAAGCATTTATGCTTAGTTTAGGGAATGTATTTTTTTATTTATTTTTTTTCACACCTTTATAACAAAGACTATTATGAAGATTACTGCTGCCCAACTAGGTAACCCTGTTCTAGGGCTAGCAGTTTACAATTTTATCAAGCCAAATATTTGACATTTCGGTTTTAAATAGTTATTTTGTCTTTTCCAAAAATATTAGAACGGACACCAGACATCACAAATCAACAAATTACAATATTTACATAGTTACTTATATCTTAAGACAAAAGTATAAACCGATACAGTAAATTTTGACATGTTATTATTCTAATATTATTTCTACCATAATATGCACTGCACACCCGTTGTTGTCATTTATGTTATGTAGCAGTTTGACAATAAAATTAATTCTATGGTCTTCCCAACGTACATACTCAGTATAATATGTAACAATATTATTTGACTTGAGTCACAAATCAAATAAAATATAAAATCAAGTTTTCTTCTTTGAAATTAATTTAATAAAAAAGAGAAATGTTTTAAAGTTTGTTTGTCTTATGTATCAGGATGTATATGCACTTGTTCCAAGGACATATTCATTCATCCATTGCGTCATCAATATTCATGCTTGATCTCATGATGACATGGTCATCTATTATTAAAGCTTCTTACATTTACTTATTTCTAACTAAAAACTAACTAATATCAGAATATGTTAATAATAGCAAAGTTTGCTGTATACATTTCAATGTTTGGATATCTCAATTGTAATGTATGCAAAGAGCCAAGAACAGAGCATAAAAATTTAATAAAAACATTATTTTCTGCCACATGCAACCATTGCTTATCATTGTTTTTCATCGTGGCAGTCGACTGCCGTGACAGAATATTTATCATCGTGGCAGTCAAACGCAGTGACAGAATGTTTATCATCGTGGCAGTCGACCGCCGTGACAATGTTTATCATCGTGGCAGTCAAACACAGTGACAGAATGTTTATCATCGTGGCAGTCGACCTCTGTGACAGAATGTTTAACATCGTGGCAGTCGACTACCGTGACAGAAAGGTGCCATTTGGCTTCTGTGCCGGTGCATGCTAACAAAGCTCAATCAATTACTAACAGATGAGGAATTTATTTAAAAATTATTTGTCATACAAATCTCGCTTCTCTTGACTGGAAACACTGGTTAGTTCCAAGATATTTTATATGCAAATAATCTTGCCATCTAAAAAGAGTGTTTTCTCCTTAAGAACTGCCACCCGCAAAAAAATTGGCCCTGATAATTCAGTTTTGTGCTTAGCTACGAAACAAAGGTGTTTTCTGTTCTTTATTAAAGTGTTCATGCTTTAAGCAATGCGTATATCTGGGGCAGTGCATTCCACTTAATAGGATTACTCATACCAAAGCATCGGTCATAGAAAGCCACTTTGTTGACTTTGTCCAACTCCTTTAAGGAGTTATTACTCCGTGATACAGAAGACCCGAGTGTGAGATGATTCCCAGAGAGCTCTTTTCTCTGGCACAGCTCTTGAATGTATTGTGGTGCCAGGTGATTCAAAGCATTAAGCACCGTCAAACAATTGTGTAATCAACTTGCTCTGGACACTTTGTTTAGTAGTGGAGTTATGTGGCATTGATTTTCCCCACCAAAAATAAGCATTGCCACTGCATTAAACACCATCCGCACTCTATCGATTCAATACTTCAGCAATCCAGCATAAATGCCGTTGCAGTAAACAAGCCAAGACATGACGAATGTTCTTGTACTAAATAAAGTATTATTTGTTTCAGTCATCTGTTGCTGTAAAATATAGAAAGGGTGCATGTGAAAACTGTGGAGCAATAACACACAAGAAAAAGGATTGTTTGGAAAGACCCAGAAAGGTACAAACTATTTTTGCATCATTTTGTGACACTATCCACCACTAATCTTACATAATATATGCCAGATGATGAGATCTGTTTCTGATTTATTATTTACATATTTCATGTCCACTAAATTGACAGTTTTTTGAAGATTTTCATATTATTATATAATTAGACAAATCAATAAACTTTATTGTTTTTGTCTGCAGTCATCTTTTGATTGTGATAGTTTCAAATTTGTAGAATATGGCTATGAACCGAAACAGTCACCAGAAAAATATAAAATACTCGTAAAAATTATCTTTTATTTCTTCTTTCAAATTAAAGGTTAATGATTCTTTTATGACATATGACGACAATTACAAAAACTGTTGACGATTTTACTATGTGTCTATATTGCCTTCTCATCTAATATTAATAATGACAATCTCAAAAGAGATCTAACCTCAAGCACTCTTGTTTCAGGTGGGTGCCAAATTTTCCAACACATCAATAGCTGCAGATGAATTTGTTCAACCAAAACTAAACTTGAACTTTGACGGTAAAAGAGATAGATGGAATGGATATGATGCATCGGAACACAAAGCCATAATAGAGGAATTCCAAAAGATTGAAGATGCTAAACGTGAAATGAGAGCCAAAAAACTAGAACAAGGTGAAGCTATAAAATTTCTATCGTAATTTAAGCGTATTTTGAATTTATAATATGCATGCAGTTTAAGAATATTGATCGAGTTCTAATTATTTGAGTTTTTTCGTATGCATGAGACCATAATTATTTAGAATTTTTTTTAATGAATTATTTATATGCAGATCCCTCAGCTGTTGATGATGAAGATGAAGATGCAGAAGAAGATGAAGACAAATATGTGGATGGTGTAGACATGCCCGGTACTAAGGTAAAATATTATACAGATTTTTTCATAATGAAATGTAGTATACCAATGGTTTTAAATCATTATAAAATGTCTGAAAGAATTTATTGATTCATTATATTTGTCTTGTTATAAATATGTAGGTTGACTCCAAGCAACGTATCACTGTACGTAATCTGCGTATTCGAGAAGACACAGCAAAGTACCTGCGTAACTTGGATCCCAATTCAGCGTACTACGATCCAAAGACTCGTTCAATGAGAGACAACCCTAATCCAAAGGATTATGAGTAAGTTCATTACTATTTTAAGTTAATTATCACAAAAAAGGTTATATTATCTTGTCACAGACAGATGTGTAATTTAGAACTCTTTCTATTTTTAAAAGTTAATCACTATGAATTTAATATTGAATATGTGTATTATAATCATTTTGAAAGCTTAGAGATTTGACAGACTTATTTTTGAAGAATTATGAAAATTGTGTGGCTCTGATTTAAAAAGCAAAACACATTAGTTTCTATAACTGTATTATGACTTAGATGCTTAACTGAGTATTTTTTTATGTATTTATTTCTTATCCATAATTAAAAAAATCAAATATTATCCTTGTTGTATTGTATTTACAGATAGATTATTTTTAATCAGCATATTTGTATAGCGTGTAAGTAAGTAAATAATTTTTAAAATAAATTTTACAGAAGTGACTACACAGGTGAAAACTTTGTGAGGTTTAGTGGCGACACACAAAAGCACGCCGTGGCTCAACTGTTTGCTTGGGAAGCTCACGAGAAGGGAGTGGATGTCCATTTGTTGGCAGAACCAACAAAATTAGAAGTACTTCAGAAGGAATATGAAAAGAAAAAAGAACAATTCAAGAGTCAGGTAAATATTGCAGTACAAATAAATACTTTTTTGTAAACTTTGTTGTCATCAAAATGTGAGTTGACACCAACCATAGGTTCTTTTATAAATTTAGTAAATATATAATAAATAAATCAACTAATCATTTCATGATCTCAAAGAACAATTTATAAATATATAATAAATAAATCAACTAATCATTTCATGATCTCAAAGAACAATTAATAAAACATCTAGAAAAAAGCTTCTATCCATATTTGTCAATTGTTCTTATTGCACCATGGTACCAAGATGGCTAATCTAGGGGGATCCACGAGTTACTCTTCGAATTATACATTTTTTATAATGAAATAACTTAAATGATGAATGATGTTTTGTCACTTTTTCTAATTTAATAGAGAATGTATATACATATTTATATCGGTTGCAATTACACATATCGTATATATTTATTTTAGGTAAAGGATACCGTGTTGGAAAAATATGGTGGAGCAGAACATTTAGAGGCCCCTCCAAAGGCCCTTCTCTTGGCCCAGACAGAAATATTCACCCAATACAACAGAGATGGAACTCTGATACAAGGGCAGGAGAAGCAAGTCGCCAGGTCATTATCACATTCATTCTTTTAATAATTGATTTATTGAAAGGAATCCGGGGCTGATATGATGATAGTCTAAAAATATTTCTGATATATTACTAGTTGCGTGTAACACATGAAATCCAACTGTCCATGACGATAGTATGTATAGTTGAAGAATACCTATCAAACTGTCAGCCGTCGTGGTTCAGTTGGTTAGGTATCTGACTTCTGATCCAAAAGTCCCAGTTTTGATTCCCGGTGGAGACACAGTTTTAATTGTGTTTTTCAGTCTAGATCTGTGAGACGATTAACATCGCAAGTCTCCAGAATGTGGCAACTTGTTATTGGATGCGTGTTAAATTAATATTTGTCATAGTACCTGTTAGTTGCTCGAGAATTTATGTTAAATAAAAAAATAAAAAAATTTAAACACAAATTAACACTTAAACTGTGTGTGTGTGTGTCTGTTTGTGTGTCTTTTATACTCAGAATTTTGAATTTTTGTTTCAATCCAGGGTTATCAACTTTTGAATATTTACTTTATTTTTCCATATATCTCAAAAACATATAAGCTAGAACCTTGAAAATTGGTATAAATATAGGCAAATACAAAATTTCATATTTGTTTTTTCAAAAAAATTCCAGAACTTCTCAAACACTTTTTATTAAGAAAAACATTTTTTTTATGATAAATTTATTAAGTTTTTAAAAATATCGAAAAAAGCCGAAACACCCCAACTAGATAATTTAATTTGCTGTAAAAATATCAACATTGTAGTAGTACATCTCAAACTTTTATTAACATTTTTTATAAAAATTGAATTTAGTTATGACATTGTTTTATACAATTTGTAAGGCAGTATACACTACACAATATCTCACTCAATAGTTTGATACCTAGGTACTTAATCTACAAACATACATCATGCTGTTTTCATATCTCAAACTTTTATTAACATTTTTTATAAAAATTGAATTCAGTGATGACCTCGTTTCATATTATAATCTTTATGGCATTATACACAATATCTACAGGGACCCTCAGTAGTTTTGTAGCGGGTGCAACCAGCCGAGTTGACCACCCACTTCAAGGAGTAGGGGGACGTCAGCCGGCTATTTAAGGCCATGCACATCACGTCCCAATCGTTCAGCTTAACCAAGGCCAGCGGTAGGCAGTCACTCTGCCCGACTCACATTTCGATTCCGCGCATTCATACATACATACATACATGTATGTATGAATGCGCGGAATCGAAATGTGAGTCGGGCAGAGTGACTGCCTACCGCTGGCCTTGGTTAAACTGAACGATCGGGAAGTGATGTGCATGGCCTTAAATAGCCGGCTGACGTCCCCCTACTCCTTGAAGTGGGTGGTCAACTCAGCTGGTTGCACCCGCTACAAAACTACTGAGGGTCCCTGTAGATATATTATATTATTTAAATTATTTAATAGTCCATTATTGAAGTATATACCAATCTTGATTTTAATTTTAATACCTGTCTGTAATATTAATTAATTCATATTCTTCTGATAAATATATAAATGTTTTATGGTGTGGCGTGGGTACCTCATTCTGCGGTGTAACGCTCTTTAATTAGCTTGCAACTAATTACCGAGCTACGCACGGCAGGATCGGATACACACGCGACATCATTTCGCTTTGGATTCGGGGAACAGGCGACAGGTTACTACCTAGTGCCTTTCTAGACCGGAGCACCCTTCTGTAAATAAATAAATTAATATTAAAATCCAATTCCCAACCTAGCGCGAAAGTTTGATACTTAATCTCCAAACATATATACATACCATCATGCTGTTTTCATATTCTGGGTAGGAAAAACAGACTAACCTCCATACTATCCTATCCTGACATACATACCTACATGTTTTATATAGAAAACAAAATATCTTAAAACATTTATTAATGTGTGTTTAAGTGTTTATAGCTTTGTACGTATTCTTTACATGATACGCCGTCGACAGTTGGATCTCATGTGTTACATGTAACTAGTGGTTAAATAATACAATAATAGTATAACGGTGGAAAATAACTAATAAGAATTTAAAAATATTTGCATGTTACACATTTTTGGATTGTACCAATATCTTATATTTATTTTTTAGGAGTAAATATGAAGAAGATGTATTGATCAATAATCACACGAGTGTTTGGGGATCATTCTGGAAGGCTGGAAAATGGGGATATAAGTGTTGCCATTCTTTTATTAAGGTAATATTTAAATATTTTTATTAAATCATACTTTGCTAATTAAATATTTTATCACCTAGGTAATTTAATTTCAAACCATTATTACTTATATTTAGATGGAGCGATGGCAGAATGACTAATGCGCTTGATTAGTAATCCTGTGAATGCGGGTTCGTATCCTATCGTGCCTCGAATGATTTCATTTACCAAACATTTATGCAGTTTAGGGAATGAATGAGGATGTATAATTATGTTCTTTTTACAAGGAAATTTACATTATTTTTTTGCAAATAAATATGTTTTTTTTAATGTTTTCATTGCAATTTACATTAGATTATTCTATCGTTGTTTTGATTTTTAGATGTCGTATTGTGTTGGAGAGGCTGGCAAAAATGTTGTTATGGACGTTGATCAGACGTCGGTGAAACCTTCTCACAATGTCAACAAACCTCCCACAACAGAAATGGTACCGACAAAAGCAGAGGAGACCGAGTCCTCTGCTGATGACAGCTCCAGTTCTTCGTCCGACTCAGAGAAAGATGTCAGGAGTAAGACAGAGAAAACGAGCAAGAAAAAGAAAAAGAAGAAAGACAAGAAGAGTAAACACAAGAAAGACAAGAAGAAGGACAAAAATGAAGATAAACTGGCAAAGGTAACGTGGAATCTATATCATTTATTCAGTAACAAAATTTTGGACAAGGAACCTTAGTAATGTCCTTTGAAAGGTTTTTGGGTATTCGCACCCACACCTACAAAATTGTGTCCCCATGCATGTTTTCATCTTCTGCATAGTCCGCACAAGAATGTTGACCGAAGAGTGAAAAATAATTTTAAATAAATTTCTTTTCTGCTCGGAATCAAGTTCAAGACTCAAATATAAATCTCTTACCACTATGAGCACCACAATAAAATAACATTGTATTTTATTAATTGAAATTAACAAACATTCAGCCAATTCATCTTTATTTTTACCAAGTTAATAAATAATGAACAAAATCGACTGGATTCTTATTATATGCATTATTATTTGTCTTTGGTTAAACGATTATACAATTTTCTTTCGATCTTTAATTTTACTTTTTATTCTTAGGCCTTGAAAGCGGAAGAAAAATCGCAAAGATTAGCGAATCAGATATTGGCGATGGACGAGAGAAAGAGACCTTACAACAGTATGACAGAAGTAGCCAAGCCATCGGAAGAAGAAATAGAAGCATACTATATGAAACGTAGAAGGGACGAAGATCCGATGAGTCAGTTTCAACTGTAAATTAATGTATTGTATGTAGTTTATATGTGTAAATTAATATTAAATGTTTTAACTCCTCGTATCTTGTTTTATTATTCATTTATACATCTTTCTTTTCGATTTCTATGGTTTAAAAAAAGTCTCCCAATAACATGTTCAAATTTTTTGGATACACCTTTGACCACCTTCTGTTCTCCTTATTCAAAAATTTCCTAACATTTTTTATTTAAAAAATATTGCCGATAAAAATTCCACCTATGATATCAGTGCTTCCAGTAAAATTATGATAATAATAATGAACACTTCCTTGCACCCTGCGCAAGTGGTGAGTATATTGCCTTATGGCAATTTCTTCCAACTAACCAGTGTTTCCAGCCCAGAGAAGCAATATTTGTGTTAGAAATGAATTTAAATAAATTTCTCCTCTGCTGGGTTTAAGATCTTGGCTAACTCATAAATGCAGCTTGAAACCACAAAGAAAATTTGCTGAGATCATTCAAATAAAACATAGATGGAAGCAGTGGATGTGTGTAAAATTTTCTGGACGAGCAATTTATTATAATGTTTAACCGTTTCAGTGCTAATCTCGAGACGTTATCGTGATGAATCATGCGCTACACCAGTGCGGATCACGATAGGTAATCGTGATGGACAATGCTCCACAGCTCCACTTTAACTCGCTGTAGAAATCTTATTTATCGACATATCCAAAAAATAATAATTACATCGTGTAACCGAATCATTTATCTAAGTAAATACGTTTTTAAAAAAATTCGGTAGATGGCAGTAGAGTGTTTACTTTTTATCTATTTCATCTCGAGACGTAATCGAGACCCGCACTGAGATACCGCTTTGTATGGAAATTAATGTTGCTTATAACCCATATCCGAGTTCGTAGAGATTGTGCGCCGGTTTAGAAAAATAATTATGTTCGGTTTTTATTTAGTTTATAAAAGCAAAGTATTTTGTTGTAAATTTATATGTTTTTATTTGTGTCTTAAACGTTGATTCATATTTCAAAATAATTCTTTTTTTAAAGTTCATGAGTTTTTTAGAGTAACTTCGATTTTTTGTATTACCGACTTTGAAAATTTTACTAGGTGATAGACAAAATACATTTAACATTTTTTGCTATTATGAATGAATTTTGCTTTTAAAAATGTTCCGAAAAAGTAAGTACTCAGAGCCTGTTGAGTTATTTCAGTATTATTTATAACAACCAATGATTTTATGACTATTTTCTACTATATAAGTTGATAAAGTTGCGGTGCAGCGGCGCATAGGTCATAGCGCTTACAGATAAACTTCATACAAACGTATAAGGCACTAAGCAATTGTTGAAAACTGTGTTTGTTTTCGAAGAAATACTTAAAAATTCATAAATTTTAAGCTGATTTTTTTCACTATATACATTCCTATATCTTTTTTTACCTATGTGATATTTTTTTGCTAATAAGTCATGGTTTTGTGAGCTCGAATGTTGAAAAAATCAGTTAAATAGTATGCAGAAAAACAAAATAAACAAAAAAATGTACTTACTCAACATTTTAAACAGCTAAAAACAAATATTCTCGTCAAAGATTTCAAGTATCTCAGGTGAGTAGTTATTGAGATATGACGATTTTAATTTTGTCCGAAAATTGCACCGCACTGAGGTGTTACATTTTTTCGCTTAGCACGGAAAAGGTTAATAAGTGAAAAGACATCATGTTAATAAAAAAAAAATATAAAATGTTAGCAGCTTGAAGCAAAGTCCTATTCTGATTCGTCTAAATTTATCCGTCTGAATTTTAGCATATGAGAAATTTCAAAAGGTTGACTGAATTTAAATGAGACTCATCATATCACACCGTGCGGATAAAATCCTTTTATCCACGGTCGCCCATTGATTTAAACGTTTTCATACTCTTAAATGAATCAGAATAGGAAATATCTAATACAGTTTGATTATCTTTATATTATCATAACTAGTTACATGTAACACATGAGATCCAACTGTCGATGGCGATAGTAGCATAATCAAAGAATACGTACCAAACTATGAACAACACAAATTAATAAATATTTGAAGATATTTAATTTTCTATATAAAACATGTAGGTATGTTTGACAGAATAGGATAGTATGGAGGTCAGTCTGTTTTTCCTACACAGAATATGAAAACGGCATTATGGTATGTATGTATGTTTGGAGTTTTAAGTATCAAACTATTAAGTCTTCTTACATATTGTGTATAGGCGACTACCATACAAATTGTATGAAGTGATGTCGTCACTAAATTCAATTTTTATAAAAATTGTTAAAAAAAATTTGAGATGTACTTCTACAATATTAATATTTTTTATAGAAAATTAAATTATATAGTTGGGGTGTTTCGGCTTTTTTCGATATTTTTAAAATATTTGGAAATATAGGCAGTTAAACTCATAAATTTGTCATAAAAAAATATTTTTCTTAATAAAAAATGTTTGAGAAACCCTGGAATTTTTTTAAAAAAATTAATTTAAAATTTTGTATTTTTCTATGTTTGTACCAATTTTCAGCATTCTAGCTTTTATGGTTTCTGAGATACATGGAAAAATAAACCAAAATTTCAAAAGTTGATAACCCCTGACTAAAACAAAAATTCACAATTCTGAGTATAATAATAATAATAATGTCATTTGTATAGCGCCGTTTAATGATTCAAGATCATACCAAGGGCGCTGATAGTCTAATGTTGTGTTGCTCTTTGAAACAAAGCTGTTTTTAATCCTTTAGTGAAAGTGCTCTTGCTTTGAGCACTGCGGACATCTAGAGGCAGTGAATTCCACTTAATAGGACCACTCACACTAAAGCATCGGTCATAGTAAGCCGCTTTGTTGACTCTGTCCAACTCCTTTAAGGAGTATAAAAGTTTTGTAGGCCTATAACTATTTATATATTCTGAAATTTTGGGCTCTGTAAATTGAGCTGATCAAAAGTTATAAGGGGGGGGGACAGACACACAAAACTCACATAAAATGTTCTACTCCGAATTCTGAGTAAATCCATGTATGGGAACATATATGCTGCGAGGCCTCTATTTGGTGTTATTAGCATGCAAAAACTCCACTACACCATACAAAATGTTCCTTCGTACACGCATCTTGACTTAATAATGTCGATTCATTCAGAGAATTGAATTCTCATGAACGAATCGACAGTTGGATAAGAAAATAAATTCAATTGTATGGTAAGGATCTTGTCTTGGAAAAACTAGTTTACTATAAAATATAACCTCTTTATACCAGTTGCATGTAACACATGATATCCAACTGTCGATGGCGATAGTATGTATAGTGAAAAATATGTACTAAACTATAAACCCATAAATCAAAATTATTGAATATTTTAAGGTATTTTGTTTTCTATACAAAACATGTAGCTATACATGTCAGGATAGGATAGTATGGAGGTCAGTCCTTTTTTCCTACCCAGAAAATGAAAACAGCATGATGGTATGTATATATGTTTGGAAATTAAGTATCAAACTACTGAGGGTCCCTGTAGATATTGTGTATAATGCCATAAAGATTATAATATGAAACGAGGTAATCACTGAATTCAATTTTTATAAATATAGTTGATAAGTTTGAGATGTATTACTATAATGTACCTATATATTTTTTATAGAAATTTTAAGTAACTAGTTGGGATGTTTAGGCGTTTTTCGATATTTAAATAAAATTGGAAATATAGGCAGTTATACACATAAATTTAAACTAAAAATATGTTTTGCTTAATAAAACATGTTTGAGAAACTCTAAAACTTAAAAAAAATTGATATTTTTGGTTTTTGAGATATATGAAGAAAATATGCATAAATTCAAAAGTTGATAACCCCTGACTGAAACGAATATTTAAAATACTGAGTATAAAAGTTTTGTAGGTTTATAATTATCTATATATTCTGAAATTTTGGGCACCGTGGATCAAAAGTTATAAGGGGAGCTGGACACATTAAACCGTTCTACACCGAATTTTGATTAAATCCATGTATGGAACATATATGCTGCGAAGCCTCTAAGTTGGTGAAGTCTCTTTTTATTATCTGTCCTTATTTTATAAATAAATTCCATGTAGGTTAACTAAATATTTTGGATGGATGCAAAAAAAAAACATGAAACTTTATTTACTTTAACAAAGACTATTGTGTGTGATACATATATTTGCATACTATAAAATACATCGATGAATAAAACGGATGACTTTTCGAAGGAGGTTTTTAAGTCATCCATTTTATTCCTCCTAGTTCATAGATCATAAGATTTTTTTTATATTTCCCGCCAGTATTCCATCTGTTGACGAAAGTGAGTATTATTTTTATTACAGATTCCTGTATTTCCCGTTGTGTGACGAATTCTTGTCACAAATTGACTCAAATGTCATTTTCCGTCGTTTACTACGCAAGGGGCGTCCGTTGTGTTTATTATTCATTTTAATTAGAAAATGATGGCCGAATCCGACGCTACAGTTGAGGCTACGAGACGTCTAAATGTTAAAAAGCAGACATTGGACGATGCATACGCCGCACCAGCGAATTTCCTTGAAATAGATGTCGTAAATCCACTGACAACGATGGGTGTCGCGAAGAAACGGTATACGGATTATGAAGTTCGCATGAGGGTAATTATTTGTACCACCACTACTCGCATTTATATTTATTTAATTGAATTATTTTGTCAATTGTTTGTTATTTTGTCGATTTATCTCGCCCGCCTGTTGGCTACTGCTTTCGTCATGAATTCGGGCTGAAAGTAATGTGATGAATGCTTGTGTATACCTAATAAATTATCACTTCTGTTATCATGTTCTGCAAATTGATTGCATTATAATAATAATAAATGCTTGATTTCAGACGAATCTCCCCGTGTTTAAAGTAAAGGAATCCAGTGTAAGAAGACGATATAGTGATTTCGAATGGCTGAGGAATGAACTAGAAAGAGACAGTAAAGTAAGTTATTTTGAATTTAATTCAACAAAGTTTAATATAATTTATTTAGTGGAAACAAGTTTTACAAAGCTTGTTCCTTGACGATCGTAATGTTCTTTAAAACTGGTTGATTTTTGCGAGAAAATGAGTTCAAAGATTGACAGTTTATACAATCGCAATAGGAATGTAAGTTAACAAACATACTTATTTAGGTAATGTTTTAGTTCTGCTGTCTTGCCTGCTGTCGTTCTTTTCCATAATGCTTAATTTTATATTTTGTTAAGGTTTTTATGCTTTATTTTACATTTTGTTAATGCAAAAATGTTTTTCTTCTTGTTTCTTATATTGATGTTTATGTTCTTTTTTAATTCAATCGATTGAAATTTCTATCGCATGATGTAAAAGCGTAGTGAAAATAGATTGAAATTGTCTGTCTTAGGTAAGGCGTGCATGGAAGCTAAAATTCATCGGCCGATAATAATCGGCCGATCGGTTCTAACGCGCATGGAAGCTTATAGAATTGTACGATTGGAAATAACACGGCGGTCAACATTCACATATTTAAAATACAATATGTATATTCACAAGTTTTAATATACATATGATTAGAAATAAGTATGGATTTTTTTATTCATTAAGTGGAATATTTATTAAATTACCTATGTAACTGTTTAACAATTAAGTAATAACTTACCCAATTCAGTTCTTTTGTTATGATTTAGCTGTTCCCAACCAGTTATTAATATTTCGCTTAATTTTTTATCATACAATGAAGGACGTACTTCAACATATTTTATTTTATTTTATTTAAAGTACTTACACAAACAATGACTGGACAAGTAAACTGGTGATATACAATATAAAAAGAACAATAGTCACGCCCAGCATCAATTAAATGTATACATATCATTATTACCTTATAATTTAGTATATATAATTAATTGCTCGGAATCAATATTTATTTCATCCATGTTTTCTGACATTTCGTTTGGCAACACTGACAACGTACTTCTCCATCTACTGCGCTCGGACGATTAAATTATCGGTGAAGATGCGCCATGCGCGCCCTCTCATACAACAGGATTGGTTACAAAAAATCAGCTGATTTTTTTGTGTCTCGTCACAGATTTTTAAATCGGACGATTCTGTTAGCTTTTATGCGCGCTCTTACATGTAATTCGTATGTTGTAGCTCACCGATAATTAATCGGACGATAAAATTAGCTCCCATGCGCGCCTACCTTTAAAACAGGAATTATTCCTAGTTAGATAGACATAGGTAAAGTGATGGAATGATGACAATCAGGGAGCACCCATGGTTTATTATTATTTTTTTTTTTTTTGTTTATCATGTTTTTTTGTTTTGTATATTTTTTTGTTTGTTTTTATATAAATACTGAGTGGTCTCTGTGGTGTATTGTTTCTGTAAGTTTTATTTTCTTATGTTAAATAAATACATTATTATTATTAATGTCACGCAGTGACGATCTGAGAACAATCAAATTCTGTAAACAAATAAAAACACTATAATTAGCATAAACCAGTAGAGTGGTTTGTAAACGCATATATATTATGGGAAAATTAAACACTTATGGCGGAAATTTAAATGGGTGGTGACAGAGCAACTCTCTCATTGGATTAGTTATCTAAAGGGCACTGGTTCATGTCTCAACTCAACTGGTTTCTTTCATATATAGTGCGAGAATTTATGCATAATTTAGGGAAACTATGAGGATGTAATGTAGGTACTTGTTCCAAGGACATATTCATTCTTTTATTTAAGAGGACATATAACGCTAAACTTAATAATTGAAAACATGATATATTAAAACCGCCCAATGCACTATGAAGTTACACGTTAGTAAGGGTAACTATGGCGTGCGTTAAAAAAGGTTTATACGTGATTTAAATTATCGGAAAGCGCAAATTTGTTGATTTTTTGCATTTTAAGAACAAACCTCACTAGAAATGAAAAAACTATCGGTCATTCACTTTGATTTTATGCACTCTTTAAGCACATACAATATTTATTTCTCTACGACACATAATGTAGTTATGGAGTAATTTAAAAAAAATGCTGTAAAAAAGGATATTTTTAATATTTTTTATATGGGAATTTAGGCAGAATTTTAAAATTGTGTGACGAACATTCACTAGAGAAATATTGAAAAGACTATTTTTTCTAGAAACACACTGTTTAACATATTTGAGGGATTTGATTTGAAATTGGGGTGTTTAGGTTTATACGGCCCCTTAAGAAAACAATGCTTGGAAAGATAGCATAAATATGCATAAGAATTACAATCTAGGAGAGTGTGTATTGAGAAGATGTATGAGTTTAAAAATAGCAAAGAAGTCAAGGTAGGACTGCAAGGTATGATGGTATTATGTATTTTATAATAGATTTGTTTTTAAATAATGTCCAATAACGAATCCATATTGTAAATATTATACTATGATAGACAATGTTGTTTTAATTCTTTATAATCTATGGAAGTTATGTGTATTATGAGAAAAAAAATTATATACTGAATAAATATCTTCAGAGGAATAAAGCAAGTGCCATTCCGTGTTTAAAAAAATGATATTGTTTACTTTTCAATACTCAGCAACTTTAGCAGCTTATTGATTTAAAATTATCAGTAATGATATTAGAAATAGCTGAGAGTGCTTTTAATAGGATTATGTACTTATGTCACGACCTTTGAAAAATTTGTCTATTATAAACAAAATGAGTTATTATTTAATCACTGTAGTAAATACTATTATTTTGGTTAGGTATATCAATTTGTTAATGATATTATATGTATTGTAAATTGCTGTAAACTAATCCCAGGATTGAAACATAGGAGAAGATTATATTTTATCCAACAACAAATGAATCAGTTTCTAATGCAAATACCAGACCTTTCCCTATTTTTAGTGTACAGAGACAATCTTCTCACTTGACATACATACAATTCTTGCCTCATCCATGGATTGTCAATAATATCAAGTATAAAAAAAAATTACGACATCCTTTTCAAAGTTTTCTTCACGTAAAAATAAATAGTATTATTGTTTACTTTGTATGAAATACAAAATTATACAATATTATCTAAATATCAGATGAAGCGAGCTGAAAACATTTTTAACATGCATTGTCATCGGGTATACACAAATTCTGAAAGTTTCAGCGCTCTAACTGGTCGGGAAGTTATTTAAAAATTGTTTGCAAAATTCAAGGTCATACAGACATGTGAAGTTAATTAAGTATATATAAAAAAGTAGCAATATTCCGAAGGATATAAATATTAGAATCTTCAAAGGAGTTTCCATGAGACAGTGCATGAATGTGAGCAAAACTTTAAATGCAGTATGTATTTATCTAAGGATCCATAGCGGCTTTTGAGAGAAGGATCCTTCGAACGATCTACGGGCCAATAAAAGAGAATAATGGTTGGCGTCGTCGATATAACAGGGAACTATACGAGACCTATGAAGAGCCTGATGTGATCAGTTCCATCAAGATAGGGCGCTTAAGATGGGCTGGTCATATAATCCGAATGGACGACGACAACCCCACAA
Source organism: Molanna angustata (assembly GCA_963576475.1). Taxonomy (NCBI): domain Eukaryota; kingdom Metazoa; phylum Arthropoda; class Insecta; order Trichoptera; family Molannidae; genus Molanna; species Molanna angustata. The sequence goes on along the minus strand of OY754974.1, from coordinate 35,949,768 downwards.
AACGCCTCACACTTTTTGTGCCACAAGGTCGAAAAAGACCAGGAAGATCAAGGACTCGATGGATGGACAGTGTCGATGCTGATTCTTCCACGATAAATATTAGAAACTTGAGAATGAAGGCAACGGATAATAATAATAATAAAAATTTATAAAGCGCCGTTTAGTGATACAAGATCACTCCAAGGGCGCTGTAGCTTATTTGTTGGCTCACAGAAATAAAGCAGTCTTAAGAAGTTTACCGAAGGTGTCAATGCTCTGAGCTCCACGTATGTCAAGAGGCAATTTATTCCATTTTAAAGGCCCGTTCACACTAAAACCGCGATCATAGTAAGCCGCCTTATTGACTATGGATAGACGGGAATGGAGAAGACTCCTAAATTCAGCCAAGGCCCACTCAGGGCTGTCGAGCTTATGATGATGATGATGATGTATATATACCTATATTACAATGTGTAAAATTCCATTCTTACAAAACTTCTGGTCTATTTTTGGTCTATTTATCAATCATGTCATTTCTACAGTATTTTCAGGAATGGCGATAAAATTATATGTAAAAATTTAATGAATAGTTTGGCTGTTTTCAGATTGTGGTACCTCCTTTACCGGGAAAAGCTTGGAAAAGACAAATGCCATTTAGAGGAGATGACGGAATATTTGAAGAAGATTTTATTGAAGACCGTAGGAAAGGTATATATATAAATTATTGTAAAATTCATAATCTAATTTACATTCAGCATTGAAATATGCAAATCAAAACTTCTTCTCTCCAGAACTTAAAGCTTTGATTTATCAACAAACAGAAGGCCAAATATAATCCTTGGTTAATGTTTTTATTTTATTCAAAAACAAATTTGAAAGGGTCTATTCTACAATAATAATTTATAAAGCACCATTAGTGATAAAAATTCACCTCAATTTTATTATAAATATAAGTTATTTTGGTTCTACGAAACAAAATAGTCTTATGTAATATACTGAATGTGTCATGGCAATTTATTTCCCTTTAAAGCCTTGTTTAACCTGTAACTGCGATCACAGTAAGCTGTCATATTGACTGTACTCTGTGTTCCAGATGATCTCAATAAAGATTTCCTTCCTCATAGCACAGTAAGTTCTTGAATGTATTGTGGAGCCAAATCATTCAGAGCTACGAAGTATACTCGTTTAGGGCTGCGTTCAGATAAAATACTCTACGTCAAGTGTCTGATGTACCCGAAGTTGTAGATTGTCGGCCTTCGTGGCTCAGTTGGTTGGGTATCTGACCGGCTGATCCAATATCCCGGGATCGATTCACAGTGGAGACACAGTTTTTAATTGTGTTTTCGCTCTGGTGTTAAACTAATATTTGACATAGTAACTGTTCGCTGCCGGACAATTAATATAAAAATAAAGTTAACATTATGGCGTTTTTCATACCAATCTCACTGAACGCTTTAGAGCGGTGTTTCAATTTGAACGCAACGTCGGGCGTTTGTCATCGTCATTTATCATATATGTGTCGTTTTAGGTTTAATTTTTGTCAAAAGAACAATTGTGCAATTGAGTAAATAACCTTTATTGGAAACTTATGAATGATAACTTTTCGTTTTTTAACTGTGAATGCATATTGTCATCTGAAAAACATCAACTGATGACAGAAATCACAGATAAAATAGAAGTCAACAAATACTGTTTTTCACCCGACGATTTTACAGATCGTTTGTAGCCTATACTCGACCTTTTATCTAAAGGCGACAAAGTGTCTTTAAGCAGCACATTCACGATTGTGTCATTCGGCGTCGATCCATATGGACCGGCTCCATTTGGAACATTGTAATAAATTCATCACACTCACGGGCGCCCATCGAGCCATCAAAATTAGTTTACACAAGCGGTCGGCACTTTCGCATTAATAATTTTTAAGTAAAAATGAGATAATTCTGATGATGAATTTTATACAACTGCTATATAGCGGTATGTTTATATATAAAAAGAAAAAAACAAAGAGGAAATGTTGTATTTTCACATTCACGAGAGTGTGAAACAGCTCGGTGTAATGAGATGGCGCTGTACCGCTGGTTTTCACACTCACGAGCATGCCGTACCGACAGGATGCGCCGCGCCGTTTGTCGCGGCACTATGGAGTTTCAATCGTTTGGAATTCCATTTTGGTGTGTCAGGCCAATTGGACTGCGCGGGTTTAGACATTCACGAGCGCATTTTGGAGTGATAGCAAGCCATTTGGAAGGATGGCACGATCGTGAATGGGAGCCTTTAGAGAGTCCATTTCCTTCATTCTGAACTGTTTAGAGCGTCGCTAAGTGCAATCGGCGTTCATTCTGAACGCAGCCCAAAAACTTCAACTTGTGAATTTTGTTAAGAAGTGCTGTTATATGATATCTTCTGTCAACTTCCATTAAATACTGTTTGCAATATATCAAGCTAATATATATTATCATATCAAATGATCTGTGAAAGTGGCACAATATTATATTTGCTACATGTTGAAATAAATCACATTAATCATTGTTATGTTTTTTTATTTACGTTTCAGGTTTGGAAGTATTTATTAACAAAATAGCCGGCCATCCACTCGCTCAAAACGAAAGATGCCTTCATATGTTCCTGCAAGAGCCGACCATCGACAAAAATTATGTTCCAGGCAAAATCAGGAACACATAAAGGTTGTCGTTTGTGTACCAACCAACTTTAGTCCAAGTGAAAAAATAATAATAACCGGGTTGATTTGATTTCAGTAACTATGTAGCTCTGAATATTTATAACCTTCAAATCGAGCACTAAAATGCAGCTTACTTCATGCTTATATATTCTTTTCCTTTTCTTTAGAAAACACTTTTATTTATGTACGCATAATGTTTTACACTATCCGCCACTGATTGCCGGCAATCGGATTGTTTGAATCTTAAAGACACGTTTTTAAATTATTTTTTTAATTATTAATGCACTATTGAAAGTTATATTTTACTTAGTATATAATATAATATTTGATTATGAAAATGTCATTCTTTATAACGCTTTATATTCCAGTTGGTGTAAAACTTCGAAGCTAAATGTTTATACTTGAAAAGGATTTTATTTGTTATTAAATATTCGTGTCTCCTCAAATATACAATGCTAAGCCAAGTTGTATCAGGCAATTAAATTGATAACTATTATTCTGGAAGTAGATCAAATGAGTTTCAATCAACAAAACTTGCTCCTGGTGGGCAAGTCTGGTCATCCGGCGGAAATAAAACCATCCATGTTTACCCATATCATGGATATAATTATCTTATGGAGTTTCATAATATCTTAAGACGTTATAGAATTCAATTTGATAATTATATCCATGATATGGGTAAACATGGATGGTTTCGATTCCGCCTGTTGACCAGACTTGTCCCCCAGGTGTATTTGGATATTTTTTGTTATGCAGTAGTTATTTTTTGTTTTAATGAAAAATATTTTGGCGTTCCACCCGATATCGGGTTATATACATAACTAGTGGAGAGTTAGTGTTGAACACAACTTCATTGTTTTAGGTATGTTAAATTTTGAGGTGATAATTTTCATTAATGAGAGTACGTATCACTTAAAAGTTCACTTCATGGTAATTTTGGTACGACTGTCATTCAGTAAAATAATATTGCCATATCTTCAAAGTAAGTTCCTCTAATCTCATATTTAAAATCAAATAATAAAAAATTGCAAAAGAAAACAACCGTAGTTTTGTATGATAGAGTAAAACATGTCTTCTGTAGTTATTTTAAATAAAACACTTATTTTGTAAAATTAGTTTATAAAAGACTTAATTGTAGGGAATATCCTGTTTTTAATGTATAACAACACCAAATGCAATCATACCAACATAACCACTTCTAAATGAAACATAATCTTTTTTTAACTTTTCTACGGACAATTCTTGGTAGAGCTCCATTTCAAATAATAAATAAATTTGGAATAGTAGAACTGAAAACTTTGGTTTATTTTACCATTCCAAATTTATTTATTATTTGAAACATAATCTATCTTAAATATTTTTACTTTCCTTTGTATATTTTTTTTACAATCAAAGGTATCATGTTGTCAGTATATATTATGAATTTATTCTTGATGGTTGTGCGTACATGTCGTACTATCAAATTTTGTGTTTTCTGTACAACTCAAATAACTTCATATTGATATCATGTGTGTAAAATATGTAAACATGAACAAATTTTGTCGTAACATTCAAAATACTCTCATATTCTGAAAAGCAGTATAATTAATTTTTTGTTTGAAGAATGTTAACTAAAATATAGATGGCTTCTTAAAGATTTATTTGAGGATTGTCAAATTTTTAGGAAAATTAATTCTGTTCTTTGTTAAAAGGTTATTAATAATCTTTTACACATATTACTATAGACTATATTAATATAAAAAAAAATATATAATTTTACACTTTTTAGTAAAGACTTTAAAGGTGTTATATTTTTAAATGAATTAAAGACTCATTTTATTTTTTGCTTTGTAGCATATTTACTGTGTAATATTTGACATAAAAATAATAAAATCCTTTTCATAATAATGACATTTCTTTATATTATTTAGTTGGTAGGTTTAATTATATCTTTCAAATATTTTGGTTTTGTAGAATACCAATCTTAATGAATGATGTAAAAGATTTCACTATTATTATTATTATATATGTATATATATATTATGACTGATTAAAATGTTACATATTATATATTTTCATTTTATAATCATCGTAATGAAAATCTACAGTTACATATATTTCCGTAATAATTAATCATAACGTACTTGAGGTTTAAGTTTTTAAGTCATTCTTAAGATTTTTTATACATTTTATATCAAATATCCTTTTTGCATTCCTTTTATTAATATTTTAGTTGCTCTCATAAAGATTAACTTATTTACGCATCAATGTTTTAATAAAATAAAACTATTAATTATTTTTAAGAAACTAAGAGCAATTAATTGATAAAAGATCAAAATAAAAAATGAATTTATTGTTATATTTATTTTGTAATGTTGTATATCGACGGTATTGTTTGGATATTAATTTTGTTCAATTTTAGTGAATGTTGAAACCCATAGACTTTTAATACATATATATACTTATATGGAATACTTTAGATCGTCAGATTACCAACATATTGAAAAATTGGAATTGCGTTATGGCTTGTCAAATTCAAATTGCGCTATGGTTTTGCCAACCAGATTTTTAAAAAATCTATGGTTTAACCAGTCATCTAGGTTATTACTTATTTAAATAGTTTGAACGTCGACGAGATATTTACATTTTTTTAAGGATTTGCTCAGTTTAGTATATTTCAATGAATGGTTAAACATAATACCAGTTACGATGTACAACTGTAATAGTTTTATTAAGCTTTTATCAAGGACACGAGGGTAAGATATTTTTATTAATATTATCTATAATAATAAATATTAATATAAACAGAATATATTGTACAAATATGAACAACTTGATTATCTCAAAAGGAACACACTCAGTTTCAATCGGAAAGACAAGCCCTCTTCAGCTAATTTTCGGCATGATCACTATCAATAACATCTTCAAAACAATTAAGCCTCAGCCTGTTGCCGAAAATAAATTATTTAATAAATTCACCGTAATAAACACAATACAATAATATGTATAGATTTCAATTAGCTTTTTTATATTTAAATGTAGTTTTTGATATATAGTAGTGTACATATTTTAGCATTTTTTTAATGATTCTATCTCTATGTGGGATCCTTTTTGAGTCAATGGTCATTTGAGTTTGTTAATTTCAGAAATATTTTGAGTAGATCAATTTTGACTAGTTATGATGGTAAAAAATAATGGCAAGGGATATTCTTACGACTCAACCATAGATAAATTCTTATCATTCTTTCCATACCCATAGAAAGCGCAGATAAATCAAGTTATAAAAATATTTACCTTTGTTTATACTTTGTTATAATTGTAGATCTCGATGAAAGAAAAGATTTATAAAATTAAGTAAATGTAATAAGATACCAATATTATTTATTTTTTCTTCAAGTTGGTTTCCATGATGCATTTATGACCATTGAAAAAATGACAAAGGTAAATATTTTTGTATTTTGATTTATCTGCTCTTTCTATGGTTATAAATGACCTAAAAACATAGACGACGTCAGAAAATTTGTCGTGTAAATAGACACTTTTTGGCGGGAAAACACTTTTCCCGCCAATTCCGGTCGTAAAAATAGTGGCACCAAAAAATAATAATGGATGTGAGTTATCTCACACTCATTTGTTTATGAAATGCATCAAATCCAAAACGGTCTGATATTTCAAAAGGAATCTCAGTTACTATGAATTTGATAGAAAGTAATATTTGATTCTATGGTTTCGTTGATATTTTATAAAATATACGTCCAGTTGAATATTTAGATTGCAAATAGCAAATTCCTTAAGTATCGTTTGTAATAAAAAGTATATTATTTCAAACAATGTTAATATCCAAAAAGTATCATTTGTATATCAACTATTATATCGAACAACTATTGAATGAGATGTAATATTCACAGTTAGATAAAACAATATGAAAATAATGATATTTTTGCATGTTGGAAGAATTATAAAATTGAATTTATCGCAATTCATCAAACATTAAAATTGATTATAAGTTATAATTTACGGAGGGTCTAAGAGTAACTCAATGATGTTTTTAAGTAAATAATTACGTACTGTATAAAACAAATATGTTAATTTTATGTTATAAAATTTATGGAATATAAAAAATGTATTCTTTATCACTTTTTGAGTTTTACTTTTATATTCACATATTATTATATTGCCTTCTTGTGCTGTTACAAAAAGTGGTTGGTGACCATCACACCAAGCTCATCACAATCTTGCACCAACCTAATGAGCGACGCTGCATCCAGAATCCCAAAACACTGCCTGAGATTTTTAAGACATTATTAACTTGACATATGTATTCGAAATATGGGCTGACAGAAGATACCATCAAGTAGAATTAATGCAGTTAAAATAAGATTGCTACACATAATTTATAACAGAGAGCAGCAGCTGCATTAGCAATCACAAAAATTAAAGTAGAACATCACTGTACAATATTACGAGTTTAAATATAAAATTGCTGTTTCGTACTGAAAAATTGAAACAATTTTTTCTGTAGGATAAATTATATTTGACTTCACAAACTGTGTGAAGGCATTTTTCACTGTTTCCTGGGAAGAAAATGTTTTCCCATGCAAAAAATTGTCCAAATCGTAGAAAAAGGAGGATGACGGATGGTTTCTTACTGAAAGTCTTGTAGTGTCAAAATGATAGTCAGTTGAGTCAAGGTTCGGTAAGTAAGGAGGATGACGGATGGTTTCTTACTGAAAGTCTTGTAGTGTCAAAATGGTAGTCAGTTGGGTCAAGGTTCGGTAAGTAAGGAGGATGACGGATGGTTTCTTACTGAAAGTCTTGTAGTGTCAAAATGGTAGTCAGTTGGGTCAAGGTTCGGTAAGTAAGGAGGATGACGGATGGTTTCTTACTGAAAGTCTTGTAGTGTCAAAATGGTAGTCAGTTGGGTCAAGGTTCGGTAAGTAAGGAGGATGACGGATGGTTTCTTACTGAAAGTCTTGTAGTGTCAAAATGGTAGTCAGTTGGGTCAAGGTTCGGTAAGTAAGGAGGATGACGGATGGTTTCTTACTGCAGGTCTTGTAGTGTCAAAAGAGGTCTTGTGTTCTTCTTCTTCTTTCTCAGCCATCTCTCCACTGCTGGATGTAGGCCTCTTCTAAAATCTTCCACTCGTCTTTTTTCTGGGCTTTTCGAACCCATCCGCTTCCAGCGACAGGGACAATATCATCGGCCCACCTTTTCTGAGGCTGGCCTATTCCCCTTTTTATATCCCATGGTCTCCAATTTAGAATTCTGGGTGCCCATCTGTCCGTACCCTGTCTGGCAACATGACCTGCCCATTGCCATTTAAGTTTTGCAACTCGATCCATGACATCAACAACTTTTGTCTGGCGTCTGATTTTTTCATTTCTAATTTTGTCTCTTAGACTTACGTCTATCATTTGCCTTTCCATGGATCTCAGTGCATTTTAGCTTATGTATGGTCCTCGCAGTTAGTGTGATAGTTTCCAGACCATAGGTAAGCACAGGCAGGATACATGTTTCAAACACTTTTCTTTTCAGACATGTGGGAATATCTCTGTTTTTTAGGACATGTTTTAGTTCCCCAAAGGCTGCCCAACCTAGTCCGATCCTTCTGGGTATTTCTGCTGTCTGGTTATCCTTCCCTAATTTTATCTTGTGTCCAAGGTATATATATTCTTCAACAGCTTCAATTATTTTATTATCAATTGTGATAGTGCTGTTAGATGGACTCATGATTTTTGTTTTGTTAGTATTAATTTCCAGGCCGACCATTAGGGAAGCATCGTGGAGTTCTTTTATCATAATATGAAGTTCTTCCAGATCATCACTTATAAGCACTATGTCATCTGCAAAACGGAGGTGGTTTAAGTTTGTTCCATTTATTTTTATTCCCTTGTCTTCCCAGTTCAAAGTTTTAAATATTCCCTCCAAAACCAATGTAAATAGTTTAGGTGATATGGTATCTCCTTGTCTGACACCTCTTTTTATATTGATTTTTTCTGTTTTTGTGTTTTCATCGATTCTTACATCCATGGTGGCGTGTTCATATATAAATTTGATAAGCCTTGAATATCTGGAGTCAATTCTCGCATCATTTAATGCGTTTATTATTTCACATTGTTCTACAGAGTCAAATGCTTTTTTATAGTCGTGAATGCAAGATGAATTGTTATATTGTATTCAGTAGTTTTCTCAATTAGTAGGCGCAGAGTTTGGATATGGTCTAGTTCCAAAATATTTTCTAAAATATTTTCTAAAGCCAGCTTTCTAAGTCTTGTGTTATCATGGAGTAATAATGGTGAAGATTGATTGACGAGTCTAGGCTGGTCAATATAGTGGGTATGCTAAGGTCAAACTATACCAGTAATTCCTTGGTAGTTTGACACAGATCGGCTTGCTTCCACCATCACCTTCAATTTTTGATTATTTACGTTTGTGGTTGGTCTTCCACGTGTTTCATTCTTCGAATCAAAGTTTTCACTACGAAAGCGATTAAACCAAAAACCCACTGAGCACGATGCATTTGTTAGCCGTATCCTCTGCAAACAGCATTGACATTACGAGCAGTTTCTGCTTCGTTAGTCCTACGTCAGAACTCTTATTTGAAAATTACTCTGATTTTTTGACGTATGTATCTTTCCTCTAAAAGTTGAACGTAAAAACAATTGAAAGTTGAAGTCAAATGTCTTATTTTTTTAATTAAGAATGTTTTAGTTTTTGTGTGATAAAAGTTTCACTCTGAAATCTGACACCCTGGAGGTTTAATTTTATTTTATAGTGACCAGTGGTTAAAACGGCAATTTCATATTTAAACACCTATTATGAGATTTCCTTTGATGTTTAGATAAAGTTATTAATGTATTTTTATTTCATTCCAAAACCACAAGTAACAAAGACATTAATTTTAGTAAAACCACAAAATATTCTTTGTATAAAAGTTATCTATTTGAGGTCTTTATAAAAATCACACATGATTATTTTACTTGTATAAAATTGTTATCAAAATAATATTTACGTATACATTGAAACATAAATAATTTGTACAGCTTTTATTTATATATCACTTGGCTTGATAGTTAGTGTGTTCTATGACTTGGCTGTTCTGTTCGTTGACAGATGTTACATTTTCTTGTGTCATTAATTTTACCACTGGCGAATCATATCAGTTGAAAAAATGCAGTTTATATTAAAGCTTTTGAATTAGGAATTGACGAGTCCCGGTATATTAAACTAGTAAGTAGGGATGTTACGGAGGTGAATATGCCGGAACCGGAGTTGGAGCTGGAGGCTTCAAACCTGATTTATCCGAGCTGGAGTAGAAGACAGATGTGTTAAGTTAACCAAGGAAAGGCCTAATGAAATAAAAGAGACATAATTCAGTTATCGGTAGTCAGTCAAATATAAATGATAATACACATACGTAGGTAACATGCAACAATAGAAAAATATACATTATTTCAAATTTTAAATTAGTTTAAGTGACTAAAAGTAACAAATTGTGAGTGTGAAAGGATTCTCCGGGCGACAAGTCAAATATTGTACGTACGGGTTCTAGCTTCGGTAGCTCACTACGTTTCAACCTTCGTTATGAACTCCGATTCAAGATTCGCCGAAGTCGGAGGTGTAAAATCAATTGGTCGAAGCTCCGTAACATCCCTACTATTATGTGTCCTTTAGAACCTATTTAATTTCAGTCATTAGCCATCATAGCTGAGCAAAATCGTAATTAATAGAATAGCGTTTAAGTATTTATCAGAGTCTTCAATTATTAAAGCATAACTATTGATTCTATAATACACCAAAATCCACTTTTACACGGTTTCTGGAGAATCTGTTGTATAGAAATATTATTTTACTATCATTTTCCAAATTGCTATAAAGTAAAGATGGTTGGTAAACTTTGATGCGACCTGGCAACCCTAGTTTTGATTTTATTGTATTAATATTTGTTTAGACGTTTGAGGCTGTTGAGAATATAGTGGACCCATTGTTTGAATCACATATATTGGAATACTTTCTATTCTCCGTGTTGGATAAAACATTCCTTGGTAGAGAATCTGTTTGCTGCCAGGATTTTTTGTCTTTTAAATCATTTATATCTTTCCAGCAGTCCTTGGCTTGACTGAAAACAACAAAGCTCATATATTTAACAAATTTTATTACTTAATATAGATGAATTTGGAAAATATATTATAGGGAAATCTGCCTTTATATTGAGTTCCCTTATCCATGAAACTCTTAGGTAATGTATCAAATATTGTTTATTTTATACTTTGCCTAGGCATTAGACAGTATCAAATGAGCAGCCGGTAATGCGTGCAAAAGACGAGAGTGGGGAAGAGGGATGTGTGCGAAAAGGCAGCAATAGAAACTCACTCACATGAGTCACTATTGTCATTAGAGACTAACTAAACCTAACCGAAAATTATATGAGATGCAATAAAATACGACAACAAAATAATAGTATGATATTTATGTAAATCGCCATTACCTTTCATTTTTTGGTTAGGTTCAATAATAAAAGCGACTAGTTACTTTATAAATTGTTAAATATAGACCAATATCTATTTACTTTACACATTGCCGGTTGACCAGCAGATGCTCTATACCAGTGATGGGCAAACTTTTTAAGGGGAGGGCCAAAAAAAATAAAAAACTATCTAGGCGGGCCGAAAATAATTGAACCAAAATGATTTTTATAAGTGATAAACTTTATTTTTGATTTTTACATCACACACAACATATATTATATAGATTATACTCATATTATTACAAAAAAAGTTACAAAAATTTATTATTGCTTTAGAAGAGTATGGCTTATGTGACAGATGAAACTGACTGAGCTTCTAAAAATTCTTCATAATCTGGTAGAAACTGGGATGAGCTGATTCTGAGCCACCTTATTTTAGCATAGTAAAGTACATCAGAATATTCAGACTGCAATGAGTCAAGAAACTCTCGAAAATATCTATGATTGAGTACTCGTGAACGAATGTTATTAACAAGCTTAATAACAACATCAAGCATATGTTTCATGTCTAGAGCAGATTTACACAGAACTTTTTGATGTATGACACAATGAAGAAATACAACCTCGTTCCCAGGAAATGATTCCTTAAATATGCCTACAAAACCAGATTTTATTCGAAACCATGTCGTGGGCCGGATAGACTACCCCGAAGGGCCGCACTTGGCCCGCGGGCCGTACTTTGCCCGTGACTGCTTTATACAATACTTGAGAATTGTAACATTGCAGCCTAGGTAAAGAATGTAACTGATAATAATATTCATTATATTTCATATATTTCCTGGATGCCCCATACATGACTGGATGGAAGTTCATGAGAGTCCAAAAAGGACATCATATATTGCCGCTAGTATAATACTAGATAGGAAGTGCTAAGCTAAGAACCTGTTCTGAATCAGTTTATGATTTTATATACAGTTTTAGTGTGTGTGCATGCGTGCGTGTGTGTGTAAGTCAGTCAGTGTAAGTAAATATTTACAATATTATTGATAAAAGTTTTGCCTGTATTATTAAATTTTATTTTTTAATGTACTTATTTATATCTTTAGTCTTTTTTAGTTCTGTGTCCAAATATTGATTATTATTTTAAGTTACAAATAAAATTGTGGTGTATTTTGTTGACATAGTCATATAACCTACAATTGAGTATAACTAATTATTACTTACACACAGTACTCTATCATCTTTTCCACGTCAGTCAAAAGGAAACTTAACAGAAAAAGACATGGCAAAACCACAATTTGTAAGAATTGCATCTGTTCAAGGGGCTGGTTGAGAATTTTAGTTCTATCCATCATACTTAGGGGCGTGTAGTTCATTTGTCTTTCCAAATCTCCCTGGAAATTCAAATACACATTTTTTTCAACTAGTTGCATGTAACACATGAGATCCAACTGTCGATAGCGATAGTATGTATAGTTGATGAATAAGTAAGAAACTATAATCTCATAAATACAAATTATTTAATATTTTAAGATATTTGATTTTCTATACAACACATGTACCTAGGTATGTATGTCAAGATAGGATAGTATGGAGGTCAGTTCTTTGATCCTACCCAGAATATGAAAACAGAATGATGGTTTGTATGTATGTTTGGAGATTCAAGACTTTGTGCTCCACATATGTCAGGGGGGTTATTAATTTCATTAAAACCACAATCATAGGAAACCATTTTATCAGCTATATTAAAATATCACACTATATATTAATACAAAACAGTAAAAAAATAATCCAACTGTCGATTCGTTCATGAGAATTCAATTCTCTTAATGAATCGACATTATTAAGCCAAGATGCGTGTACGAAGGAAAATTTGTTTGTTTGAAAACTATACATACTATCGCTGTCGACAGTTGGATCTCATGTATTACATGCAACTAGTATATAAGTCTATTGTTGTTGGTTTGGATTAATAGATGAATTATCTACCTGAAACCTGTGTACAAGGCCGTAGCCAGAAAATAATTTCGGGGAGGTTTATCTTAGTGGAAAAAAATAAAACAAGTAAAAAAAAAAGAATTAGTGTGTGTGTTTGTCTCACGCGCCCTGGAAAAATAAGAACATCTAAAAAGCATGTACCAGTACAACTGACGTAGTGTCACGCTAAAAAAGAATTAGTGTGTGTTTGTCTCACGTGTCCTGGAAAAATAAGAACATCTAAAAAGCATGTACCAGTACAACTGACGTAGTGTCACGCTAAAAAAGAATTAGTGTGTGTGTTTGTCTCACGTGTCCTGGAAAAATAAGAACATCTAAAAAGCATGTACCAGTACAACTGACGTAGTGTCACGCTAAAAAGAATTAGTGTGTGTTTGTCTCACGCGTCCTGGAAAAATAAGAACATCTAAAAAGCATGTACCAGTACAACTGACGTAGTGTCACGCTAAAAAAGAATTAGTGTGTGTGTTTGTCTCACCTGTCCTGGAAAAATAAGAACATCTAAAAAGCATGTACCAGTACAACTGACGTAGTGTCACGCTAAAAAAGAATTAGTGTGTGTTTGTCTCACAAAAATAAGAACATCTAGAACATCTGTCCTGGAAAAATAAGAACATCTAAAAAGCATGTACCAGTACAACTGACGTAGTGTCACGCTAAAAAAGAATTAGTGTGTGTGTTTGTCTCACGCGTCCTGGAAAAATAAGAACATCTAAAAAGCATGTACCAGTACAACTGACGTAGTGTCACGCTAAAAAAGAATTAGTGTGTGTGTTTGTCTCACGTGTCCTGGAAAAATAAGAACATCTAAAAAGCATGTACCAGTACAACTGACGTAGTGTCACGCTAAAAAAGAATTAGTGTGTGTGTTTGTCTCACGTGTCCTGGAAAAATAAGAACATCTAAAAAGCATGTACCAGTACAACTGACGTAGTGTCACGCTAAAAAAATGTGATAAAAATGCTGAATTATTAAATATATTTCAATAATTATTTTTATCATACAAAATTTTGAAATGGGTGCACCGTAACAACAGAGTGAAATGGGTGCACCGTATGTAACTGCAGTCTCATTGTTACTTACTAAAGAAATATCTTTTTTTTCATTTCCTGGCTACGGCCTTGCCTGTGTACTGTGTTATTCATTTGTAGGCATTGAGTGTAGGTATGTTTTTGATAAATATATTTTTTGTAATAATTCTTTGTTATCATTGAAGAAAATTAAATAAAAAAGGTGGATAGGTTTAGTTGTATAACAAAACAATTTGACATATCCAACAAATAAGTTTCATTGATTTATCTTATTTTATTGAAAAAAGAACAAAACCAATGGTAGAGTATGTTTGAATTAAAAGTGCACTTGTGGCTGTGTTCATTTGGTGATTCGGGACAGCTTCGTGTTTATTTGACTGATTGACAGTCGTACCAATATAACCATGAAGTACATTTTACTACTGTACAGCATTGTTAAATTATGTATTGTTCAAAAAATATTTAATCTGAAATAATAAAAAAAAAATGTTATTTTGAAAGTATAAGGTTGTATTATTATAGTTATGAGTATTTAATTTACCTGAGAATAAAATTCTTCATATAGTTTCTCAGATATCATCTTGACAATGTGGAACGGCTTTCCCTGTACAGCCAGATCGCAGCTGGTCATCATGACACTCTTTATCAGTTTCCTGTGTTGGACATTCGACCAGGAAAATATCTTCTCCGCCACTATGGGTGCCAGTTCTGCTCTCATTCGGAAGTGGATTGCAAGGTCTGTACATAGTATGTTGAACTTTGTCTCAGACATTACTTCGTTTTGTTCCTCCAAAGATAAATTAGCTAATAAATCTTTATCCTACAAATTTAAGATGGAAATTTTTACTATTTTAATTGATGTGGAATTAGATTTTTGATAATATAAATAATATTTATTGTTTAATTTACAGAGATGGTAATTGATATTATTGAAGATATAATTAAATCAAACCTAATTATATTTCCCATAGTGAGTTTATTATAAGAGCGTTTCTGTTAGTTTCACAAAGGTGATATTTTGAAACTGACAGTTATAATAATCAATCATCCTCTCTTTATCCATACATATCAATACCTCTGTGTTGCTCCAATCAAATCTAGTTATATTTCCCATAGTGAGTTTATTTGAGAGTGAGAGTGTAACTGTCAGTTTCACAAAGGTTCTATATAATAATCAATCATCCTCTCTTTATCCATACATATCAATACCTCTCCGTTGCTCCAATCAAATCTAGTTATATTTCCCATAGTGAGTTTATTTGAGAGTGAGAGTGTAACTGTCAGTTTCACAAAGGTTCTATATTATTATAATAATCAATCATCCTCTCTTTATCCATACATATCAATACCTCTCCGTTGCTCCAATCAAATCTAGTTATATTTCCCATAGTGAGTTTATTTGAGAGTGAGAGTGTAACTGTCAGTTTCACAAAGGTTCTATATAATAATCAATCATCCTCTCTTTATCCATACATATCAATACCTCTCCGTTGCTCCAATCAAATCTAGTTATATTTCCCATAGTGAGTTTATTTGAGAGTGAGAGTGTAACTGTCAGTTTCACAAAGGTTCTATATTATTATAATAATCAATCATCCTCTCTTTATCCATACATATCAATACCTCTCCGTTGCTCCAATCAAATCTAGTTATATTTCCCATAGTGAGTTTATTTGAGAGTGAGAGTGTAACTGTCAGTTTCACAAAGGTTCTATATAATAATCAATCATCCTCTCTTTATCCATACATATCAATACCTCTCCGTTGCTCCAATCAAATCTAGTTATATTTCCCATAGTGAGTTTATTTGAGAGTGAGAGTGTAACTGTCAGTTTCACAAAGGTTCTATATTATTATAATAATCAATCATCCTCTCTTTATCCATACATATCAATACCTCTCCGTTGCTCCAATCAAATCTAGTTATATTTCCCATAGTGAGTTTATTTGAGAGTGAGAGTTTTACTGTCAGTTTCACAAAGGTTCTATATAATAATCAATCATCCTCTCTTTATCCATACATATCAATACCTCTCCGTTCCTCCAATTTTATATTTCATAGGTTTTTAAGATGCAGATAGATAGTAATTCTAAATATTAAGAAACAATTTACCAAAATCATTTTTTTTGTCAAGAAGAAATGATAGTTCTCAAGTATAGAATCTTCGTACATGAAAGATAATGGATGTCTGCTTTGAAGTAAGAAATTATTATTCAATCCAGGATGATCAACATCATGACACAGTCCACCTATCATCAGTGCTACCATCTGTTGAACAAAATTATTATTTAATCCAGGATGATCAACATCATGACACAGTCCACCTATCATCAGTGCTACCATCTGTTGAACAAAATTATTATTTAATCCAGGATGATCAACATCATGACACAGTCCACCTATCATCAGTGCTACCATCTGTTGAACAAAATTATTATTTAATCCAGGATGATCAACATCATGACACAGTCCACCTATCATCAGTGCTACCATCTGTTGAACAAAATTAATATTCAATCCAGGATGATCAACATCATCACACAGTCCACCGATCATCAGAGCTACCATCTGTTGAACATAATTATTATTTAATCCAGGATGATCAACATCCAACACACAGGTGACAAGTCTGGTGCAACCGGCGAAATCAAAACCCTCACGATTACCCATATCATGGATATAATTATTATATGGAGTTCTATAATATCTTTAGATGTTCTATAATATCTCTAGATGAGGGTTTTGATTTCGCCGATTGGACCAGACTTGCCCCCACAGTTGGTGTCCTCTGGATTTTATTTACTGCAGAGGAAAATGAATGGTTCTAGAGGGCCTAGCACAATTCACTTATCATCAGTGGTACCATATGTTGAGCAAATTTTCACTTTAATCACATAGTTTTAATAAATCAAAGATATTGTTCCTTATAACCCTGTCATTTTTAAAAAAAAAAAAAAAAATGAATATGTCCTTGTTAAACAAGTACATATACATCTTCCTACGTTCCCTAAACTAAGCATAAATGCTTGTCCTATAGGTGAACGAGATCGGTCGAGGCAGGATTCGAACTCGCGACCACTGGATTACTAACCCAGCGCGCCAACCGCTCTGCCATCCACCCATCCGATATAATATAATAAATATACCTACGCAGTTTAGGAGGTTTTTGAATGCATTAAAATTTTATTATCATATTATTTATTATCATATTTTTGATATTTCATTTTGTCGTAAACAAATAACAATAATATGTATTTTTATAGCACCGTTTAATGAATCAAGGTCATTCCAATTTATTGGAAGCCAATATAAAATTTTTTTACCTCCACTTTGGTGAATATGTCGATATTTCTCATGAGAATAATATACATGGTGTGAGTGAAGGTAAATGCATGTTCTGCATTATGATAAGGATTCTTTCTGTAGGCATTCAAAACTGTCAGAATGAAATCAGATAGAACCATTTTGTCATAGTGTAGACCCCCAGATGCTCTGGTGATCATATAAAATAACAGTTCGGGGATTCTGTCTTCGCAGTCGGGGTCCACATACCATTCAAACCTGTGTACATAATATTTTTTTTACTATAATAACATTCAGGAAAAGTTTCACAAATAATACATTTTGTATGAATGATTTTCAGGAATCCAAGTGATTGTTTAAAGTAACTACATAATTCATTTTTGTTTTGTCATCTTATTTATATCACGGTAAAACACCTGTTTGCTATAATTATGTTATAGTGAAGGATATGATCATACATACATATATGCACATGGATAGGTAGGTATATGTAATGACATGTCAATATTTTGAGATTTAATATTGTTGCATTTTATCCTACCTACTTCCTTTCACACCTACAAATTTGCCTACAAAATTCAGTCATCATCAAGATCACGCCGCCGTGTGAACTTCGGACTCTCATCAAACCTTGTAGTTAATTCATTCAAATCAAACATCGCCATCTAATTTATCAATTTATCTGTGAATATTGTGAATATTTAGTATCTTTGAATATTGTGTGAAGTGAGCATCAGGAGACATTGCTGGGAAAAATTTGAACCACCGGGAAAGGTAGGCAAATATTCATTCTATTCCTTCCTCCTGTCACTGGGTAAAACCAGTGGCACACACAACACCATTAACTTGAAATACATTATCTACACTTATAAATTCACTAATCTTTTTGGGAGCAGATTGATAATGTTATAATTAAGTCATCTTTAGTGTTTGACCAAAGGCCAAATTTTGGCCCAAGTCGAAGGTTTGACTTTTCTAAGAAATTGATGAAGATATTTTTTTTTGTTCCCTATCAATCCAATTTTTAAAAATAGGATTGATAGGGAACTCAATAAGAAGGCATAATTGGTGAACATTGTGCAAGCGCATAAAGTGATCATGTATACCAGCCGATGACAGATCGTAAACCCTGTAGGTGCCTTGATTTCAAGTGAAATCTTTATTAAGTTGTCAATGTTGTTTTATGAAAAAAAAAATCATAATCGACTCCCGACAGGGAAAAATTCCAATGTTTGCGTTTATGTAAATATAAAACTATATTCGATTTTCAGATTAATAATACAATAAAATCTTACTCATTAAATTTATCTGGTAGCATAGAGACATGACTGTGCATCAGTGTTTCTAGTTTATCACTACATGGTTTCATGTGTTTCTTTAACAAGTCCCCATAGACATAGTTAAGATTTTCCTAAATAAAATAAATTGATATTAAAATATACATGTTGGATATATTTTTGTAAATTTATTGATATAAAAAACATAATTTGAATATTACCGCTGCTTTGTATTTCTTTTCTATGTTTGAAAACTGAATTATCTGTGTGCAGTAATTAGCTATGATAGACAATGTTTCATTATCGTCCTGTGTAAAGACTCCATTTTCTTGTTTGTTTATTACTGATATTACACCTAGAAAATTAATTAATCTTGTCATATTCGGTGATATTATTAATAATAATACAAAATTCAATACCACTGTTTTATGAATAATTTCATTATTACAACAAAACCTATTTAAATTGGTTTATTAATTATGTTTATACAAACCTAACACTCCATTTTTATCCATCAACGGTATACTCAAAACAGATCTGACAATATTTCCACTAACAAGATCAATCTCTTTATGAAATCTGTCGTCTGTGTATGCATCTTTTACATTAACAATCTGACCAGTGTTGGCTGCTAGACCTTGTGGTGTGTCTTTATATATCAAACTAAAATTTGATGAAAATACCGTTTAAAAATCATCTCCAAACTGTGGAGGAATTAATATTCTCAAAGATTGCATGATATACCTCGGAAGTTGACCAGGTTGTCTGTCTAAACCATGAAATTTAGCTGAATTTGTGCACGTTCTTACAAGCAATTCAGTTTTAACTGTTATTAGTGGCTGAAAAAAAAACTTATATTTGGACGAAGCCGTATGTTCGGTGAGACACTAATCATTACTAACATAAGTAGAATATTGTTACCTGACATGATTTTTTCTCTTTGGAATATTACAGACATTTGCATCCCATCCTTCATCATATGTATCGGCCATCATTTTTTTGCCAACATATTCATTGTCTATTATATGTATCATACACCTTGTAGCTTTCAAGCAGTGCTTCGTAATGTTCTTGGTTAGTGATAAATACAAGATTATAATCATTAATTATTTTGACAAATTTAATCTGTATAACTACAGCCAATATGAATTTACCAAATTTGGCAAAAATAAACATATTACGTGACTTTATTGTTAGGTTCTTTATTTTTTTATTGAATTCCAAAGATACGTCAAATTTATAAATATTTTCATTACTAAAAGTAACCAGTGACAGGTATTAAAATGATAATATGAAGTTCACATACAAGCCAGGATCCACTGGTTTCAAATGGGGCAGTTGCGACAGGTACAAAGAAATTCGAAACGCCAACTATTAGGAAAATAATAAAAAAATCCAGGAGGTTGAATTTGAATTCAATCATTTCTCTTATTTAATTTATCTTTTAAACTATCCAATGATGATTTACTATGAATTAATTAATATGTTTATAATTTATACTTATGAGGGCGCCTGCTACCTATTTTTCAATTTGATATACCATCATTATAACTAATCAAATCGCTTTGAAAAAAAGAACTTAGATAGTTTGGGTATTAATAAAGAATAATATTACTTAGCTTTTTGATAATGTTCTGTATAAATAAATTTTATGAAAATTTAATTTAGTGACGACATTGTTTCATACAATTACACAACACAATAATATATCTCACTCAATAGTTTCATACCTACTTAATCTACAAACATACATCATGCTGTTTTCATATTCCGGGTAGGAAAAACAGACTGACCTCCATACTATCCTATCCTGACATATTATTTACGTGTTAGATATAGAAAACAAATATCTTAAAATATTTATTAATTTGTGTTTATAGTTTGATACGTATTCTTCTATTATGCATACTATCGCCATCGACAGTTGGATCTCATGTGTTACATGCAACTAGTTTAGGTTTCTTTACTAAACCTGATGCATTAATGCAAACGTCATGACATATTTTTCCAGATATTTTTGTCTTCTTTTATTTAAAAAAAATACACATTGCTCTATGCCTTATAGTTTTTTAGAAATATAAGATTAATGTCAAAAATCGGAGTATGCTTATTATATTTCTTCATTAATATGATACGTTTTGTAGTAATGATGTAATATCAAATTGAACAAATAGGTATCTTGGTAGCAGGCGTCCCCTTAAACTCATTCTCAAGAGATGGGGATGACTTTTATATTTAGTATGCCAAGAGTCGAAAACTGTAGATCAGGCGCTGCAAACGTACCAGCATTTCACAGATCATTTTATCCAAGACGATACTTTCTGAGAAGTATTCCATGAGAAGAGAAAGTAACTGTTTGTTGAGATGTGAAACTTGTTCCAATGTAATTCTTCTGTTAGCTTGGTGTACAGCAGCACCAACCCATCCTGTGCAACATTGAGCTGTTCGCAGTTGATCCTTAAACAAATTATTTTTGTTAAAAATGGAAAATTATATCGGAAATAAAAAGAATAAGAAATAAAACATGTAGTTTTCTTAACTGTTGAAACTCAATAATTGTAAAATATAAAATTGTCATCTGGTATCACAGATCTAAGAAAATATTATTTTCTAATTGAATCTATGAAATTGATGCATGAAACCCATGTATGTATATTATCTGTTGAGAAAACTTAAAACCATATACAATTTTCAAAAATTACCCAATAATTCCATGTGAAATATATAAAACAGTTTACTAAATAATTTCATATCAAATTGATAATCTCTTCCTTTTTTCAAGCCAGTTAAAATTGACATACAATTGTTAACAGAACAGAAAGACAACAAACACTCAATATCAAATTGCTATATTATTTTGGAACGTACTGATGCTCAACATCTCATAATTTCCAATTATAGTAAAAATCAAATTTGATCTGATGAAGGAAAATTTTGATGCATAAAAAGGTTGATTTATGGAATATAAATTGAATGGTTTGTTACATACTTCATAATAAGGTTCATCGTTAAGTTTGTACAACTCTAAAACTGCATAACAAGTGTTGTCTGGTTGTACGACAGGAAGACACAATGAAGTCTTGGCATCGGGCCATATCATCCCCTCACTAAACCTCGGGTCATTTGGATCTTCAGTTATTACAAATTGTTTTGTAGCGGCTGCATGACTTGCTAATGTTGTTCCTTCACCTAAAATATTTGTAATAAATCGTAGAGTAATTTGGAATCAATACATATATACCATTATGCCATGTCCGTTTTTTTTTTAATTTTATAAAAATTATTACATATTATAGTCAACATTGCAATTTTAATATAGTAGTTTTTCATATACAGCAACACTTTACTTTAGTTCTTGATACAGTGTCTGGTATTCAATTCCCATTGGAATGCTTTTTCGTTCAAAGTTTTTAGTTGTTCTGGTAAATTATTGTAGCCACATTGTCCACAGCCACATTATTCTTTCGTGTTCAATTTTTTTGTAGCTTTCTCATTTACAAATTAATGTGTGTTGTAGTTGTGGATTTGTTTTCTCTTCTTAAGTTCAGAAAATCAAAGAAAATCTTTATTAAATTTTATTCAAATTTCTAATACTACGGATTAGTTTTTTAAAAATAATTACGAATTTTCCAGTTAACTTTGTTTCTTTCGATATCCTGGCAATGATTTGGTTTAACATATATTTCTCCTTTTATGTTGTCAACCATATATAAAATGGCTCCTGCAATGATCAACCACATAAAATTTTTATCCAATTATTGATTAGTATAGGACGATCTAAAACGAGTGGGTTGTGGCCAGCGCTATTTCCCTCACTACCAAGTCGCTCTACAAAATATTAAAATTTTGTATGGAAAATTTTCAGCATTTTCTTAAAATGAGTTTATTTTTATAAAATAGCATTCAAGAATTATCAATTTTTCATAATAAAACATTTAAATCAAAAATAATTTAATAGACTCATTTCATGAAAATGTTGAAAATTTCCATACAAAATTTGAATATTTTGTAGAGTGACTTGTTAATGAGGAGTTTATCGCTGGCCACAACCCACTCGTTTTAATTGGTTATTAAAATTCTATCATATTATATTATTGTGATTATTTTGGAATATAATATAGTTAGATACAATTAAATTTAAAATTCATTTTGTACCTGAACTCTGTGTTGAGTATTTCAAAGCCCTAGCAGTATCATATAGAAGAGTGGAGAAATCAATACTATCGCTCAAAAATATTTGAAATTCAGAAATATTCTTGTGGATAGAATGTTGTCCTTTATCACTGGCGCTTAAATTTCTGCGGACAACTTTACAAAAAGGTGCAATAATCTTTTTAAAAGTTCTGTCCACTGTTTTTCTTTTTGTCTTATTTGTTTTATAATGACTCATATTATCATCTTTGGATGTATTCATTTCAACTTCTTGTTTGATTCTTTCACCTACATAAGTATTTGTATCATTATTTTCCATCATATCCAAAGAGTATATAATACCTACGGATAATATCTTGTTTTTTTTGTAAATGATGTATTGTATTAAACTCTTCAAAATGGTTTTCATGATGGAATTTCAAAAGTTCTAATTTTTTAAAATACAAATATTCCAAACATATTTTTTGAAGTACCTAAATGTAGAAATGAAATTGACATCAATAGTCAAGGTACAATATTATAAACATTCATTATTTGTCATACTACAATTTATTACCAATTTTTGATAACAGTTTGATAAAATATTTAAATTCCCGAGTCAAAGCAAATGCAGAATCAGGAGTCGGTAAATTTTGACTTCACAAACATTGAATATATCTTGGAATATATACATACGTTCTACGTACAGCACAAGTAGTTCAATGTTCACAACTTTGGTTTTCAGATCACTTTGTTTTCCAAGGAATTATCATCATTTCAAAAGGCAACCATTCAATCCTTAACACAGTGGAAATGTTTAACATATCGAAGGTGTGCTTATTATGTTTATTTTGTCCTACACACCATCACACCATGTCCCTATTATTGGGGTAGGCAAAAATAAATGAGTGTTACCTCTCTGTTTTAAATATCTTACATTTCATTTTCACAGACAAGATGTTGATAAATAAATTAATTTATGTTAACATGCAATGACACACACGCGCACCTAAATCATATACTTATAAGCTGCTTCAGCAGTTTACGTTCCGCATCTAGTTCTTAAGTATCATTTTTTTTTAATTGTATCGTTAAACTTTAATGTGTATAAAGTATATATTATTTCTTATGTTACAATTCTATGGTTACAAATTAAAAAAATATATATATTATTCACACAATGGTGTCAATGGGTTCAACTGGCCCACTACCTTCTCATCCTTCTCTCATTTAGTTTGACGTGACTTCGCGTTTCCTTTATTGAGATTGTCTGGATAACAGAATACCAACTCTTAAAAAATTGGACAGAGTCAATAAGGCAGCTTACTATGATGGGATTTCAGTGTGAACAGGCCTTTAAAGTGGAATAAATTTCCCCTTGACATACACGGAACAGAAAGCATTGACACCTTCGCTAAACTACTTTAAACAACCATGTTTCATAGTGCCAACCGTGCCAACAGATAATCTGTAATGCCCTATGAGTGATCTTGAATCACTAAAAGCTTTGTAAATTTTTATTATTATTATTATTACATACTTTTTGCAAAATTTTCTAAGATTCCATGGCTCACTTGGATTTGTCTTTTTACAATTTAATTTTATATGGCAAGTTGTGAGGAAGAAAAGGAGACAAAAGAAAGTGACCATTTGAAATTATTTCAGTAGTGCACATTTTTTCAGAGTATTGTTTAAAAGTCTATGACAAATAAATAATAAAACACAAGCAAACAGAAACAAATAAATACACGTGGCATATAACGAACTCTAAAACACAACCAAGCATGAAGAGACGCTGACCAGAAGGTGCAGCCCCACGGTACATCCTCTCTCCAGGCATGTCGCTGTCTTCCACGTAGTGGCACTAAACTTGGCGGGGCCCAGCCTCTGCGTCAGGCTGGCAGGTGCTTGTCGTACCCGGCGTGGTTTCCTCTTCTCCTCCTCCAGACAGTCACCCATGGCTGGCTCCGTGCCACACGGCAACGCTTGAACGGCTCACCTCTCACCTCAGCGACAGAGGTGGTAGACCAACTGGGAGCCTCACCGGAGGCGAACCAACGCCCAAAATGACACGGAAAGCTCCTCGTGGTCTAATCTGAGAGTCGCCGCGTTCTCTGCTGCGGTAGGCCAACACTGCGCTCTGCGCTTGGTACAGCGCTAGGATTGTTGCCGTGGAAAAATAAAAAATCATTGTCTTTCATGATTTTTTTTAAATATAAAAACAATATTGGCTTTTTCTTCTGAGAAATAATGATTTCTGTTCGATTATAAGAAGAGTTTATGGTTAAGTTTTTTTTTGTCTTTGATACAGAAGCCATAGAAAAATAGAAATATGTCAGATTTTACTATGGTATATTTGAGTTTATCGGTTTATTATTAATAAATGTAGTTTGGCGCCTAAGCTGCGTTATTGCTATTTTATTAAATTAATAATAAGCCAAACGTAATTTATTTTAATGTGTTCTATAGATAGTGATATGTTGCTCCATCCCGAACTTTTACCTTCGGATACATTAGTTCATATTTTGCTTGAGGTGAGTACGAAGTTAATATAGAGGTTAACTTAATAAATTTGGAAATGTATGCTTTATACAAAGTACGTTATATTCTGTTATATTATTTTTACACAACGGATTTTTTTCTTGTTGCTTTCAAGATAAAAACGTAAATAAAAAATAATACGGATACGTATTAACACCGCGTCGGTAAAAAAACGAGGCAAAGAGTAGTTTATATATTAATCTAACCATTAGGCTTTCCATGTTGACAGTTCAAATTAAATAATTTTCCTATCTTGTTTCATATATAATATTAATGAAATAGAATTTACAAACTCAGGTGGATTCATAAAAATGTATTTAAAAAAATAAGTGAAATTATTTTATAATGTAACTACCATATAGTTGATTAAATACAATAATTATAGGATATTGATTACAAGTGGCCTAAAACGTAAATATTATTGCTTTTTTGTCTGTAAGGCCACTTGTAAACAATTTCCTAGTTATTAAATGAGCTATAAAGTGAAAAATATGTAGGTTCTTACATTGTATTTTTTTCATATTAAGCTCTTCCAGTGTTTTCTATTTTTTCTGTGCTTTTTTTCTGTATTTAAAAAAATCTATACAGGTCTTGTGTTTTTTATGCTTGATATTTGAAAAAAAGTATAAAGTAAGAATATTTATCTGTAAAGCTACAAATACACATTGTGGGTTGTGTTGTTTTGTCGTTTGACCTGCCCGTGACAATTGTCACTTCCATACATTGAGTTATCTTTTCTTGTTTCTTTTTTGTGCTAAATAACACGTCTAGGGGGCTGTTTGAATTGCATTCGAGCTCCGGTTCACTCTGCCCGTTTGGAATTATGTAGGTAGGTACCTACTTAACATTCTGTTGGTAAATTTTCAATAGAATCTTGGGGTAGGTACCTAATAATGATATAATTAGCATTAGTTTATTTAAAAATAGAATTTGTTCAGGAAACAAATGATATCAGAATAAAGACTTTTTTTACTAGCTGGCTGATGGGAAGTTGTGTATCCAATTTTGTTATTATAATTTTGCTGTTAGTTTAGTGGTTGTGATTTTATTTACTGGTTGATAGTGTGGCCTTTATTTAACGAATAAAACATTCAAGAAATTATATTATACCTAACGTGCGATGACTGATGGTTTCATGGTTTGTTTCATTATCCAACAAGAAAATGCATGTTGTAAAGATAATTGGTACATGACATGGTACACACATTAATAAATATCAAGAAAAGGATATCATTTTGTGTCATGGAGCATATTCAGTTTTTGGTATGAGTCACCTTGCTACTTGTATTTCTCATTGTCTGATTATTACTTCAGGGAGACAAGTCTGGTCAACTGGCGAAATCAAAACCATCCATGTTTACCCACATTTATGGATATATGGAGTTCTATAACATCTTAAGATATAGAACTCCAAAACATAATTATATCCATGATATGGGTAAACATGGATGGTTTTGATTTTGCCAGTTGACCAGACTTGCCCCCCTGGTTGGTAAATTTTCAGTTTGTTTGTTTAAATTAAACGTAATTGTTTACAAGTGGCCTAAGTCGCTGATTTTATTTATTTCAATCAAACAAATTTATTTCTCTTCAATAAATCAACGGTTTTAAGTCATGATATGTGAGATTTGTATGCCCAGGTTAATAATTTTCGTGTTTTTTTTTCAATTTTGAGTAAAAAAATGCCAACTTCGCAGGCTTCACAGCATATACGTTCCATACATGGATTAACTCAGAATTCAGAGTAGAACATTTAGTGTATCTGTGTGTGTGTCCCCTTATAACTTTTGATCCGCTTGACTCACAGCCTAAAATTTCAGAAAGTGTAGAAAATTTTAAGCTTAAGTTAAATTAAATGAGAAGCACTATTTCAGATATCTAAGCGAGGGGTCTAAGCGAGTATTAGATTAGAAATTTGCTAAATTTGAAAAGAATCGAATGAGTACTTTATTCTATTTTTTTTTTTTTTTTTTTTTTTTTTAACATGTCTACGTAGGGGACGCCAGCTATTAGGATTTGGGTCCATTTTACTCTTCCGAAGAAGCGCACTACGTAGCGTTGGGAGGGGTTTGCAATCTAGAGAAGAGTTTATTAATTCGGATTTTAAAAAGACCCGGGTTGTACGAAGATGGAAACACAGAATTCGGATGATCGTTCCACAGTCGGGCTGCTGTGTTAATAAATGCTATAATCGATACAGTAAAATAAACTTGTTTATAATTATTTTTTGTTACATTATCAAATTTATTTATATAAGTGTACGAGAGAGCTAGCACTGTTAAACTGCTTTTGCAGTTTAGTGCAAGAATACTTATTGTTTAAAAAAATGTAAATAAATAAAACTTTAATAAAAAAAAAAAACACGCCATACGTAGCACACACACACAGATACATTGTGATGGAACTTTCAGAATACAATCTCAGCACGATACTAGTTGATAATCTGCATATAAATGAAGTCTAATAAAAAATAGCATTAAAAAATTGCCACATCATAACTCCCCACTATATCCCCTTGGGTTAGTGAGGGGTAAAAATTAAAATAAAATAGTTACGAAAAATGTATGAAGAAATCGGCACGAATGGTCGATTTTATGACACTTATCAACCACACAACATATATTTTACAAAATAATTACGTACTTAATCCAACCAAAAATTTTCAACATAATAATTGCTATTAAAATGGGTAGGCACCCACACAACATATATTTTACAAAATAATTACATACTTAATCCAACCAAAAATTTTCAACATAATAATTGCTATTAAAATGGGTAGGCACCCACACAACATATATTTTACAAAATAATTACATACTTAATCCAACCAAAAATTTTCAACATAATAATTGCTATTAAAATGGGTAGGCACCCACACAACATATATTTTACAAAATAATTACATACTTAATCCAACCAAAAATCACAATGGTGTTGATAATATTTATCTTAAAACCAATTTAAATTTTATTTATAAAGCAACTTACCCACGCAAGTCGCTATTAATGTTAACCTCAATAAGAGTGAGTTTTGGTATGATATACATACCTATACGGAGTGAGTTATTTAAAAAGTATTACGTTTGACGACTTCTGACACAATAATTGGCTGAAAAAAAAAAAAAAACTTGCCATTTTTCAAAGTTTATATTAAAATATCGTATGATTATTTCAGATGTCTTCATCTTTGGTTGCGGTGTCAAAAATATTCGTACTCTAGTAAAAAAATCTTCACTTTATTTCTCTAGTCGTACCGGTACGGCCATACTCCAATTTGCTATGACTTTTCCTGCCGTACGGGTACAGCCATACTCACTTACGCGACGTCCTACGTAGGCGATTCAAAGCGAATGCGATTGCGAAGCGATGCGGTGCGGATACAAGCTAATTCAATGCGATGCGGTGCGACGCGGCGGCTCTGTCCTACTTGTGCGCGAATCGTTCCCTCTGCCGCCAGCTACTGTCATGGATGTACATAAGCGAATATTATTGGAAAATTCATTTCTTAAATATAAAATACTCAAGAAGTATGTACGGGATGCGCCAAACTATAACACTAAAATATAA
This sequence comes from Molanna angustata, assembly GCA_963576475.1. Lineage (NCBI taxonomy): Eukaryota > Metazoa > Arthropoda > Insecta > Trichoptera > Molannidae > Molanna > Molanna angustata. Next base: position 35,920,812 of record OY754974.1, on the reverse strand, counting down.
GTATGGTGTGTAAATCTATATTCCCCTTTATTTTTTGATTAGGTTAGGTTAGTCTTTAATAATAATAGCGACTCCCATGAGCAAGTTGCTTTATAAATTGAATGGTAATTGGATTCAGGTAAAACTATGATTCAACACCTTTTAATTTTTTATTAGTTAAAGTTAGTATATAATTATTGCGACTTATAATATATGCATTGTATTCTTCTTCTCTGAAGCTTTACAACACTTGACGGGTCTTAGCTGCCTCCAAAATCAGTCGCCACCAATAGTAATTCATTTCAATACTAATTATTATTATTATTAACGGCACAAGGGCTTTAGTTTGGATAAGTGAGAGAAAATTGTTAAGACAAGCATGCATGAGTCAATTGTGAATACTAGTTGAGTGAATACTCAGAAAAATATCATATTTTATTACCACTACCAAAACCATGAATGTCTATGGATTCCTCGGTCACCAATGTACAGTAACAAAATTTAATTTCCTTCTACACAGTAATTTGAATTGAGCAATGTCATTTAGGAGTATACCTACTATATATATATATATATATATATATATATATATATATATATATATATATATATATATATATATATATATATATAGATCCCACTACATTTTTTGCGTCCGCCAAATATCCGACAGATCGGCGTCCACCACTTCTACTTATTATTTTAGGTTTATGTCAGTGAATTTAGAGCTATTTGTTGCTCACAATCATTGTAGCCATAAGGTTTTTCTTGTAAATTGAAAAATATAAATATTCAGTTTTATCCTATTTTGGTACGTTTGACACGTCATTTTCATACTTGCGTCCATGTGTATATTTTTTGTATATTTTACAAATATCTTCCTATAGTTTTCACGTCCATTTTTTTATCTTTATTACTGCGTCCGGTGTATATTTTTTGTATATTTTATATATTTCTTCATATAGTTTTCACGTCCATTTTTCTATCTTTATTACTACTTCCGGTGTATATTAAAAAACTTTCCTATGCATAATTGACATCATACTTGCGTCCATGTGTATATTTTTCGATATTTTATATATTTCGTATATTTTATATAGTTTTCACGTACATTTGTTCTAGCTTTATTACTACGCCTTCTGTACACAGGCGATTCTTAGTGTGTACATAAGTGCACTACACTGCATTCTAAAATTAATAAATATATATTATATCAAAAAAACTTATTCAAAACACTTGCAAAAATACGTTATAATGGTACCTACCTAGTAACTTTGTTAGTAGATGCGTGTTTGTATATAGCGCCAAAATTCGTATATTATAGGATTGTGTGCATAATTTATATGAACGTAATTTTTCTACATATTATCTCATACTAATACGAAATTTTGCCGATCCGTGATTGTGAGCGACACAGATAGCGCTTCATTGGTATGTGTTAGAAAAGGACAGAACACTGTCCCGGTCCGTGCTTTGCTCCAGACATGCGTATTGAAGACAATACTGTCTTTATTTATTTATTTTATTTTATTTTATTTTATTTTTTAATTAACACATACAACATTAGATAGTTTATTACATGGATTAATACATATGATACATCAATTATCTAAATCTAATGTCAGTTACATGTGTCAAATACATTTTGGTTTGTGTGTGTAGTGTAAGTAGTAAAGTATTTTTATTATTTATTTATTTAATTATTATTCCGCTTATGTAAGAGAGAGGGTGTGTATATGTATGTGTGTGTGGGGGTGTGTGTGTGTGTGTGAGGGGTGTTTGTGTGTGAGGGTGTGTGTGTGTGTGTGTGTGTGTGTAAAAGAGAGTATGTGGACTTAAGAGTGATGGGCCATGGTTAGCTATTGTTTTCTAATTTATCTATTTGGGATATTTTCCGTCGATATTCGTTTGGGGAGTCGTAAAAAATGTCCAAGTTAAAAATATCCACATACTTTGAGTAAGCATCCACGGCCCTATTGATTGGTGAATTTATTGCAGCATTTGTTTTATAATAATGAGTTAACATCAACATGCGTAATAACAACATTTTACTTATTATTTGTAAGGATTATTTTACATTAACTTACGTACAATGTTATGACAAACATCTGTGGTGTGATGGTGAAGTTTGTCCAAATGTTCATTAGTGTCAGAGTAAAATTAAAAACATCTTTTGTAATATCAATAAGGATATAAAAAAAAATATATCAATTAAATTGCTCGTTCTATATTATAGGGATGTTTATTTCAATGTCGATGGACTGATATTATCAATTTAACAACTATGTTTTTTTAAATACCTACGATGTTTAGAAACATATTGTGAATTATTGTTCAATTTATTGACAGCTTACTGTTGAGTCCAACGGTGTTTTTATACGCAGTTTTGAAGAAAACTACATTATTATAACATAAGACCATCTCAATGTTTTTTCAACGATGTTACACCAACAAACATTTGATCTCCTCTATCCTAGAGTTTTATACAATCTTGTAATCGAAAGGCATGCACAAATTTAAGAGCGTTGAACTTTTTTTTTAATTTTCATATAGATATCAACCGGGAGTATAACATCTAGGATTTTATGAATCTTTTATATATTTTGAAGTACTCGTATATTATACAAATAACAAAAGTTTTTATTTGATTTTTTTGTTGTGATATATTTAGTCAAAAGATAATTTTGTGTTAAAAAATGTTGGGGAAATTCATTATTTAAATATTATATAAAACACACTACATAGATACCTATTTAATGTCACTATTTATTAGATGAAGTACTTACGTACTAGGTACATCATATAAATTTAATATGTACCCAAACATTATTTCTTTCAAAATAAATAATAGAATAAAACAAAATTCAAAGGCTCGCCATTGAAAAAATATATAAATATAAAAATAATAATAAATACTTCCTTGCACCCTGCGCATGTGGCCATTTCATTGCTATTCGACAATTTCATCTAATTTATTTACCTAGTGTTTCCAGCCCCGATAAGCAAGAGTTACGTGAGAAATAATTTTAAATAAATTTATAAACATGATACCTACATATTATGTTTATGTAAAAATGAACTGCAGATAATTTCAATCACGAGCCGCCTATGCTTCTGATTGTGGTACATAATCAATAATCAGAGTGTCTATCGTCCGAATATGGGCTCCGGTTTTTCTATTTGACTTTAAAGTTGGAAAAACCGTAAAAAATATAGACCCTACATACAAATATCGCGTATCCTGGCTTGAAACATTGTCGATATGTTAAGAGAACAAAGTTCTTTTAAACAAATTGATGGTTGGATCAATATTTAGGAACTAAAACACTGAACGAAAATGAATATCAATATTCGATGGATACCTCGACTATTATAAATTTGATCATTTTTAAAGAAACTAACACACTGAACGAAAATCAATATTCGATTGAAATCTTGACTATTATAAAACTAGTTGCATGAAACACACGAGATCCAACTGTCGATAGCGATAGTATGTATAGTTGAAGAATAAGTACCAAACTATAAAATCATTAATCCAAATTATTGAATATTTTAAGATATGTTGTTTTTTATACTAGTTGCATGTAACACATGAGATCCAACTGTCGATAGTGATAGTATGTACAGTTGAAGAATAGGTAAGTACCAAACTATAAACCCATAAATACAAATTATTTAATATTTTAAGATATTTGGTTTTCTATACAACACATGTACCTAGGTATGTATGTCAAGATAGGATAGTATGGAGGTCAGTCCTTTGATCCTACCCAGAATATGAAAACAGCATGATGGTATGTATGTATGTTGGGAGATTAGTATCAAATTATTAAGTCTTCTTATATATTGTGAGTAGGCTACTTCCATACAAATTGTATGAAGCAATGTCGTCACTAAATTCTTCGTCAAACTCGCTTTCCATTTACAAGAAAAGACTAAAGCAGGGATATCTCTCCGAAAATATCTGATCCCTCTCCTTTTCCTTCCTTCCCTTTGCTACGTAATATTTACTAAAGAAGGAATATTTACCCCTTGACACCTGATCTCGGTTTCCTCTTCTTGTTCTTTCCCAATCCTTTTTTTTTTGTTATGCTATTATTTTATTTTTTTTATTGTTTATCTTGGTGTTATGTATATTTTCTTTGTTCTTTTTTAGCTTTTATTTTTTGTTGATGTAGGTACATATATAATTCTGTCAATCTGGTTGCTTGGGAAAAATTGCCTAATGGCAATAAGCCCGCTAGTGTGCTTTATATTTGTTTATATTATGTACAAAAAGATAAATAAATAAATATGAATTTTATTCTTATTATTAGGACGCGTTTCGCCTAGTAAGGGCCTTATATTTTCTGTCTATAAAATATACTTAGGTTTTAACATCAAGATTACCCAATAATTAGATATTTTTAGCTCAAATTTAATGTCACGGATTATTGCGCTAAAAATCAGATGAACATATTATCCACATCTCAAAATGAAGAATATCTATTATTAAAAAGAAGGCTACGACTATACACGACTCAACCATAGACGAAAACCAAAAATAACCACAAAAAACGCATTCAAGTTATAAAAATATTTACCTTTGTTTATACTTTGTTATAATTGTAGATCTCGATAAAAAATGATTTATAAAATTAAGTAAATGTAATGAGATGCCTATATTATTTATTTTTTCTTCAAGTTGGTTTCCATGATGCATTTTTATGACCATTGAAAAAATGACAAAGGTAAATATTTTTGTATTTTGATTTATCTGCGCTTTCTATGGTTATAAATGACTTAAAAACATAGACGACGTCAGAAAATTTGTCGTGTAAATAGACACTTTTTGGCGGGAAAACGCTTTTCCCGCCAATTCCGGTCGTAAAAATAGTGGCACCGTAAAAAGAAAATAATGATAGACTTAAGACAATTATTTTGAAAGAACAACCTTTAATTCTAAATATTACGAAATACATTATTAAAACTGAATTACTAACTCATGCACCATATTATAATAAATTCCCTCGAGGTTACTTTAATATAGTTATCGTTTTCTACATTTTAAACAATTACGATACACCCTATAAGTTAAAAAATACACTATCAATTATTTTTTCTAAATGGCATATACGACATACTTAGTAGGTATACATTGCAGATAATATTGAATCATTTTGTGCAAAATATTTGGCAGAAGAAAATAATTATTGTTTTACGTATATATTTTAATAAATAATTTAACATAAAAATGTTTACGAAAAACAAATATTTTTCAATTATTTTGTGTATATTTTGATGATTTTATTTCAATTAAGATACATAGGTTAGACTTAAATCACTCAAAAAGTATAGTAAAACATTTTAGACTTTAATGCATCTCTATATACTTACAAATTAGTACTTGGAGTAAGTTACTTTTTAATTGTTTGTGCGGAATGTTTAGTTTTAATATATCTTTCATTATGTTAAGAGTTATGTACACTTAATTAACTTTTTAATTGTTTGTGTGAATGTTTAGTTTTAATATCTCTTACATTATTTTAAGTATAGATCATTGAACTATTCAGTACTAATGTAGTGTGAGTTACATACACTACAATTAATTTTTAATTGTCTGTGCGCAATGTTTATTTTTAATATCTCTATATTATACATATGTGCAGATCATCGCACTACATAATGTTAAGATATTTATAAAAAGATTTGACAAATACGACTAGATCAGGGGCAAGTCCGGCCAAGAAGTGAAATCCTGGATATAATTATATTAGATATCTTAAGATATTATAGAATCCACATGAAAATGATATCCTTGATATGGGTAATCGTGAGGGTTTTGATTTCACCGATTGACGGGACTTGTCTCCTTGAGTTTAAAATACATTAAATATCTGTTGTGCATAAAAATAATACAACTTAGTGCAGAATATTTCTTACCCAATAAACTTTCAGTTTCGGAAATTAAATGATGTAAGTGCGTATTTTTAAATAACAAACCCGCATTCATGAAAAAAAAAATACCTGATGTTATTGATCACATGGCTATTGTCATGATTTTACCATCCAAATACGTGGACAGTATGGAGATCAGTCCTCTTTTCCAACCCGTAATATGAAAACAGCCTGATAGTATGTATGTATGTTTGGAGATAAAGTAACAAACTATAAGGTCTTCTTACATAATATATTGTGTAATGTGTATAGACGACTACCATACCATACTAAGGAAGCATGTTTCAGCGTGATGGAAGATTGGAAAAAGATATTGAAAGGAGAGTAACGGCAGGTAATAGAGTGAACGGTGCATTAAGACCGGTAATGGCAGACCCAATTATTTCGAGGCAAGCGAAGCTCGCGGTACACAATGGAATCGTCGCACCGACTCTTATGTATGCTAGTGAGACATGGACATGGCAGAAGACGCATGAAAGTAGAATTAACTCGGTTGAAATGAGGTCACTAAGACGAATGTGTGGTAAAACGATGTATGATAGAATAAGAAATGAGGATATTAGACGAGAATGTATGATTGAAAGAAATATCGTAAGTAAGATTAAAATAAATGCCCTAAGGTGGTTCGGCCACATAGAAAGAATGAAAGATGACCGTCTAACAAAAAAAGTATACAAGTCTGATAAAAGAGGAACGAAAAGTAGAGGTCGGCCAATAAAAATTTGGCACGATCACATAAATGGGATTTTGAAAGATGGTGATGTTAGAAGTAAGAATAATAGAATAGCGTGTATGAGACGATGTATGAACGTGAATGAAGCGAGGAAGGTATTTCAAGAGAGAGGAGTCTGGCATTCGGTTCTCTCTGCCTACCCCAAATAGGGAAATGGAGTGATGGTATGGCTATGGGACTATCATACAAATTGTATGAAGCGAAGTCGTCACTAAATTCAATTTCAATAAAAATTGTTAAAAAGAAATTGAGATGTACTGCTACAATGTTAATATTTTTTATAGAAAATTAAATTATCTAGTTGGGGTATTTCGGCTTTTTTCGATATTTTTTAAAACTTTGGAAATATAGGCCGTTAAACACATAAATTTATCATAAAAAATGTTTTTCCTAATAAAAAATGTTTGAGAAACTCAAGAATTATTTTTAAAAAACTCATTTGAGATTATGTATTTGTCTATTTGTGGTACCAATTTTCAGCGTTCTAGCTTTTATGGTTTCTGAGATATATGGAAAAATAAAGTAAAAATTCAAAAGTTGATAACCCCTGACTGAAACGAAAATTCAAAATTCTGAGTATAAAAGTTTTGTAGGCCTATTACTATTTATATATTCTGAAATTTTGGGCTCTGTGCATTGAGCGAATCAAATGTTATAAGGGGGGGGGACCACACAGACGTCAAGACACACAAAATATAGATAAATAAAAAATATCAAATTGATGTTTTCAAAAAAATTCTAGAAATTCTCAAACATTTTTTATTAATAAAAATATTTATCATGATAAATTTATGTGTTTAACTGCCTATATTTCCAAAGTTTTTAAAAATATCGAAACAAGCCGAAACACCAAAACGAGATAATTTAATTTTCTATAAAAAATATTAACATTGCAATAGTAAGTAAGTAGGTACGCGCATCAGAGTAACAATAAACAAATTGATAGTTTTATGAACGATGTAAAAATAAAAGTAAGTAGGTACGCGCATGAGAGAGTAACAATAATCAAATCAACATATAGTATGAACTTTGTAAAACTGAAAGTAAGTAGGTACGCGCACGAGAGAGAGTAGGTATCAATACATATATCGACAGTTGTATGAAGTCGTAAAAATAAAAGTAAGTAGGTAGGTACGCGCTTTTTCAAGGCAATATTTAAAATGCGTTGAATTGTATTCATTTTATCGCGAAGGTCACAGAGACATGCTTGAAGAGTATTGAGTGCAGACGCAAGACGATCGGAGCCATATATATAAATCACCTTCAAAATATACTCCGAACAAATCTCCGTGCGGCCAAGGTCAACATGTAATATTTTGCCGCGGATGCAAAACGATCGGTGGCTTAGTAAAAATATACACCTTCAAAATATACACTGAACAAATCTCCGTGCGGCCAATGGTTGAACTAATAATATTCATTTCAAGATATTTTGATATTTTTTTTGCTTCCATGTAAATTTTTGCCAGTTGATTCTCTATGGTATAAGCAACAGAATGGTAGTTTTTGGCGTAAAAATTATCTTGCGTCCGTATACCGGACGCGAAAAGTTGGTGGACGCAACAACCCTATACGAATTTCACATAGGTGACGCAACAAGTATTGCGGGATATATATATATATATATATATATATATATATATATATATATATATATATATATATATATATATATATATATATATATATATATATATATATATATATATATATATATATATATATATATATATATATATATATATATATATATATATATATATATATATATATATATATATATATATATGTTATTATTAAGTATTTTGGGGATAACCCGCGTCAAATTATGATTCCCGAGAGAATCAGTCGTCTGCCGACGTTTCGTCTGAATCACATCAGACATTTTCTAAAGGCGCCTTGTTAATAAATTTTCGTCTCGAGGGATAGTGCACGCACGTCCGTTCGAGTCGAAAGCTTACTACCAAGTGAAAGTTTGAAAGGAAGCCGCGTCAAGTGTTAGTGGAGGGGTGGGTTTCCCCAATGACGTCATTATTGCGTTTTGTTTGGCTTCTAGTGACTCTAGTACTTAACGGTATATTGTTTACAGGTGGATTATCAGTTTTCGGCTTACTAAGAATTTTACTAATGTTTTTAATGTGACTATTGTTTGAAATATCGGTAGTTTGATTACTATGGTTTTTAAAAATGTTGTTTTCAAGTACACTTGTCCATGCGGTCGGGATTCGAATGCTATCGTCCCTGTTATTCATTATACTGTTGCTTCTTTTATATATTTCGATTGCTTCCCTGTAAATTCTAAATGTTTCATTGTTAATATTTGCGACTACTTTTGAATTTTCAAAGTCTATGGAGTGATTTTGGTCAATGAGTGATTTACAAGAGATGAAGTTAGTTTCCGGTTTTTAACATCTACGCGATGTTCAGAGACGCGCGCTGAGATTCTGCGATTTGTCCTGCCTATGTAAGTTTTTGAGCAATCACCGCATGGGATTTCGTAAATACCGTGTGACTCTAATGGTATTTTATCTTTCGGACTTTTTAAAAAGGATGAAATTTTGTTGTCTGTTCTAAAAATGGTGCGAATATTATGTTTATAAAGTAGGTGACTGATTTTGTCTGTAGTGCCTTTTATGTAAGGCAAAAATGCAATGGAGAGTGGCTTTACTTTAGTTGACGTATCTTTTTTATTAAAATTTTTATTAGTTTGATTTTTTACTGCATTATTTATCGTAAAATTAGAAAAACCGTTATTTCGTAGCGCGTTTTTAAGATACTCTAATTCGTTTTGAATGTTTTCGGAGTCGGCTATCCTTAATGATCGTGTTACCAAGGTGTTTGCTACAGAGGCGATTTGTGCTGGATGATGGTTTGACGATGCGTGGAGATATCTGTTGGTATGTGTTGATTTTCTGTACACAGTGTGGCCGAGAGTGCCATCGTCTTTTTTGATTACGAGAACATCAAGAAAAGGTATTTCACCGTTGTTTTCTATGTCCATTGTGAATTTGATGTTATTGTGGAGATCGTTCAGAAAATCAAGAAATTTGTTAAGTTCCTCCAAACCGTGAGGCCATATAACGAAGGTATCGTCCACATATCTAATCCATAGCTTTGGTTTTAAGCGCGCTCTATCTATAGCTTCCTTTTCTAACTTGGTCATGAATAAGTTAGCGACTGGCGGTGAAAGAGATAGACCCATTGGTGCTCCTTTTACTTGTTTGTACATGTCGTTATTATAAGTGAAAAATGTGTTATTGAGGCAATGTTCTATTAAAGTTATTATGTCATTCGGTGGGTCACTCATTTCTTTTATTGCTTGAAGAGCTTCGTCTGTGGGTATATTGGTAAACAAGGATACGACGTCAAAACTGACAAGGATGTCGCCCTTGTTTAATTTTTGATTTTTAATGATTTGTATAAAATGTTCCGAATTTTTGACAAAAGATTCCGCTGATTCTACATCTGGTTGTAAGTAGTTGGCAAGATACTTTGATAACATTTGAAGTGGAGAACCGACAGAACTGACTATGGGTCTAAGAGGAACATCCGTCTTATGAATTTTTGGCAAACCGTATAATTTCGGAAAACGTGACGATTTTTCTCTAGGTATTAACGACTTTTTTAATTCGGGACTTAATTTGGATGACATAATTTTAGTTTTAGTCGTTTTTTCTAAGTATGTTATAGGATTATTAGGATGCAGTTTATAAGCCGGATCGTTAAGCAAATTAGTAATTTTAATGTGATAATCTTCGCTTTTCATGATTACTGTTGCGTTTCCCTTATCTGCCGGAAGAATAATTATATCTTTATTTGCGCGTAATTCTTTAAGAGCTCGTATTTCATCGAGAGATATATTTCTTTTCGGCGGAAGCGATTTTCTAAGTATATGGCAAGTTTCTTGTCGTATAGTTTCGGCTATAATATAGCCGAAACTATACGACAACTACCAAACTACCAAAACTACCAAATAATATAGCCGAAACTACCAAATAATATAGCCCATACCGGAAAGGCTATTCCTGAGGAACCAGACTAAGAGCATCATCCCCCCTAATCCAGGGTGTAATGCGTACCGTGCCCATTGGAGGTTTGCAGCCAGGGGGTAATACAGGCTGTATTATAACGGAGCCTTTCAGACACCTGTCCGCATCTGAAATTGTAGATTAGGACTTGCCATGACGAGGGGCGCCGTCATGGTGGACGTTTATTTCCCCTCACACACAAAGGTCTGGAGGTTGCCTTGTCGACTGAAGGACCGTACGAACCAGAATGTACAATATAAAAAATAAAACTTTACAATCGCCTAACCGAAAAGGGGGCAGACCCGACTGCAAAAGGGGGTCAACACCCACCATAACTGGTGGGAAAGACGCAGCAACCACTGCGGAAATAACAAAAACAAAAGCAACAAAAGCCGAATCCCAGGTAACCAATCCCGGAGCGGCCGCTGTTGCAACCAAGACGAGCCGTGTTAACCCCACAAATCGTGCGTATCGAAAGAGACGGAGCGCACATAAGCTGGTGGGAAGACTCGGTGGGATTCCGGAAAAAGATCTCACCGAAGCGCAAATAAATTCCTTAAAATGGGCCAAAGAGCTCTTAAGGAAAGAAGCAGAAGAGGGTAGACCAGCAAAGTCTTCCTCAGCCCCAGCGCGGCCTTATGGTGAAAGCAAGAGGCAGCGTTCGGGGGAAGGGTCACAGCCCGAGGCTAAAAAGCCGAAGCACGACCGACCTGCTAGTCGTCGCCCATACAGTGAAATCGCAAAAGAGCTCATTGTATGGGCGGTGATTGATAGGAGTAAGCCGGACGGCTCCATTTCACCAGACAACTGGAAAATGGTTGACGCGGCCCTGAGAAAGGTCTATTTACAGACCATCAAAGAAAACCCTGGACCAACTCCGTACTGTAAAGACGCAGGCTGGTACCAGGGTGGTATAAAATTGATCGCCGGTAGGGACCAACGTTCAGCGGATCTCTACAAACTGGCGATATCGAAGGTAGGCGAGGTGTGGCCGGGCGCGAGGCTCGAGGCCATCTCGAAGGATTTTATCCCGAGCAGGCCAAGATCCCGCGTCTGGATTCCAGAGGAACCCGCCAAAGCAGAGGAAATACTAGAGCTAATCCAGGCTAGTAACCCAGAACTGCCCACTCATGACTGGAAAGTGGTCAAAGTGGGAGAGGTTCAGGGGAGCTCCAGGAGTGCCCTAGTAATTCTGAATGAGGAGGCCCTTGCGCCCCTAGAAAAGACTAAAGGCGAGATATGCTATGGTTTCGGAGTGATCACGCTGCGAGTCTATAAGAAAGACATGAAATCGGGCGGCGATAAAGCAGAGGAAAAATCCAGCCCTACTGTTCAGTCCACACCTACACCGGTTACGGAGGTGATGGACGTTACGGACATAAATGAGGACAGCACCACTTTCCTCGAGAAGGACTTTGCCAGCTTCGTCCAAGTCCAAGCCTCCACATCCGGTGCACTCAGGAGACTGAGTGCAGTGGATGAGGAGGATTCCGTATCCACTGATGGGTCGGAGGAGCGGAGGGCCCTGCATGGGAGTGGTTCAGATTAATCTGCACCACTCCAGGGCGGCGTCAGCCGCGTTACTCCTCCGACTTACATCGAAAGGAGAGGACATAATTCTAGTCCAAGAGCCATGGGTGGTAAAAGACCAAGTGGCGGGACTAAAATCCAAAGACTACAAGATCTTTTACTTAAGGGGAACTGGTAAACCTAGATCTTGCATTCTCATTAAGAAAGAGCTCAACGCCTTCATGGTGACAGAGTTCTGCAATAAAGACATCATAGTGCTGGCAGTAGAACTTCAATCCCAAACCATATGGATGGTTTCTGCATACCTAGCACATGACCATGAAGAACCGCCCCCCCCGAGTATCCTTCAAGAAGCTATCGCAAAAGCAGGCAATGTGAAGATACCAGTGGTCATAGGTGCGGATGCCAATGCACACCACACGATCTGGGGCAGTACGGACACAAATGAAAGAGGTGAGTTACTTTTTGAATATATCATGTGTAATAACCTTGAAATTTGCAATGAAGGTGATTCTCCAACCTTTATCACCGCAATAAGGCGCGAAGTTCTGGACATAACGTGTGTCAATGAACAAGCTGCCCAATATGTAAGAGATTGGAAAGTCTCAGATGACCATTCCTTCTCTGACCACCAGTACATAGAATTCAGTCTGGACCTTCAGAAGCCGGACAAAATTAGGTACCGTAACAGAAAGAAGACGCAATGGGATAAGTATAACACTGCCCTCAGCGAACTTCTATTAGAAATACCGCCCAGACCTTCCACAATAGAAGAACTGGACGATACGTTAGAAACCTTTACCAATGCTTGTAATCAGGCAACCAGGGTATCATGCCCGGTTCGCACGGTTAAAGGAAGACAGAGACCACCTTGGTGGACAAAAGAGATCATTACCCTGAGAAAGGAATGTCGGAGACTATTCAATCTAGCCAAGGTAACCAACAATTGGGAAAACTATAAGGCTAGTCAAAGAGTTTTCAAAAGCAAATTAAAAACAGCGAAAAAAGCCTCCTGGGAAACTTTCTGCACTATGATTGAAACAATCCCTGAGGGAAATAGGATTCGCAAAATCCTAGCAACGGATCCAGTAATGCCCGAGTACATAAAAAGGCTAGACGGCAGCTGGACCACAAGCAGCTCTGAGACATTAGAGCTATTAACTAAGACACATTTTCCTGGATGTAAGCAGGAGTTGCCAAGAGCAACAAACCAAACCAGGAAACAAAGAAGCGCCCAAAGACTTTTCAGTAAAGAAGCAATTTCTTGGGCTTTATTTGGGTTCGAACCTTACAAATCGCCAGGTCCGGATGGAATCATACCGGCGGAACTACAGGCGGCCTCAGAGATTGTCATACCTTGGTTGGAGACAGTCTTTGAGGCATGTATAGAACTCTGTTATACCCCCAAAATATGGAGGGAAGTAAAAGTGGTGTTCATACCCAAAGGAGGTAAAACATCTAACGCTACAACCAAGGATTTCAGACCAATAAGTCTATCCTCGTTTGTCATGAAAACGCTAGAGAGACTCATAGAGACACACATCAGGAGTAAAATTGAACCTTCAATGTGGTCAGAGTCCCAGCATGCATACAGTAAAGGGAAATCTGTTGAAACAGCCCTACATACTCTAGTACAGAAAATTGAGAAATCGATGAAGTACAAAGAATATACATTGGTAGCCTTTCTAGATATAGAAGGGGCCTTTAATAATATTAAATACGAAAAGATAGCTCAGTCCTTGGAGAAACTAGGGATAGAGACTTCGCTTACAGAGTTTATCGATCATATGTTGAGAAATAGGGTCATAAACTCGGAACTTGGAGGCTCAAAGATAAGAAGATACCCAGTGAAGGGTACACCCCAAGGGGGTGTTCTATCACCTCTTCTATGGAATTTAGCCTTAAACGAACTGTTGATGGAATTGGACAACATTGGCGTTACGGTAATCGCGTATGCGGACGACCTCGCCATAGCAGTGTCGGGGAAGATTCCCAACATACTCACATCTCTTTTACAGAGAGCATTAGGTAGGATAACTCGATGGTGTAACAGCAGTGGGTTGGGAGTCAACCCAAGGAAAACGGAGTTAGTCCTATTCACAAATAAACGGGTAATCCCGACCTTCACGTTGCCAACCCTGGAGGGAGTGACACTAGAGATCTCAGCCCAAGCTAAATATCTGGGACTAATTCTGGATAGGAAGCTGAACTGGAAGCCCAATATGCAGGAGAGAGTACGGAAAGCTACAAATGCGCTGTACACCTGCAAAAAGATCGTGGGAAAAAGCTGGGGAGTGCACCCGAAGATAACCCACTGGATGTACAAGGCGGTCATAAGGCCAATCATGATGTATGGGGTGGTGGTATGGTGGCATTCCTTGAAAAAAGGGGCACACCTTAAGGAGCTGGCAAAAGTTCAAAGACTAGCTGAAGTGACAATCACTGGCTGTCTAAGAACTACACCAACTAAAGCTCTTGACACCATCCTGCACCTGATTCCGCTTGACCTCCTTGGGAAACAAATGGCGGCAAACGCTGCCCTAAGAATGAATAATGTTAACCCTTGGAAGGGGACTCATATTGGGCACTCCATGATTCTTCAGGAGTACAAACAACCATCCGAAGGTATTGACCACACCATTCCCAAACCCTTCTTCGAGAATGGGTTCTCCACCCAAATCCCCTCGAGGGAGATGTGGAAGGAGAACGCAATTCACCATGGTGAGGCCCAGATGGTGGTATACACAGATGGGTCGAAACTGGACGGAAGGGTGGGTGGAGGGGTATTTTCGGAGCAACCAAATATCAATATCTCATTCAGGTTGCCAGACCACTGCAGTGTTTTTCAGGCAGAGATCCTGGCGATTCAAGAAGCAATAGAATGGATACAAAGGGCCGCAATGCAAAGCAGCGAAGTCCGTATCCTCACAGACAGCCAAGCAGCGATCAAGGCTCTGCGAGGCGCATTAACGACCTCTAAAGTTGCCCTGAACTGCCGCACAGCATTAAACAAAGCAGCCGAGCGGTTTAACATACTTGTTATGTGGGTACCAGAAGGGCTAGCCAAGATGCAAAAAACGAAAACGTTGACGCTAAACGTTATTTTTTTTGTATGGGATTTGACGTTTGATAACGTTTGATAACGTCAAATCCCATACAAAAAAAATAACGTTCAGCGTCAACGTTTTCGTTTTTTGCATCTTGGCTAGCCCTCCAGGTCACAATGATATAACAGGTAACTGTAAGGCAGATGAACTGGCCAGGGCAGGTACCCTGTTACCTTTAGAAACAATAAATCATCGACCCGGGGTTCCCATGGCAACATGTAAACTCCGGGTCGATGAGAAAACGAAAACTCGTGCCAATCAAAGATGGTCTGAAGAAAGCACGTGTGCCATTGCCAAACAAACATGGCCAAAATATGATCTCAAAAGAACAAGGGAGATGCTCTCGTTCAGAAGGGACTCACTAGCCAGAGTCACATCGGTATTAACAGGGCACTGGCTCATAGGAAAACATGCCAGAAGGCTTGGTTTAGAGGCATTTGATTATTGCAGAGCATGCCAAGATGAAGAGGAAGAAGAGACGGTAGTCCACTTCCTCTGTCGGTGCCCTGCTCTCTCCAGAAATAGGAGGAAATTCTTGGGAAGTTTCTTCTACGATGACCTGATGGACATAGCGTCTGCTGACATTAGCGACGTTCTGACATTTATTAACCACTCAGGCTGGTTCAATGTGGTTTAGTGAAGGGGAAGGACAACCCCACTGTGGTATCACAAAGGGCCAACCGGCCTAAGTGTGTTCTCCTTGGAGAGCTGCCACTCAAAAAAAAAAAAAAAATACCTAGAGAAAAATCGTCACGTTTTCCGAAATTATACGGTTTGCCAAAAATTCATAAGACGGATGTTCCTCTTAGACCCATAGTCAGTTCTGTCGGTTCTCCACTTCAAATGTTATCAAAGTATCTTGCCAACTACTTACAACCAGATGTAGAATCAGCGGAATCTTTTGTCAAAAATTCGGAACATTTTATACAAATCATTAAAAATCAAAAATTAAACAAGGGCGACATCCTTGTCAGTTTTGACGTCGTATCCTTGTTTACCAATATACCCACAGACGAAGCTCTTCAAGCAATAAAAGAAATGAGTGACCCACCGAATGACATAATAACTTTAATAGAACATTGCCTCAATAACACATTTTTCACTTATAATAACGACATGTACAAACAAGTAAAAGGAGCACCAATGGGTCTATCTCTTTCACCGCCAGTCGCTAACTTATTCATGACCAAGTTAGAAAAGGAAGCTATAGATAGAGCGCGCTTAAAACCAAAGCTATGGATTAGATATGTGGACGATACCTTCGTTATATGGCCTCACGGTTTGGAGGAACTTAACAAATTTCTTGATTTTCTGAACGATCTCCACAATAACATCAAATTCACAATGGACATAGAAAACAACGGTGAAATACCTTTTCTTGATGTTCTCGTAATCAAAAAAGACGATGGCACTCTCGGCCACACTGTGTACAGAAAATCAACACATACCAACAGATATCTCCACGCATCGTCAAACCATCATCCAGCACAAATCGCCTCTGTAGCAAACACCTTGGTAACACGATCATTAAGGATAGCCGACTCCGAAAACATTCAAAACGAATTAGAGTATCTTAAAAACGCGCTACGAAATAACGGTTTTTCTAATTTTACGATAAATAATGCAGTAAAAAATCAAACTAATAAAAATTTTAATAAAAAAGATACGTCAACTAAAGTAAAGCCACTCTCCATTGCATTTTTGCCTTACATAAAAGGCACTACAGACAAAATCAGTCACCTACTTTATAAACATAATATTCGCACCATTTTTAGAACAGACAACAAAATTTCATCCTTTTTAAAAAGTCCGAAAGATAAAATACCATTAGAGTCACACGGTATTTACGAAATCCCATGCGGTGATTGCTCAAAAACTTACATAGGCAGGACAAATCGCAGAATCTCGGCGCGCGTCTCTGAACATCGCGTAGATGTTAAAAACCGGAAACTAACTTCATCTCTTGTAAATCACTCATTGACCGAAAATCACTCCATAGACTTTGAAAATTCAAAAGTAGTCGCAAATATTAACAATGAAACATTTAGAATTTACAGGGAAGCAATCGAAATATATAAAAGAAGCAACAGTATAATGAATAACAGGGACGATAGCATTCGAATCCCGACCGCATGGACAAGTGTACTTGAAAACAACATTTTTAAAAACCATAGTAATCAAACTACCGATATTTCAAACAATAGTCACATTAAAAACATTAGTAAAATTCTTAGTAAGCCGAAAACTGATAATCCACCTGTAAACAATATACCGTTAAGTACTAGAGTCACTAGAAGCCAAACAAAACGCAATAATGACGTCATTGGGGAAACCCACCCCTCCACTAACACTTGACGCGGCTTCCTTTCAAACTTTCACTTGGTAGTAAGCTTTCGACTCGAACGGACGTGCGTGCACTATCCCTCGAGACGAAAATTTATTAACAAGGCGCCTTTAGAAAATGTCTGATGTGATTCAGACGAAACGTCGGCAGACGACTGATTCTCTCGGGAATCATAATTTGACGCGGGTTATCCCCAAAATACTTAATAATAACATATTTTGTACTCGCGAAAACCTTAGATTTAACATATATATATATATATATATATATATATATATATATATATATATATATATATATATATATATATATATATATATATATATATATATATATATATATATATATATATATATATATATATATATATATATATATATATATATATATATATATATATATATATATATATATATATATATATATATATATATATATATATATATATATATATATATATATATATATATATATATATATATATATATATATATATATATATATATATATTTTAATTTAAAGGTTTAAAATAAGCTGGTACTAACAAAAATGCTCAAGGAGGATGCATAGTTAAAATATGAACATAAAATTCTGTATTATTTTTATATTATCTCATTGGACATCCAACTAGGTGAACCTGTTTTAGGACGTCCAATATGTAGATACGATTTGTAGGTATCAATAATTTAACCAAATTAAGATGCTTTAAAACTTAATAAATAACAATTGTAATTAATTGAATTAGAATAAGCTTAATTTGTTATTGGATTCATGTATGCCGATGGATATAAGCCAACTGTTTATTATTTTTTCCGAGTGTCTATTTTCATATTTTTCCAAGCGTCAGGTAGTATATTGTACATTTTGGGGCCAAGAAATTTAAAATTACCCTGTGTGAATGTGGTGTTTTACGATAATAGACCTTTGAGCATTGCGAGTAGAGTATGAATGACTAACTATCGGGTATTCTTGTCTATGTTTGTGAGTGTGTAAAATTATTTTCTTAATGTATAATTGTCTGTCTAACATTAAGGAAAGATAACATTTAATGCATGCTTTTAAAGAGCATGTGTATCCGAATCTTAAATGCTTGATTACAATTAACTTTTATAATTAAATGCTCACTTTATTGAATTTCAGAGAAGAGTGAAATTGGACGGATTGGAAACAATGACACGAGAGAGATTAGTGTATATATACAATCAATTCTGTTTGCCCCATTGTCAACGTAAATACAAGGAGACATTCAGAGGGAGGACATTGAACAAGGAACAAGAGGACAGAACTAAACTTCCTTCTGATAAACAGACCAACTTCACCTTCAGCAATAACAAAACTTCAGCAGTGAAGATGAAGACGCTACCAGACAATAGCGACAACGTGTTCAACAAGAGACTCAAGTCATATCAAGGAAACTGTAGTAGCTCAATGGAACCGTTACAGAATAATAAAAGAAAACTAAGTCAAGTAAGTGCAAGGATTTAATACTTCTCCTATTTCTTAGCCTTGTCCTACTTTAGGTAGAGTCGTCTCTCCTGATCCTTAGGCGCCAGGATGATCTGTCCTGTATTGTCGGTGCTGGTATTTGGGCTTTATCCATGAGCTTACTCATACTACCCCACCACGTGGATAGTGGACGTCCTTTTCCTTTCCTGTTTTATGGGAGTGCTAGAGCAGAGCAGCACCACATTATCATTTTGTTGCCTTCTTATTACATGTCCATACCATCTGAATCGGCTCTCTGTGAGTTTCTCTAGTATGGGGGCTAATTAAAAATTAAATTATCTAGTTGGGGTGTTAAATTATCTAGTTGGGGTGCTTCGGCTTTTTTCGATATTTTATGAAAATTGGAAATATAGGCGTTAAACACATAAATATATCATAAAAAAATATTTTTCTTAATAAAAAATGATTGAGAAACCCTGGAATTTTTTTTAAAAAATTAAAGTTGAGTTTTTGTATTTTTCTATGGTCGCACCAATTTTCAGCGTTCTAGCTTTTATGGTTTCTGAGATATATGGAAAAATAAAGTAAAAATTCAAATGTTGATAACCCCTGACTGAAACAAAAATTCAAAATTCTGAGTATAAAAGTTTTGTAGGCCTATAACTATTTATATATTCTGAAATTTTGAGCTCTGTAAATTGAGCGGATCAAAAGTTATAAGGGGGGGGACACACACAGACACATGAAATGTTCTACTCCGAATTCTGAGTAAATCCGTATATGGAACATATATGCTGCGAAGCCTCTAAATTGGTGTTTTTTGACTTCAAAGTTGGAAAAGCCGCAGTGAAAAAAGTAGACCCTGCATACAATTCTCGCGTATCCTGGCTTGAAACATTGTCAATATGTTAAGAGAACAAAGTTCTCTTGAACAAATCGACAGTTAGATTAAATAGATACAAACTGATGTCTAGGAGACTCAACCTCTTATGAACTGGAATAGAGATATGGATAAAGTAGAATATTTTTATCCAACTGTCGATTCGTTCATGAGAATTCAATTCTCTTAATGAATCAACATTATTAAGCCAAGATGCGTGTACGAAGGAAAATTTTGTATGGTGTAGTGGACTTTTTGCAAGCTAATAACACCAACTAGAGGCCTCGCAGCATATATGTTCCCATACATGGATTTACTCAGAATTCGGAGTAGAACATTTTATATGAGTTTTGTGTGTGTGTCTGTCTGTCTGTGTCTCCCCCCCCCTGCTTATAACTTTTGATCCGCTCAATTTACAGAGCCCAAATTTTTAGAATATATAAACAGTTATAGGCCTACAAAACTTTTATACTCAGAATTGTGAATTTTTGTTTCAGTCAGGGGTTATCAACTTTTGAAATTTTGATTTATTTTTCCATATATCTCAGAAACCGTAAAAGTTAGAACGCTGAAAATTGGTATAAACATAGACAAATACAAAGTCTCAAATTAGTTTTTTTTTAAAAATTCCAGGGTTTCTCAAACATTTTTTATTAAGAAAAATATTTTTTTTATGATAAATTTATGAGTTTAACTGCCTATATTTCCATTTTTTTTAAAATATCGAAAAAAGCCGAAAGACCCCAACAAGAAAATATAATTTTCTATAAAACATATTAACATTGTATTAGCACATCTCAAATTTTTTTTAACAATTTTTATAAAAATTGAATTTAGTGACGACATTGCTTCATACAATTTGTATGGAAGTAGCCTACTCACAATATCTAAGAAGACTTAATAATTTGATACTAATCTCCAAACATACATACATACCATCATGCTGTTTTCACATTCTGGGTAGGATCAAAGGACTGACCTCCATACTATCCTATCTTGACATACATACCTAGGTACATGTGTTGTATAGAAAACCAAATATCTTAAAATATTAAATAATTTGTATTTATGGGTTTATAGTTTGGTACTTATTCTTCAACTGTACATACTATCACTATCGACAGTTGGATCTCATGTGTTACATGCAACTAGTTATTATTTAAAGGCAGACAGCCAAGGCTGTTGCACCTATCTATATCCACTGTTGAACTTTATTATTTAGTTGTGTGATGTATGCTGGACTACGTTCAGATAGTACACTCAACGTTGAGTCTCGGTTGTACCTGAAGTTGCAGATTATGGCGTTTTCATACCAATCTTACTGAACGTTTCAATATGAACACAACATCGGACGTTTTAAATGTCATTTATCATATTTGTCTTCTTAGGATATATTTTCATCGAAAGACAACAATCGGGAAGTGGAGTAAGTAATGCTCTCTGACCTTTTATTGGAAATTTTTGAATGATATTTTTCTTAAATAAACCTTTGTGAATACATATTGTCATCGGATATAATGTCAACTGACATAATAGACACCACAGAAACAAATATTCATCTTCCCACAGAATAGAAGTCAACAGATACTATAACTCTTCAATGCTATGTTTTTTTTTGAAACTATAAATAAAATAGGTTCATTAACCGCTTAAGGACTATTATTTGCAAAAATTCCCACACCCGAGATAACTCGGGCAAAGTTTATCGGCAGAAAAGACCACTCCCGAATATACTCGGGCGTAAATAAATACGATTTATGGTATGTGGAAGCGAGACAAAAGACAGCTGCGACGATTCAAACGATGTACCACCCCCCTATCTCCCAATTACCGCATACCCAAAGTACATCTTGTCATAATGCGATGTACTGTTATTACTTTTAGTACCGTCCAGTGTTTTGCGCAGTTAGGTCGTGTGTTTTATATTTGAATTACGTGATTCAATTTCGATTGATTGTATCGATAATATTTTATGTTTTTATAGACTTTTTTCCTTGATGATTCAGACTTTTTTGTATTTTTAATTAATTATGATAAGTAAAAATTAATATTTTTTTCTGAATTTCTTTTATTTCTTGACCCACACTATGCACCATAATATCAAATTTCCGACCCATTCTGAGCCTGAAATGGCTTTTGTGATAGATATTTACGTTCATTAAATAAAATTCATTCATAAAAAAAAATGTGTTTTTTTTGCAATTTTTTTATTTTTTAATGATTACTGAAGGGGTTAAACATTTTATATTTCCTTTGTTTTAGAATTGTTCCAGTGCAATGAATTCTCAACCTGAAACTAAAAAGCAGAGAGTGAAGATAACATGGCCCTAATATTAAGTATTCACTTTATGTATTAATTGAGTAGGTACACTTATTTTATTTAGGTATGTATAATTGACTTGAAAATTACAAAACTTGTTACAAATTATTATTGTAAAATATTGTTGGGTAATTTTGTGTCAATTTAACACGGTTATTATTTTTTGTGTGTCTCATCATTATGTAGGTAGATATATATATATATATATATATATATATATATATATATATATATATATATATATATATATATATATATATATATATATATATATATATATATATATATATATATATATATATATATATATATATATATATATATATATATATATATATATATATATATATATATATATATATATATATATATATATATATATATATATATATATATATATATATATATATATATATATATATATATATATATATATATATATATATATATATATATATATATATATATATATATATATATATATATATATATATATATATATATATATATATATATATATATATATATATATATATATATATATATATATATATATATATATATATATATATATATATATATATATATATATATATATATATATATATATATATATATATATATATATATATATATATATATATATATATAACCAGATTTCATTTTATAATACTTCTAAAAATTGAGACATAAACGGCAAATTGTTATATTAAAGTCAATAACATACCACTGTAGAATAGTTTGTTGTCATTACTACACCAAATACTTTATGTAGTGTCATTTGACAATTGTAACGTTTGATTTTTCCCAGAAATTAATGACAAAACTGTTTTAAAACTATATGAATTTTGGCAATATTTGGTTGTACATTGTGGAAGCCTAAATGTGGAAGTAGTTGTTGTTCGTCTCAGAGGGCAATTAAAGTTGATCTTTTGGAGAAGATCGTTTGAGTCTATTATGTTATTTAAAAGTTTGTATAAATACATCATGTCAGTTACTGTTTGACTGTTTTCCAAAGTCGTAACCTTGTGGTGACGGGCAGAGAGTTTATAGCTACTGAAAGATAATCTACTTACATCTGTAGTTCAGGTGTTTAAAAATTTATTTTGAACCCTCTCTAATCTGTTTATGTACCCATGTTATATATTGTAGATTCCAGACAACCGATGCATATTCTAGGCCACTCCTTACATATGAAAAATATAAGGTCTTTAAAGTTTTGATGGATTTAAAAGGTTTAGATACTCTTAGTATGAAGCCTAGCTGTTTTAATGCCCCATCCACATTTCGATTTATATGGTTCTTCTTATAAGTCATTCTGCTGTCAAGTATGATACTGAGATCATTAACTTCGTTTAATCTTGATAGTGTTATGTTATTCAGAACATACTCGTTCGAAATAGAATTATGTGATCTAGAGAAAGTGATACAGTTACACTTTCAAATGTTGAGGTAATGATTATTTTTTATGCAATAATCGTAAAGTCTGTCTAGGTCAGAATGTAACCCCTCGCAGTCCCTCGCGCTAGAAATATTTCTATAAATTTTAATATCATCCGCATAAACAAGGTAATTTGGAGTGTGTACTCTACACTGCACTTGATTCATTATTCATCTATGTACTTTGTTAGCCTAAATAATGCATCTTCAGTCCCCAAATTTGGTCTAAATCCAAATTGATTGAGAGTTTATTGTGTTTTTCCAGGTAGCTCATTAATTGTTTTTTTAATAATTTTTCAAAAACTTTAGCAATTTACGAAATGAGGGCAATTGGTCTATAATTATTAAATAAACATAGTTTTTATTGTTTTGGCAGCAGATAGAAAACTTTGGTTATTATTGGTCGCTGAAAAATTCAATATCTGGGTATGTATCTCTCTCATGTCATCTATCTTCAGATTTTTATAAAAATCATGATAGAATGGACTTAACAGTGGCAATAAATCAAATAAATCTTTCTTCTTTTTTTTTTTTTGACCTTCGCCTCTTGGCGTTCTTGGTCAGTCTCAAGTTTTGTTTTTCTTTTTTAATTCATTTTAAATTACTTAAATAAATAAATATAAAAAAAAAAAAAGAACTTAAAGCCTGAGGGAGTTCTCCCGAGCAAACCAACCAAGAGACCTCACAATACTCAATGATGGATCAGCAAGAACAAGCGAAAGCTGGGTAGGAAACCTCACTCCCGCCCGTCTCAGCATCCCCATCAAAGAGTTTATACCTCTCATGTGTGCGCATTCCATTTTAGGGTTTTATTATACCTATTTGGTGGAGATAAATAATAAGCGTGTTCTGATTAATTGATGTTTATTATACGACGGCCCGAGAGAACTGAATTGGCTCGTCGTTGGTGGGGATATATATAGGCAAGCCAGAGGGGCTTGCCTCCTCAATCCCCACAGTGCTCCCCCCTAAGTGACAATGATACATAAAAATCAATGTTACATACATAATAATTAAATACAATTAATTTTTTTTGTCAGAAACGAATGTGACATAATATTGTGAAATGTATGACATACAGTGTGAACATATATTATTATAAAGATTAACAAGCATGTATAATAAGTATTGAATGTTTGAGAAACATTGAAGTATATGCAAAAGCGCCTTGAAATGGTAAATATTATTATTTAAGATAAGAAAGAAATGTATCAAGTATCAGCTGACGTTTCAGTGGGTCAGAGTTAAAATTGAATAATGTTATGAGTCAACTATAGATATTGTTTGAAAGAATATTATAAATATTTATGTAGATAGCATTGGGCGCTGAATATCATATTACCAAGAAAGGTATGACATAATATTTAAAAATTTAGACTAAAAAATAACATGATTATTTAGTGACTTAAGTAGAGCAAGGAAAACAAGATTTTATATATTTAAGTTTGAGTGAACAAATGCGCATTTTGCTGACTCAAAACTCGCGTTTTAGGGCGAAAATTCAGTCATTAATCGAAAGGTCTGCAGTTCCTTTGAAAAATAAATGAATTTAGCCGTGAAAGTTGTATTGTATGATTGTTGCTTATGTAAGTTAAATAACGAATACATAAAAATCTTGTTTGTGCGATAACATATTTTTTTTTAAACATAGGTACTTAATGTAATGGAATGTCCATGTGAATGTTTACAATATTCACTGCAAAAGTAATGAAATGTCTATACGAAACGGTTTACGAGATTCAATGAGTAAGTAATAGAATGTCTATGCGAAACAGTTGCACTATAATTTGTATAGGTGTTTATCGATGTATTGTTCATATGCATATATTTGACAAGGGTATTTTGACACTGTATAAAATGAATAATTTGAAAGAGATTGCGTAGATTCACGACTGAAGTTATTTTTGTTGCGATAGAATAGTTCATTTTATTTTGAAAACACTTAGAGGATAGGTACACTGGAAATGTTGGTTCTTGTTGAACGAGAGTATTTTAATTTAAGGCACTAGGTAGAATCACAAATTATTTGGATAATGCGCACTTCGGAGGTTACACAAAAAATGTTTATACAATGGGTCTCGGTGGAGGAGCGCGTTTGAGCTCCATGCGCACTTTCTCGCTTATCTTTTTTACTGTCTTTTTCCAAATAAAATAAGCGGCTGCGCCTACGATGACCAATATTATGAGCACTGTCGAGGCCAAGGAGATCTGTTCTCCTCGGGTGTAGTTCTCCCCGCCTGATGCGGTCTGTGCGATAATGACTTCTTCTTTACTTTCTGTTGTTCCCATCTTGGCTGCTTGGACTACTCGCGTTCAATTGGCAAAACGTACTGGTTGTTTGACGATTCGGCCAGCACGAGTTGTTACCATTGCTGACGGAGCAGGTTCAGTGTTGGTGGGAACTTGTGTCGTTGTGGAATTTGCTGACTGAGCGGGTTGCGCTTGCAAAACAGGTACACATATGTGTTCACTGGAATTTGAGTCAGCGATTGGTAAATGGACGGGTGCAGTACTTGGACTTTGCGTCGAGTTGTTTGTGTCTGTCAAATTAGCTGACAAAGGTATTGAGTCGTCTGTCCGTAACATGTAGGCAGGTTTCAGACGATCAATAGAGACGGTGACAACTCTTGAGGGTGTTTGAATTTTGAAAAATTTTGGGTGCCGTTCCAAGACTTGGTAAGGACCTTCGTATGGAGGCGTTAAAGGTTTCTTTACCTCTTTCCTCAGAAAGACATGAGAGGTTGTCTCTAGGTCTGGGGATTTGAAAGTGGTCCTGGATGTGGCAGGATGTCTTTCAGATGAGGAAGAAACGTTAGACAGGTAATTGATGAGTGAGTTTGTGAAACTGGTGTTATTAATTTTTGGCCTTGATGGCACAAAAATATCACCAGGTAGCCTCGGCGATGCGCCGTAGACCATCTGTGCTGGGCTGTACCCAGTGTCTTGTTTGAGAGCGGAGCGTAACCCTAACAATATGATGGGTAGTTCTTGAGCCGAGTGAGTGTTTTCTTCGCATTTTGCCTTGATGGCAGCCTTCAGCGTACGGTGGTACCTTTCAACCTTCCCGTTCGCTTTGGGATTGTATGCGGTAGTCCTCCTTCTCTCAATGCCGAACGTCTTGGTGAGTTGCTGAAATAGGTCTGATTCGAATTGTCGCCCTTGATCAGTTGTGATGTATGCTGGGGCAGCCGAATCTAGAGATCCAATGTGTTACGAGAGCATTTGCGACGGTCTCTGCTGTTATTTCTCTGACTGGTACAGTCTCAGGCCATGAGGTTTCTCGATCTACCATTGTGACGCAGTACCGATTGTCTGAGGATGTGGATAAAGGCCCGATGATGTCTAAATGCAGGTGCTCGAAACGACTGACCTCAGGAAAATTCCCTAGTGGAGATATGGTGTGTCGGCTTATCTTGCTTTTTTGGCATTGAATGCAACATTTAGTCCACTGCGTAATATCTTTATTCATGTTGGCCCAGAAATAACGTTGTGTAATTAAACGCTTCGTAGCATTGTTACCAGGGTGACTCATGTTATGCAGTGAGTCAAAGGCGATTTTCCTAAACTTAGGAGGTAAATATAATCTCGCTGAGTCAGGTGAAACTTCAAACGCTAGTTTTATATTTGATTCGGGCATTGTTATTAATTTAAACTGCAGATTGTTCTGCTTCTTTAGAGCTGATAATTCTTCGTCGCATTTCTGTGAATCAGCGATCTCTTTGTTATTGAAAAGTGTGGGTGCGTATATTTCTTGAATTCGAGATAACGTATCGGCCACTGTATTTAACTGTCCTTCGATGTATTTAATCTCGGTACAGAATTGAGCGATGAAATCTAGGTTTCTCAACCTTCGAGGCGTGTCAGAAGGTGATATTTTTTTGGTCAGGGCAAAAGTGAGTGGTTTATGATCTGTGTAGACGACAAGATCTCGACCCTCTACCATGTTTCTAAAATGTTTGATTGACATATAAATTGCTAGCAGCTCTCTGTCGTACGTGCTGTATCGTTTTTGGGTTTCACTCAGCTTCTTTGAGAAAAATCCCAGTGGTTGCCATTGGTTGTTCACGCGCTGTTGCAGAGCGCTTCCAACACACGAGTCTGAGGCGTCTGTCATGAGTGCCAGTTGGGCGTTCTCTTCAGGGTGAGCTAGCATAGCGGTTTTTTTTAGGCTTTCCTTACATTGTTCGAAAGCTTGCACGGCTGCTTCCGTCCAGGGAACAGGAGTCCTGTCCTTCCTTTTGCTGTTATGAAGGAAAACATTTAGCTCGCTTTGTAGGTGTGCTGCTTGTGGAATGGAGCTGCGATAAAAATTCATCATTCCGAGAAACCTACGTAGCTCTTCTATGGTTGCAGGACGTGGAAAATCGATGATCGCTTTTACTTTCTCTTCGGTTGGAGTTATTCCGTTGGCGCTGATGTGATAACCCAGGAAAGCTAACTCTGTTTTACCGAAAACACATTTGTGAGTATTGATATTTAACCCGTTTTCTTCTAAACGTTTGAGCACTTGATGAAGATGCTGAATGTGCTCTTCTTCGTCTTTCGAAGCTATTAAAATGTCGTCAAGGTATATGAAAATAAAATTTAACCCTTGGAAAATATTGTTTAGAAAACGTTGGAAAGTTTGTCCTGCGCAGCGTAAACCATAGTTCATTTTGACGAACTCGAAAAGCCCGAAAGGTGTAATAATCGCTGTTTTGGGTATGTCTTCCGGGGCTATAGGTATTTGGTGATATGCCCTACATAAATCTAACTTTGAGAACATGTGTTTTCCACTCAAGATGTAAGTGAAATCGAGTAAGCGTGGAATCGGATACCGATCTGGTGTAGTTATCGCATTCAGCCTGCGATAGTCCCCACACGGACGGATGTCACCTGACACTTTGTTTACAACGTGGAGCGGGTTCGCCCACGGGCTTTTGGACGGTCTACATATTCCCATCTCCATCATTTTTTCAAATTCTGCCTTTGCTGCTTTGTATTTAGCAGGATTCAGAGGACGCACCTTTTCATAGACTGGTGGTCCCGTAGTGGGGATATGATGATAAACATTGTGTTTGGGTGCTTCTTTGAAAATATCGGGCCTAGTAATGCTCGGATATTTTTGCAAGATTTGGTGGAATGGGTCAGTGATGTCCACGGCGTAAATTTTGTTGCTGGAAAAGTTGGATACTGACGTTTTGGTGGACAATGTTGTCACTTTGTCGATGAGTTTACGACCGTGTAGGTCGACCAGAATTTGATTAGCCCTTAAAAAATCGGCTCCAATTATAGATTTTTTAACGTCTGCAATGACGAATGTCCAGCGGAAAGGTCGTCGTAATCCAAAGTCAAGCACCATGGCTCTTGCACCATATGTGTTAATTTTGGTTCCGTTCGCTGCGTACAATTTGTACTCGGACGGAACGGTGGCGGAAAATCTATGTTTAGACAAGACGGATATATCTGCGCCTGTGTCGACCAAAAACTGTGTCCGACTTGTTCTATCGGAGACACAGAGGCGAGATGTATATTCGACGCCGACTGCCTCAATGGTCGGCGCCGTTTCTAGTTTTCCGGTTTTTTAAAATCGCATGGGGATTGGCATTTGGTGGCGGAATTGCCGAAACGGCCGTGGTACCAACACATCCCTGCATTTCTTGGGCCTGGTGTGTTTTTCTGTTGGTACTGATTGAAGTTGCGTCGTGAGTGTGAGTGAGTACGTGAGCGCGAGCGTGAGCGTTGACGCCATTGGGGTCTGCTTCTGCTGGTTTGTTCGCTTCTTAGGGACGCTACTTCCAACTGCAGGAGCTGTAGCGTGCGAACTAGATCCTCCATCATCGGTTGTTTTGATGTGGATGGTTTTAACTCGGCCACTTCAGGTTGACTAAATGATGTGTCATAGATCTTGTCTGCGATTTCTGATAGTTTGTTGAGGTCGGTAGCATCGCAGACTGCCAGGACGGCGCGGATTGTTTGTGGTAATCTTCCCAGCCACAGCATTTTTAGGGTTGCCTCTGGCAGCTTATCCGTAGCCAACTCTTTCATTGATCGCAGAAACTGTGACGGTCTTTGGTCCCCGAGTTCCAGGTCCCCCAGTAATTGTTGGAGCTTACGAGATTCTGATTCTTCGTAAGCTTGCAGGAGCCTGCATTTAGTTGTACTATATTTTCCTGTGGTGGGTGGTTTTGTGAGGATATCGCTGACCTGTCGGAGCTCGTCTCTTCCGAGTTTGGTGATGAGGATGTTGAAGTTGTTCTCATCGCTTTGTCGTTGAGGAAGAACCACTGCTTCGAACTGATGAAACCAGAGCCTCGGCTGGTCCCTCCAAAAGTCTGGAATTTTGTTACTTATGCTAATGGGCATAACTTCTGGAAGGGGAAAACTCGCATTCGCTTCGTCGAAAGCCATTTTAGAAAAAAAATCACTTCAATAAACACAAATCAAGTTACTGAATCTTATCACAGGAAAAATAAGCGATGAAAAGATATAGTATGTTTCACTAATGCATTTTATAGTTATTTGTTCACACGTGTTAAAGTTATCTATTTAGAAGATAAGATTCAGTCAGCACTTTTGAGTTCTCGTGTATCGGGCGAATATCACATTGCATTCTCACGATTCGCGACGGATGTGTTCGAATGTGATCGCATTGCAATTCCCGTGGGCGGAGGATAAGAAAATGCGCAAGAGTCTGTTATCAACTCAACTTCCCACGAGACGGATTCGTCGAATTACATGGCACGTCGGGTTCACCACTTTAGGGTTTTATTATACCTATTTGGTGGAGATAAATAATAAGCGTGTTCTGATTAATTGATGTTTATTATACGACGGCCCGAGAGAACTGAATTGGCTCGTCGTTGGTGGGGATATATATAGGCAAGCCAGAGGGGCTTGCCTCCTCAATCCCCACACCATGAACAAATGATTTGCATCACCCAGCTCTGAGCCACAAACGCAATGCGGTGAATCTGTGATATTTATTTTGTGGAGGTGAGCAGGAGAGAGACTGTGACCAGATCTTAGTCGACAGACCAGAGAAATCTGCCATCTTGGTATATTCAGATTCCAGAACCACGGAACTTTTGGAATTTGTGGCTGTATCTCTCCAAACCATCTACCTCGCAAAGCCAAAGACCCTCTCCAACTCTTCCCCCATTCTTCTAATGCACTCCCCTTGCAGCCCAGAATTAAGTCTGTATATGGGATTTGATTGATCTTCCCACACATGGTGACTGTAGCATCCTTTGCCATTCGCAATACCCCTGTGACCAGGTAGCCAGGCCAGAACTACAGATTGCTGATTGCAGTGTAGAAGATACAGTTGAGATTTCACTCTATTGACCAACAGATTTGTTTCACCCTTAAATGGACAGGACAATAGTTTTTTTAGGAAGCTAAGTGAGTCTGTAAAAATGATTGCACGATGAATTTTTTCATTATGAATATGAATCAATGCTTGCATAATAGCACATCCCTCAGCTGTGAATATTGATGCCTCTTTGGGGAGATTAAATCTTTCTTCTTTACGAAAGTGTTGAAGAAATAACATGTTGGGATAGTGAACAAACACATTTTCCCAAATGTTGTAGTTTCATCAAAATCACACTTAATGTATACTGTAGCCTTTTCTTGAGTATACCCCAACCAAGGTAATCATTCGCCAGCAGTGTCTTTTAGTAGGTAACAAAAGTGGTACCATTATCTGAAACAATAGATTGTATTTTTCCGAATTGTGCAAACAAATTCCTCAGCACTTTTATCGTGCATGACGTGTTAATTTTTTGCATTTCAATGCATTTTATCTATTTGGATACTGTATCCACTACAACTAATAAACTAGCTTATTTCAGTGATTTCAGTAACTTTTCTCTCGTTGGATATTCTTTGCATAAATAAAAATCAAACTAGCTTATTTCAGTGATTTCAGTAACTTTTCTCTCGTTGGATATTCTTTGCATAAATAAAAATCATACACATGTCTTTGAATGGGCATCACTATCAAAATTATCGATGCCTACGATTGGTTTTGATCGTTTTCTCCTTTTTGGCGTGCGAAGAACATTATCATCCATGCCAGCGTCGCCAAATTTTTCCTTGCTAATTCTTACGACAGTTGGCTTTCCTATGTCAAGCGCATCAGCTATGCGATCAAGCACTGACTTCACCGGTAATAATTGCCTACCATTTTCAGCCTCACGTTCGAAATAATCACGAAGTTTTACAACGAACCTATGTGCCTGACTGTTTAAAACAATTTTCTTTGAGTTCTTCGGCATAATGACGAGAATCAAACAAAAATCATTAACAAAGTCCAAATTAACGAGCAGGGGACAAAATTTATAACAGTATCAATGTCCGAAATCCAAAGCCTGGTAAAAAAACAAAAAGCGTGAATAAAGTCCAAATTAACGAGCAGGGGACAAAATTTATAACAGTATCAATGTCCGAAATCCAAAGCCTGGTAAAAAACAAAAAGCGTGAATAAAGTCCAAATTAACGAGCAGGGGACAAAATTTATAACAGTATCAATGTCCGAAATCCAAAGCCTGGTAAAAAACAAAAAGCGTGAATAAAGTCCAAATTAACGAGCAGGGGACAAAATTTATAACAGTATCAATGTCCGAAATCCAAAGCCTGGTAAAAAACAAAAAGCGTGAATAAAGTCCAAATTAACGAGCAGGGGACAAAATTTATTGTGGTATCTTTTAAATAAGAATAATTGTTGTCAATTTTATACCACTTTAATTATTATAAAGGGTGGTTAAATTTCAAGGGCCAATATTGATTTTGAATAAAACGCAAATTATTTAGGAAATTATTGACATTTCTTTTTATTATGATAATATTGGTATGTATGGCTCAATTATGTATGGAACAAAATATCGGCCAAATGGCCGCGGCGGCACTTCTCCATCCGATGGTCCAAATTTTCGATGACGCTGAGGCATAATTGAGGTTCTATGTCATTAATGTGCCGAATTATCTCATCCTTTAGCTCTTGAGTTGTTGCTGGCTTATCGACGTACACCTTTTCTTTCAAATAACCCCAAAGAAAGAATTCCAACAGTGTCAAATCACATGATCTTGGCGGCCAATTGACATTGCCGCGACGTGAGATTATTCGGTCATCAAATTTTTTGCACAAAAGAGCCATTGATTCGTTAGCTGTGTGGCAAGTGGCACTGTCCTGTTGAAACCACATATCGTCCACATCCATATCTTCCAATTCGGGCCATGCCCGATGATGCCGCCAGCCCATAAACCACACCAAACAATCACTCTTTGTGGATGCATTGGTTTTTCGACTATCACTCTTGGATTATCATTCGCCCAAATGCGGCAGGCAATTCTGCTTATTGACGAATCTACTTAGGTGAAAATGTGCCTCATCACTGAAGATGATTTTCTTCGAAAATTGATCATCCACTGTTGCCATTTCTTGCCACCATTCTGACCATTGACGACGACATTGGTACAAATTGAGTTAGTCTGAAATTGAGAAATGTCAAATGAAATGCAGAAAAAAACTTGACGTTTAGGTGTGGTTCACATTGAAAATCGGCCCTTGAAATTTAACCACCCGTTACAAATTATCAAATACAAATTATAATATATACATATTTATAATTATAAAAATACACTTATTAATCAATTAACTAGACGGTGTTTATATGGAAACGGTTTTTCACAGAATGACATGACCCACGCCATTCGAACGAATATTTTGTTTTTCCGGACACCGCCGACAATTGCCGACGGTCTCCGAGGATATCACAAAATGTGAATTGGTATGGCGAAACCAAATACCACATTATCCCCTCTCGCTCTCCTTGGCGAAGTAAAACAAAAGATTTCTACTGAACTCTGGAATTTGAAGGCACTAACGTTGGTCGAGGACGCAGTCTTCCTTCCCATGATGACGACCCCTGGCTCGGTCCAGATTCACCCCGGTCCACAGCTTCGTCATCCTGAAAAACACGAGACCCATTACTCTCTCTAATATAATTAGAGAGGTCAAGGTCTGATGTTTCCTCATCAGAGTCTTGACTACTCTCAGGGTTATAGAAACTTACTCTCAAAGGTTTTATCTGATCAATGTGTCTTTTCCCATTAACATTTACTTTATAAATTTTCTTTCCAATTCTTTCTACAATTTTACCAATCGACCAGTTTTCATTTCCCTCGATTCTATAATCCTTAACCAAGACCTTTCTACCATTTTTTAAACTATTATCTTTTGTTCCTTTGTAACAATATTTCTGTTTTTGCTGAGTTCTACACATTTTATTTTTCCTTTCTACATCTATTTTTCTCTCCCCCATCTGCTGTCAACATTTTCATATGGAACACAAACATCACATTGATATTTTCATATGGAACACAAACATCACATTGATATTTTCATATGGAACACAAACATCACATTGATATTTTCATATGGAACACAAACATCACATTGATATTTTCATATGGAACACAAACATCACATTGATATTTTCATATGGAACACAAACATCACATTGATATTTTCATATGGAACACAAACATCACATTGATATTTTCATATGGAACACAAACATCACATTGATATTTTCATATGGAACACAAACATCACATTGATATTTTCATATGG
The DNA here is from genome assembly GCA_963576475.1 of Molanna angustata. NCBI lineage: Eukaryota > Metazoa > Arthropoda > Insecta > Trichoptera > Molannidae > Molanna > Molanna angustata. Next base: position 35,886,447 of record OY754974.1, on the reverse strand, counting down.
AACACAAACATCACATTGATATTTTCATATGGAACACAAACATCACATTGATATTTTCATATGGAACACAAACATCACATTGATATTTTCATATGGAACACAAACATCACATTGATATTTTCATATGGAACACAAACATCACATTGATATTTTCATATGGAACACAAACATCACATTGATATTTTCATATGGAACACAAACATCACATTGATATTTTCATATGGAACACAAACATCACATTGATATTTTCATATGGAACACAAACATCACATTGATATTTTCATATGGAACACAAACATCACATTGATATTTTCATATGGAACACAAACATCACATTGATATTTTCATATGGAACACAAACATCACATTGATATTTTCATATGGAACACAAACATCACATTGATATTTTCATATGGAACACAAACATCACATTGATATTTTCATATGGAACACAAACATCACATTGATATTTTCATATGGAACACAAACATCACATTGATATTTTCATATGGAACACAAACATCACATTGATATTTTCATATGGAACACAAACATCACATTGATATTTTCATATGGAACACAAACATCACATTGATATTTTCATATGGAACACAAACATCACATTGATATTTTCATATGGAACACAAACATCACATTGATATTTTCATATGGAACACAAACATCACATTGATATTTTCATATGGAACACAAACATCACATTGATATTTTCATATGGAACACAAACATCACATTGATATTTTCATATGGAACACAAACATCACATTGATATTTTCATATGGAACACAAACATCACATTGATATTTTCATATGGAACACAAACATCACATTGATATTTTCATATGGAACACAAACATCACATTGATATTTTCATATGGAACACAAACATCACATTGATATTTTCATATGGAACACAAACATCACATTGATATTTTCATATGGAACACAAACATCACATTGATATTTTTTCAGCTGGTGAAAAGAAATGTTGAATTCTTCAGTAAAAATTCTGTAGAAAAGAGTGTAATTTGTAAATGGAAGTTGATTACCTTCACAATGCTTCACATAGTCACGATAAATATCTGTTAAAGTTTTGCTACCATCAATTTAAACACATGATGAAGTAGCTCTCACGTAATGTCCTTCAATTTTTGGAATCGAATTAATGTGATTCCTAACACCATTTTTAATTTCGTCATTAACTCGAGAATGGTTTCTATGTTTCCCTCGCTTGTCGTCCTCCATAAGGGAATGTGCTATTTTATTCTTTTTTCGCATGCTGTGTGTATAGGTCTATCGTTAATATCTAAAGTATTTTTATAAAAAACTTTGCAAACTCAAATGATTTTATCTCCCAACTTAAACTGAAATGCATTATTAAGTTTTCTTTTACTTCGTGTGCCACCTTCTCTAATGTATTGGTATTTAGGCTGTATAATCAATCTATATTGTATTAATTATGTATCTCCAATGCTGCCTAATTTCCAATAGGCATCCAAAAGCTGTTTGTCTTTCTTCACATGTTATTTTTTCGGAGCATTTGAGCCTGCAATTTTCGTTACAAGGATTTTTAACCCTTTTTTCTCGGATAAATTTTTTGTTTTTTGTAGATTCATAAGTTTTTCCCGAGTTTCTCAATTTTTTCGCAACATTTGCCTTCCATTCTGAAATATTTCTGCTTCTTTTCTTACCATTTTTATTCGTTACGACTTCTAAAACATTCAAAGTTTGTGGTGAACTGATGGAAGTGTTTGAATCAGTAACATTAAATGTGTCATTTTCTCCTTTCGGTGGCTCATTAATTACCGGCAATTGATAATTAGGATCTCGCACAGAATCATCGCTCTCTGAAAGTAAAAAGCCAATTCAATTTATGTATATTTGAAAATATATGTACTAAATTATGTACACACACTAAATCACTCAATCAAAGTGATCCGGGTAAACATACAAAATGTACGAACCTTCAGAAAAGGATTCCGATTCACTGTCACTGCTTGACGAGTTATCTGAAGAACTTTAATTTTTGCTTGAATCTTCTTCATCATTTACATGTTGCATGCTGGGACCTGCATTCTCTGTTCGTAATTAAATAATATATACAAATTAATTATTTAAAAAACTTATAACCATTGTCGTAAAAAATAAATTAAATATATTATAAAAATCAAGAAACTAACCGTTGTTATGGAGATTTTTGTTCTTATTTCATCCTCATTTACATTTTGCATGCAGGGACCTGCACTGTCTGTTCGAAAAAAAAAAAAAACAAATTATAACTGTTCTCATAAAAAAAGTAGGCTTTAAAGTAAGGTTTTAAATTTTTGGCATATAATTTGGCTCCCAAAATGTATGCCATTGTAAAGCTTCTACAAGGTCCATCAAACGTCAAGGAAACTTTTTGAATGTCAATCTATTTGAATCCTTGATGAGATCAAATCTCAGATTTATTATATTAGCTCTTTCAGATGCATTAAGGCCATTAATTAGAAAATAACCAGTTGGTATTTTCCATTCAACACGTGGCATGCATCTAATTATAATGAACACATTAGCATCTAAATATGGATGCTTAAAATTAGGTTCTAAATTTTTGGCATATACGACTGTCGAATATACGTAATTATGTATAAGGTGCTAGGCAAAACCATATACCACATTATTGATAATAAGCATTCAACCATTCGGTGCCGCAATTTGCAAATTTGTTGAATTTGAATATACATTCTTGTTCCTGCATGTTCCGTTTTTTTGTCTGCATTCTTCGCTAAATCAGTGTTAGTGATACAAACCAGTCTTTTTGATACTTGTGCAGAATGTTTGTTTAACAATGAAGTTAAGTGTTATTGTATAGATTAATTAAATAATCAATATCAGTAGTATAAAATGGTTATGTAACACAGAGAGTTGATGGTTTGAGGTCAGCTTTAAATCTCTCAACCTTGAACTTTCCCCATGCTTTTGATGTGATGTTTTGGTATATCGGTGGAGGTTGATCAAGGTTGATATATGATTCAATCAGGCAGTTGTCGGATAGTCCTATGACGATGGCTTCTGGAGTCTAAATTTTCCCTTGTTTTGCATTGGTGATGACTTCAAGAAGGCCCCCAGCGTCACAGTGATGGTTTCTCAACCAAATGTGCAGCTCTTGATTGTAAAATATGTTAAGTGGACCAAAGAAGTTGACATCAAGTGGTTACATTTTATGTGTGCAATGTGGGGGAAAGCAGTATATGATGATTCTGTTGTCTTTTAAGTTTTTGTGACTGGAGTGTCCATCTGAAGTAAAATAACTTTGGCTTCTTTAGACTGCTTGTCATTTTTGACAAAATGCTCCATCTATTTGAGGAATATCTCCATGTTCATCCATCTCTTTTCTTGGGCAAATCCAACAGAATCCATTAGTTCTGCTTTCATATTTTTACGAGGAATAATAAAGGCTGGAGGTAGGAATCTTCCCAGGGCATTGACACAGCGAACCGCAGTATAATGTTATCCTCTTTCAGCACTGGTTAATATTTTAACTTTTGTCGCAAATACTTTTGGGTTGTGTGATGGCATTGATTCGTCAAATTTCCATATTTGACGGGGTTCATGATTATATCAATTAACAACTTGAAAAATGTTTTAACTTTATTAAAACCCTGCGCCCTGGCTGTCAATGTAACTTTATTAAAACCCTGCGCCCTGGCTGTCAATGTAACTTTATTAAAACCCTGCGCCCTGGCTGTCAATGTAACTTTATTAAAACCCTGCGCCCTGGCTGTCAATGTAACTTTATTAAAACCCTGCGCCCTGGCTGTCAATGTAACTTCTGGTATTCGAAGGGATATGGACAGGTTACATTTCTGAAAGCCTCTCAGCTAGTCTGCACCAGCTATTTCATTTGCCGTTGAAAATCCATGAGGAAGTTTCTTAGCAACGGCTATTTGATAAGCAAGTTTTCACAAAAAATCGCACATCCAGCTATTGTAAATGTTCAATTATTTATCTTTGAAGTTCTCTTTGAATGTATCATTGTGACCACCTAAATGATTGACCCTTACGATGATTTTCCTTTTTCTGCTCGACGTCGGAGCATAGAAGCTGGAACATGATAAGTTTTGCTGCCATCTGTCAACCCAATATCTTGCTACACACTGCTGCGATAGCGTCTCATATTTTTTCGTCCCAACTTTTCCTTGTCGTTTTACGAATGTATGGCGCCATTTCTAAAACTAACAGGTATTTATGTACAAATAATTACCTATTGCTAAAAATATCTTACCAAATAGACTTATTAGTTAATGTTTCATTCACAAAATAGATTTATCGTAACTCAGCATGGTGAGGATTTGAGAAAGGAGCAGTACTAACCTTAATCTCATTTTCGTGATGGTGAATCTCCTCTCACATATAACAATTAAATAACTAGGACACAATACGATGACACAATGAGACACACGATGATGATGATGAAACTTTACCTGTTTAGGTGTACTCTCGTTCACCTGTTTGGCTTTGGGCCCTCGGGATACCAAGTTACCTGATCTTGGTTACCGAGGACTGGGTTGTGCTGCCGATCAAGTTAGATAACCTGTCGGTGGTCACCCAGGATAGGCTATGCCGGTCTATATAGGCTTTAGGTATTTCAACCTGTTTGCCTATCCCCAAGCGAAGGTATTGTAATGACTGTGTAGGTACTTACCTAACACAGCACTACGTACATATAGATATTTAATATTACAGTAAAACACAGGTAATTAGATTGCAGAAATCAAAAGATAATTGGTGCAATTACTTACATGAATTTATTTGGATAAGTGACTCTAATACATTGAAAATAGTTGACTTAATAAATAATTATATTTTAAATTAGAATAATATACGATGATTACGCGGATTGAAAACTATGGGGTCGCAAGGACAGCGCGACCGCGACAACTGGAACAGGGTAGATCGAATGGCCGCTCCCGGTCTGAGGCGTCTTTATATAGGGCTGAATCGTCCGGATTCAGACACTAGCGCGCGCCATAAAACAAAAATGTGTTATGTTTATCGACAAAATGAAACTATATTTGAACAAGGAATGAATCTATCCACTTGTGCGACGTTTCCGGTGTGCCTTCTGTTATGGTTTTGACCGCTAGGGGATAGGAAACAGTTGTTGAAGGATTTTGGTGTAAATTCAAAGGTATTTTAATTCAAGCATCATTCGATACCGTATAACCTTTATATTTTGATTTAGTCGCATTCAATCTTTTATTGATTGATGTCTTAAATTTGTATGATTGTTTATTGATGTTTGTATTTGTATCAGATTCATTTTTTTCATGGTCAGTATGTTTTTGAAGATTGATTCGAGCCCATTTATTTAATGCAAGGTTGTTTTTGCTCCATGGTTTTTTATGAATGTCATATTTTCCAATGGAGATATCGTCACTAATTGCTTCGATTTTAATATCCATTATATCTATAATTCCTAATATTCTGTAAATTAATTTTATATGTTTGGATGATATTAATGAACATAGACTTTTTGTGAAGATAAAATCTTTATCTATATCTTCATCAATTGAACCATTATGCACAAAAAATTCCATGAATTATTATAAATTCTAAACCAAATAAAATGTCCATTGTTTATTAAATCATAAACTTCTTCTGCAGATTTATTAAAATATTTAATCCAAAATACAATCCAAGTCACAACCCATCTTTGAATATAATAATGTTTGAAAATTTGAGTTTCTAAAGTCACTTTATTTTTTCTTGGATTGGCTGGAGAGGACATACATGTAGTTTTGACCCATGACATGATTAAGTGTGGATAATAATGAATCTCAGAAACATTTATAAATGGAATGTTTGTCAATAATCTTGAATTTAATATGTCATTACTTTCAGGAGAGATAGCATTATTATATTGAGTTATCATTTTCTTATCAATATTTGGAATAGAATCTAATATTATTTTGTTTAAATCACTAAATAATGATAGTAAATCATAAGTTAAAATTTGTCCTACTATATGATTGGATTTATCAATGTGAGATAAATTTTGTTCATCAAATTGTGTACAGTAAAGAAATACTTCTGTATTTCCTGAGGTAGAGAAATAAGATCTTATAATTTTAACTTCCTTGAAACAATTCAAAAGTAATGTCACTTGGTTTCTTAATATGATAGGTGATAATGAGTATGTTTTAAAAATAATCCAATTAGCTTTTAATTCTTGAGATATATTGATTACAGAATTTACAAGTTTTATAGGAGATTATCCATCTAAATAATTAGGAGACTCAGTGTCACACATAATACCATCTACTTGAATGTCTATATAAGATCTTAATTGTATTGGATAAAACTGATCTGCAATATTGTTTATTTTCTCATTAGTCAAATCCAAATGTATAATGCGTTTTTCTAATGAAGGCCATGATGCAAGTGCTGGGATATAGGGAATTGGTGCTGCTTGCTGTATCATATCAAAATTGTTTATTAATGTGTTATAAAATACCGTATTATTTTTATAACTTCTAAGGCACGCAAATGTGTATCCTACACTTCCGTCTCCCAAGCAACAGACGGATGATTCTGATTTTAAAGAATTTATTATAGATAATCCTTTATATATATACCTGTCGTAGGGTTGGATAAAGGTTTTAGTCTATGTGTGTTAAATTGTATTTGTTGTTGAGTAAATAATGTTTTTTCATGACAAATTGTTCTTTATGTAAGTTATGTCTTGTGAAAGTTGCTAAATTCAATACACTATTTGGCAAATCTACTATCAAATCATCAGTTTCATCTTTTGGATTGTGGAATTCTGGAATTAAAGATACTTTTTTACAAATTAAATCTATATTCTCTGAACTTATTAATTTGATTCCATTATTGTAGAACTGATAAGTTTTAAATTTTATTGTTTTATTTAGATGATTATATTTATTATTTGTTAATAGACTATTTATTCCATAATGAATATCAAGTATTTCTGTGTGATTTTTGCTTAATATCCACATTTTAACATTGAGCAGATTTGATGGATGTTGGTTTATTCCATCAAAAGGACTTCCAATAATATTAATTGCATCTACTCTATTTAAAGTGGCTGAATTGGTAGCCCATGTTAACAATATTGTTTTGCAAGCTTCTTTAATATTGCATGACATAATTTTAGGACTTATGCAAGGATCCCCAGAAATTTGAGAGTGGTAAGGATGACTTGTTAATTCGTGTTGAAAATTTGGTGTAAATATCAAATTGGAAAATTGTTGCCAAATAATCGGGTCACTTCTGTCAACTCTCTCTGCCACTCTCTTAAGGTAATTGCGAGTTTGTGTCCCGATAGGATCCTAAATAATTGGAACACAATTTTAAACACAAGTACTCTAGACATCTTAATAAGGGTAGTCTTAAACACCAATTTATTACTAATGAATGATTGATTGGATGAGTATTTTGAGTGTCACATTGATGAGGAGACAACATAATGTACATTTCATTAGCCATGAGAGAAATATAATTGTCAACTAATAATTCAAGATTGTTATTAACATTTAATGATATTGGAAAAATCTCATGAACCTGATTTCCATTTAATAATCTATCTGATGGAATATATAAGAATGGAGAATTTTTGTAAGATTTGATACACTTGGGAGGTGGAAGAGGAGTGTCAGTTGGATCTTCTATGACATCTCTTAAACAGCAAGACGATTTGACGTGTATGTGAAGAGAGGGACTTTTAGGTTTGAATCCTGTTTCTATAGCCCATCCTATCATTACTGTGGCGGAACTCATTATGCTTTGAAACATGAGATTGACATAATTTTTTGAACCCTTACTGTATTCATGAAGTGGAAATGTGTCAAATCCGAATTTTGTTCCGAAATTGGGGAGACAAGTGACTGACCCACCATTTCCGATCCTATCACTTTGCAGTCTGTGATGAACTGAGTCTGAAGGTTTCTCATCATTCGGTGTTAAATAAGCAGGATCTAGGTCAGTACGAGCTAACAATAAGTATTTTATAAGTTGAGCTAAGTTGCCTTCCTTTGGAATGGCCCACTGAATGAGACTAACGATTCTAAGAAGTTTTTGCATTAATGGTTCAGCATGAGCTGCCATTCTTTCTCATATTCCTGATGTTTTTTTGCCTGGTGGTGGACCCTCTGTAAGGGGAAAATGATCCTTTAATATAAGGATTTAAGAAATTGAAATGATTATAGTTTTGCGTGAAAAGAACTACAATATAACCTTTTTTCTAATTCATAAGAAGGAGAACATATAGGACCATATAATGGAGTTTCAATCTTCATGAATTCTTGTAGTGGTACACAGTCCACTCCTATAATCTCCTTTTTCCACCCTATGTTTCTAAGCTCTGTAGCATGATGTAGTGAGCACTTTGTGTCATTCCAGTTTGTTGTTGAAGTGAAGTTTCCAGTGCAAATACGTAGTACACTGGCCAAATGATTTAATTCAGCTTTTCTTATAATTGAGTATAGGTCTGTATCTCCCTCAACTCTTGCAAGTTTAGAAATTGTTTTTGTTTTTTGTTATTTACCTCCAATATTCCTTGCTCTTGCCTCTACAGTTGATTCTGCAATTTGACCAAGTATTTTAGGAGAAAAAGTATTTGCGGTTGTTAAATATTCTTACATTGTTTTTTCTTCCTCATTATTTAATAAATTCGAGAATTCTTTGAGATAGTTGTTTTTTACTCTTGGACTCACTTTTAAAAAGTTCATTATGGTGTTTCTTCGAGCTTCTCCTGGTGTGGGTGGAGTTTCTATGTTTAAAGCAGTAGGATGCCCTAATAATGACATATAGTTGGTTGTGTTACACAGAGGGGGATTCAAGATTTTCTCTATGAAATTTTTGAGTGATAAACTAACATAAGGATTACATACATCTCAATAAGGATATAGCAAAAGATACTTCATCTGGGAATCCTCTTAATAAACACATATGAAGATTAGAGATAGGATATCCTCCTAAAGCTCTAGGCAAAAGTGTCAATCTAATTATGCAATTGTCTGTCTGATATTGACGATTTATTAATAAATTCTCAACTCTAATTGTTTTGTAGATGTTATTTGTAGGAATTTTTAACAGATATCTATTACTTAAAGTCAAATTGGGAGAAGTATTTTGAAGAAAACTGTTTTTCAAAAATAATTGAAAAACTCCTATCAATTCTATTAAATAAATATAAAAAAGATAATTTGGAGATAAGGAGCTAGCAATCGAAGCAGATAAGTTGGCTGTTAATGAAGAAATGGTTGATTCAAGAGTTGGGAAATCTTCATTTGATAAGCGGAACATACGACATATAAGCCCAATTTGCCCGAAACTCACTCGACAATAAATATTAAAAATTCTATGATGTCTTGTGCTTAGTGATATTCAGATAAACACGTATTTGATTATACAGTTTATTAACACACAAGATAATACAATATATATCATTGATAGGTATAACAAGATTATGCTACGCGACTGTTGGTACTTAATGTAATTCCGTGAGTGCGGAACCACCCGACTGCCGTCGTCTGTCGCTTATATACATTCAACATGACACACCTTCTCGCATGCCGTCTCTCTCACACACATTATACCTCTCACATTCAATGGCTACAAAAAATATATCATATCTGCTAGCATCTCAACTCTTCCCAACTTCTGCGAAAAGCTTTTCTGAAGTGACTAATAACCAATCGAACAATAATCAAAGTTTTAAAAAAACAATATACACTAAAATGTCGTCGGAAACTCAAAAATAGACAATTCCTCATATTTACTTAAAGTCAAATTGTCAAATTTAGCTGTCATTAACACAGAACACCTTTGAAGCAACAATAGCGATATTGTGTCAAACATGAAACAAATATGGCGGCAATTTCAAATGCCCCCTAATGCTTGATTTTTTTAGTAGATATTTTTACTATTGTGAATAGGGTTAATACTGAGATTTTGATGAAATTTCGTGAGCTAAAAAAATGACAGGGTCAGATAATTCTTGTAACTCAATTTTATTCTCAAGCTATGTTCTACCATCTGAGAGAAAAAAGTGGGTGTTTTTAGTTCTTTCTAAAAAATTGACCTTAATCTGATGTATGAAAGGAGAATTTTTACTTTAGACTTTTTACCTTGAAATTTCACAGATTACTTTTGTAATATATAACTTTTGTTTCCTTGGTGTTATCTGTGAAATCTTTTGTTTGTTAATCTCTTGTAAGATGTGCTTTTCCGTTTTCTCGAGCTTTTGCAACCTAACCTAAAAATGTACAAGTATTAAAAAAGGAAAACCAAGACCAATGATTATATGTAGGTACTATATATAAAAGCACTTGAATATATTATATAAAAATATTTGTAGATACATAAATGTTGATAAAATGGTGATATTTATAATAGGCATGATGACTAATTTTGAAAAACTATCTCACGATGTTTTTACGCATTCACTGTTTTCAAATATATATACATTTCTACATAAAATAAAGGTTTAGTAGCAAAAATCGCCATTTTAAAATCAAATTTGACATTTACGCCAAAAAACGCTTGTAGTATCATGGCGCCTGCCGACCCTGACGGTGACGTCACGATATTGTAAACTGCATATCACTACTATATGTAATATATGTATTCTAGGACGATTTGTGTATTTATAATCAATTCAAAAGTGCATAAGTGTTGTGCGGTCCCTAAATGTACAAACACGACGAAAAAAACACCTACTGAGGTATATGTTTTCGTCCCACGCGAAAAAAAAGAGAAATAAGTGATTAAATTTCGCACGGCGAGACACAAGTGTATTTTATTAAGTACGCGTTTACAATGAAGAACAGTATTTGTTCCCCCACTTTTAGCTCTCAATAATATAATATTTATCATTATTTAGGCAATAAGCATATAAAGAACTTCATTAATGTCCAAACGTCAAAATAGGCCATCATACGTTTCCCGTGTATGTTTTTAGCTTATGAACACATAATGTAGAGAGAAGAAGGAGCATATTTTATCGATTTTCGAGATGTAAGTTGTATTTAAATTACAGATAAATAAAGTACTTATATGTACTTATTATTAAGTTTTTACGTTTCGAAATTCTGATGAACAAAAGTCTTTGTTCGACGCAAAGAAATATCCGACCATCAAAAGTTCCATTCTAGTTAAGAGTAGTTAAGACAGGCAGAAAAATAACTACTATGGCTGCTATTGCTAAAAATAACGATAGCAGATAAATATAGCTTGTTATGAACACAATACAAATAACGAGCACTATGTAATAATTCGTATGCTGCTAAAATTGTAACGATGTTTTAAAACGCATGCTTCGCGTAATCGCCGTCGTTTCGCAAATCGCTTCATTGCATGAAAAAAATATAGCTTGCTAGTTTAGTTTGGCAGTGACCAGCATCATAACATGTCGAACGTTCGTCAGCTCACCATCGCGTGACAAAATTGTAGAATACTAAAACTAAATTAGTTTACCATACGTTGCGAGCGTTCATTATTTATTTATTTATTCAATAAAAACTAAGTTACATACAAAATACAATTAACATAGGCCCGATATTACAGTCGGCCCTCAACTCATTGAGTTTGCCAAACTCAAGATTAATGTTAAGGGGAGATTGAATCCATTTCCGTATTACAGTGCAATATGACATGTCAGTTACTAAATCTTCAATTATAGACATATTTCACTTTTTCTTTGGTTATTATCTGTCAAATTTAAATAACCTCAAATAATACGAAATACAAAACGGGACGCTACGACTTTAAATACCATTGTTTTATTATCCAACATGGTAAATTTAATTTTTTTCACCAAAATAATGCTTTTAAATGCCCGTGTTCGTTTCAATACGGCTGTCAGTTTGTTTTGTTGTGTGGCGCCACCTTCGATATAACTAACGCCTTTAGTGATACAACACTGAATCTACACACTTTGCCTAATGCCTCTAGTGATAGAAACTGAAACTACACGAGTTGCCTAGCAAATGACAGTTGACTCACAGTTAAGTACTTAATCTGCCAGAAACGTTAGGTTAAATATTTGTCGTTTTAGTGACGTATTTGAGGGAAGATTAGGTCTATATTTTTGTAAAACTTGAGTTTAGCTCTTAAACTGACACTGTAATACCGGCCCATAGTGTCCCCCGATAGGTAGGCGAGTATCTAGGTAAATTGAAACTATTCGCTTTGATGAATCCTTGTTCCATTTATATTTTATTTGTTTTAGTTTTAAGTATCTAATTAAAATATTAATATATCGATAACACCAAAATAAACATAGTCCAGACCGACAATTAATGCGTATATTGTATTGAAGTCTATCAGAAGAATTGACGCGACCATACTATGACGTCGTGCGCTCTGATTGTTTTTTCTCATAAAATGGCGGACTAACACATTTTGTAGTTTTATATTTATAATATTATTATTATTCACTCCTTTAAAATGAAAATAAGTACATTTTTTAAATCTTTATAACCTATTTTATTTTTTAAAATCATAATTTCAATGATTTTTTTCTTACAGTCATCACACCTATTACATTACATCATATTTTTTTAATATATTAATCATTATATGTATATGAATCATAACAATTATCCCATATGTATATCTTATTATATTCTGATCTACTAGATTCATCATAATACATACATTGTGTATTTCTATTTCAACCTCATATAACACTGTACAACTCCCACAAACATCATCATTACTGTACATAACAATATCAAAGAAACAATATAATAACATAATTTTATTTTATAATCAAGCAATGAAAGCCACCAAGTTATTTATTTCTGAAACATTAAATATTCTCAACCACATTACAATACTCGGTGCGTGTTATAACAGATGCGTCAACGATTCAATAGAGCGGATAGCGATATTATTTGGTTTATTGTCCCAAATAAACCAAATAAATCAATAAATAAAAATAGCATGTTAAAAATAAGCAGCATATTCCATATAGCTTGTTATGAAAAAAATAGCCATTTCGAACAACACAATATGACAGTAGCAATATGGTGACGTCATGCGCTCTGATTGGTGTTTCACATAAAATGGCGGACTAACATATTTTGTATTTTTATTTTAATAATATTAATATTATTCGCTCTTTTAAAATGAAAATAAATATATTTTTTCAAATTATAAAATCATAATTTCAATGATTTTTTCTTACTGTCATCACGCCTATTGTGTCTTCTGTTGCGTAGTTGGTTTCGTTTAATGGGATTGAGATTAGTCTATTAATCATGGAATTGAATGCAGCCATTTTGTGTGCTCTAGGGTGATACGAACTGGAATGTATTATCGTATCTGTGTATGTATGTATTGAAGGTGAATTTATTTTCTTTTATTATTACTGTTGTATCTAAAAAATTTAATTCATTTTTGTTTCCAATTGCTTTCGTGAATTGTATTTTTTTGTTTTGTTTATTGAATAAATTTAATAGGTTTTCTAATATGTCTGCTGGATCCGTTGAATGTAAAGAATATATCTTTCACGTATCTGTTATAATTTATTATTAATTTAATTAATACCCCAAATGCATGTTGGATACAGTTTCTGGTTCGTATTTGTGCTTCATTGTATAAATTGTCTTTGTCTGAGTGCACTTTTGGGATAGGGGTGACAAAATGATGTTAAAGCATAACCGCCATCTCCTAATCTATCTTCAGACACTCACTATCTTCAGATTGGCCATTTTAGAATTTTGAAAAATTCTGGAATCATGAGTGGAACCGGGCCACCTGGCGACTACATTAGATAATTCTGGAATCATGAGTGGAACCGGCCCACCTGGCGACTGTAGTAGATAATTCTGGAATCATGAGTGGAACCGGCCCACCTGGCGACTATATTAGATAATTTTAAATTTGCATCATAAATTGCCTGAACATTTATAAATTAAAAACCCTTTCTATTTCGAAATGTTTCTGCATTACTTCCACCTGAAAATAAATAAACTTTAATTTCGATACAGAAAATTAAATTTTTTTATGTTCATACTATATTTACAATGTAATATAAATATATTAGTAGAGATGGATTGGTTAGATCAAGTTGAAGTTGTGTGGAACCAGAGCTTTGAACAAGGTCCACACAGTCACAAAAAATGATCTCTTCTTGTTCTTCTGTCAGGGAGGATGGTTCATCAAAAATAATTTTCTTGTACCACGACAGCCTTTCATCTTCAATGTTCTTCCAGTCATCAAACATACTCTGTAACGATTTTTGTACATCTTGTTTTTTTGGAGGAAGTCTGGGATCCGGAAGTGACTGCAGAGTCTGAAATTCCTTACTTGTACAAAGGCGTTTAGACCTTTCAGATTGAAAATCGGTCTGAATGTATGATCCGATTTCTGAGCAAGGAAGATGGTTGATATGAAGCTCGGATTTAAGTCCGCTTGTTTCAGGACTTTCCATTTCCGTAACAATCCAATGTGATTGGTCATTTCTTTCGAGGTCTTTGTTTCGAAGCGTTCCAGAACTGCTCGGGAAGGGAATATCAGTGGGGGTTTTGACACAAAATGAATTTTTAATCCTTTTAACATCTTGATGATGTAGTGGGGGCTCCCAAGGTCTCCCATATCGAAACTTCCCCAATTGTCTCCCTTGAAATTGGATCAGCCTGCAGTCACTTCCTACCTCCTCTGTTATTTGCTCCTGTGGGGCGCTGTCTCTGGTTTGAAGATTTGTAGTTTTTGTACCCGTCTTTCCTGGGGACAAAATCTGAACGAAAGGGCTTCTTTTTGTTCGGAGCAGATTGGGCATGAGGAGGCTGGTACTCAAATGAGGGTCGGGGTTGAAATGGGGGCTTGTACCTTTTTTGTTGTGCTTTGGATGAAGACGGGGAGGGTTGTGGAGTCACTTGGGAAGCTGAGGTACCCAGCGCCTTTTCTCTTCCCCCGTTTCTCTCCAAGAAGGCTGTCAACTGATCTTTATCAAACAGGTTGCAGGAGCTCGGTGGAATTTTACTAATGCCCTCACGTATAAAATTGTCTTTGACATCCTCCAGAAGGTGGTTTCGTTTGCTTTGGATGACTTCGGCCCTCCTACCACACACTATCTGAAGGATGTTGTCCGTAGTCTTTTTATACGGGGAATCGTTAGAAAAGGTCTCCTGAACCTTATTGTACAGTGATGTTGGTGTTAACACTGTATCTGTGTTTGAGGACCAGTTGACAAGGGCCTGCATGCTCTCTCTCAGGGTCTCTCTCTGGGCTAGTAGAGCGTTCGACAGCGCCCCAAGGGTCCGGTCCATTAGACTTGAGTAGGACCCTGATTTGTCCATTCTTTTCAACTCTTCGTTGACCTCCACCTCCATAAACGCCAGAGAAGCTGTATACTCCTTCTGGGTTTTGGCGTATCTCACTCCCGCCCACTCTGGCTTGTTGAAGCGCTGGAGCTTCGAGATTTCCTCCACTCGTTTCACATCTGCTTTGGGTGTGGGTTGCTCCTTTACAGTAGTGACCGAGGGGCCAAACTCCACGGTTTGGTCCGACTTTAGAAGTCCCAGAGGAGGTCGCACGAATTCTTCGTTATTAGGGGCCTCCAAAGTCTACACTACTTTCGGTTCCTTTGGTAAGAGCAAATTTGTTAACGCCGCCACCTTCTGTAGCAGAAAATCAACTCTGGGGTCGAAATTCTCCTGGGAGCGTCTTGGCGCCTTTTTTCCCCGACTCCGACGCGGCGGTTCTCTGGCGCCTTCGTCGTCAGTTATGTCGATGTCGGATTCCCAATCCGCTTGTCTCTTTCCCGAAGAAGCCGAATGCTCTTGGCGGCTTTCTGATCTGTAAATTATCGGCGACGCCGGAGGACTGAGGTCAGCTTCGTTCGTAAATATAGTTTGTTCGTTCGAGATCAGCTTTACTCAGTTAAATAAAATAAACACTAATTTTTGATTACACATAAATAAAATAAACACTAATATTTGCACAGATCATCAATAATTGAACCCATCACACGTATAAGGGTATATATCATACATTTGGTCAAAAACAACTTTTTTAAGAGAAAAAGGTTCTATATCACTGGACAACTTAAAATTATTTTATTAATCCCTTATAATGGCAACCCAAAACACTTTTTTTGTCTATGAAAGGTAGCGGTTAGGCATACAAATGTATTAACTTTTTTATCAAAAAAATGTGTTTTTCTCAATAAATTTTTATGTTATATACACCCTTATACGTGTGATGGGTTCAATTGTTAAAAAGCCACTTAAATCTATATTTGTATTTACACAATGCACTTTTTTAAATATACAAACAATAAAATTGATGATGCGTCGCAAGACACGCTATTCCGCAAAAAAATTGGCGTCATATGACGAATTCAAAATGGCCGCTTCCTGTCGAAACCCAGCAACAACATTAGGGTGGACAATAGTAAAAAAGAGGGGGCTTTATAGGAAAAAAAGGGGTAGAGAAAAGCAAGACACGCGCGAATATTCTGCGGAAGAGAGAGGCTCTCTCATAATGGATTCCAGGCATCGATACGGAACACAAAATATGAATATCAGCTAAAAGACAAAAGGAAATTCAAAATGATTATAAAAAAACATAAAAGTATTATTAATTCTCAAGTTGAAGGCCTGGTAATATTCCTTGATGTGGGAAATAAATCATTAATGATACTCATGTGTTTGATAAATAGCTAAACATTTATTTGACCATCATCGATATTATATAAACGAAAGTAAAGGAAAATATTTCATGTAATGAAGATGAGTTATTAAATTAACAAACATTACAAAACATGAAGAATTACATGCTTCATAGTTGCATTTCAATATTCACTCTTTAGAAAATGCAGGATAAACCAGAAAGTTAAGTATTTTATACTCTAGCAGTTTTATGATTGTTACATACTAATAAAATATCAATATTGCTATACCTACATTTTAAGCATTTATAATTCGAGATCATTACGATCATGATCTAAACAAAATGATGAAATAAAGCCACTGAATCTAACCACACTTGTGACAACCAGACAGGAAAACATGAGTAATTTTGATCTTCTACAACGTCTCATTCTCATCTACTGATCCAATTAACAAAAACTCCAAGATTAGCAATGGAAGATCATATCGCATGATATAAACAGGTAACAGCATCCTTGATTAACGATTGTGTTGATGAATTGTAGAAATTATATAAAACCACATGTTCGATTATATTTTGCAATGAAATTTGTATTTTCCAACATAAGAAAAACCTCCTATCGATGACGGTCAATAATATTAGCGTAATTAAAATACAGAATTGAAACATAAAATAGATAAAGGAATGAAGGGAATATGATTCCTACGAAACACAATCGAATTAGAAAGATAGGTCATGTCAAACTCGTAAAATGCTATAGTAATAATGGGTGACAGAACTTACCCAGCCTTCCTTTAAGAATTATTTAAATTTAGACGACATGCGTCTCAGATATCTCTCCATTTTATTACTTTCATTCATCATTGATAGCACACGACATGTGTTCGGTTCTTCCGTAAATGACAGAAAAGAGCTTGGGTAATGCAAGACGCTCGTGTATCTTTCGACCATAGACGCAGCGTTCTTAATACACCCAATGGAGTAGAAAAATTTTGACCAATGTCAATCAATTGAATAATAAAATAAAATCCAAGTTTGATGTATAACGTTATAATTTAATAACGTTACAGTACATTTTAATAAAAATTAACAAAATTTTTAACTTTGTTTACACCATGTATCCATTGAATTTGAGATCGGTTTCGGAACTAAACGTTCCCTCCTTAGGCAGAATTACAACTAAACGCAGGATGTGACTGTGTGCTTAAAAGAAAACTATGTATTTGGATATTGGTGGGAGGTCATTAGGGGCGGGTCTTGTGTAGAATGGCTTTGATTGGTACGATTGATGGAAAGGGGAAACATGTTTAAAAGCGGGCTGTAAGTTAAATTTACTTGATTATTTATTATATTCCTGTTTGAATTAATTGCTTTTTTATTTCATGTGACTCTAAATTATCTAAGAGTAAACCTATTTTATTAATGGGCCCGAGTCAAGTTGAAAACGCTTAACGATATCGCCAAACGCTACTTTTTTTGTATGGGATTTGACGTTTGATGTAGAATTTTTTTCTACAATAACAAACATCAAACGTCAAATCTCATACAAAAAAAAATAGCGTTTGGCGATATCGCTAAGCATTTTCGATTTGACTTAGGGGCAATGTGTAGAACTTTTGTACTTGATTGTATATTAAATTGGTGGTCATTTAGTATTAAATTAGAAAATAACTAGTTGGTATTTCCATTCAACACGTGGCATGCATCTAATTATAATGGACACATTAGCATCTAAATATTGATGCTTAAAATAAGATTTTAAATTTTTGGCATATAATTTGGCTCCCAAAATGTTTGCCATTGTAAAACTTCTACAAGGTCCATCAAACGTCAAGGAAACTTTTTGAATGTCAATCTATTTGAATCCTTGATGAGATCAAATCTCAGTTTTATTATATTAGCTCTTTCAGATGCATTAAGGCCATTAATTAGAAAATAACCAGTTGGTATTTTCCATTTAATACGTGGCATGCATCTAATTATAATGAACACATTAGCATCTAAATATTCATTCATTCATACCATCACGGCATATCCCACAATGTGAGGTAACCAGCGAAAGGTGTGGGGGTGTGCATTGCCTTATAAAAGGGAGCACAACACATCTGTGTTTGCCCACACACCAGTCTCGTCTCACCTAAAAAGGCACTACATTCAGAATGGGTGGTGAACCTCATTGCTGAACTATGTCAGATGTTATTGTTGCCTGATGTATTTTCGATTACCCGGCTCTTACGGGACACTCGAAAACAATAATAGAAAAGAGTGGAAGCACTATTCTAAGCCGGTGCCTCACAGCGCACGAGTACCTACTTTAGTCTATAATCGATAAAGTAGAATAAACGCGCTGTACAAAGTACATAGTACACAGCACGTACACACACAGGTACATTGTGATGAAGTTTTTCAGAATACAATCTCAACATGATAACTCTTGGGTGGTGGGGAGTAAAAAACTTTGAGTTGCCCGAGAAGCGATCACTACGATTGCGTTAAGTCAAATTACATCGTCCTATTACAAATTATTCTTAAAAATATCATTTGATTGTGCTTAACGATTCTCAGTCCATGTATAGCATGCATAAAATTTATAATGTTTGAATGGTGTCCGAGAACAAGTCGAAAGAGCGTCGCCAGACCCTAGACGGCCTAGATCCTAAACAAGACAGCCTGATGAAAAGTGCCGGAGGGAAATGGATACAGTACCTATGCCCAGGACAAGGAATTGCGAACAAGATTAAATGGGAGGCATAACCATCAATATAGTTGACAAGTAAAAGAAGATGTTACATTTCATACATACCTACCAATTGAACAACAACCATGCCAAGATATTCACACATTACGGTAGGTATTAATATTTTATTATCTGCAATAGGTAGTAAACAATCAATGATCTCTCGTGTTGTAATATTTATTGATATTGAGTTGAGTTAGAATAAAAGTGACAATAGTGACAAATCAATAGTGACTCGTGCTGTAATATCTCCAAGTTAGATTGCAGTCAAAGCGTTGATATTCTGTTGATATTGATTTGAGCCTTGGACAATCAATAGTGTCTAGTGTTGTTATATTTTAATACAAAATTAATAGAATCACGTTTGATTTTATCTTATTTACTTATATACTCAAATAACATTATAATAATCAAACATTAAAACAACAATGACCAAGATTTCATGGTTTTTATGAATGCATAGGAACTTTGAATGAATGTTAAATACGGTTTGGTAAATTATGAAAGCTACAAAAGAGTTACCATTTGTTACTGGTTGATGCACAGAGTAATATTACTCTGTGGGTTGATGAAACAAAAACAAACAATTTGCATTCTCTACCAGGAAGATTATCTTTAACTCCATAAAACTAGTATCTTTATACGTCGCAGCTATACTTTTGTGGCACATTTTAACTAATAAATTAAAATTACAAATTACTTTGTTTACACCACTAGTGAGTATTTAGATATAGTTAACTAGTTGCGGAGCTGACCCGCTCCCTCATCAGAACAAACTAATACTAAAACTTAAAACTATGTAACGAACGTGTGTAGTGTTATTGTATGCAGTTAGGGGGAGGAGTTATAAGTGCGTGTGGGTGGTAGTGGAAAGATATTGAACAGGGGCGTCCGGTTTAAATTTATTTGATTATTAATTATTGCTTCTTTTTTATTTATCGATTTATGTATCTCCAAAGCCTCCAAGTTGTCAAGTCTTGGACCCTCCTTATTTATATGTAAGATTTTAACACCCGTTTCTTTGTCAAATGAATGGCTACTGTTTATTAAGTGATTGGCGAACTCGGAAAAATTATCACTTTTTAGACACCTCATGTGTTCTTTAATTCTTATTTCAAAGTTTCGGCCAGTTTTACCAATGTAAAAGGCCGGACAATCACTACAATTCAATTTATACACACCAGAATTACTCAATATTTTATTTTTATCTTTGTTGTTACCCAAGAATCTACCCACATTATTATTTGTATAATACGCCGGTTTTATGTCTGACGGTAAATCTTTAGCTATCAAGGAGTTTAATGTATCATTAACGTGTAACATTCGACGCCATTTTTGTTCATCTACATTATTGACTTCCCTACCATTGTATAGATACTTAACTCTAGTTTCCTTTTTTTGTATTTTATTCATAATATTATCTATAATTTCTATATCATATCCATTGTTTAATGCGATTTGTTTAATAGTTTTTAATTCTTTGTTAAAATTCTCATTTGTCATAGGAACATTTAATAACCGATATAACATTGAATAAAAAGCAGATAACTTATGTGATGTAGGATGATTAGATAAATTATGTATCACTGTGTCGGTATATGTAGGTTTACGGTAAATACTAAAATCGATTATGTTATTCTTCCAAGTTAATGTTAAATCAAGAAAATTCAAAGTATAATTATTATCTATTTCAAGGGTAAATTGTATATTTTTGTGGAATGAATTAATTAAATTGAGGAACATGTTTAATTGTCGGACACTTCCCGTCCAAATGCAAAAGACATATCGTCTCCACAGTGCTACATATTTTAGTAATGGTGATGTACAGTTCAAGATCTTATTTTCCAAATGGTCGACAAAGATATTAGCGATTAAAGGACTTGCGGGTCCTCCCATTGGGAGACCCTCTTTCTGCTTGTATAGAATATTGTTGTATTGAAAATAATTTTGATCTAGACATAAATTGAATAAACGTCACTCTTTAAGTCAGGCGATAAATCTGAATGCAAAAATATCTCCTTAATTAATAATTTACTTTCTGTTATTGGTACATTAGTGAATAGGCTTACGATATCAAATGACACTAATCGCGCGTTATTAGGGAATATCTTATTTTTAAGGTCATTTACTAGTTGTAACGAATTGCTAATGGCATAGGTAGGCTTAAATAAATTGCTATTGTTAACTATTGATATTATTGTTGATGCTAATTTAAATGTTGGGGCATTGTAATATGATACCACAGGTCTAATAGGTTTATTTTCTTTGTGTAATTTCAATAGGCCATAAAGTTTTGGGGGTTTCGGATTCATTAGAAAAACCCGAGATTTATATGTGTTTTTGATTATATCACTATTACTCGATTTTATTGCACTTTTCACTTTTTCTTGGTAATTGTTTGTTGGGTCCTTAGATAACACTTGAAAGTTATTGTCTTGTAGAAAGTCATTAATTTTTTTATTATATTCACATTTGTCCATAATTACTGGTGTATTTCCCTTATCTGCTTTAGTTAAGATTACGTTCTTTTCATTTATCGCAGTACGAATTTTTTTATTATATTCACATTTGTCCATAATTACTGGTGTATTTCCCTTATCTGCTTTAGTTAAGATTACGTTCTTTTCATTTATCGCAGTACGAATGTTTTTTATTACTTGAATCTCATTTTTGTTGAAATATTTCTTTTTATTATTATTTGGCAGGTGTTTGTTTTTTAAGGTTTTCGCACATTTGTAGTGAAATTCTCTGGATTGATTTTTGAACGCTGTTTCTAAATCGACTGCTAAATTTTCTATTGCGACATTTATATTATTATGTGAATAATGGAGATTATATTTTAGGCCTTTTGAAAGTAGATCTAATTCTTCTTTATGAAATTTATGTTGAGAGAGGTTGACGACACGATCATAGAATTGAATGGTATTATCAGGCGTTGTTGTATTATTCAATTTATTATTGTTATGAATGAGATTATTAAGTTTTTTCTTTATCACAGTTTTTTTCCTGAATGCATCTGCACTTGCGAATTGACGAACTTTATCATCTAGTAAGTCCCATTCGACTAGATGTAGTTCATGCGTTAACTCAGTGTGCAACACTTTTAAGCGAAGCTTAATGTTGTTGCGATTTTTGAATGCACTTTTCAGATCTTCTTTTAACCACGCTTTTTCCGCTTTGTTTTTTGCACTTTCACTATACATTTTACATGATTTTCTGAATCTACACTTTATGTATTTTGGAATTACATTTGATCTCAAGCACATTTGGTAGAAATAAATGTTTAAACACACGATTCTGTACATAATAAACTGTTTTTTGTACATTTTAGCTTTTTTTTGCCGTACTCGCAGATATAATATCTTTATACGTCGTAGCTATACTTTTGTGGCACATTTTAACTAATAAATTAAAATTACAAATTACTTTGTTTACACCACTAGTGAGTATTTAGATATAGTTAACTAGTTGCGGAGCTGACCCGCTCCCTCATCAGAACAAACTAATACTAAAACTTAAAACTATGTAACGAACGTGTGTAGTGTTATTGCAGTTAGGGGGATAATTCCTTACAGTTGTTAATTGTCTGTTGGCATGTGTTTTTATATTTGACATAATGTGCTTGTAAAGTTGTGTCATGAGGTTCTTTTAGGCAACGTTGATAGAGTTTATTGCGTTTGTTTATACTTTGAATCAGTCCTTTGGTAATCCAGGGTTTGATTTTCCTATCTTTTTGCCTTATCTGAATTGTTTTTGAACTCTTTTTGATGTGACTTTGAAGTGTTTTTATGAAACTGTTAGCAGCTTCATTAACGTCAGTAGAATTAAGAGTTGAGTGCCATTCTTCATTTCCAATAGAGTCATGTAATAAGTCATAGTCTGTTATTGTTTTGTAAAGTGTTTGTTTATTCTTTTTAATTTTTTCTGAGTCTATTTTAATTCTGAATAGTATGGAATAATGGTCGGTGATGTGTAGGCTTATAATAAGACTTATAATAATGATGATAAGCCTACACGGTGGCGTGTAGGCTTATCGATAAAAATTTTCATTCCATATAAGGCCATAAGGTTTAAGTAATCTGCTGCTTGAGTTGAGTTATGAGTATTATCTAATATATTGACATTTATGTCACCCGTCAATACGAAAGTGCGAATATGTTGATTCTTTTACAAGATTGGTTCTAAGGTGCTCAAAAAGTTGGAGATATTACTGATGGATGGAGGGAGACCTATATATTGTTAGTATACTAAAGGAATTATCAAAATTTAGTAATAAACTATTTGAGCCAAATATATTCTCTTCTTTAACTTTTACGTCGATACTATTTTTTATATAGACAACTACTCCATCATTCTGTAATGGATTTGACGTAGTTGCATAAACATCATAACCAATAAGGTGTTTTGGTTCTTTATATTCATTTAATATACATTCCGTCAGGATTAAAAGATCTATGTTAAAATTAAGACATTGAAGTAAAATTACACATTCATCAAAATTTTTGTGTAAACTCCTTATATTAAGACAAAGGAACTTAAAGTATTTTTCATCGTTTACAAATGTTTTGCAAATTTCAATGTTATCTGATTCCTCACAAAGATTTGAATCAAATTCTAAATCATCTAAAATATGATTCATTTTGGTGACAGTAAAATAATTTTGACAATTAGGCAAACATGCAGAGTGATAATTGGGTTATATCTCGTTATAGTATTCTTAGTGTTATTAAAACCAAGCATATCTGATATTATGTTTAAGTATTTGAACATCGAATTCACCGATATTAAAGCGAATATAAAACGGCTTTCGTTATAAAAGTAAATATACAAAGTATATGAAGAGAACAAAACTGAGCATATAAAAATTTTAGTAAAATTTAGAAGTGAACAACTTTTTAAGAGGGTGATTTTTAATACTGTATGTTAAGGTTTGTAAATGTAAATATATGAAATTCCTTTTGTCATATGGAATGTAATTGTTGCTCATTGTAGATTATAAATGCTCGGTCACCTTCCTTTTTCTTCATGTAAACTTTTCCTCCTCTGACCCATGCATATTTGTAGTCCTTATTTCAGCCCATGCATATTTGTAGTCCTTATTTCTTTATTTAAATTATAGCTAATTATACTTATTGATATTTTGTTTATTATTTATTAGATAAAAACTTACTACAGATGGAACTAGGATCGAAAACATACAGTTGCAATTTGTGTGGAGTCTCAACAAATTCCTCGATTCAGTTACAAGAACATGTAAATGGAAAAATACATGCAATGAAGACGTTTTTATGCCAATACAAAAAAAATAACCGATGTATAATAATTATTTCTGAGCAGTATTATTTTAAATATAAATTCCTTCCTCTCAAAAATTTCCAGGGCTCTTTCATCAGATTTAGTGATTGCCCAACATTCTGATCCATATGAGAGTACTGGCCGAATTAGAGTCTTATAGAGGAGGACTTTCGTTTTTCTGGTGAGGTGACGAGACTTCATGTGCCTCTGCAACCCATAGTAGCACCGATTTGCGGACACTATTCGGCGTTTAATTTCAGTTGAGACATTGTTGTCACTTGTCACCATAGTACCGAGGTACACAAACTCGCTAGCAGTTTCGAATGTGTAATCGTCGACTCGCAAATCTGGCGGTTTTCGACGTTCATGCACTGGCATATACTTTGTCTTTCCCTCGTTTACCATCAACCCCATATTCCTTGCTGATGCAGCCAGGGCTTTAAATGCAATTTTTAAATCAGTCTGTCACACAAAATATTTGACAGGATCTTGTATGAGACATTCAGCAGAGTAATGCCTCTGTAATTAGAGCATTTCATGGGATCTCCTTTTTTATGGAGAGGGCAAATTATTCCACAGTTCCATTCACTTGGCAGGGTTTCGGAGCACCAAACAGATTTTATTATATAATGTATGTGGATGTGGAGCTTCTCCCCGCCATATTTAATCAATTCCGCGGGAATATTGTCTGTTCCAGGTGATTTATTATTATGCAGGCTTTTAATGGCACGCACCACCTCCTCTATTGTCAGTGGCGGCTCAGTATTGCTGGCATCATCGTTGTAGACTTCCCTAGTACCCGTTAGGCTCTCACTCCCACTTACATTCAGAAGAGTGTCAAAATATTCCATCCATCTGTTCAGAATTTGCTGTTTCTCACTCAGAATGTTTCCCTCACTATCGTGGCACATCGTAAGCCTGGGCTTGAACTCCTTTCTCTGTTGGTTGACCCTCTGGTAAAAGAGTCGGCTCTTGTTATGGGCGTTCGCTAGTTCAACTTCTCTGATCTGATTTTCAAGGAATACACGTTTTTTCTTTCTATGCAGTTTCTTTTCCTTCTTTCTCAGGTCCCTATATTCTAATACTGCCTGACGTGTATGGTGTCGCTGTTGCATTCTGAGGTATGCATCATTCTTTAAATTGGTCGCGTATTGGCATTCCGCATCAAACCACGTTTCTCGCGATTGTGCACGCCTACTTCCCAGAATTTCATCAGCTGCAGTGGTAACCACAGATCTAACACAGTTCCAGTAGGAGTCAACATCATCCCGCTCTACATCTGTATTGATGTCATCCAGCCTGGGGCCCATAGCCGCAGCAAACTGTTCTGCTGTTTCTTGTGACTTCAGGCGTTCTACATCAAATTTATTCGTGCGGGATCCCCTCTGTTTCATTACATTTGATATTCTACTGCGCAGTCTGGAGATTACAAGGTAGTGATCAGAGTCAACATTTGCCCCACGATAAGATCGTATGCCTATTAGGTCAGATTTATGTCTACCATCAATAAGAAAGTGGTCTATCTGATTTACATTTCTGCCATCCGGTGCCTTCCACGTTCCCTTGTGTATATCCTTTCTTGGGAAGAATGTGTTGCCCACTATCATGTTATGAGACATTGCGAAATCGATCAGTTTTGTTCCATTGTCATTAGTTTCAGCATGCAGGCTGTGTTTTCCAACAGTTGCTCTATACACCATTTCTCTCCCTATTTTTGCGTTGAAATCCTCAAGTACTATTTTAACATCGTGACTGGGGCAATCCTGTCTTTCTCAATATCACTCTTGTCTTCTGTGGGTGCGTGAGCATTAATAATACTATAGTTAAAGAATTTTCCATATATGCGGATGTGCGATATTCTATGATCGACTGCAGTAAATCCTATAACTTTCACTCTTTTAGAGACAACAAATCCTGTTCCGAATGTATGATCCTTCTTGTGACAGCTGTAAAAGATGGTACAGTCATGCTTTTCAATTATTCCTTCTCCTATCCATCTAATCTCTTGAATTGCTCTTTATTTAAATTATAGCTAATTATACTTATTGATATTTTGTTTATTATTTATTAGATAAAAACTTACTACAGATGGAACTAGTAGGTATTATATTATATAGTATTATGTATTTTGTAAGTTAGGTTTATTGTGTCACCATAAAGTATAGGTACTAGATTCTAAAATATTATCACCATAAACCACAAAGTTTTATTCATTTTGAATTCCCGCTACTTTTTTATTGGCGGAATTGATAGATACTTTAAAAATCAGTATATAATAACTTATTTAATCTGGTATACAAAAATAAACGTTATACTCATGTTCATACGGCTGAAAATTCTATGTCAATTTTACAATTTAAAGACGTTATTGGTGCATCGGTGCGCTCTCCCAAGCGTTTATAGCATCAGTGCGCAGAAACAATTGCACACGTCTAATATATAGCAGCCAGGGCCTACCAGCCACCATACATTGAAATCGGTCCAATTCTGTGGTGATGGTATGTGTGTGTGTGTGTGTATGTATGTGTGTATTATAATATCAGAAAGCTTTTGTACGGTTTAAGAGATGTCTCTGTTTAGAAATCAGAAAATTTTGTCATAAGTAAAAAAAAAAACATCGATTTGGTAATCTTTCAAGTATATTTTAAATTTTTCATGAGCGAATACTTTTTAACTACTTAATTTATTAATATAATTGTTATTTCTTATTTTTAGCATATGTCGTGTTTGCTAAAAACATTGAGATGAATTTATTTACTGAAATAACTGAAAATGATGTTGGAAATTTGTTTTATTCTGGCAATAATATATTCTTCACGTGTTGGTGATGTGTTCTGTCATCTGTCATTGTGTTTTCCGTGAAACGCGGTCCAAAACTATTATTTCGCATTTCATATTTAAAAGCTTTGTAAACAACTTGAATATTTTAAAATGCCACGTCGATGTTGTGTCACTTCATGTGGTTTGAAGGAATCAATCAAATCAATACAACGGCAATTTTGTTTTCCGTCAATACGAGATCGTTGTAGATTGATAAAGTGGATTTCCGCGCGTGGAAATATTCATCTTCTCAGCAAAGATTTTAGCATATTTCATTTAAATAAGACAATATGATATTGTGGTATGATTTGGCATTTATATTTCATACTAGCTGCTTTAACCCGTACTTCGTTCGGTTAAATTATTTTGAAATATGATTGGCTCCTAGCTGGCCTTCGTCGCTGCGGTGAAGGGTGTGCAGTTATCACTTTGCACGTGTGAAATGGAGTTATGTCCATCTCAGGTAAATATCTTTTTTATATCGCCGTGCCGCTGGAAAAGGAGGACATGCCAGCCTTATGGAGATGTTGGGTCCCTTCGAGCTCACAGCCACCACGTGGAAGATGGTAGCATGCCTTGGAGATATGAAGCTGCATCCTTCTGGCCGAAATCTTCCGTGCCCGCGTATAATGTTTTATTTTATTTTTTTCTCTTGTTACCAATTTGTTTAATTTCTTTGTTTCTTGATCTTTTTCTTGGACTGCAATAATTTAACAAATGGCGTAACTAATTTGTGTTAGGTAGGTAATTATATTATATTATTGGACTACGTGACAGAACGGCATTTCGAGTTCATTCAAAAACAAACCGATATTGTTTACTTGCAAATAAGAATGTGTGCGAATTCATCCCTTCATTTTAATAATTTAAAGAATATTGAAAGTAGAAAAAAATCAAAATAAAATCATTGGTAGAATAGATTTAATTATTTAATGGTAGGTATTTTTGTATGAAAATTTGGGTTGCCGCCATAAATAGACTTTGGTCACGTGGTTTTCCAAATCATGTTTGCCGAAAATCCGTAAAGTATAATGCCTTTACGCCATTTAAGTATATCCAAAATATATTATATAATACGCAAAGTATAGTTTTAGCTAAATATCTTGAACCTGGCTTCCAGGTGCTTTTTGCTTCGTTATACGTGAAATCGCACTCCTTCTCAGCGAAACGGCTCAAGATATTTGGCGACAACTTTATCTCTATTCTATGATTATACGCGGTCCATACTATTTGTTCTATGGTTTATTATTAACTGTCAACTGTCATAAACATCAAAGAGGACATTGGAGGACATAACCTACGGATATGAACTGTCATTCTTTATTTCTATCATTTTTCACTGGTAACGGTGATACACTGGCATTAGAATACGCCTTTAAAAATCTAAATTGGGAGTCCAAGGGCATATGTATAGATGGCAGATATCTAAGCCACTTGCGGTTCGCTGATGACATAGTCATTATAAGTAACGACCCTAAAGAACTAACTGAAATTTTGGAGGCCGCCCTTCTGGCGGTTGCGAGGGGATGCTGGTGGGGTGTTGACGTGCAGGCTGCCCGGGGGTAGCTCGCACCTATACGCATCTTTGCCGGCGTATTATCAGCGGACTCGAATAGGAGAGTTCTTCTCCTGGAACGAGTCTGGGCGGATGGTGGGATCGCCTTCAATGTTCAAAAGATATTTAATAAAATATGTTTTAATTAATATGTTTTAATTAATATGTTTTAATTAATATGTTTTAATTAATATGTTTTAATTAATATGTTTTAATTAATATGTTTTAATTAATATGTTTTAATTAATATGTTTTAATTAATATGTTTTAATTAATATGTTTTAATTAATATGTTTTAATTACTTTTTAACTCATAAAATATTGTTATTACATACATAATAGTTCTTAGTCTAAGTATTTTATGTAATCAGTTAATATATTTTTTTATTTAATACAAATTTTATTTCTATTTCTAGAAGTATTGGTCTGACAATATCTTCATGTTTTCGCTGTTGTTTCAGAATTGAATTTGACCTTTCTATAGGTATTAATGCATGGATGGTGTATGTTTCAAGTTTATGTAGTTTTTTATTCAAACATTTGGTTAAGTATTTCTATGTCCATTCATAAAATATAAGAGTTAATATCATTTTAAGAATTGACAAAAACTTTGGATAGCGTAAAATGCTTAACAAACCTTTGAAATGGTATATTAATTGGATTAGCATAATCTCATTTTATCTACTTTCTATTTTGTAAAATTCATATTAAACATATTACATACATTACCTGACATAGTTTTTCATGTCTCTTTATACAGTATCCAAACGTTTAATGTAATTTTTTCATAAATTTTGAAAAAATTATGTCTGTCAAAATCGTAAATTAATATTAATTCACACTTCTTTCATTAAAA
Organism: Molanna angustata; assembly: GCA_963576475.1. Classification (NCBI taxonomy): domain Eukaryota; kingdom Metazoa; phylum Arthropoda; class Insecta; order Trichoptera; family Molannidae; genus Molanna; species Molanna angustata. Next base: position 35,856,537 of record OY754974.1, on the reverse strand, counting down.
TGTAAGGTTTTTTCATGTATATCATGTGTTAAAATATTTAATATCATGCATTGTTTTACTACGCCTTCTTTTTAGTGACCTCATTTCAACTACGCTAATTCTAGTTTCATGTAGTATGAATCTATAATGATTGTAATGCAAATTAAAATTTTATTTAATATTCAGAATTGGGCCCATGTGATTACTAAATAAATAGGGATATCTTTCTGACAATATTTCATTTCTTTCCTCTTCCCGCTAACCTTTCATTGATTTGTAATATTTTATGCTTTTTTGATTCATATCATTACGGCATATCCCACAAGGTGGGGTAACCAGCGGCAGGTGTATGGATGTGCCTTATAAAACAAAGCACGACACATATGTTTATATCCACACACCAATATTGTCTCATCTAAAAAAAGCATTAAATTCCATTTTATTTTCTATATGAAGTAAATATATTTATGTTATTTTTGTATAATTTAAAGAGCATTGAATATTGTTGAGGGATAAATAATAATATTTAAGTATTATATTTCAAATGATAATTTTTCTAAAGATTAAAATTAAAAATCTTAGAAAGTATTATGGACATCTATTAATATTTTAACAAAATATGAAATTATATATTCTGTTGAGGCTTTGATGAAACTAAGAAAAGAAATGAATGCATGTACAAACTTGAGGTAGATTGAAATATATTAGGCCAGTGATATTTACACACAAAAATCAAAAATATGTGATATTTTTATAGTAATTTTTTAAAATACTTTGCTTTTAATATCAAATAAAAATACAGAGTAAAGAATATACAGAGCGGACATAAGCTACGACTTTGGGCCAGGGATTAGTACATAAAGTGAGGTGGAACCAACCACATTCAATGTTGGATGTTAATGACACATTTATATAGCAGTGTATTTGCTTTTTTAAATTTGAAAATTTTCGTTTGTTAACATGTACTTGTTAATATTAATGTTAAATATGTTTTATTTTCTAACACTTATTAATATATGTGTGGATATACCTAATTTTATTTATTAATAATACGTTAATCAATAAAATTAGGTATATTTTGTCTTACATACTTTGTGAAATACAACGAAACACTTAAAACAATATAATATTATATAATATAGGCAATCTTTCTGAAATAATATATGTGTAAAAATATACTACAATCTTTATATACAAAATTTTCACATATGTACAAATAAATACTTGAAAATAGTCACTTGGAAAGTACTATCACATCTACTGGTATTATTATAGTGCAAAAAAATAAATATATAATGTAGATTAGTTGAGGAATGGAATTGCTTGCCTCCGTTACTGGTTGACTTATCATCGGATGTAAACTCCTTTAATTTGTTTGTATGACTATGGCAAGAATTGATAGTTGTCGGTGGTTTTGCTGGTCCTGACAGTTGGACTTGTTGCAGTGCAAATAGGTACTGTGTTAATATCAGATATATCAGAATGGCTGCCTGTCTGATATAATGTAGAGATTACACTCATTGTGAAAGGCAAATAATTTACCTTCTTCTTTTTGTGCCGTGTCAGGTCCCCCTGACATCAGCTACCACTCTGGCATAGGCATCTCTGTTTTGAGCTAACTGGAATATTTCCAGTATGCATTTTGTGGACTCCGATCCATTACCCGATGTTTTTTAGCCAGGACATCTACCTCCTACCCACACTGTGACTACCCTCAATTTTACCTTTCATGATGAGGTACAGTAGACTGTATTGTTACAAAGAATGTGTCCCAAGTAAGCCATCTTTCTCACTTTTGTACTGGATATCGATTATCTTCCCATGTCAGCTTAATTAAGATCTATGTCGTCTAATCCGCATTCCTGCAGTATCCGAATGAGTTCATCATGCCTAACTCATTCAAAAACTTCATCATAATTAATGAAGTACATATACATCTCTGTGTTGGTCGTGACATTTCTGTAGCAAAATATTTGTGACGAAAAGTGCTCCATGTATTCTAAAGGATTTTCTAAACCCAAGCTGGGTATCGTTTAGATCTTGTTCGCACTCATTGTGTATTCTTGCATGTATAATTCGGAGAAGGGGCTTTAGTATATGACTCATGAAGCTGATAAGTCAGTAGTATAGGCTATATTTTCTAGAATAGTTTTTCTCTGGCAGTGTGATTAATATAGACTCAAGCCAGTCTTTGGGGATCACCCCAGTGTCATGAGTCAAATTTAGTAGTGATAAATTCCTGTCTATATTCAGTTCAGAAATCAGTTTGATCAACTCTACAGGTATTTCATCTGGACCATTACCTTTCCTTGTTTTAGATGTCAGTATTGCATGTGTAAGTTCTGATTTCAGAATGGAAGGACTTATAATTTTAGATGACAATGTCAGTCAGACACATCGGATTATGTTTTTTTGTTGAATCTGAAATTTCTTTGGGTCTTTTATGCATATTGAAAGTGACATGCATATGGTTAAAATTTTCTAGTTCTCTGCATTGTGCTTGCATCCATTCTTCTTTTACAGTTTTGGTCTCTTTCATAATGGTTTTTTTAATATTGTTGTATTGAGTCAGATCATTTTATAGCTGTCTGCGTCGGTCAATTAATTGGAGGATGTCATCACTTATTCAAGGTTGATTTTTCACTGTGCGGTCTGGCTTAACGTTATTTTCAGCAACATTATTAAATATTTGTTTTACATCATTCCATTAATTATTTACGTTAAAAATCATATCATCTATGAAAACAACATTGGTGAATTTTGAATTTAGATCCTCTTGAACTTAAATCTTGGTGTCCATATAATCCAGTTTGATGTTTTTCTTTTAGTCATTTCTTTCTTAATAATAATTTATAGAAGTATACAAATAATAATGTGAATGGATAAGGGGAGAGTGTGTATGAAATAGCCAGTTTATGAGGGAGCCAATATGATTTTGATATTGTTCTAAATGTCTTATCATAAGTTTTTTTTATGTTTATGTAGCAACACTGAACAGTTATCGCCCACAAACAATTGACAGTTCTAGTAACATAAACAGCTACATCGAAATTTTTGAATAAAAATAGAGATCATGTGCATTTATAAAATATTTTATCATAGAAAAATATAATACATTAACCAATGACATGAAATGTTAATATTACTTTACTTTTATTTGACATTCTTTAAAGAAAATAATTAGCTGGTAATAATTAATTTGAATATCATTATTTAATTACTAATGAGTAGATACCTGAATAGGTAACATTCACTTTTTTTTTCTTTTACTAAAAATGGTACAAAAAATAATAGAAAATATGGTAAAATTTTTATTTGCTATATTAAGCTTTTTATAGCAATTTGAAAAATGTATTTTGAATTACGCTAAAAGGATTCATTTGGGTCGTGAAATGAGTGACTTCACACATCAAAGTGGATGCATTTTTCTAATGCATGTCATACATTTTGTTCACGAATTATTGATTATTGCGATTAATGATTCGTATTTTGGATGCTAAAAATGTATATTTCAAATATTACTTGGATTCGAGGTGTATTAATACGACTGTAATATTCCTAAAGTCATAAAATTCCCAAGTTTTTAACTTTAAATTATAATTATATATTTTCACCAAATAAAACACATCGAAAATGATTCTCAGTCAGTGGAGAGATTTTTCAACGACGAAAATCCGACGAATTGAAAACTATGAATGTTTATTTTTTTAACTAACCTTATGTTTGAAACATCCTATTTTACATATATAAAATAAAAATGATAGAAAAACAATTTATTTGTGCCAAAAAAAAATATTTTAAATCAATGTCAGATAAGAAATATGTAAGGTGAGTTGGGGGAAGATCGAAAACGGGGTAAGATCGATAATTAGAATTTACTCCAAAGTCTTGCAATATTATTAGTTGTCAATGGTTCGGTTTGTTACGTCATTTCCTCACATACCATCATTAAGTCCAAGCTAGTTCCGCGCGCTAAGTGGACGTGTGATATGATCAATTTACTCAGCAGAGGTATTTTCGCGCCAAATTGTGAGATATTCGGTCATACCCCATATTGAATGACTCAGCTAATATTCGATTTTTGATTGATATTTTTTTACCGGGCACTTTATTTTTGAATTTGTGAACATATTTGCAATGTTTTATTTCTCTATAAGTATAAAAGTTTTCATTTTAAACCTTATTCCGGTCTTAACCCTTCAAAAATTCAAGGGGGAAGTTCGGAATAGTTCATTTCCGATCTTTCCCCATTTTGATTATCTATAGCAAAATCCAAACCTTCCCAAATTTTAAAAGAAAACATTCTTTAAAAATATTTTGGTAGGTACCTACTTAGTAAAAAATTATTGAGACGAAAAAAGTTTACATTTAATAATTTTATTCCTATTTAATAGATAAATCAAAAGTATAATTTATCATCGTTGAATCGGAATGAAAATAACATAAAAAATATGACCATTTATAAATAATAATATTCTAAAATTTTGCACTTTTAAACAGATTTTTCATTCTATGACACTTGATGTTTAGAAATTAATTAATAAAAATAAAATAAAAGACAACATTGTAAACATCCAGGTATCTACCAAATTTATCCACACCTCTTCAAACTTACATAGACTAACCCACATATTTATAATATTTATGTAAGTAGGGTCAGATGAGTAGTAATGAGCGTTTAAACAAAAGCTGATTAAAATATTTGTTTAAAAAATAATCAATCAAACGCTAATATAAATTTATCTTTGTTTAAAGTTGCAAGCGCAATAACGATTTCTAATAATGTCTTTATAATATTGTATTTTTATACGTTAACAGAAGATATTTTAAAGTGATATTAAATTTTGTTTCAATAAGTAGTTTTTTTTTATTCTTAAGTTAATGTTCAAAACCTAAATACCTAGTATATATTGAAAGTCAAATTCATTAAAGTTCATGGTAATATATGTATTTTGGTAAAGATTGAAAGGATAATAAAAGTTTGAGACTTGGAGGCGTATATTCACGAATGCGAGGTAAGATCGCAATATCGAAAAACTATTATTTGAATTTATGCCAGTTTGAGATTAATTTTGGTTAAAAAATATTTGATTTGGTTAATAGGGGAACAAAGAAATTATATTAAAATAATTATAATACTTTATAATGTTAAAAGATTTCAGAAGATATTCCGATCTTGCCCCTTAAATGTCCAATCTTTCCCCACAGAAAATTAAAATAAAGTTATTTTATAAAACCTTTTTTTAAATAAAGTATAACCGCTATGATGCTCTAAATATTTTTATATTGAAGAAAAATTTGTTTCCTTAGCTTAAATAACATTTTTTGTTTACTAATTCTGATAGATTATGTGTGAAAAAATATACAACAAACTTCATGAACTTTGCTAAAAAACCATCCGGTCTTCCCCCAACTCACCTTACACAGAACAGATAATCTAGTCGAGAAATTGAATGGCTGCTAGAAAGAGACGGATCATATACATACGTGTAAAAAGAATAGACTCTGTTCAGGTCGGTTGGGAGAACGATATTTGGCTCAGCACATTAAAAGTATTACTTCATTTCATTTGAGATTCTTTCATTAGAATGAGATCTACTTATATACAGATGTACGCGTAATAATGACAAAACTTATATATTATACAACTCCATTATGATATTTATATCAATGATATGGATAATCATGAGAGTTTTGATTTTATTGTTTGACGGGACTTGCCTCCCAGAAGAACAAACTAATAAGAATAGAAAATATTGTTTAATAGTGTTTTAAACTAAACCCAATAATCGAGAATTTAGGATGACAAAGATTTATTTGTTTGTAACTTTTCAAACATTTTCAAATTATTATTATGCAAATTATTTAAGCATACTATGGTTCATTCATTCATTCATACCATCACGGCATATCCCACAATGTGGGGTAACCAGCGAAAGGTGTGCGGGTGTGCATTGCCTTTTAAAAGGGAGCACAACACATCTGTGTATACCCACACACCAGTTTCTATATTATAGTTTATAGTGGAAAAAGAACTTGCAAATTTATATCATCTGTTAATTTCTTTTAATTTACATTTCTAAGAAAATAACTTTGATTTTTTAAAAATGTCACCATTTTACTAAAAAATAAAACTGATTTTCCAAAAAGTAAAGTGAAACACTGATTTCTTACAAATAACACCATTTTTCTATAAAAAATAACTCTCCTTTTCCATAATAATGCAAATAATTCAGGTCTTTCCTAATGAGACAATGTTTTGAAAGAGCCATCTCTAAATGCCATGAAAAAGATGGCTTTCATACACTCTTTCATACGTGTCTTGCAATATATACATACATTTATATTTTATTTTAATTCTATGTTTTAATTCATTTAATTCCGCTAGACTTTAAAAAACATGTTGTCGACATCCAGACCAGTAAATTTGGACAAAAATGACTGATCAACTTTTTTTGCCTAAAGTGTTTTTGTTTTTTTCAGTTTCTGCGTTGATTTTTATTTATATATTAATAATAATTAAATTGTAGGATTTATTTATTACTTCTTGGGCAACTAACGGAAGGTTGTCAAATATATATGGTATCGACAGATGATATTTTATTATTGATTATGTTTGTTTTGATGTTTACTTAATATGTTATTGCTTGCTATTGAATGACTTGTAGTATAGTTGGTTCTTTCATAACATAAAACGGCTTTTTCATTACGGTATTGCTATAAAAGAGCCTATTTCCCTATTGTAAAATAAAAATTTATACCATATATTCTTTGACTTTTTGAAATTGTTTTATATTAACTATTAAAATAAGTAATACAAAAAAGAGTTTTCATTCAAAATAATAAGTTCAAAAAACATTCGTCCTCTATAAAAAAACTGGCTCTTTCATGTACACTCCCCTACACTCATTGTTAAAAACTAAAAAGACAAATAATTTATAGAAGTATACAAATTATAATGTGAATGGATTACACTCATTGTCAACACAAAAGAGACAAATAATTTGTAGAAGTATACAAATAATAATGTGAATAGATTACAGTCATTGTTAAAAACAAAAAAGACAAATCATTTATAGAAGTATACAAATAATAATGTGAATGGATTACACTCATTGTCAAAACAAAAGAGAAAAATAATTTGTAGAAGTATACAAATAATAACATGAATGAATTACACTCATCGTTTAAAACAAAAAAGACAATTTACAGCATAAATAATAATGTGAATGAATTACACTCTTTGTTAAAAAAAAAAAAGACAATTTACAGCATAAATAATAATGTGAATGAATTACACTCTTTGTTAAAAACAAAAAAGACAATTTACAGCATAAATAATAATGTGAATGAATTACACTCTTTGTTAAAAACAAAAAAGACAAATAATTTATAGAAGTATACAAATAATAATGTGAATGAATTACACTCATCGTTAAAAACAAAAAGACAATTTACAGCATAAATAATAATGTGAATGAATTACACTCTTTGTTAAAAACAAAAAAGACAATTTGTAAAAGTATACAAATAATAATGTGAATAGATTACACTCATTGCAAAAAAGCAAAAAAGATAAATAATTTTTAGATTTATAAAGTAACATCAAGCAAAAGTAAAAAATTAATAAGCATAGCACAGAATTTTACCATAAAAAAAGACAATACACTTTAAACTTGACCACGTTGCGATTACAAAAAGAATAAAAAAATAAAATTAAATGTAAAAAATCATATAAAAATGGAAAAATAAATATTAAAAAATCATATAAAATAAATATTATTTTAACGCCTCTGAATAAACAATATTAGTTGTCAAATCATTTGGTGCCAAGATATACAAATTATTGGGATTGCCTACGCGACTACAGCCAACATATTCATGCGAAGGTAACCCAGGCAATTCTAGAGAATTTAAAAATTCTATGGGATAGTTAGTGGCATCCTCAATTTCAATATTTGAATTAATAGATTTGTATGTCCGAACATCTCCTGGTAATTCTTCTAAAATTTCATTATTTATCTGGTGAACAGTATCATTTTTTGGAGCCAAAATGGCTCTTTCACTAAGCCATTGATGATTATGAAAATTGTTTTCTATTTCAGGAAATACTGCCTCTTTCAGTTCGACCGGTGTTGAGACATTTTTTCCAATGAAACTGGCTTTGATCTTTCCATTCTGATTATTTAAAAATGTTGCACCATTTCCAATATGCAACAAATTTTCTGCGAATATGTTGGCTGAAGGATCTCCTGTCAAAAACACTCTCATGTTGGTGGTTAACTCCAGCTGATGAACATGTCTCCATATATGTGATGCTTTGAAGCAAGCATGAATTTCATCAGCTTTAGTTCCACGTGGAATGACAGGAAGCGTTTGCCTAAAATCTCCCGCAAGAAGCAACGTTACACCACCCATTATTTCATTTGAATTCCTGAGATCTCGCATTGTCCGATCTAATGCCTCTAGTGCAAATTTGTGTGACATGGTACACTCATCCCAAACAATAAATTTACACTCTGTCAACAATTTTGCTCTAGAAGTTCCTTTACTAATATTGCAAGTCGGAGTCTCAACAGTGGTCAAGTTTAATGGAAGTTGGAAAGTAGAGTGTGCAATTCTACCTCCAGTTAATAAAGTGGCTGCTATACCAGATGAAGCTACAGCCAGAGCTATCATATTTGCTTGGCGAGAGATGGCTAATAAAAGATTCATCAAGAATGTTTTTCCAGTTCCACCAGGAGCATCTAAGAAGAAGATTCCTCCCATGAAATTGAAAATAGAATAACTTACTTTTGTGTATATATCTCTTTGTTCAGAAGTTAATTTTGGTTCATTTAGTTCAATGTATCTTTTTAATTCATCTATATTATAATTTGTTTCCGTAAGAATTTCATTTTCGATTTCACTGCTATCCCCGTGAATAAGCGGGAGAGAAAATTTATCCAAATTATACCCACTGATTGCTTTCATTTCGTTTTGTAATAAATGTAATGTTTTGTTGAAAATTATATTATTGTATTGTAAGTGTAAATCAGGTGCAATTATTTGAGCTTGGTGAAATATATCTTCAGATAAATTTTCTTTAACCCTTTCGTGGGCAATTTTTTTAAATATTGGTATCTAAAATTATTGTGCATAATATGCTTAGTTTAACTTATTCAATAAAATATTTAAAAAAAAAATAAAACCTAGATCATCAGTATAAAAGATACACAAGGTGGGAAATATGTTTCCCACGGAACTTTTGCTGACACAAAAAAATGTATGGAGAAAAATACAAAATTATTGTATGTCAATTTATTATTGGAAAAAGAAAAGATTTACAATAATAATGTTATATTAAAAATAAATAAAAAATACGTTGAACTCTAGGAAGTTGTAAAAATCGAAATCAATACATAGATACCGAATTATAAAATTATTTTCCGTGAAAAATTTTAAAGCATGGATCCACGCAAAGTGGAATGTCACAAGCAGTGCACATATACTTTGTTCTTTTTTCTATTGCTTTTCTTACTGCAACATCTACATCTTCTGTAGGTTCCTCCTAGATATGGAAGATGTTGACCCACACTAGCCAATCTTACTTCTTCCGGGATTGTGCGTTTTTTTGCTAAAAACATTGTATGTCTTCCTCTTCGTTTTCTAGAGCAGTAATCTCCTATCAGTTGTCTTGCCAAACTTATCCTAAAAGATAATTGGTCTCTGTTATTCCTTGATTCCATTTTTGATAGTAAATATGCATTTACGATGGCCAAATCAATAAGAAAATACATAATTCTATGCCACCATTTCACAGATCTCCTACCAATTTCATAACGCTCTCTCAGTTGGTCGAATCTGTCAACTCCACCCATGATACGATTGTATTCTGATACGAGTTTTGGGCAAGACACTTTTTCTTGTTCACCTTGCCTATTTCGTCTCAATACTGCTGTTGTATCGAGGTGGTTAGTCACAGTGGACAAAAAATTTACCATCTTATTGTCCATCCATCGAACAGCGAGTACAGGTCCTTTAGTTTTGAATTGGAATTCTCCCTTGTCTAATTTTTTATTACTTTTCATTATATCTGGTAAATCTTTTTTATTAGTCCTAACCGTGCCTAATGAAAAAATCCCCTTTCTGTAGAGATGAATCAGTAATTTCGTACTCGTGAAAAAATTATCAAATGCTACGATGCACATTTGGTTATGAATATCATTTGTTAGTTGGATCACTACACGTTCACCCAGTCCGAATTCTTGTTTATTTTGATTTGTTGTTTTTCCAGTATATATTTCAAATTTTGTGATGTATCCTGTAGTGGAATCTGCGAGGCACCAAACTTTATATCCCCGTTTTATGGGTTTCATAGGCATATATTGCTTTATCGTCGACCTGCCCTTAAATTTTATCATTGATTCATCGACAGATAAATATGAGGATATATTTATTAATTTTTTTATGTTATTATTTAGCTCATTTATGACTGGTCGGACTTTATGCAGCTTGTCATGGTTACAATCGTCTCTTGATTTATTTTTTATATTGTCATTCATGTGTATATTTTCAATTAATTTTTTGTACCTTTTTGATGTTATGATATTAGCAATAGCTGGCACACCAAGAATAGGATCTGAACTCCAATAATTTTTAAGTTGGGGTAGCTGGTGAATACCCATAATTATAAATATACCAATCAGGGCGCGGATTTCTTCTTTTGTTGTATCAGTCCAGTTTGTTGTCTTTTTTTGCTGAGCATATCTATTTGTTTCGATTACTATTATGTCAATGATATTATTGAAAGTAGCATCGAAATATTTTTTTTCTTTTTGGATTGAGGAAGGTAATAGCTCTGAAGATGAAACAGATGCAGCATCCTTAATGTTTTCCACAGGAATTTGGAAGTCACTTATATTTTCACCCCATTCGACATCAAGTAGATAGCTTGTATCATTACTCTCTGGTAAAACATTCTCTTGAATGAAAGGAGATTCTGGTAAAACATTCTCATCCAATATTACATCTCGCAATGAGTTATTATTGTCACTAAACTGAGTATTATCTAATTCCACCAATTCTGAATAGGCATCTATGTCACATTCTGCCTCTGAATCAGTATCATCCTCGGGAAGTGAATTTAAAAAATCCATCATTTCTTCTACATGACCTTCTATATCCATGTTCCATTGTTTAGACATCTAAAAGATATAAAAAAATGATTATAAAGAAGAAAAAAGAAGTATATTATATTTATGAAAAAAAAATGTATGAAAAAAAATGGTTGAGATTTAGTTCCGTGGGAACTATGCTTCCCACCTAGTAAAATCGTCAACAATAGTAAACTAATAAGAGATTTGTAAAAAAAATATTTTATAAATCAAAAATAATACTTACTTTAGTAAAATAAGTGGCTCTTATAACTTAGAAAGAGTCAAAAACTAGAAATAATATAAAATATTCAAAATTCACAGCAACAGTATAGCAGTAAGAGATGAAATATGTGAAATGTCATTTTTCCCGCCTAATAACAAGATGTAGGAATGGTCGATAAAACAGATTTTTATAAAAAGTGTTTTTCTAATGTTTCAAGAGATGGTGTTTTAAATTTAATATGAAAATTCTGATTCCCGATGACTTTTTTCATACTTTCTATGTAATGGGAAACCATCTTCCCAGGGCCTACAAAAGGGTTAAAATCATCCCATAATTGTTGAGGATTAGAAATATTACAATTCAATAGCATTGTTACAAAAAGCGATCTTAACACTCGTGGTGACTGAAAGTGACATGCTTCTTCCAATGCTCTACCCCATTGAGAATCATCTTCCAAAAGGCCTCTCGCTAAGCATGCTTCGTGGAAAGTATTGTATATTATAGTACCTACTGTACGTAAATCACAAAATGACTTTGGACCTTTAATTTCATGCAATAGAATTCTTAAATAGTAACATTCTTTGTTATTGGGATGTACGGTATAAACTCATCCCAATGCATCTGTTGCTCTTACATGTGAATGATGGGGAAAAATTAGACCAATTTTTCTGCCTACCCATTTCTTATTGGAAATATTCCATGTATAGTATTTTGGAACTTCATTATACAATAAGGTTTGTGCAAACACATCATTACAACAGAGACTGAAGAACGCAGTGAGAGTAGTATCTCTGGCATTAACTTGTTCTAAGGCATTATCCTCAGTGAAATAAATTCTCTGGCCATTTTCAAGGTGCACGCTTAAATGAATCACTGTGGGGTGTCGTTCATGAATTGGGAAGTTCAATATTCGCCAAATTGCTTCATTACTGCTGATGTACCGTCCATATTCATATGCCTCGACTTCATCACGTGCATTTTCATTTCTCTCCAACGAATATCCAGCCATATCAGTACCTTTGTTAATATATTTACATACATATTTAATGGACTTTACAGAATTGCAGTATTCTACATTTATGTGTGCATTGAATATAACTGACAGAATAGGACAATATGGAACAACCCACCTGTTGTCCACTTCAATATCTGAATGATGAATTTGAATAGTCGTTGAGAAACCACCATTTTCAGGTTTTCGGCGACGATATAATGGATATCCATCTTGTCCTACCTGAGTATCTTTGATAAGCTGCCTTGGGAATCTTTTGGTACATCTGTTGTCTTTCATACATGGAGAATTTGGATTGACACTTCCACAAGGTCCATGAATCATATGTTTTTTTGACTATGTTATGTAAGATTGGATCTATTTCAGGGTTCGGAATTTCAGCTCTGATTATCTCATCTATTTGCTGTGCATGAATCTTATTTTTAAGTCATATTAGAATGTGAGCATGTGGTAGACCTCGCTTTTGCCATTCGATGGTATGCATATGGCATAGTACATCGCCAAAAATTTTGCCTTTATTAATAAGTTTCATTAAAACTTTTACTTTAAGATGAAAAACTCTCGCAATCAAATCATGTCTATTGTGAGGTTTTTGTCCAGGCATCAATAAATCAGATATTTTTTGCCATTGAGGATTGCAAGTAAAAGTAATGTCACAAATCAGGCCGACCATAATTCCGAACATATGTCATTGCATCTTGAGTGCGTTCGTGCATGTAGCGAGGACCCCCTGTGAATGACGATGGTAATATAACCAGTCGTCCCACATTTGTGACATTACCATCATTAATTAACGCATCTCTCAGGTGAATATATTCTTCAACTCTGAGTTTTCGTTGGTTCAGGCGTATAAATCGCAGTCGCTCCGACTCAATTTTTGCATACATGTCAACAACATACTGCTGAAAAAGATCTTTGTATCTTAAAATGCTATTGAAATTTCCCACTCGACTCATTAGCCTATATGCATAAAAGTCCATGGCAGATATTTTTTTATCAGAATGCTCTCCTGTCCTAGGATTCCTCTGTCTTAGTTCAAAATGGTAACCATCTTCTCCCTGCCAGAACATCAGTGGATATTGGAGAGCATCGTAAGATCTGTGAGTTTCAGCAACTTTCTGAAGAGAATTGTCTCAGTGTCATTACGATGTCTCGACTTCCGCAAGGTTCGCCGCTAAGAATGATGGCTACTTCTGAATTTACCGGTGCATTGAATCGCCTCTCATGTTCACCTGGTGGAGTTTTATCTGCATGAATAATTAAATTATATTCTGGACTTGTTTTTTCCATAGCACACTTGAAACTTTGAACATAATTATTCTCTCTGTTCAATAACTCTTGGAGTTCAGAAACAATGTGAACTTTTGTACTAAATAAATTGGCCCTGTATTCTGCTTGGCTTTCATTAGTTCCTGTAAAATAGATTTGCAGGAATTTTGGTTCTTCATTTAAGTTAGGAAGCAAGCTACCAATTCTATGATAAACTTGTCCTTGAACCTTAAATGTAGTCATGTAATTTGAATCATGTATTATTTTGGTGCTTCCAAATGATGTCATTTGGAAGCATGCATTGTATTTTCTGATATTGTTCTGAAAATGGCTTGCATCTTCAGATAATCCAGAAAGTAAATTATAGAGATATTCAGGTGGATCGTTCAAAGGTGGAAGAAGGATTTTACCATTATTACAGCACATGCCAGATGATTCTACTTTCCACTTAAGAGCAAAAAAAGAGCAAGAAACTGTCATAGTTCCAATTGAAATTAATGGATCTTCATTATATTTCGTATGTACATTGTAAGAAAATGCACTATTTTCTTTTACAACCCAAGATTGTTGATTTTGAGCATTTCGCAGTCTATTTCCTTCCAATCTAGTTCTTCTTTGTATTGGTGATTCAATCGCTCTGGCAGTAAACATCAGTGAACTAATTGTTCTTTGTCTCATTGATGTTTCTTCATACGTCTCATTTATTCGTGATTCAGCCATCGCCTGAGCATTCCTTTCTTTTCTGCATGCTGCTTGTTCGGGGGTCTCATTTATTAGTGATTCAGCCATCGCCTGAGCATTCCTTTCTTTTCTGCGTGCTTCTTGTTCAGGAGTCTCATTAATTCGTGATTCAGCCATCGCCTGAGCATTCCTTTCTTTTCTGCGTGCTTCTTGTTCAGGAGTCTCATTAATTCGTGATTCAGCCATCGCCTGAGCATTCCTTTCTTTTCTGCAGTATTTAGTATTCTTACGCCAAACTTAAGGTCGATGGCGTAAAATCTCACATTATTGTGTATTCAGAAAAGAGATGACACTGACGTTTAAAATGTTTTTTTGTCATAACAACACAAACAAACGTAACCAAGCTCACACTGACAGCTCGATGTCACGATTTTTCTGAAATTCCAGGGAATTTTCAGCATCTCGTATGGATCGCTGAATACTCTGGTATTTGATTTGACAAAATTACCAAATACATATTCAACGAAGCCAATAAAATCATCATCCACTGAAAAAATCTCGTATTTTAGTATTAAACTGTTAGCGAAAGTGAGGTTTTAGACCAGACAGAAAACAGAAACACGTTTTTATATTATTAAACTGTCCTTTTACCGGACCGATTCTTTATTGAAGGATAAATAAAAAAGTTACAATGTTTCAATGTGACTTACAATTAGGAAGTGACAGGAAGAGGATATATATAATCCATAGACAAAAAAACAAAATGGAACATTGCTCGTTGATATAAAGTTCCTCGTTGATTAAGGTTCACTCGTAAGGTTCCTCGCTATCAACCCTTTACTTTTTGACAGTTCACAAATGTTAGCTTATGCGCATGCGCTAAGTATTTAGATATGTCTCTGCAATGCAATTCTCATACAAAAACTTCATATCATCCTCCAGTGAGGAAGCCACGTGATCTCCTAACTTAAGTGAGCGACTGTGCAATGAAAACATGGTTAGTATTTAGGTAGGACTCTGCATTCGGACCTCAGTGTAGGAAGTTGTTTGTACTAGTTTATTTGATATTTGTCTTGAGAAAGAACGACATATACTTTTATCCCCCGACTACTAGCGTTGAATTGGATATTTAATTATTTTTTCACTGAGACCATCACTGATACATTTTAGATTTTCATTTTCGAACATTTCCCATTGACGTACTGTCTTTTTAGTCCTAAACTTCTTGAAAGTACTATCAGCCTTCATGGCTCATTTATACATCTTTTTGTCTCGGTTTCAACCAGCGTTGGAATTTAGGTTTTTCAATGTGATTTTGGTCTGGATTTAAGTTGACATCATGAGTCCCAAATAATGTGACAACTTGTTAATGTGTGTATATTATAATTATACTTGACACACTATGAACCTGTCTCCTCCTCCACTGGATTTAACTAATTTTGAAGTTCAATTAATTTTCATAGCTTGTTTTGCTTCCTCTTATATTTTCTTTCAATTTGTGTGTAGAGTGATGTAGTTTTTTTTTGCTTTACTTTAATTGAAATCATTTTTTAGCTATTGTTATCGGCAAGTAACTTGAGAGAAATCACATGGACTCTGCAAAGCTCAAATTTGGGGTTTTTGTTTGGTTGGTATGATATGTACAAATCCCCTCCACATCGAAAATTCTCCAATTATTTGCTGGAAATCATAATTTAATAATTTTATTTATAATACTCACAATAACATTTGTTTACACCACTTATGAGGACTATCATCAACCGGTTTTGAGAACAACAATCTCTTTTTCGGGAACACTTACATACTAATAATTTAATTTTTGTATAGATGTTCTCATCATTTTGGAATGAACTTCCCTGTGTTCTGGGGGTCAAGTCTGGTTCGACCGGCGAAATCAAAACCCTAGTGATTACCCATATCATGGATATAATTATCGTATGGAGTTCTATGACATCTAAAGATATTGTGGCAGACCACATCTCGAAATTTCTTTCGAGCGCGCGCCTAGCGGCGACAAGATAATTTGTTTATCGTTAGGCCGAGTTCATCGCCCGCAACGTCAAACTGGTGACAATACTCCTCAACTGGGTATGACACTTCAAATAAATAAGTCTAGAATGTTCGAGGACATTGAACTTGCTACCCCCAGCGCAGCACTATTTAAGGGAGTCTACACCTCTACACGTCGTCACTTCATTTCCGTATTTCCGTCACTTCACGCTGCCGTTCTCGACCACGCCGTCTCGCCGACACTTCATCTCTCGACCCCGCGAGCACGATGGTTCTTCACCCTTCGAATAATCGGACACTTCGACACACTCGATCGTTATACCTACTCATCGTGAGAAAGTTCCTTTGTAAGTTATTTCATCAATTGTAAATTTTCCTTTAAGCAAACTATTAATTGTGATCAATATACTCATTGTTACTTTTGACCATTCTTTCTTCTTCTCTCTAAACCACTGTCCTTGTGTTCTTATTTCAAATCATATCCACTTGGGATATAGTAAACTCTCTTTATTGGTAACCCCTCTGGTTAACACTTATATTTAATAGTAACCACTCTGGTTACTAACTACTGTTGTTGTTGGTTACTAACCCCTCTGGTTACCAATCAGCTTTATTGGTGACCCTGAAAACGTGAATATGAACACAATCGTTACCAAACAGCTAAAGCTACACAGCCACTGGTATTTACAAAACATCGATATTTATCTAGTATCGGCCCGTGGCCGAAAAACGATAAATATGCATTCACAACAGTGGTATTTTTCATTACAATAACATTAAACAACACTTACCGATTTTCCTCAGATCACTCCTTTTCTTTTCCTAGCTTAGAAAAAGAACGAATTGGTTTTTGAATCTCTCACGATGGGTACACTACACTACACCCGCGAAACAATCGCGCTTAATTCTATGCAATCGCGCTTAAAAATCACCCGCGTTTCCTCGGTTTTTAGTTATTCTTTGTCATAAATGTTGCATTCAAATAACACATGCATAGTACACATTCATTTTATTCTGAGATTGTAAACAAAGCATCTAAATATGGATGCTTAAAATAAGGTTCTAAATTTTTGGCATATACGACTGTTGAATATACGTAATTATGTATAAGGTGCTAGGCAAAACCATATACCATATTATTGATAATGAGCATTCAACCATTCGGTGCCGCAATTTGTAAGTTTGTTTAATTTGAATATACATTCTTGTTCCTGCATGTTCCGTTTTTTTGTCTGCATTCTTCGCTAAATCAGTGTTAGTGATACAAACCAGTCTTTTTGATACTTGTGCAGAATGTTTGTTTAACAATGAAGTTAAGTGTTATTGTATAGGTTAATTAAATAATAAATATCAGTAGTATAAAATGTTTGTATCACAGAGAGATGATGGTTTGAAGTCAGCTTTAAATCTCTCAACCTTGAACTTTCCCCATGCTTTTGATGTGATGTTTTGGTATATCGGTGGAGGTTGATCAAGGTTGATATATGATTCAATCAGGCAGTTGTCGGATAGTCCTATGACGATGGCTTCTGGAGTCTACATTTTCCCTTGTTTTGCATTGGTGATGACTTCAAGAAGGCCCCCAGCGTCACAACGATCTTTTTTCAACCAAATGTGCAGCTCTTGATTGTAAAATATGTTAAGTGGACCAAAGAAGTTGACATCAAGTGGTTACAATCTTATGTGTGCAATGTGGGGTAAAGCAGTATATGATGATTCTGCTGTCTTTTAAGTTTTTGTGACTGGAGTGTCCATCTAGAAGTAAAATAACTTTGGCTTCTTTAGACTGCTTGTCATTTTTGACAAAATGCTGCATCTATTAGAGGAGTATCTCCACGTTTATCCATTCCTTTTCTTGGGCAAATCCAACAGAGTCCATTAGTTCTGCTTTCATATTTTTACGAGGAAAAGTAAAGGCTGGAGGTATGAAACTTCCCAGGGCATTGACACAGCAAACCGCAGTATAATGTTGTCCTCTTTCATCACTAGTTAATATTTTAACTTTTTTTTTCTGTCTTTTGTCACAAATACTTTTGGGTTTTG
This sequence comes from Molanna angustata, assembly GCA_963576475.1. Taxonomy (NCBI): domain Eukaryota; kingdom Metazoa; phylum Arthropoda; class Insecta; order Trichoptera; family Molannidae; genus Molanna; species Molanna angustata. The sequence continues at coordinate 35,838,182 of OY754974.1, read as the reverse complement.
TGATGGCACTGTATTAAACCCAGATTTGATGGAGTTCATAATTATGCAGTTTCATTTTATCAATTAACAACTTGAAAAATGTTTTTACTTAAAACTTTATTAAGAAGGAATATGGACAGGTTTCATTTCTGAAAGCCTCTCACCTAGTCTGCGCCACCAATTTCATTTGCCGTTGAAAATCTACGAGGAAGTTTTTTAGCAATGGCTATTTGATAAGCAAGTTTTCACAAAAAAACGCATATCCAGATCTTGTAAATGTTCAATTACTTATCTTTGAAGTTCTCTTTCAATGTAGCTTTGTGACCATCTCTTAAGATTAACTCTTACGATGATTCTCCTTTTTCTGCTCGACGTCTGCTCATAGAAGCTGGAACATGATAAGTTTTTACTGCTGTCTGCCAACCCATTATCTTGCTACAAACTGCTGCGATAGCGGTTTTATTTTTTCGTCCCAACTTTGTCTTGTTGTTTTACGAATGTATGACACCATTTCTAAAACTAGCAGGTATTTTTTATACAAATTACTACATATTGCTAAATATATCTTACTACATAGACTTAACTCAGCATGGTGGGGATTTGAGAAAGGAACGGTACTAACCTTAATCTCATTTTCGTGATGGTGAATCTCCTCTCCTCTCACATATAACAAGTAAATAACTAGGACACAATGAGACACACAATAATGTATTATGTTTATCGACAAAATGAGACTATAATATTTGAACAAGGAATGAATCTATCCACTTGTGCGATGTTTCCGGTGGGAATTCAAAGGTATTTTAATTTAACCATCATTCAATACCAAATAACAGGACTTCTGCTTTTCTTCCTATTGCTGTCTAAAGGGCTCTTAAATTATTTGGTAACTTATTTACTAAACATGACAATTATTCCGGATTATGTAAATGTCCTATGTTATTTAATGAATTTTATATTCCAACAATTTTTTTTATTTTTACGAAAATTTTGTTAGTGAATCTGTACCTGTACCAGATCTTCTAATCTGTACCAGATTTACCAGATTTTCTAATTAATTTAAATTCCTTACGTCACCTATTGTAGGTTCGATAATGACATCGTGATTGCCAAAAATATTTTCTAAAGTGTTCATAATGTCCGGAACATTATATGGTGATAATAATAGTGACGATACAGCTTCCCGAGCATCACCCCTGAGAGATTATTGTAATTGGTAAAGATTTTCACAATTTGAAATATTTAAGTATGAAGAAGTACGTTCGTAAGTAGATTTAAAGGATATCCATTCTATTGGATTTCCAAGTGTTAATAAGGAGAGAAGTGTGTGGGGTTCAGTTGTTCAATTATTTGTTGCGTAGAACCAACAATTAAGCACCCTTAGAATGATCCTATGTCATTAGCTATATTATTATTAATAGGTAATAAAATAGTTTGGTTTAATGTTCATTGAGTGTAATAGAGATGTTACCATCCACATTAAATAATTGATGTCTATCGGATTATTGCTCAAATATACAAAATATACTTCTGTCATTTTCCATGGAAATATACGTTCTTCTTAATTTGACAATTGCACAACAGGCAGTTGTCTTGTGGATAACAATAAAATCTCCCGCACTAATGAGCATATTTCATAAAGTAAATAAATGAATAGTAAGCAACAGTTTTGCCTCGGGAATAAGGTGTAGATTATTTTATTTATTTATTTTTGTGTATCAAAATATTTCTTTATATAAATAAACTTAGGGTAAATGTTTAGCGATCCCAACTATTAAGTTGGTTTGGTGAAATGAATAAGGTCCTCTCAGGTAAATCGCAATACTTTAAAAATGAACCTAACCTAACCGAAAAATATGTAATAATTTTGAAAAAAGATTAATAATTTCATAAGGTAATAATTTTGATAAAATATCACTTAACATTCACAGTTTTTACCAAATAAAAATGCAAATTTATAAATCAATGATAATTCATAAGAATTTACCAATTTGTCCTTGATTGAATAGCTGCCCTTATCAGATTTAAAAGGGAATTCACCAAACATTTTGATAATCTAAAACGATTATAAAAATCAATCTCATCCCACTTTCTGAAATGATCCGTCCTGTTTCTATAAATTCTAGGCCTTCGTGATCATCCTAAATATTCCACATAGAATCCTTGATGAAGTCAAATGTCAGTTTTATTATATTAGCTCTTTCAGATGCATTATAGCTTGTAAAGTTAACAGAGAGCTTCCCTAGTTATATTCGGCATGTTGAGGAGCGGGTAGCGGGGCATAAAGACGCATCACATGGTATGTGTGTCGTAAATTGAATATTGTATTTTAGCAGTAGTAGCAACTTTGCACTAAATAATTATGTAGGGACATTGCATTATTATTTTTATAGATCTTACTTATGATTTTATCTGATGAAAAAAATGTATTCTTCTTTATATATTTATTATAAATTTAATTTATTTGTTGAATTTTTTTATCTTCTTCTTCAGCCTGTTTTTTTTTCCATTCTTGGACATAGGTCTCCCCCTTGATCCTCCACAATTCCTTGTCTTGGGCACACTGCATCCATCTCCCTCCGGCACATTTCTTGATGTCATCAGACACCTCTGCCGACACCTCTTCAGCTTGTTATCTTTTTGGTCTATCGTGAATCCTGGCATCTGGCAATATGCCCAGCTCAGCTCCACTTAAGACCAGCGACCCTTTCCGCTATATTGGCTACTTTGGATCTTTCTCTTATCATGTCATTCTGAATTCTGTCCCTTATTGAAATACCCAGCAACTTTCTCTCCATAGCTGTCTGTGTCACTAACAGCTTGTGCATTATTTGTTTCGTTAGGACCGATGTTTCCTTTCCATCATTGGTGGGTTATTTGGACGACCAACATTAGACAATCAGCTAGACAAGGTAAGACAACGAGCAATTTGTGTAATGCGACGTACTAGGCTCGACCGTTGAATTGGGTCGCTCGCAGACGCCCGCCACAGATTGAGAAGGGGCGATGTTTTTGTGCATTTCAGAGCTGACCGGATTGTTTTCTGTATAACTATTGTTACGATGTAGCAGAGAGTTATGTTTAGTAGAATTGCAAATTTTACATTTACCTACAGAATTACAATTTCTTACGGCATGATTTTTCAAACAATGAAAACATAGTTTATTTTCGATAGTTAATTTTTTTCTCTCATCGAAGTTACATGAAATTAAATTTTTACAAGAATATACTTGATGACCGATAGCATTGCAATATGAACATTTTTTGTTATTCATATTGCCATAATGTATTTTATGAGCTTATTTAGCAGACAATTTATTGATTAATATCACCTCGACGGAACGTTTCTTGCGATCGACATTGTGTTTCAAGGAACAAAATGAAATTGTCAAATGTGGGAAGCACATTAGTAGGTATTTGCAGCAAATAACTGCTCAAATCGATCATGTAAATCCGAACAAATTTTTTTCAAGTGAATATGTAGTAATAAAAAGCTCCATCCTTTCACATTGAAATTTAAAGAAATGAGAGCGTTACTGTTTTCCAATATTGCATTTAAGTAGGAACATAAATCGTTCCGAGGTGTTGCTGAAATTAAATAATTGATGTATTTATCTGCTAACAATCATCGATTCCCAAATCGGCGACAACAGATCTATAGCAACGTTATAATTCTCATCATTTATGTTTAAATGGTTAGTAATACCTTTACAGTATCCGAAATAGAACTCAATCATCATCATCTGTGGCTCCACAACCCAGGTCGGGTCTTAGCCTCCTGCAGAGCCCGCCTCCATGACTGTCGATCCTGCGACGCATTGCGCCAGTTATGGACGCCGATGTTGTTCGCATCCTTCACCACACCGTCCAGCCATCGAAGCTTCGGCCTTCCAACTTTTCTTCGTCCCCCCGGTGCACCATTCATGATCCGTCTTGGGACGTCCTCGCTCATTCTTTGGGAATAGAACTCAATAGGTAGTACATTTTTGAGTTCTTGATATATTGGTATTAATATTAATCCCATTCAAAATTAAAAGATTTAAATATTATTGAATTGAATGGTGGTCCTCCATCAGTGACCATTTCTAAAGGTATTCCATGACGACTAAAAATAGATTTGAAGTGATTTACTACTACATTCGCTGTGTAATGTTTGTTCATATTTGCTAATTCTATATAATTTGAATAATAGTCTACTACTACCTACTAGATAATATATATATATATATATATATATATATATATATATATATATATATATATATATATATATATATATATATATATATATATATATATATATATATATATATATATATATATATATATATATATATATATATATATATATATATATATATATATATATATATATATATATATATATATATATATATATATATATATATATATATATATATATATATATATATATATATATATATATATATATATATATATATATATATATATATATATACATATATATATATATATATTATTAAAAGTTAAAATATCTATGCCAATACGCTCCCAAGGATAATTCAATATTGGATATGGCAAGAGTGGTTCTGACTGATTCGACGGTTTAAATTTTAAACATGTTTGACATTTTTCTAGCATATTTTTAATATCATTATTTATATTTGGCCAATATAAAAAATCTCTAATTAATCTTTTTGTTTTAATACTCCTTTGATGACCTTCATGCATTTTCCTAAGAATATCTGGTCTCATTATCGTCGGTATTATTAATGAAGAACCTTTATAAAAACTAAATTTTTACATACATTTATTTCTGATTGAATATTCCAATATGGTTTTACTATTGAGTTTTTTTTATCTTTTGAGTGCGGCCATCCTGACTTATAATATTTGATTAAAATTTTTAATGATTGATCTTCTAATGTTGCCTTTTGAATTTCTTTTAATTTTTGAGGTGTTACTGCCATATTATTGACTATTGTATTGACGTGTAAATTAATTTCATTTTCAAAAGTTAATGTTTCTGTTTCTGGTAAAGCTGATCTTGATAATGTATCTGCAATATATAAATGTTTGCCCGGAACATATTCTATAGATCTAAAATCATTCTTTGTAATCTAGCTGGTACATCATATAAAGATTTTTTGAATAATGTAATTAATGGTTTATGATCAATTTGTACATATACTTTTTGACCATATATTGATGAAATTTATGACATCCACAAACAATTGCGTATAACTTTTTTTCAATTTGAGCATAATTTATTTGTGCTAAGGTTAAAGTTTTTGATGCATATGCTATTGGTTTTTTATTCTGTAAAATTACCATGCCTACCGCTGTTTTTGACGAATCGACTGATAACGTTTACGAGCTTACCCATTTTGTTGGCTTTGTTACTTTTTCTATTATGTTCTGATTTTCCATTCCATCTAACTCCAGTTTAACCCAGATAATCCTGAAACTTTTTTTTGTTCGAAAATTCTTGATTTTCGAATATATGGTAATTTGTGATAAAAAAATAAGGTCCTAGAAGAAGAAAAACAAAAATGTTTTTTTTTTTTTATTTTATTGCAAAAAGAAAAGTGTACGATTATTCGAACATTAGGAACATAAACCACCTATTACAGTATTCATCATGAAAAAGTTGAGCGTCTCGTTAAGTTTTTTTTTTTAGATATAAAATAAACAAATATATTGGACACTGGCGAACTTATTGCCATTAGGCAATTTCTTCTTCTCCAACCAACCAGATTACAAAGTATTACAAAATTATTCTTATATGTAGGTACAAAAGAATTATAGCGAAAAACAGAAAAAAGTAAAATAAAAATTATTCTTCTTTTTCATAAAACAATCAATGTGTAATGCCACATCACATTTTCTACACTTATAGAACGATGTTTTTTTGACATACTCTACATCGTGTTGCTTTATTCTGCTTCCAATTTTCCACCTTTGTATCGATGGAGTTGCCAAGCATTTTGTATCGAAACATCAAGCAGGAAAGTTATTAGACAATAATACCACTTCTTTCCACGTATACCAATCCTGTATAAACCTATATTTTGGTCACGTCTGTCTACTCCCCCCATTCCTTTATATAAACATAAACTGCATTTGGTTGTTTCACAGTTATTTTCTTTTTATGCGCTTGGGAATATCTTGAGACCATGTGGAATGGGTCACTTGCTACAGCATTTGATGCGACTGTGACAACATTATTGTCGTGCCAACGAGTTACTGATATGGATCTACCGAGAGTAACCTTTTGATCAGATGCACCACGTGATTCATTCTTCATATCTTTAATTGATTTTAATGGACATTTCGACAGCCTATTGTCCCGGTTACTCTGATGCCTCTTTTGTGGTAAAATAATTATCACAAAATATATGATACGGGTATTTCGCAATATTTTGTATTATATCTGTGTAGGTTAGTACTACACAGGGGCCAAGACCTAATGGTCGGTAAATCTCTTCAGTTGGAGCTGCTGCTACAAGATCATTTTTTGTATCAGGTGTATTTTCCCAATAAAGGCGTCTTCTAGGTAATGTCACATAGCCACTCAGAAGAAGAATTCTAAAAAACGATTTGAGTTCCTCTTTGGTGATATTGGCTTCTTTATTTTTTTGAAATGCATATTTATTAGTAAAATTTAGTAACATTTCCATCAAATCGTTGTCAAAGAAATGTTCAAATAGTTCTGCTGGACTTTGTTCGTTGTGAACTAATGTAAGTGGTGGCCAAGATTCCATTGTCTCAGGTTGAAATTCTCTATTTCTCCATTTATATGACTCATTCTTTCTTACATGTAATGAACGTGGCTCTTGAACATCGTCACTAGTTGTTCCAATAACATCTTCTATTTCATCAGAATTTTGACGAATCACCATTTCTGCTGGAGCTCTTAACTGAGATCCCGGTAACTGATATGGAGACATTTGTCATTCATCCCCTGAATCTTCATCAGTATTATAATCACACACATTTTCTGGAGGAAGCATTAATATATCGACACATCTTTCTTTCTCAATTTCTTCGTCATCCTCTTCTAAGAGTGTCAATATTTCATCAACAGTTAATGATGATGTAAAAATAAAAAAAATATAGGTTGAAAAAATATTATTTTTGAAAAAAATATTAATTATAAACGAAATTATAATAGCAAAAAAAAATATATATATCCAACATTTGACACATTTCACGTTTGTACTGTATACACCACTGTTTGTACTGTGTATTATCCTATTGTACGTTTAAACATACACTATTGTTTCAGAAGTTATAACTACCCTAATCTGTAAGCGAAGTTAATTTTAATCATACAGTAATATTAATTAATCATTTTCATATATACATTACAAAAATGAAGTTTATAATTGTAACATTTTAAAAATTATTTACCTTTTATGAACAGAAGGTGGTATCGACATCTTTGCAAAATAAGTATCAATAAAATAAACTCCAAAAACACGGAAATTAACAGCGACAACCTGTTGCAAACTGTTGTAAACTGTTGTAAGTGAGAAAGTATTGTCTTAGCATTAGAAATACACTAGAAACATCACCGATAAAAAAATAAACTAAGAGTATTGTCAATTTAACGTGTGACACTGCAAGTGTTCGAACAATCGTACAATAGGATTATCTGGGTTAAGACGTTCCATTAATTTGAATGGTACCCTTCGAGGTGCATCAATGGTCGGAATTACGTTTTCATCCACTGACAGATGACACTTGTATGGAATGCAGCCTATGCCCTGAAAACATCATTATATTGTATTAATAAATTTTCAATATCATTTTCTTTTATCATGTTGTTCTAATTTTCTTTATCAGACCCATTTTTTCACACATTTGTAGACCTAAGATAGTTTGACATTTGAATTTACTAATAATAAAATTAATTTGTTGACATTTGTTAATGTCATAATTGCAGTTTAAAATGCATTCTCCCAAAATTGGAATATTAAATCCCCCAAATGCTGTTAATTTGACATGTAAATGTTCTTGTAATCAAATTTTTCATTAAATTTATTTTATTAAAATTTTCTATATTTGCCATAGCACCTGTATCAATAATTGCATACATTTTTATATTAATTATTTTCAATTCTATATTCCAATTAATATTATATTCATTTTGTAAGACACACTTGTTTGACTGACTTGACATTTGACATTTATTATTTTTTGACTCTATATTGACTGTGCCAATATGAAAATCTGAATTACTATCATCTGAAGATAGCATTCATATTTACTGTGGCAGATTTTGGTAAAATGTCCAAAAGTATGACAAGTATGGCACTTAACTTTTATTGCCGGACATTTAGTGCGATGTATTTCTCCACATCTACCACAGGTTGACTTTTGCTCTCTCTGTATCTTTGACGACTGCTGCCATGACGAATATTTTGATGGACTTCTAGTTTGTCTCCATGGTGGACTCTTTGACAGTCTTCTTGATGGACTCCTTGACGATCTTCTTGACTTACCTCTATTATTTTTTGGCATAAAATATTTCTTGAAATTGTCAATTATTGTTTCATATTTTACTGGTTTTTTGTCTGCAAATTCCCATGTGTTATAAATTTCTATTGCATTTTCGCCCAAATTAAACAGTAGCAACGCTATTTTTTTTTTTAATCACTAGCAGTATTTTGTCCTGTAGCTTCTAAATACAGTTCAAATTTTGTTATCCGTTTTGACCAATTGTTTGAAATGTTTCCTTCGAAACTCATTTGGCCCATTATGTTGTTGGCCATTTTGCAGTTATGAAAATCTTATCAATCTTTAATTTATTGTTCACTTTTTTTTATAGGATTTATGCTAACACACTTTTTATAGTTAATTATTTGTTATATTTTAAACATCTGACACCATATTATATTAAAATGAAACACTTGATATGAATTATATTGTGTTGTCAGTCTGGATGGTTTACAAGAGAGAGTGCGTTGCTATGCCGACATAAATAACATATTATATTTGTGGTTTGCCACCTTACATAAATGTTATAATTAATTAATTACCATATCTAACATTCGATACAAAACTTTTTTTTAATTTTTTTTTCTGAGATATCGAATAAATAAATTATTATGCATAAACCTTCTCCTGAATGAGCTGAACAAATTCCCAAAATTTCATCGCAATCGGATGGTTGGTTTAGGAGTTCATCGCGAACATACAAACAAACAAACAAACAATCAAATATACGTACATCCATTTTTATATATATAGATATTTAAAAACAAAATAATAATAATTTGGCAAAGAAATACAATAAATTGACAAGTTGACTTTTCACGAGAAGCACTTTGATGATTCTCTATTGAAATTTTGAACACTCTTTTCTTACCTTTTCATCTTCTCTTTAGATCTTTTCCATATTTCTGGATTTCGGACTCGTTTTCTAGCACATGATGTTATAGCTGAATGATTCAATTCTTCCATTTTTATTAAAAATAACACACAAAAACAGCACAGTAACTTTCCCTTGTAACGCACGATTGAAATACAAATCGGCCATATTGAAATTTGAAAATGGAAGCCTGTGATTGGTTCAAACGGAATGATGTGTTTTTGTATCTAACCAATATCGGATTGAGGTGTTTTTGCTTCTGAATCTATATTTTGACATTATATTTCTCAAGGATCCATGCAGATTTGATGTTAACCGAAAATACAAACAAATAACCATAAACAAACTTAATATTACTACATTCATAGTTCATTTTTTCCCAAAATTGGATAGATGTGAGTTTGCTTCTATTCCCCTCATATATTAGTAAGGGGACCCACACTCTGGAGCATCGAGGTTTACTTTTCTGGTGGCCAGGTTATCCCTCAGCTATGACATGGTGACACCTATATATATTAGTAAGGGGACCCACTCTCTCAGGCATCGAGATTTTCTTCTCTGGTGGCCAGGTTATCCCTCTGCCAAGACATGGTGACACCTACATCGAGATTTTCTTCTCTGGTGGCCAGGTTATCCCTCTGCCAAGACATGGTGACACCTACATCGAGATTTTCTTCTTTGGTGGCCAGGTTATCCCTCTGCCAAGACATGGTGACACCTACATCGAGATTTTCTTCTCTGGTGACCAGGTTATCCCTCTGCCAAGACATGGTGACACTTACATCGAGATTTTCTTCTCTGGTGGCCAGAGTTCCGGTTCATTACAAGACAAACATCATGCGCCCATTTACATAGTAGGTTAAAATTTTCAATGAATGGGAAAGTTATAAGGCTAGTCAAAGAGTTTTTAAGAGTAAAGTAAAAACGGCAAAAAGAACTTCATGGGAAGATTTCTGCACAAAAATTGAAACAATCCCTGAGGGAAACAGGATTCGGAAAATCCTAGCTACGGATCCAGAGATGCCTGAATATGTAAATAAAAACGACTATTTTTTTTTTCTTAGAACTAATGCAGATCTTAGAAGTGAAGCAAACTCTATGAAGTCGCTATGATTTAGTTCTTTGACTATAAATTTTGTTTTTCCTACAGACTGAACCAATTGGTACCAGTCACAAGGATGTGATATTGGAAGAGCATCCTTTTTTTTTATTTTTCGATCAAACCACGGTCAACATTACATTCCATATGACTATGACCACTGATCATAAACATGTGGTCAGTAATCTCGATTATTTTCTTTTCTTGCATCAATGTTAAGAACATTTAAGAAAAGTGAGAATTCCTATTCTGGCCACCACAGCCATCTGAATAGAGTACCTACAACATGGTTAATATTATTAGGTAGATTCATGAGGTGTTTAAATATGCATGTTGCAATTTGATTGTCACCTCTTGCACTTTCAGCCTCATGTCACTCCTCCGGAAGCTTGATCATGTCCAGTCAGATTGTAGGTCCACAATTGTCATTTATAAAAGGATACAGAGCTATTTAGATATGGTGCTGGCAGACACTGCTGCAAACACTCCTTCAAATGTGTAACTGACTACAGTACTGTCATTCTGAGCCCTCTCTTTATCTGCTCGTTTAGAGACAAATGCAGAATCTGCTAAAATATGGTGATTTTTTTGCTCATTTTCAATAAGTTTCATTTGAATCTGCGGTTGTCTCAATTCTCATTTTGAGAACAACGCATAGACGGGCATGTGTCGACTTTTGGCAACTTAAATTTCAATTTCAACTTATGGAATTCTTGTGAATAAGTTTTGCGTGAGACAGGCTTTGTTATCAGGCTTTCAGGATACATATTGTACATTAATTTTATATTTAAATGTGCAGGTAAATATTTCTTGTCGATAGTTCTTCTGGTGTCTAGTAGTGTGATTCTGGTGTAGAGGGAAATGAATTAATGTTGTGTTTTGTAACATTCTCTAGTTCTTTATCTAAGTGTTTGTGTCTCTCTCTCTCTTGTCACCTTGAGTCAAGCATGTTTCAGTGAGTGCGATAATATCACATTTTTGTGCTACAAGTATTCTGATAAAATTCTTTACACTTTGAATTAAGTCCTCTTACATTTTGGTAAATAATATTTAAATACGGCATTATAAAAATAAATTTGTATTAATAGAGTTAAGATGTATTTAGTAGTAGATTACTGCGGTTTCACTGTAATCTTAGATTTGAAAAACTAGAATTCCCCTATTGCTATTCCCTCTGGCCACTGGCTGGGATTAATAAAGGTATCCCAGGTACTTTCAAGAACTCTGATTTTAAATGATGAATAATTTCCTTTGGGTTTAAGTTGAACAATATCAAATTGTTGCGTGTCAATCGACTCGAGATATTTTCACAAATCGTCAATTGACAAGCTAGAGTCGAATCTCCAGGTGTGTAGATATTTGCGCTTTATAGCAGCGCATAGGTTGGAATCAACTTTAGACCCAGTTAAGTAATTGGTTTTAGGCGTACGCTTTCTTTTCCTCTGTACTTGCCAATCATCAGACAGTTCCCACGCACCTGCAACTCAGTATGTGGTTCAACACTTACCTTAATTTTAGACTTTACCGGTTCTACAACTGTTGATGCCGATGTTGTTGAGGGCTCTGAAACCGTCAAGGTTGCAGATGTCGATAGCTTTAATTGAGTGGTTGACCCTTTCCTGCCTTAGCCTTTTTTGGTTTTCCACCAGCGGTATTTCCACCATCAGTTGTTACATTTTTGTGGTATTTGTATAGGCTCACCAAAGTGCCAGAGTGGTCACTTGGTTAGAAGCGATTGCATACCAGTCGGAGCTGATATACACGCCTGTAATTGAGGTGGTAAGGTCGGTCAGTTGGACGTGTAGGTATTACCTGTTTGTCCGCCTTTGGCTACATACACCCAAACGATATCTCACCTGCCTGGTTCGAACCTGGAGGCCGTCTGTTCGGAGAGTCCCGACAGCTGAGCCACAGATTGATCGACCAAGCAACTGCGATACCGTATACAATAGATTATTAAATATTACTCAGGTAGAAATGGATGACAGATTGAAAGATGTAACAGGAAATTGAACTTACTCTTTTATTGATCTAGTTGTACAATTGGTGCTTATTAATATTACTTGGTACAGACAATATTGAATTATTATTTAATTATAAAATGTAAATTTAGAACGCAAACTATTTGAACGACGATGAGCGGTCGGGCAGCGTGAAGCCTAGCCTCGAGATCTGGATAAGCGGAATGGCCTGGGAGCTCTGTGCGTCTCCTTAAATAGGTGTCGAACTGTGCATACAGCGCAGGGCAAGATGGCGCCTGCCGAAGTAACTCAGCTTCGCGACGGCGCAATCGGTGAATGCGCCACACATTCAAGATAGTCTCTTGTATTGGTACGACAAGGTCGGGAACCGTGACCGCGGTAGCTGCTGTTTGCAAACCCTGATGCTCCCGTCGCTCAAGCAATAATGTTGCCTCGAGCGAAACGATCTTTGACACTAATTTGGCAATAGTGTTCAACCACTTCCTCCAATTCACGCACCTTGCCGCTACACTGTTAAGTATTAACTTTATATTACTACCGAGCTCCTCAAGTATACTCGCGGTGCTCGGGTCAGAATTAAATATTTCGAAAATTGCATTGCGCTACTGGACATGTCCACACGGTAGCAAGACAAAAACAAACTGTTTAGGTTTTCATCAACTAGTTTGTTTTTTGGTACATATTTTCCCCTCATTTAGAGCTTTGGATAGCTTTCTACATACACATACTTTTGTGTTCTCCTTTGTAAACATGTACCTAACTATTGGTGAAACTTTACTTTGTGTTCTCCTTTGTAAACATGTACCTAACTATTGGTATAACATACTTTGTATTCTCCTTTGTAAACATGTACCTAACTATTGGTGAAACTTTACTTTGTGTTCTCCTTTGTAAACATGTACCTAACTATTGGTATAACATACTTTGTGTTCTCCTTTGTAAACATGTATCTAACTATTGGTGAAACATACTTTTGTGTTCTCCTTTGTAAACATGTACCTATTTAGATGATTTAATTATTCCAAAAGAATATGTCAATTATCAGTATTGCCCATGTATTAATAGCTTAAGTTTAGTTTTTGCTGACAGATTGCATTTTAATATTTTTGTAATCCTATCATTAAATTTTATATTAATATCATTTTTTATTTTAGTATGGTCTAGTTTGATTGACTGCGAATAACATAGATATTTATAAACATCCAAATCTTTCAAACTATAGATTTGGAAATTTCTCTGTATATCTCCACCCATTTCTAATATTGTTTTACATTTATCTAATCAGAAAATGATTTGATTATTCTAATCATTTTTTTCCAATTCTGAATCAGATTTAGAATAACTTTGAATTACATCATCCATATATATTATTTAAAAATCAATCTTTCTGATTGGCTATTCTTTGTTCAGAAACTGTCACTCCTGAATATTTTGACAGAGAATTAAATTTAATTTTTTCCTATACAATAATATATCTCTCTAATTTAGTTACATTGAAACGCCCGGAAATTAGACCGAACTGATTATCAGTCTAATCCGGGGTCCAAGAGGGCGGAACAGTGAAACACCGATTATTATATTTTAATTAATTAATTATTTATTATCATAAATGAAATACAAAAAGAAATTCCCTTTTATTATACCAACAATAATACACTGTCTTAAATCTAAATACAAACTAGTGATCTTAACACAATTTCAATCTTAAAAAAAAAAAAAAACTTAATCTAATCTTAATCTAATCTTAATCTTATCTTAATCTAGTCTTAATCTTAAACCAATCTTAATCTTATCTTAATCTAATCTGTCGGGTGCGAGGGCGCAGCCCGAGATGCAGGTGCAAGGATGCTGGCAGTCGATCGGGTGCGGAAGGCGCAGCCCCGAGATGCAGGTCAGCAGGTGCAGGGGCGCCGGCAGTCGATCGGGTGCGGAAGGCGCAGCCCGAGATGCAGGTCAGCAGGTGCAGGGGCGCTGGCAGTCGATCGGGCGCGGAGGGCGCAGCCCGAGATGCATGTCGGCCGTTGCAGGGGTGCTGGCAGTCGATCGGGCGCGGAGGGCGCAGCCCGAGATGCAGGTCAGCTAGCGCAGGGGTGCTGGTAGTCGATCGGGCGCGGAAGGCGCTGCCCGAGATGCAGATCAGCAGGTGCAGGGACGCTGGCAGTCGATCGGGCGCGGAGGGCGCGGCCCGAGATGCAGGTCGGCCGGTGCAGGGGCCCTGGCAGTCGATCGGGCGCGGAGGGTGCAGTCCGAGATGCAGGTCGGCCGGTGCAGGGGCGCTGCAGGTCAGCAGGTCACGTCTTCAGGTGGCGTGGTACTCTCCAGCATCAGGCAGACGTCAGGAGGGGGCAGCACGGCTTCGTGTGATTCCTGGTGGTTCCTCCTGATTGCTGGTAGAGGAGTTGCTGGCTTGCTGTTGTTCAGCTTACTCGATGGTACTCTTCAGCACCAGGCAGACGTCAGGAGGGGGCAGCACGGCTTCGTGCGATTCCTGGTGGTCCTTCCTGGTTGCTTGAAGAGGAGTTGCTGGCTTGCAGTAGTGGCGCTAACTAACTATGTATGGGAATTGGTCCTGCTTTTATAGTTGACTGTGGCGCAGTTTATAATTGAATGTGACGCAGTCCCGTTATTCATTCATTGGTCACAAATCAGAACGGGACATTTGATTGGCTGGGCCTGATTTTTCCACGTCGTACTTGTTGTTGAATCAGCCGGTCATGTGGAATTTTCTTGTTTCATCCGGCCTCGGGCGGTTTAAACCCGTTTGAGCTCTGTGCTCGCGTTCATTGATGACATTGGTGTTTACTTTTTTTTAGTCATTGGTGTTCGTAGCAGTTTCGACCACGGCCACTCAAAACCGAACGCATCAACATAATAATATGAATTTATTATAAAAGTATTAAACTCGTCAGTCCATTTTAACTTCTGATAGGAATTCCTGCCTTGATTTATCTAGGCTTAAAATCTATCTAGAATGTTGTTGTTCATCTCTAAGCTCGATGACAAATTGTCATCATTATCGTCTCCATTGGTTGTAAAATTAGATAACATGATCAATCTACAAAACTATTAGGAGACAAATTGAATTTTTATGTTGCCTAACAGTAACCTAAATTAATTGATTTTCATATATCTAACTTTCGTATATGAATTTTAATCATTATAGTTTTGTATTAAATAATTGAGTATTTACAGCGAGGCCAGCATACAAATGCGTTTAGACCCTCTACTTCAACAAAAAAATTATCGGAGGTTCTTTTTCTTGTCGTGTCAGTCAACACATATGTGACTAAATGCCAATCCGGACCCAGAAAGCCACAAACTCCTTTGCGTCATCCTCTAGGTGGGCTCGTTCATTAAGAATTTCACTCTAGCCAGGAGTCATTGGACATACCAGGAGGTGCTCGCTGTCCTGTGCTTGTCCACAGTCGGACATCGCTTCTTCAGCCATTGGCCATATCGGAGGTTATCAAACAGTTTATTTTTTTCCACTTTAACGTTCACCATTAAATGTCTTTAGAGTGGAACTCCTGGAACGGGTTTGTAAATTTTGAATGTTGTATATATATTAAACTTTGATAGAAACATACCACTTGGAAATAACACTTCTATGTGGTTGCCATCTATTGAGGAATATTCAAACTAATATGTGTAATCATATAAAGTAGAAACCTAGCGAACTGTCATTACGGTTATTTGGACCACAGATGTCACTGTGGATCTAACAAATTAGACATGTACGTTTTTATTGAAAAATCATCAAGATATATTATATCTTTTTCGACTTGTTCAATACAAGGTTTCAATTTTGACATTATACGCTGTCATGGCGTTTCTAATGTGATGGAGAAATATTCTGCATTGAACACATGTTTAGGTATATATGAAGTATGTATGAAAACACATAGGAGTTTGGAGTAGGTATTTATACTGCATCTCAGTAGAGATTAGATAAGTGAAAATAAAACCTTTTTAGGTATAGAAACAGATAACTGAAAAAACAATTATTATAATTAGAAAATTAACAAAAAATAAATAAAACCATTTTTATTATGAAATTTTTACCGGTTTTATAAACAGTATTATTATGAAATTTCTTATTAGTCAAGCCTTCACCTTGGACTGAAGACTGCGGCTTTGGCGGAATATTCGGTTTCAGCCAAAATCTGACTAATAAGGTGCGTTATTTCTTATCTTCATAAGGTTTTCATTATTCTTCAAAGGAATGTTTCTAATTTTGACATTATTAATATGTAGAAACTGTTTCTCCTCGTGAGCAATCTGGAGTGACCAAAGTGATTTCTTCAACATAACAATTTCAGACTCGTGCACATTATTATTATTATTACTCAATATCCCTTCTTCACGGCTGTCATCCTCTCATCTAGTCCATTTATAATGGGGCAAAGTAATTCTCAATTGGTTTGTTTCTTTTGATGGAACAATTCCTCCCAGATATGTTGAAATGAGTCTTTAGTTTTGGATACTTGATTCTCTATCCGGACCAAATCACTCACTCTATGATATCAGAGGACAACGCCCAATCACTATTCGATTTGTGCGGGCGTATCAGGAGCATTCACCGCTGGGGATTCTTGTATGTGGCTCTCGCAACTGCAGTCATCTTTTTATATTTTGCTTCAGTTGTCTCCACACATGTGAAGTGAAAAAACTACCTACAGCGACTACAGCAGAGATGTTTCTTGAGACTGATCTGCTTCATGCATTTAACACAGAGATGTTTCTTGAGACTGATCTGCTTCATGCATTTAACACAGAGATGTTTCTTGAGACTGATCTGCTTCATGCATTTAACACAGAGATGTTTCTTGAGACTGATCTGCTTCATGCATTTAACACATGGCAAGTCTTCTCCCGAGTTCGACATGATGTCTAGCTGTAGTTTTTTTCTCCAATGTCAACCATAGTATTACTGTTCTACAATTATTGGGAATTTCTTCATATGAAGTATATTATACTCATATATAGATGATGGTGTGTTTTGATCACCTGTCCCAAACCACTCGTATCTACTATTATAACATAGATGGCGTTAGTGTAATAAGTTCTATAAATCATTGTTATTTTTTACTACTGGTAACATTAATAAGTATAGTCAGCAAATAGTGAGTCGTCTCCACCGGGCGAGAATTTAGAACAGTAATGTCATGCAATATTTTTTCGTAACCAGACATTCAAGTATGCCAGTTTTGTCTGCAGGTAGGTAAAAAACCAATACTACACAATTGTACAATGTTCTTCGTCCATAGAACACAAATGTAGTTTAGATCAGAATTTTTCAATCAACTATCAACTAGTGAGCTTGAATATCATAATGATCTATTATTTGTGATGACTGTGACAAAACTGTTATCACTCATAGATATCTGTTTATTTTGTGTTCCGTATCCATGACTGGAGTCCATTATGAGAGTGAGCTCTCTTTTCCGCTCGGTTGTTCATATTACCCCACTTTTTCACATAAAAATTCGTCAAATACTCCTAATTTTCTTCCTTATGGCAACACCGGCGATGTTGGCGTCCTTTCTGCGCCGCCATTTTGAATCATATGACGCTTTATTTTCAAAGCTAACGGTTGTAAATTGTGCCGTGTTGCGGAAAAATTCATAAAACTATAAATTTTCTAGTATTTTTTTCCGTGTACGGCGTGTATTAACCCTAAAATACTCATTTCTTCAAGTTCACGTGCTTAAGATAGTGACTTTTATTTATTTTATAGTGTTTTCGAGATATTGACTCTTCAAGTGTTCATGTGCTTAAGATAGTGACTTTTAATTATTGTTATATAGTGTTTACGAGATATTGACTCATTTAATTCAAATATGTCTAATAAAAGCAGTGAAGAATTTATCGGCTTTCCCGATTCGCCGATAATTCCGCGGACGACTCTAAAAAGACGTCACGAAGAGACTAAATTGCGCTCCCCGAGTCGCGAAAGTAGTCGATCCGCCCGTGAGCATGCCAGGGCATCAGCCGACACAGAGGTCCGTGCCGGCAGCAGCTCGCAAAACTATGCGCGAGAAAACTCGTCCCGTTACGCGTCGGACACTTCGAGCGATTCTTCCCGCGATAATCGCAGACGGCGAAGGAAGTCGTATCGCCACGCATATGATCCACGGGTGGATTATTTGTGTAAACAAGTGGGCGACTTGACAAACCTACTTAGAGGTCAGCAGGAGAGTCAAATACCCGCTAATGTTTCACACCAACCACTGCCACAAAAACACCTCGACTTTGGCGAGTTAACGACGATAACTAAGGAACCGCTAGTTCCCGAGGCCGACGCACGACGCGTAAAACAGATATCAAGTCTGCAGCGTTTCGAGTCAAAGGAGTGGTCGTCGGTGCGTTACATCGATGTGCAAAAATCCTACGTTGCGACTCCTGCCTTTGTGGATCTGGAAGTCAACGAGGAATTGCGTAGACTCGATAAAAAAGCGACGCACTTGACAGGTCTGGACAGGACCTTCGGAGCACTATCTAATGCTCTACTGGCACAAAGAGAGGTCTTACGCGACAACATGCAGAACTTCGTGAACTGGACTGCCGATGCGGAAACCTTATTAACACCTGAGGCAGTGTTCGAGAAGATTCAAGGTTTATTCACGGGTAGTTCAGTTTACAACAGAATCGGGGAAGATATCCTCCAAATAGTTTGCGGAAAGCGTGCAGAATGTATCCAAGCAAGGCGACATGCACTTCTTGAGGGCATTCGGGATGAGTACACCCGTGACGGGATAGCCAAGATCCCTCCTAGTTCAGTAACTCTCTTCGAGAAAAGTGAACTAGCGGACTACCTGTCCCGAAATGGGGGAAGAGAGAAGTTGATCGGGTCACAGATTCCACTTCCACCACCTCCTCCTCCTCCCAGACCGGCCCAGGCTCGTTATCCAACAGGTTCTTCTCAATCCGAAAAACCAAAAAAGGAAAACTGGAAGCCCTTTCGAGATAGCTTCAGGCCAAGAAGGGATGCCACCAGAGCTAAGCCTAGGAGACAAGAGCGGGGAAAACATGTCCGGGGCCAAGGAAGAAGTAGGAGGTGACAGTTACCGGAGGCAGTTTCGAGGTGGGCGCCTGGAAAACTTTTGGAGAACATGGGAGGAACTAGGAGCACCGAATGTGATCCTCAAGATGCTCAAAGGATCCAGAATCCCCTTCATCTCCAAGCCCCCATTGATACTCCCAACAAGGACTATCATCCAAAATTTCGCAACAAAGATCTCCCCAGAAATGACAGAACACATTCGCGAAATGAGAGAGCTCAATGTCATAGAGCCTGGCGACCAGACCCCAAGCTTCATCTCGAGCCTGTTCCTCACACCAAAATCAGACGGGTCCCTCAGGCCAATATTCAACCTAAAATCATTGAACAACTTTCTTGCTCCCAAACCCTTCAGGCTTTTCAACCACTTCCGAGTTCCGGACTTTTTGCAACCCAACGACTGGTTGGTAAAAATCGACCTCACCCAAGCTTACTTCCACCTGCCGATAGCCAAACACCATCGCAGATTCCTACGCCTGGTTTATCAAGGAGAGCTACTACAAATGACATGTCTACCATTCGGACTGTCCTCAGCTCCGAAGACCTTTGCTTCTCTCACAAACTGGGTAGCCGAGCTCTTAAGAAAGAGGGGCATAAGAGTAGTAGTCTACTTAGACGATTTCCTTCTAGCCAACCAATCGATGGAATCCCTGAGCGGTCAGACAACGGAGGCACTCAAGACTCTGATGCAGTTAGGGTGGTGTGTAAATCACGACAAGAGCATCTTAATACCCACCCAAAAACTGGAGTTTCTGGGCATCATGTGGGATACCAGAGCCAATCAGAAGTCTCTATCGGAACGCAAATGCTCTGGTCTTCGCCAAGCGTTATGTGTTCCGATCCAAGCCGGCAGTTGCTCTCTCAGGCAGGCTCAAAGTCTCCTGGGCAGACTCAACTTTGCAAACTTTACAACCCCTCGGGGTCGTTTGCATTGCCGCAACCTGCAGAGGTTCACCCGCCACTTCCTACAAACCAAGTCCTCCAAATTGGTGAACATCCCTGCAGCAACTCTAGCAGACCTCCAGTGGTGGAGGGAAGCCGTAGGAACGACAACTCCGATTCACAGACCCCCCTTTACACACTTCCTGACAACAGATGCAGCAGACACAGGTTGGGGTGGTCAGATCAACGACATCACAGTGGCCGGGCATTGGACCACGAAACAACAACAGTGGCACTCCAACCGAAAAGAAGCATTTGCAGTTCTCGCTGTCTTAAAATCCCAAGCACAGAATCTAAGAGGAAGGAGCGTTTTGTTACAAACCGACAACAAGACGGTAGTCGCTCACATAAACAAGGAAGGAGGAACAAAATCATTAGGCCTGCTGCAACTAATGCAAAACTTGTTAGAATTCGTCGACAAGAGTCAGATATCGTTAGCCGCACAGTACATTCCGGGTCGATACAACGGGATTGCGGACCATCTCTCGCGGGGTACACCTCTCCCGGAATGGCACTTACAAAAGCAAGCGATTGTCAAACTATTCTTAAAGCTGGGAAGACCAGACATCGACCTGTTCGCATCAGCCACGGCCCACGTCGTTCCATGCTACGTATCACTCGACTCAACAGACTCCTCAGCCTTTTATCACAACGCATTCAGTCGATCCTGGAATTATCGTCTAGCCTGGGTATTTCCTCCGCCAAATCTTATCCCAAGAGTACTCACTCACCTACTAGAAGCAAAAGGAATGTTCCTGTTAGTTGCTCCCCGGTGGGAAAGAACGTTTTGGCTAAACGAACTCAGACAAAGAGCCAAAGGAGGTCCGACAATTGTTTCAAACCTAAGGGAAAATCTAATCGATACGACGACAGGTTATCCTCCTCCGAAGGTCGAACATCTACGTCTGGAGATCTGGAAGGTCCAGGGTGGGAACGGGCCGTAAAGGATTGGTCTTTGGAGGAACGCCAACTTTTCAGATCGGGTTGGAGAGAATCCACGCTGAACACTTATAGACCTGCATGGAAAAGATGGCAACGGTGGTGCAAAAGCCGTAACGTCCAACCATATCATCCACCACCAGCAGCGGTAGCACGGTACTTGGCTGATCTCTTCATCACCCATGGCCTAGCTCCAAGAACCATCTTGGTACACAAATCTGCAATAGTGGCTTTTTGTGGACCTGCGCCAGAAGCAGATAAAATAAATAGTGATTTTTTAGTCAGACATACCCTGAAAGCTATTACAATAGCAAGGGGAAAAGCTCCTAAGCCACCAATATGGGACCCTCGAGTTGTACTAGATTGGCTCCGTAAGAACCCTCCTAAAGAAGACAACCTCTATGAGGTTTCTCGGCGTACAGCAATCTTACTGATTCTGGCATCCGGTAGAAGAGTGCAAGATCTCACCTTACTGAGAATCAATCCAACCAATTTCATAGACACTGGAAATGCTATTGTCTTGTGGCCAGCGTTTGGAGCCAAGACCGATACTTCTAAACATCAGCAATCTGGCTGGAAACTAACTGGAAATGAATGCGTAAACACCAATCCTCTGTTGTGGCTTCGAAAACTGGTTGTTACATCCAAGTCAAGGAGAAACCAAGGAATGACCGAACTCTTCGTTCGTACCACAGGGGAAATAGGACCTGCTTCGAGAACTGTCATTGGAGGATGGATCAAGTCTGCATTACGAGAAGCAGGGGTAGATGCCACCCCGGGAAGTGCGCGTTCTGCAGTATCTTCCCTCAACTGGTTAGAAAACTGTCCCATAGAGGACATTATGGAGCGTGGCAACTGGAAAAGCGAGTTAACCTTCAGGAGATTTTACCAAAGAGAGCTAAGAAAGACCTCTGACAAACCCTCTCAAGACTCTATGGCGTCACTCTTCACGCCAGTAAGGGATCACATATGACACCAAACCCCTTGGGGTCACCAGGTGATAACAAACAGATCTCTCATAATGGACTCCAGTCATGGATACGGAACACAAAATAAAGAAATTTTACCTTCAAATAAAATTTGTATTTTGTTTCCATCCATGACTGGAGTCCAGGTAATCTCTACCTGGTGCATTATGAGCCATATGATTCAAAATGGCGGCGCAGAAAGGACGCCAACATCGCCGGTGTTGCCATAAGGAAGAAAATTAGGAGTATTTGACGAATTTTTATGTGAAAAAGTGGGGTAATATGAACAACCGAGCGGAAAAGAGAGCTCACTCTCATAATGGACTCCAGTCATGGATGGAAACAAAATACAAATTTTATTTGAAGGTAAAATTTCTTTATTAAATTTGAAGTAATCATCATGCATCATTTTATGTTTTTGGCAATGTGAAGGATATTGATTGATCTTTTTATACTTATCAATAATAGAGTCCTTGCATTTTTTTTCATTGATTGAAAAATACATTAAATCTTTGGTACTCACCCAGGACTGCTTCTGGTACTGCACTGTTTAGTGGTCATTAAAGAACTGGTTCTGGATGACATCTCTAACCCTAAGGACATCTAAGTAACCCCCACTTAGTGGGAGGAGCTAACTTAACTTAGTATTACATACTTACCTTTATACAGTGCATATGCTACAGTTAGAGTTGCTATAATTACATATAAAATGATGAAATGTGATTTTAATTTACTCTCTATTCATAATAATTAACTTAGTATTACATACTTACCTTTATACGGTGCATATGCTACAGTTAGAGTTGCTAAAATTACATATAAAATGATGAAATGTGATTTTAATTTACTCTCTATTCATAATAATTAATTAAAAATGCTTATTTGCCAGGTGTTCAGAATATGTCCGCTTATTGGTCAATTTAATTATGACGTAATAGACTTTATACCACAGAAAATATCCTCAAGCTTTGTACATTTCTCGCTCTGAACTCACCTGAATTATGTATTTTTATTGATTATTTAGTGATGCCATGGATTTCACATGGTTTTCTAAAGGAAATTCAAATAATTTGCCACATGTGGACATTATTATGATTGATGATTTTTTTAGAGGCAATCCGTTGTTTTCGGCAGCTGAAATTTGAGGAGTGAAAACACAAAGGTAGTTTTTGATATAAATTAGTATTCTGGTAGTTTTACCTGAAGTAATCAGAGGTAGGTAGTTTTTGATATAATTACTTAACTCTTCAAATATATTATATTCATATTTCAAATTATCTTTACTATTTAATTAAGGATCCAGGGTGTAAGTTAACCATCCCATAACATACAGTCTGCATATGTAACTAATTTAGAATGTAAACATGCGTTCGATGTGCATTCTTATGCTAGCTATCCAGGGTATAAGTTAACCATCCCATAACATACAGTCTGCATATGTAACTAATTTAGAATGTAAACATGCGTTCGATGTGCATTCTTATGCTAGCTATCCAGGGTATAAGTTAACCATCCCATAACATACAGTCTGCATATGTAACTAATTTAGAATGTAAACATGTGTTCGATGTGCATTCTTATGCTAGCTATCCATTTTGTCTCCATAACTTCCAATACACTATTTTTTTCTCAGTGTGGACACTTGGTGGCCTTATTAGGATACATCAATTGGAAATTATTAAATTGTCTATGTTTTTGAACCCCCTATCAGCCATGACACCAGCCCCAGGTGGAAGAACATTGAGATATCCACTATATCCTGTAGAAACATAATTAATGATATCAAATATCTTAATGTGTTACATTTTTTGTATACGAACCATGTCAAAGTTTGTTTCACTGAGTCATTTTGCTTCTGGATCTCAATTTCAAAGCAATCTATTATTGATTGAACATTTGAGAATCTAGCCGAAAAACGAAAGGCAATAACTCATTGAGGTTAATGGGTGATGACCATACAATAAGTAATTTTATATATCCACCAATTAATGGTGCAGTATTTAAAAATATTTTACTTGCATGTGATTCTGATATTCATCACCTAGCTATACAAATTAATTATTAGTTCTGATTTTTTTTAATGTCAGATGATATATGTATTTTTTTCAACAATGTTTGTTTGACTAATAAATTGACGACATATAAAAAAGTAAAAGATAAACCTAAATAGAGACGAGGGTTGTTTTCAATATGGAAAATGGTAATTTTCAGAGACATAGTCTTTATAGCCTTTTCATCAATATCAGAATCAGACTCTTCCTATGTTAAATCTTTAATACACTCAGTCATTGAATTTTCTGTATTGTATAAGTGGACAAATTATTTTTCTTTTACGGGAGAAAGCATTATATCCCTTGAAACTTGTTTCAAAGGAGCAACAGCTGTTTGAGGTGTTATATTGCATTCTACATATTTTCGGGGCATAAGCTAGTGACTAATGAAATAACAAAAAAATATAATATACAATACAATACATTTGTCTCACAGTTGTACCAAGATTTATTGTGGAATATATCGGGATGTTGTTGAATTAACTTTAACCAAGATTTATTGTGGAATATATCGGGATGTTGTTGAATTAACTTTAACCAAGATTTATTGTGGAATATATCGGGATGTTGTTGAATTAACTTTAACCAAGATTTATTGTGGAATATATCGGGATGTTGTTGAATTAACTTTAACCAAGATTTATTGTGGAATATATCGGGATGTTGTTGAATTAACTTTAACCAAGATTTATTGTGGAATATATCGGGATGTTGTTGAATTAACTTTAACCAAGATTTATTGTGGAATATATCGCGATGTTGTTGAATTAACTTTAACCAAGATTTATTGTGGAATATATCGGGATGTTGTTGAATTAACTTTAACCAAGATTTATTGTGGAATATATCGGGATGTTGTTGAATTAACTTTAACCAAGATTTATTGTGGAATATATCGGGATGTTGTTGAATTAACTTTAACCAAGATTTATTGTGGAATATATCGGGATGTTGTTGAATTAACTTTAACCAAGATTTATTGTGGAATATATCGGGATGTTGTTGAATTAACTTTAACCAAGATTTATTGTGGAATATATCGGGATGTTGTTGAATTAACTTTAACCAAGATTTATTGTGGAATATATCGGGATGTTGTTGAATTAACTTTTCACATTCATGCCGTTTTGGAGGTTTGCTATTGTGAATGTGGGCTTTGAAAAACAAAGTAACCATGTTTTTTTGTGGCTCAGTCCATGGTATGAGTACTCTTTTCGTTTTGTTTGCTTCTGAAATTTGAGTTTTTGATTTCTTTTTCGAAGAAGGATTACGATTTTTAGCGGCGCTGGCCGATTTACTAATGATATTAATAACAATTAAGCACTACAAATAATAACACTCAATTATTATTATTACCATTATACACTTCCTCAAAAGAATTAGCAGATCAATGCGTAAATTGTAATTTATTTAAAAGAGCAAAATAAAATGCAACAAACGCATCATCAAGCTTTCAATTGGGAATAGTTCACCCATCCAGATACTTAACATATCAAAGGATTAGGCTCTGAGGAGGTCTCTATACTACCTAACAACCCTACTGATTCTCGAATATTAACGTTTAAAAAATCTTTAACAATTCTACATGTATTCATTATTACCGTTTTTTTGCATTTTTATTATTAAGTTTTTCAATAAATCTATAATTTCTAAATTACGGATTAACGATTTTGGAATAATGCCAGTGGCTGAAATGAAAATGCCAAAGTCTTACAAACTTGTTACCTAAAGAGGTGTATTTTCTAATTTTTTCATCAAAAGTTTTTATAATATTACTAGAATTTGGAATAGCCACGTCGCAAATATATGTTATTTTTTTAATTTTATCATGTATTATTAAATCAGGTCTGTTATGTTGAATTGACCGGTCAGTTAATATTGTTTTATCGTAATAAAGCGAAATATTATTATTTTCTAAAAATGAAATCGGATCATATTCATAATATGGTTTTATGTTTATCGCGTCAATTAATTTATATTTAATAGCTAAATTTTGGTGTATTATTTTTGCTACTTGGTTATGTCTAAATGTATATTCTGATTGCGCGAGAAAAGAACAGCCCGATATTATATGCTCGATTGTTTCCGGAAAAGCCAAACATTTCCTACAACTATCATTACCTACTACATTTATGTCTTTTATTATATATTTTTGATTATTTTTAGTTTTTATTACCCTATCCTGAATCGCTATTATAAAACCCTCTAAATCCGCGTCCAAATCACCAATACTCAACCATTTGTTTGACCAAATTTTGTCAACATAAGATGAGTTGAGAAATTTTGGATGTACAGAATGAATTATTTTATTTAGCCACGAATTTAGAAGGTCGTCATTTATATTTATAATGTTGTTATTGGCATTCTCGTAATTTAAATTTAATGTTGTTAAATTTTTGTCCGCCTCACAGATAACTTTATGCATTAAAGAACTCTCAGATTTTTTGTGAAAGAAAGATTTTAGCGATTCGATTTGATTATTATGTAACGATGTTATTTTTATATAAAATTTAAACCTACCCCCTCCTAAATTCCTAGGCAAATTGATTCGTTCAATCGCGGAATTAGGATGATGACAACGAAATTTAGTAAAACGCGTTCTAATTGTCCTTTCTAAACTATCTAAATCTGTTTTTGACCATTTAATAATTCCAAAAGAATATGTCAATATCGGTATTGCCCAAGTATTAATAGCTTTAGTTAAGTTTTTAGCTGACAGATTGCATTTTAATATTTTCGTTATCCTATCTTTAAATTTTATATTAATATCTTTTTTTATTTTAGTGTGGTCTAATTTGTTAGACTGCGGATAACCTAGATATTTATAAACCTCCAACCCTTTCAAACTATCTATTTGAAAAATTCTCTGTATATCTCCATCCATTTCTAATATTTTACCCTTTTCAACATGTAACGTTTTACATTTATCTAAACCGAAAGACATTCTAATATCATCTGAAAATGCTTTTATTATCCTAATCATTTTTTCTAATTCTGAATCAGATTTAGCATATACTTTTATATCATCCATATATATTAAGTGCGAAATTTTAATATTAGACCGTGGATGACCGTTAATTTTTATTCCATACTTAGATTCATTTAACATTTTAGAAAGCGGATTAAGAGCTAAACAAAACCAAAATGGACTCAATGAATCTCCCTGAAAAATTCCGCGTTTAATTTTAATTCCTGGAATAGATATTTTATTAGAATTTAAATTTATTTTCAAATCTGTATTCCAGCCTAACATAATACATTTTAAAAAGTTTATTAAAAATGGGCTAATTTTGTATATTTCTAATATTTTTACAAGCCACGAGTGCGGTACACTATCAAAAGCTTTTTTATAATCAATATATCCTACATGTAAATTACGATTTTTAGTTTGTATTTGTTTAAGAATTACTGAATCAATTATTAGTTGTTCTTTACATCCTAAATATTTTCAACGACATCCTTTTTGTTCTTCCGATAAAATATTTTTTTCATCTACGTGTTTATAAATTAAATCCGTCATACAGGAAGTTAAAATTTTATAAATCGTAGGTAAACACATGTTATCGGTCTAAATTGAGAAGGATTATTAATATTTTCATTTTTAGGTATTAAATATGTTATTCCTTTAATAAGAAAATTTGGAATATTTGAGGATGTCGTATTAATTTTGATAAATTTTTAGCCAAAAGTGGATGTAAAGAAGTGAAACGTTTATACCAAAAGTTATTTATTCCGTCGCAACCCGTGGATTTTTTAATATTTTTTGTTAATAAATCTAAAGTTATTTCAGAGAAATTCATTTCCTCCACATCAGCAAAATTCAGCTTTTCATCTTTTATCCACGGGCCCGAATTGTTATGTTTTATATCGTTACTCCAAATTTTGGACCAAAAATGGCGAATATCTGATTCAGAGGTTAATGTTATATTATTAGTAGTAGGTCTACTATTTTGACTATCTAATTTGGAATAGAATCATTTTTCATTTTTTTTAAATAATTTATTATTATTATTTTTATTATATATATATATATATATATATATATATATATATATATATATATATATATATATATATATATATATATATATATATATATATATATATATATATATATATATATATATATATATATATATATATATATATATATATATATATATATATATATATATATATATATATATATATATATATATATATATATATATATATATATATATATATATATATATATATATATATATATATATATATATATATATATATATATATATATATATATATATATATATATATATATATATATATATATATATATATATATATATATATATATATATATATATATATATATATATATATATATATATATATATATATATATATATATATATATATAGATCCCACTACATTTTTTGCGTCCGCCAAATATCCGACAGATCGGCGTCCACCACTTCTACTTATTATTTTAGGTTTATGTCAGTGAATTTAGAGCTATTTGTTGCTCACAATCATTGTAGCCATAAGGTTTTTCTTGTAAATTGAAAAATATAAATATTCAGTTTTATCCTATTTTGGTACGTTTGACACGTCATTTTCATACTTGCGTCCATGTGTATATTTTTTGTATATTTTACAAATATCTTCCTATAGTTTTCACGTCCATTTTTTTATCTTTATTACTGCGTCCGGTGTATATTTTTTGTATATTTTATATATTTCTTCATATAGTTTTCACGTCCATTTTTCTATCTTTATTACTACTTCCGGTGTATATTAAAAAACTTTCCTATGCATAATTGACATCATACTTGCGTCCATGTGTATATTTTTCGATATTTTATATATTTTATATAGTTTTCACGTCCATTTGTTCTAGCTTTATTACTACGCCTTCTGTACACAGGCGATTCTTAGTGTGTACATAAGTGCACTACACTGCCTTCTAAAATTAATAAATATATATTATATCAAAAAAACTTATTCAGAACACTTGCAAAAATACGTTATAATGGTACCTAGTAACTTTGTTAGTAGATGCGTGTTTGTATATAGCGCCAAAATTCGTATATTATAGGATTGTGTGCATAATTTATATGAACGTAATTTTTCTACATATTATCTCATACTAATACGAAATTTTGCCGATCCGTGATTGTGAGCGATACAGATAGCGCTTCATTGGTATGTGTTAGAAAAGGACAGAACACTGTCCCGGTCCGTGCTTTGCTCCAGACATGCGTATTGAAGACATAAATACTGTCCATAATGAGTTTACATCAACATGCGTAATAACAACATTTTACTTATTATTTGTAAGGATTATTTTACATTAACTTACGTACAATGTTATGACAAACATCTGTAGTGTGATTGTGAAGTTTGTCCAAATGTTCATTAGTGTCAGAGTAAAATTAAAAACATCTTTTGTAATATCAATAAGGATATTAAAAAAAATATATCAATTAAATTGCTCGTTCTATATTATAGGGATGTTTATTTCAATGTCGATGGACTGATATTATCAATTTAACAACTATGTTTTTTTAAATACCTACGATGTTTAGAAACATATTGTGAATTATTGTTCAATTTATTGACAGCTTACTGTTGAGTCCGACCGACGGTGTTTTTATACGCAGTTTTGAAGAAAACTACATTATTATAACATAAGACCATCTCAATGTTTTTTCACGGATGTTACACCAACAAACATTTGATCTCCTCTATCGTAGAGTTTTATACAATCGTGTAATCGAAAGGCATGCACAAATTTAAGAGCGTTGAACTTTTTTTTTAAATTTTCATATAAATATCAACCGGGAGTATAACATCTAGGATTTTATGAATCTTTTATATATTTTGAAGTACTCGTATATTATACAAATAACAAAAGTTTTTATTTGATTTTTTTGTTGTGATATATTTAGTCAAAAGATAATTTTGTGTTGAAAAATGTTGGGGAAATTCATTGTTTAAATATTATATAAAACACACTACATAGGTACCTACTTTGTTTAATGTCACTATTTATTAGATGAAGTACTTACGTACTAGGTACATCATATAAATTTAATATGTACCCAAACATTATTTCTTTCAAAATAAATAATAGAATAAAACAAAATTCAAAGGCTCGCCATTGAAAAAATATATAAATATAAAAATAATAATAAATACTTCCTTGTACCCTGCGCATGTGGCCATTTCATTGCTATTCGACAATTTCATCAAATTTATTTACCTAGTGTTTCCAGCCCCGATAAGCAAGAGTTACGTGAGAAATAATTTTAAATAAATTTATAAACATGAATGTAGATACCTACATATTATGTTTATGTAAAAATGAACCGCAGATAATTTCAATCACGAGCCGCCTATGCTTCTGATTGTGGTACATAATCAATAATCAGAGTGTCTATCGTCCGAATATGGGCTCCGGTTTTTCTAATTGACTTCAAAGTTGGAAAAACCGTAAAAAATATAGACCCTACATACAAATATCGCGTATCCTGGCTTGAAACATTGTCGATATGTTAAGAGAACAAAGTTCTTTTAAACAAATTGATGGTTGGATCAATATTTAGGAACTAAAACACTGAACGAAAATGAATATCAATATTCGATGGATACCTCGACTATTATAAATTTGATCATTTTTAAAGAAACTAACACACTGAACGAAAATCAATATTCGATTGAAATCTTGACTATTATAAAACTAGTTGCATGAAACACACGAGATCCAACTGTCGATAGCGATAGTATGTATAGTTGAAGAATAAGTACCAAACTATAAAATCATTAATCAAAATTATTGAATATTTTAAGATATTTTGTTTTTTATACTAGTTGCATGTAACACATGAGATCCAACTGTCGATAGTGATAGTATGTACAGTTGAAGAATAGGTAAGTACCTAACTATAAACCCATAAATACAAATTATTTAATATTTTAAGATATTTGGTTTTCTATACAACACATGTACCTAGGTATGTATGTCAAGATAGGATAGTATGGAGGTCAGTCCTTTGATCCTACCCAGAATATGAAAACAGCATGATGGTATGTATGTATGTTGGGAGATTAGTATCAAATTATTAAGTCTTCTTAGATATTGTGAGTAGGCTACTTCCATACAAATTGTATGAAGCAATGTCGTCACTAAATTCAATTTTTATAAAAATTATTAAAAAAAAATTGAGATGTGCTCATACAATCTTAATATTTTTTATAGAAAATTAAATTATCTAGTTGGGGTATTTCGGCTTTGTTCGATATTTTTAAAAAGTTTGGAAATATAGGCAGTTAATCTCATAAATTTATTATAAAAAAAATATTTTTATTTATAAAAATGTTTGAGAAACCCTGGAATTTTTTTGAAAAAACTTATTTGAGATTTTGTATATGTCTATGTTTATACCAATTTTCAGCGTTTTAGCTTTTATGGTTTCTGAGATATATGGAAAAATAAAGTAAAATTCAAAAGTTGATAACCCCTGACTGAAACAAAAATTCAAAATTCTGAGTATAAAAGTTTTGTAGACCTGTAAATATTCATATATTCTACTAAGATTGTGTGTGATTGTCATACATAAATTATTGACAGCTTAGCAAGTTATTTTTTTTCAGTTCAACAAGTTAGCGGCGCGATAATGATTATGTTGTGCATATTATATGTGTTTAATAGTTTAAATAATATGTGTTTAAAAAATCAAAACAGATTAATAGCTCTACATGTTAATAATATGATGTTTGTATCTGCTTCATCTTTGAACTTAAAAAATCGATCACATTTCCTCTTACCGTAATCTTCTCAATTTGCCTAAGATACAACAGCGATATATACTTTGTCACTTCTATACAATACGCTCTTTAACCCTATGTAATTCACCGCAGTAGGTACGTTAAAACCAAATTCACCTATTTATCTAATCACGGCCTATCGCTTCGATCTGCTGAACGTACTACATTAAGTATCCCTGAATTTTTCAACTCAACCTTTGAAGTATGTTCAGCAAGACTCTGGAATAATTTGAGTCCTGATATAAATAACTTCGTCAAACTCGCTTTCCATTTTCAAGAAAAGACTAAAGCAGGGATATCTCTCCGAAAATACCTGATCCCTCTCCTTTCTCTTCCTTCCCTTTGCTCTTTCTTTCCCAATCCTTTTTTTTTGTTATGCTATTATTTTTTTTTTATTGTTTAAACTTGGTGTTATGTATATTTTCTTTGTTCTTTTTTAGCTTTCATTTTTTGTTGATGTAGGTACATATATAATTCTGTCAATCTGGTTGCTTGGAAAAAATTGCCTAATGGCAATAAGCCCGCTAGTGTGCTTTATATTTGTTTATATTATGTACAAAAAGATAAATAAATAAATATGAATTTTATTCTTATTATTAGGACGCGTTTCGCCTAGTAAGGGCCTTATATTTTCTGTCTATAAAATATACTTAGGTTTTAACATCAAGATTACCCAATAATTAGATATGTTTAGCTCAAATTTAATGTCACGGATTATTGCGCTAAAAATCAGATGAACATATTATTATCCACATCTCAAAATGAAGAATATCTATTATTAAAAAGAAGGCTACGACTATTTACACGACTCAAACATAGACGAAAACCAAAAATAACCACAGAAAACGCAGATAAATCAAGTTATAAAAATATTTACCTTTGTTTATACTTTGCTATAATTGTAGATCTCGATAAAAAAATGATTTATAAAATTAAGTAAATGTAATAAGATGCCAATATTATTTATTTTTTCTTCAAGTTGGTTTCCATGATGCATTTATGACCATTGAAAAAATGACAAAGGTAAATATTTTTGTATTTTGATTTATCTGCGCATTCTATGGTTATAAATGACCTAAAAACATAGACGACGTCAGAAAATTTGTCGTGTAAATAGACACTTTTTGGCGGGAAAACGCTTTTCCCGCCAATTCCGGTCGTAAAAATAGTGGCACCGTAAAAAGAAAATAATGATAGACTTAAGACAATTATTTTGAAAGAACAACCTTTAATTCTAAATATTACGAAATACATTATTAAAACTGAATTACTAACTCATGCACCATATTATAATAAATTCCCTCGAGGTTACTTTAATATAGTTATCGTTTTCTACATTTTAAACAATTACGATACACCCTATAAGTTAAAAAATACACTATCAATTATTTTTTCTAAATGGCATATACGACATACTTAGTAGGTATACATTGCAGATAATATTGAATCATTTTGTGCAAAATATTTGGCAGAAGAAAAAAATTATTGTTTTACGTATATATTTTAATAAATAATTTAACATAAAAATGTTTACGAAAAACAAATATTTTTCAATTATTTTGTGTTTATTTTGATGATTTTATTTCAATTAAGATACATAGGTTAGACTTAAATCACTCAAAAAGTATAGTAAAACGTTTTAGACTTCAATGTATCTCTATATACTTAGTGCAGATCATTGAACAAATTAGTACTTGGAGTAAGTTACTTTTTAATTGTTTGTGCGGAATGTTTAGTTTTAATATATCTTTCATTATGTTAAGAGTTATGTACACTTAATTAACTTTTTAATTGTTTGTGTGAATGTTTAGTTTTAATATCTCTTACATTATTTTAAGTATAGATCATTGAACTATTCAGTACTAATGTATTGTGAGTTACATACACTACAATTACTTTTTAATTGTCTGTGCGGAATGTTTATTTTTAATATCTCTATATTATATTTATTTATACATCTTCTTGTACATAATATAAACAAATATAATTGTACACTGGCGGGCTTATTGCCATTAGGCAATTTCTTCCAACCAACCAGATTACGAAGTATTACAACATTGTGTATGTACAACAGCAAATAAATATGAGTAAAAGAAATCAATGAAAATACGTATAACACTTACATAAATACTATTAAAACAAAAAAAAATAATAATAATTCATAGCAAGAAAAAAGGATATGGTAAGGACAGGTAAGGAAATCGGGATCAGGTGTTCAAGGATAAATATTCCTTCTTTAGTTTTTTCTTGAAAATACTAAGTGAGTAAGACGACGCAATATCCGGACTAAGACTATTCCATAATCTAGCTGATTGTACTTCGAACGAAGAGCTGAGAAATTCTGTATTATGGATAGGGATGGATAGTGTTGTACGTTCAGCAGATCGGAGTGGAAGTCCATGGTTGGATAAATAAGTGAATTTGCTTTTGAGGTACTGTGGCAGGTTTGGGTTCGAGAGAATATTGTACAATAGTGACAAGATGTGTATATTGCGCCGCTGGCGTATCCTGGGCCAACAAAGAAGATTGCGGTAAGATGATATGCGATCAAATTTTTTCAACCCAAAGATGAATCTGATACATATATTCTGAAGACGTTCAAGTTTATTGAGATGCACTTCATTTGCATCCAAATAGCACACATCGGCATAATCAAGCAATGGAAGAAGAAGTGATTGAGCTAGAGTTATTTTACAACGGAATGGAAGGAAATTTTTAAGTTTATTAAGTGAATGTAGGGCAAAGAAAATAGATTTACTAACATGCGATACCTGTTCATGCCACGAAAGGTCATCATCGATGAAGATTCCAAGATCTTTTACAACCCTGGTATACGGAATGCATTGGTTATTGATATATAGTAGTGGAAGTTGCAAATTCCTCATAGATGATAGCAGACGAGGACTACCGATTAAAATTGCCTGGGACTTAGTCGGATTAATAAGAAGACCATGATCCGATGACCAAGAAGAGATAAATTTAAGATCTTCATTCATGTGAAGGACTGCATTGTTAATATCAGAGATATTAAAATGGAAATATAATTGAAGATCGTCTGCAAAAAGATGATATTTACATCTGAGGTTTGTAGTGATAGAGTTAATAAATATGGAAAATAACAGTGGAGATAAAACTCCACCTTGCGGTACTCCAGACAGCAAGGTGGCATAATCAGAGGTAGAGTTAGCTATCTTTATGCATTGTTTACGGTCGCCAAGATAACTGGTGAACCACTCCAATACTGGCTGAGCTATGTTTAGCGAGGATAACTTAGCAAGAAGAATGTCAAAATCAACGGAATTAAACGCGCTACTGAAATCGAGTAGTGTGAGAATTGTAAGTTGTTTATTGTTCATAGCACGTCTTATGTCATCCGTAATCTTAACTAGTACAGTTGTGGTACTATGACCTGCTTTGAAACCAGATTGCAGTGGATCAAGGAGAGAATTAGAACAAAGCCATGCATTGAATTGATTAAATACTATCCTTTCAGTAACTTTAGATAATATTGGTAAAATCGAAATTGGACGATAGTCTTTTAGTTGAGTAGGCGTTGAAATCTTAGGGAGGGGTATGACATGTGCGATTTTCCATGCCGATGGAAAGATACCAACGGTCAGTGAGTGGTTAATAATGTGTGTAATAATGGGCAGAATTGGAGGCAAAAGCAGACGTATCATTTCAATATTGAGGCCATCGGAGTCGAAGGATTTGGTTGTTATGGAAGATAAGATTTTCACAATCTCAGTATCAGTTATAGTTACAAATGCGAAAGGTGTGTGGGTAGAAATAGGTTGACTACATAGTTGATTGAGAGTATTGGCTTTTTTATTATTATTAAGAAGGAACGGAGGCGAAGCAAAGTGACGATTTAACTCATTGATATCGATCTTAGGGGTCTCAAGGTCACCACTCCTCCCTACACCTAGAGATTGCAAGAATTTCCAAGTGCGACGGGGAGCAGATTGACCGATGAAGTTGTGAATGTAGCGTTGCTTTGCATTGCGACAAGACTGGTTGCAACGATTACGTAGTGCCTTATAGTTACTCCAGTTGTTGTCAGTCGGCTGCCGCTTATGCTTGGCAAAGGCTTTATCTCTCTTTGCCATGAGATATTTAATGTCGTCGGTGATCCACGCACATGATGTATCTTTGAGCTTCACTCGTGTAAGAGGTGCATGAGTGTCGAAAAGTTTGAGTATTTCATTATTAAAAAAGGAAACTTTGAGATCGATATCTTGAAGAATATAAATCCTACTCCAGTCAATGTCTTCGGCATCCCTCGTCAATGCTGCTTTATCAATACTCCTAAAATTTCGGAGAAAAGCTATTTTTTGTGGAGGTTTATTGCAGTGTATATTGTAGGAAGCAAAAATCAAATCATGGTGAGAAAAGCCAGGTGCGGAAAATTGACCATGATTGAGAATATAATTGGGTTTAGAAGTAATGATTAAGTCAAGAAGTGAATCAGAAATCTCAGTATGATAGGTTGGTTGAAGAGGTAGGATAGTAAGGTTCAGTGAATCCAAGATTCGAATAAGATTTTCATTTCTGTTATCACTCCGTAGTAAACAAGTATTGAAGTCTCCCATCAAGAGAATATGTGGATAAATGGAAAGAAGATTTTCTAGATGCAACTCAATCTCACTGAAGTAATTAGAACAGGGTGGACAGTATAGTACTCCAAGTAAAAGGTTATTATGTTTAAATTTGACATTGATAAATAAGTATTCAGGGCTCCCTATATCAGTGTTATTTGATTGATGAACTACAGAATATTCAATGTCAGATCGAAGATAAATCCCGACACCACCAGCTCTACGAATCAATCTGTCATTTCTAATCAGCGTATAACCTGGAAGTAAAAATGATGACGAGTGAAGTGATGGTTTAAGCCAGGTTTCACTAACAAGAATAGCATGGACAGAAAGATTCGAGAATGTGGATAGAATTTCATTATGATGGGCGGGAATACTTTGCGCATTTATATGACACACGTTGAAGCCTTTAGGAAAACACGAGAATGATGTGTCAAGAAGGTCATGTAGTTGTACTGGAGTGGAAGAATTATGGAGTTCGGTGCTTGATATGACGGAAGAATCAGAGCTGGATAGTTCTAAAGAAGAAATATCAGGGATTATATTGGAATTGGAAAAGGAGGCAAAGGATTCAGGGATAGAATGGAAGGAATCATTTGATTCATTGCTATGAATAGACATAGGTACAGAAAAAAATATATAAAAATATACAAATCTAAAAATAAAATAATAAATATTCCAATTTAAATATACAAATAATAAGAAGCGTTTCAATTTAACTCAAAAATACAAAATATGATACGAAAAGACATTTACAATAATTAAACATAAAATCAGAGTATATATGCAAATAATGAATTTATAGTTGATAATTCAATAATAAAATTAATAGGTATGTAAACATATAATTGAAATTAAATATTGAAGAGCAAGAAAGAGATAAACACGTTAAATTATACATGAACTTTTTTTTAATTTTACGGAAAATATTATATATAGTTGCAACATTAGAATAAAGGCAGAGAGACAGAAGGGAAAAAAATATATCTATGCATTTAATGACTGGCAATACCTGTTGAGAATAAAATATTGTATATTCGAATCGAAACAGTAACAATAACACGAAGTTAAAACGTCATTATATAATAGTAAACATACTTCAATATTTTATTAAATAGCGATTGAAATTTATAATATTAAACGGGAAATGAAGAGTAAAGTGTATTTATACAGTGAAATTATTGATTTGTTTTAATTCTTGAACGTAGTGCTCGTTTAGGTTGAAGGTTGTGGAGGTCCTGAAGTTGTTTCATATTTTTAACAGTCACCAAAGATCCATCCTGTAATTTGACTATAATGTTTCCATCTCTTGTCCAGCAGTTGTTATTATTAAAAGTCTTCCGCGCCTCATTAAATATGTTCTGTCTGTGATGTGTCAGTGATTCAGTGATAAGTGTACCGGTGCCTTTAAGTTTCTTTTTATTTGACATGATCCTATATTTAATCTCAGAGCTCACAAGTTTCACCAAAATAGGTCTCGGGTGAGATTTTTTCGGTGAGCCCAGACGAAAACAAACGGTAAAAAAGTCAGGAGGTAAGTCAGAAGTTACCTTTGTTTCGATGAAGTTGCTTGTCACTACTTTAATATTTTCACTCTTTTCCTCAGCGACTCCATGTAAAAGAATCATCTTCCTCCTCGATCTAGACTCCAGTTCATCCACTTTGTTCTGGAGTACCGAAATTTCTGTCATAACAGCATCAATTTTTGTTAGTATGGTCTTCTTGAATGAATGGTAATCGAGTTCAATGGTTGTTTTTACTTTGCTTGGTGAAGATTGTAGGCGTTTTTCAAAATCAGCCATACACAACGTAAACTCATTTCGCAGATCTTCCAGTTGATTAATTTGCGACATAGTAAGTGATATTTATTAGAGTAAATGTTTAATTATTGAAGAAGAGAAAAAAAACTATTGCCGTGTCGACATAGGAACCGGAAGTGCGATGATCTGCATTATACATATGTGCAGATCATCGCACTACATAATGTTAAGATATTTATAAAAAGATTTGACAAATACGACTAGATCAGGGGCAAGTCCGGCCAAGAAGTGAAATCCTGGATATAATTATATTAGATATCTTAAGATATTATAGAATCCACATGAAAATTATATCCTTGATATGGGTAATCGTGAGGGTTTTGATTTCACCGATTGACGGGACTTGTCTCCTTGAGTTTAAAATACATTAAATATCTGTTGTGCATAAAAATAATACAACTTAGTGCAGAATATTTCTTACCCAATAAACTTTCAATTTCGGAAATTAAATGATGTAAGTGCGTATTTTTAAATAACAAACCCGCATTCATGAAAAAAAATACCTGATGTTATTGATCACATGGCTATTCTCATGATTTTACCATCCAAATACGTGGACAGTATGGAGGTCAGTCCTCTTTTCCAACCCGGAATATGAAAAGAGCCTGATGGTATGTATGTATGTTTGGGGATAAAGTAACAAACTATAAGGTCTTCTTACATAATATATTGTGTAATGTGTATAGACGACTACCATACCATACTTAGGAAGCATGTTTCAGCGTGATGGAAGATTGGAAAAAGATATTGAAAGGAGAGTAACGGCAGGTAATAGAGTGAACGGTGCATTAAGACCGGTAATGGCAGACCCAATTATTTCGAGGCAAGCGAAGCTCGCGGTACACAATGGTATCGTCGCACCGACTCTTATGTATGCTAGTGAGACATGGACATGGCAGAAGACGCATGAAAGTAGAATTAACTCGGTTGAAATGAGGTCACTAAGACGAATGTGTGGTAAAACGATGTATGATAGAATAAGAAATGAGGATATTAGACGAGAATGTATGATTGAAAGAAATATCGTAAGTAAGATTAAAATAAATGCCATAAGGTGGTTCGGCCACATAGAAAGAATGAAAGATGACCGTCTGACAAAAAAGTATACAAGTCTGATAAAAGAGGAACGAAAAGTAGAGGTCGGCCAATAAAAATTTGGCACGATCACATAAATGGGATTTTGAAAGATGGTGATGTTAGAAGTAAGAATAATAGAAGAGCGTGTATGAGACGATGTATGAACGTGAATGAAGCGAGGAAGGTATTTCAAGAGAGAGGAGTCTGGCATTCGGTTCTCTCTGCCTACCCCAAATAGGGAAATGGAGTGATGGTATGGCTATGGGACTACCATACAAATTGTATGAAGCGAAGTCGTCACTAAATTCAATTTCAATAAAAAATGTTAAAAAGAAATTGAGATGTACTGCTACAATGTTAATATTTTTTATAGAAAATTAAATTATCTAGTTGGGGTATTTCGGCTTTTTTCGATATTTTTTAAAACTTTGGAAATATAGGCCGTTAAACACATAAATTTATCATAAAAAATGTTTTTCCTAATAAAAAATGTTTGAGAAACTCAAGAATTATTTTTAAAAAACTTATTTGAGATTATGTATTTGTCTATTTGTGGTACCAATTTTCAGCGTTCTAGCTTTTATGGTTTCTGAGATATATGGAAAAATAAAGTAAAAATTCAAAAGTTGATAACCCCTGACTGAAACGAAAATTCAAAATTCTGAGTATAAAAGTTTTGTAGGCCTATTACTATTTATATATTCTGAAATTTTGGGCTCTGTGCATTGAGGGAATCAAATGTTATAAGGGGGGGGGGGACACACAGACGTCATGACACACAAAATATAGATAAATAAAAAATATCAAATTGACGTTTTCAAAAAAATTCTAGAAATTCTCAAACATTTTTTATTAATAAAAATATTTATCATGATAAATTTATGTGTTTAACTGCCTATATTTCCAAAGTTATTAAAAATATCGAAACAAGCCGAAACACCAAAACGAGATAATTTAATTTTCTATAAAAAATATTAACATTGCAATAGTAAGTAAGTAGGTACGCGCATCAGAGTAACAATAAACAAATTGATAGTTTTATGAACGATGTAAAAATAAAAGTAAGTAGGTACGCGCATGAGAGAGTAACAATAATCAAATCAACATATAGTATGAACTTTGTAAAACTGAAAGTAAGTAGGTACGCGCACGAGAGAGAGTAGGTATCAATACATATATCGACAGTTGTATGAAGTCGTTAAAATAAAAGTAAGTAGGTACGCGCTTTTCAAGGCATATTTAAAATGCGTTGAATTGAATTCATTTTATCGCGAAGGTCACAGAGACATGGTTGAAGAGTATTGAGCGCGGACGCAAGACGATCGGAGCCATATATATAAATCACCTTCAAAATATACTCCGAACAAATCTCCGTGCGGCCAAGGTCAACATGTAATATTTTGCCGCGGATGCAAAACGATCGGTGGCTTAGTAAAAATATACACCTTCAAAATATACACTGAACGAATCTCCGTGCGGCCAATGGTTGAACTAATAATATTCATTTCAAGATATTTTGATATTTTTTTTGCTTCCATGTAAATTTTTGCCAGTTGATTCTCAATGTCATAAGCAACAGAATGGTAGTTTTTGGCGTGAAAATTATCTTGCGTCCGTATACCGGACGCGAAAAGTTGGTGGACGCAACAACCCTATACGAATTTCACATAGGTGACGCAACAAGTATTGCGGGATATATATATATATATATATATATATATATATATATATATATATATATGTTAACTTTTAGGTTTTCACGGGTATAAGATGAAAAAGAATTTTCTGGGTTAACCCGTGTCAGATAGTCCTGAGAAGGACTGTTTAAGACCTGACGTTTCGCCCGACAACTCGTTCGCAAAGTCGGCTTAACGGTACAAATAATAGAACAAATAGCTAATAGGTGCGGGGAGTGAAGGGGTAGAGGGGGGAGGGGAACCTACCCGCTCGCTACCTCTGCGCTCATGCATAGACTGGCGCTTCTCACTTGACGGAAAGCCTTAGGTGTGTGCGGTCGTGTTTCGCGCGCGTTCGTTCTCGCTCGGTTTTCGTTGCGTTCCTTCGACAATGCCCGATGATATTCGGGCGAAACGTCAGGTCTTAAACAGTCCTTCTCAGGACTATCTGACACGGGTTAACCCAGAAAATTCTTTTTCATATATATATATATATATATATATATATATATATATATATATATATATATATATATATAATTATATCTTTTAAGTCTACTAGATTTGACTGCTAATTTTTGCTTTAAAAGATCTTATAAAATCATTTATTAAATGTATGTTATTTGAGCTAAGTACATTATTATACCCAAAATTTACCCCAATTTTGTCTACATGTCTTAATATATTTCTACTTCTATTCCCATTTTTGAATTCTATAACCCTAGCAATACTACTTCTCAATAACGTTACATCCCTTTTTAATCTAATTTGCCAATTAGGTTTTTTATGTCTATGACTATTTTCATTATTTAAATTTATTTTAATGCCTAGAGCTTCATAAACCGTTATAGCGCTAGCATATATTAATGTGTGTAAATCTATAAAATTAATATTGTCATGTATTATTTTTGGTAAAATTATATCATTTATGTCGGATATTAATTTCGATAATTTTTTGGACGTATTTAATTTAAATAATTTTGGTCTATTTATAGGATCTACATCTATATATCTATTTATATTATTAAATAATAAATTTGCTAGCGCTATAATATTTTCGTCAACGAAATTAATGTTTGATACATTTAATTCCCTAATATTTAGAAATATATTTTGATTGGATAATTCTAATGATATATTTAAATTTTCTTCTAATATAACATTATCCGCAGTCATATTTTGTAAACTATTATCATCTATGTAAATTATTTTCATTAATATTTTGAAAATCTAAATTTTCACGTTGCAATCTGTCACCTACTTCTAATTTTATTTGATTTAATGTTGTTTGAGGAATTAAATTATTTTTAAAAATCAATCTTTTTTGATCGGCTACTCTTTGTTCAGTAACTGTCACTCCTGGAAAATTTTGACAGAAAAGTGAATGTAATTTTTTCCTATACAATAACATATCTGTCTCTAATTTAGTTACGTAGAAATATGAATTTATTATAAAAGTATTAATCTCATTAGTCCATTTTAACCGCTGCCTAGGAATTCCTGCCTTGGTTAATCTAGGTTTAAAGCTATCTAGAATATTGTTCATCTTTAATCCCGATGACAAATTATTATTATTATTATCGTCTCCGATGGTTGTAAAATTAGATAATAATATCAATCTACAAAACAATAGGAGACTAATATTGAATTTTTATGTTGGCAAATATATCTACAATCCAGTAACATAAATAAATGAATTCCTATTTTCATACTATTACCTAATTTTCATATACAAATTTGAATTATTATAGTTATTATTAAGTAATTAAATATTAATTAGATTTGATTAAATTTATAGTTTAATAATTATCTATTTTAATTTACGTATCTAATATGACATGTATCTGATAATATACTTTCCTATAATCTAAGATTTTCCTATAAAACAAATAATTGTTTACCTTGGTTACTGGAGACCTATCAAAATGAAATTTTAAATACGTTTATTTTCAATTTATACGTAAAAAACCACTGGCACTTTTTATTTATCGCGTTAAATGAAGACTATTTATTATTATTTTACAGTTTTATACTAATTTTATTATTTATTTACAACAAAAAATAAAAAAGCAATAGGACCGATATAATATACGAGTGGTAGCTAAGGCCAACGTTGCTGGCTTTAATAATAAGAATATAATTATTAGTAATATAATCATTATCGTGGCATACAACATCTTGATCATTATCATTTTCTTTGAGATCATCATTCTCTTGTAATAAATCATCATCTAAGTCAACTTGTATTTCGTCGAGAGCTTTACCTTTATAGTCAGCTGATGTGCCTTTCTCCATTAGTAATAGTAGTTTTGATATTTTTGCCGTTTGATAAACATCATCTGGTAATCTATATGATTGTCTATGGACGGAAGACGTATGTCCTATGAAGTTGGCTAACTGTTCTATATCACTATCAGACTTGTTGAAAATTTTAGTGAGTGTTGCCAAATGTTTGCTAAGTTTCGTAGACGTAATTGCATAAGGATTTTTCGCTCCACAAGCATGAGCGTGTTTTTGAAGTACTTTATAACCGACTATTGGTTTGATACTTTGTTGGATATCTACACTAAATAAAACTGGAACTCCACTACCCCTTTTACCTCTGATTACTATTCTTTTAAATCTAATCATTAAAATTTTTTCTGTTGGTGTTAAAACGTCTTCTAATTCTTTATAGTTTGAATATTGCCAGTTTCTGAATTTTCATAGATATGTAAAGGGATTCTTTGAAGCTCTCCCGGACGTTTACAACTTCCAATAAATGAAGTCATTAGTCATGTTATTAAAGTGATCAGAATTTAGTTTCAATCTGGAT
Source organism: Molanna angustata (assembly GCA_963576475.1). Classification (NCBI taxonomy): domain Eukaryota; kingdom Metazoa; phylum Arthropoda; class Insecta; order Trichoptera; family Molannidae; genus Molanna; species Molanna angustata. The sequence continues at coordinate 35,794,006 of OY754974.1, read as the reverse complement.
TTGTTAGCTTTTCTAGTTAAATAATCTGGGGAATTAGTGTTATTTTGTTCCATTTTTTGACGTTCAAATCATTTGCCGCTTGACTTGAAATATCAAACTTCCAGTTTGAGGTCAACAGCAAGATCATTGTCTTTAAATTAGACTCTGCTTCAGCAGATTCAACTGTAGAATAATTTATTTTTTTTAAACGCGTATATAATGGCTATTTCTCATAATTTTTTTTAACGTGTAACAATATTCATTGCATATGTTGGATTAAAAAACAATCTTTTGGTGTGTCATATTTAGAAACAGTTTTTGTAGCTTCTACAAACAAATCAAAGTTTTGTGGGTTAAGTGAATGAAAAATATTTTTTATACTAGGATTAATTTTTTTAATTTCTATTAACAATTTGGCAAGGTCTCTCATTTTTTTTGTGAGGTGACATTACCGAAATGCTTTTCTCTATGAATTTTCAAATATCGTGCCCCAAAAGTACAAATAAGACTATCCTTTTTAGCCGCTAAAGATCAGGCCGCATCCAAGGAAAAACTAGTTCAAAATAAATAAGACAACTTTGTGTACACCACTTAAATTTTTATTCTGTTTAATAAGAATAAAAATTCCCTCTACATGTTACGGTAACCAACCACACCACGTTCCCTTCCTCAGGAGGATACAAAGTATAGGTACTAAACAATTTTACAGACTTAAAACTTAGAAATAATAACATAGGCAGAGTGTGGGCGGGAACAATAGAAAACAATAGGTTTTCTTATCTTTATTATTAATAATGTATTTATTATTTGTGTAAAAAGCGGGCTGAATATTAGGTGGTAAATTTTTTGATATTTTGTGGCAAACCACATCTCGAAATTTCTTTCGAGCGCGCGCCTAGCGACGGCAAGTATATTTGTTTGTAACCCTTGGTTACCAATCAGCTAAACCCTTTGGTTACCAATCTGCTAAAATTTCATTTGAAATATGACTATTACAAAATAATAATTTTCTCCATTTTTTATTAATATTGTCTTTTTTTTGTTGAGGATATACGAGTACATAAGTCATGTAATATGTCTTCTTAATTTTTTTATTAACTATACTATCAATAAGGTTAGTGTTATAACCATTATTTTTTGATAGATAATAATCTGTTAACCATTGAATGGAATGCTGAAACTTTTTGTGAAAAAGGATGATTTGAAGTATTGTGGATTATTGTATCTGTAAAAGTATCTTTACAGTACCATACCTATATGTTAAACTCTATTTTACTATTAACAATGGATAATGTCAAATCTAAAAAGTTTATACTATAATTTTCGCCAATCTCTAATGTAAATTTAATGTTTTTGTGAAGCTTTTTTAAAAAGTTAAGGAACATTTGAAGTTGTCAGTCCAAATACAGAGCACATCATCCACGTACCTTTTCCAATAAAAATGTATTTTAGTAATAATGCATTGCTATTGAAGATCCTATTTTCTAAATTATTCATAAATATATCCGCAAACAAAGGACTTGTGCTTGACCCCATTGCTAGGCCATCATTTTGTTTATATATAGTATTATGAAATTGAAAATAATTTTGTTTAAGCACAACATTAGACAGTTTCAGTAAATCTGATGAGAAATCTTTTAGTAAATTAGAGGATTTTAATAAACTCTCCAAAATTGTCTTACATTCTTCTGTGGGAATACTTGGAAACAAATTAACTATGTCAAATGATACTAGAAAAGCATTGTTAAGGATTTCCATATCCTTAAGGCTATTCACCAATTCTATGGAATTTTTGACAGTATACATTGGTTGAAAAACCTTTGAATCTATAATGACTCTATTGATTGTTGAAGCTAATTTATAACTAGGAGCATTGCAGTTAGCTTTTATGGATTTTTAATAAACTATACAATTTAGATACTTGAGGGTTTTTTAATAATAATCCCTTGTTTCTGTCTAAATTGACAGAAAAATCACTTTTACACACTTTTAATGTACCTTTGATTTGTTCTTGACACTTTGTTATTGGGTTTTTTCCACTTTCACAAATCATCACCTTTTAAAAAGTCCATTTTATATATATGTAATCACTTTTGTCCATGATGATCACTGACCTTCCTTTATCTGCCTTTGTAATGGTAATATTTTATATATATGTAATCACTTTTGTCCATGATGATCACTGACCTTCCTTTATCTGCCTTTGTAATGGTAATATTTTATATATATGTAATCACTTTTGTCCATGATGATCACTGACCTTCCTTTATCTGCCTTTGTAATGGTAATATTTTATATATATGTAATCACTTTTGTCCATGATGATCACTGACCTTCCTTTATCTGCCTTTGTAATGGTAATATTTTATATATATGTAATCACTTTTGTCCATGATGATCACTGACCTTCCTTTATCTGCCTTTGTAATGGTAATATTTTATATATATGTAATCACTTTTGTCCATGATGATCACTGACCTTCCTTTATCTGCCTTTGTAATGGTAATATTTTATATATATGTAATCACTTTTGTCCATGATGATCACTGACCTTCCTTTATCTGCCTTTGTAATGGTAATATTTTATATATATGTAATCACTTTTGTCCATGATGATCACTGACCTTCCTTTATCTGCCTTTGTAATGGTAATATTTTATATATATGTAATCACTTTTGTCCATGATGATCACTGACCTTCCTTTATCTGCCTTTGTAATGGTAATATTTTATATATATGTAATCACTTTTGTCCATTTTGACCTTCCTTTATCTGCCTTTGTAATGGTAATATTTTATATATATGTAATCACTTTTGTCCATGATGATCACTGACCTTCCTTTATCTGCCTTTGTAATGGTAATATTTTATATATATGTAATCACTTTTGTCCATGATGATCACTGACCTTCCTTTATCTGCCTTTGTAATGGTAATATTTTATATATATGTAATCACTTTTGTCCATGATGATCACTGACCTTCCTTTATCTGCCTTTGTAATGGTAATATTTTTTCCCCGGATCACTTTGGAAAAGTCTGTTGCTTATTTTTGTTCCATATTGCATTGTCGTTTTGAATGTTTTTCTTCATTGTAACTATTTTTAATTATTTCTCCGCATTTATATTAATAAGATTTTCTTGATCAAACAAAGCACTTTTAATGTCCACCATGAGTAACTACAATTGTTTGTTTATTTTTATTATTTTAACCGGTGTGTAAGTTATGATTTCATCCTTTTGACATTAAATCCAGCTCTTCTTTTTTAAAATCATGGTTGGTTAGGTTAATTACACGATTATTGTGATATTCATATTAATTGTTATCAACGTTCATATTATCAAGATCGGTTGATCTGTTCTCCCATGTAATTTTTTAAATTTTTCATCTAAGCAATCTTTCTTTTTAAAGGCTTTAATGCTTGCGATAAACCTTACATGGTCATCAAACAGGTCCCACTTTACATGATGTAACAGAATAAAAATATTTAAGTGGTGTACACAAAGTTGTCTTATTTATTTTGATTAAATATGTCGCCACAAAGTAATAATTCATTCAAAGAAAAAAAAAACTAGTTCCTTTAACCAATTAACGCCCAAAAGAAAACCACATGTTAAAATTACTTTTAATCGTTATTTATTATGACATATTGAGTAAATTAAAACATTTATAACAAAAAATATGGAGAAAATCACATAGCCATAAAAATAAAGGGGTATACTCAAAGGTAAAGGTAAAAATAATCATACTCAGCTCTAGGTTGTTTCTTCATTTTCTTCATATCTGTGAGTGGACATTTCTTTGTTCTATTATCTCGTATTGTTCCAGTTGCTCTGTAGCCCGAATGTCGCAAATCACATAACAACTGATATGAAGTACACGATATGTTCTTTTGGGACAATAGGTAACTTTTCCAGAAGAGATCCTACTACTCTCGCACCGAGAGGATCAACAGAAACCTCTTCGGAATTACCGCAATAAACATCAAATGCGTAGCAGTAGCCATCTGAACTTGTTGCATCCCAATTTTGATAACCAAATGGTATGGGTTTTCCCATAATAAATTGTTTGGCTGGATGATGGCCAAAGTATTTTATCATGGACTCATCCACAGACAAGCTTTCATGAAAAACCTTCCACTGACACGAGTTTCTCTGAAGAAGATTACACAACGGTCTAACTTTGAACATTTGAACTTGTAGCTTGAGTATTGTCAGTAAAATGTAGGTTTCTTTTAATTTCTTGAAATCTGTTGCGTGGCATACAATTCGATACAAATGGAATGCCAAAATCTTCATCCAAACTCCAATAAGCACACTCAGTAGGCAATTTATGATAACCTGTTAAGATCAATGTTCCCAAATAATTCTTCAAATCTGCTTGATTCATTTCAAAATTATGTCTGTTATTTTGATTTGCATACGAAATACTATTTTCAACAATCAGGTTTGTGATATATTCACTTCCTGAGTATATATAGTTTTATTTAGAAGGAAGTAATCCAATACACCTGATCAATTACAATATGTTTCCCTGTGACAGTCAGTAACAGAATGACGTCGCGCAACTCTCCACATAGCAACCGCATACATTCATCTCTTTCGCACTTGGATCCATCCATCTCACACACCACTCTACCACAGGTTCTTTCTCTTATCATGACATTCTGAATTCTGTCCCTTATTGAAATATCCAGCAACTTTCTCTCCATAGCTCTACTGTGTCACTAACAGCTTGTGCATTATTCGTTTTGCTAGGACCGATGTTTCCTTTCCATCATTGGGGGGGGTTATTTGGATGACCAACATTAGACAATGAGCTTAGACGAGGTTAGACAAGGAGCAATTTGTGTAATGCGACGTACTACGCTGGACCATTGAATTGGGTCGTTCGCAGACGCCCACCACAGATTGACGATGCTGACTGCATTGCAAGACTCTTTACTGTTGTCCTGTTGTTCTTCTGGGTCATGTGGGCAGATGTTCTGGCTGTGCAATGCGATGAGCGGCACCCGTAACGTGGAAGAGCCACCCCGACCTGCACAGAGCGGTGAAAAATCTCTGAAGTGATCTCCAACGCCATTGTTGGCGATCCAACAGGCCACATGATCCTGAGGACGAAGTTGCTCTTCCTCTTATCAACCCCGTATTCTTATGCACTCAGACTCGAGGACTCACAAGCACGACACGGCGCGACACTCATGGTCTAATCTTGACAGATAATGCGGAACGTCCGACAGTTATCGGAAGACTGGTGGGTAACCTTGAGAGTACACTGCGCGTAAGGCTTCCCCCGCTCAGGTGAAGGTGGAAGGGACAAGGAAGGGGAAGGATGTCATTAAGCCTTGACTGTACGAAACAACCTTTGTTTTTGCTGGAAACTCGATCGCCTCCCCTATTTTCTTTTACAATTCCTCCTGTTTTATTAAAAATCTCTGTTGCCCTTCGAATTCTTTGTCTTGATATTTGGAGTATATCCACGAAGGCATTTTGGCACACTAATATATTTTTATTGGAATTGACATTTTCTACATAAAGTTTTATTGTATATTGTGTTTTCCTGCTAGTTTTTACTTGGCAGTGTTTAAGGATAAATGCATCTTGCTCTTGTTTAGTTAGGTTTTCTTATCTGGTGGCCACGTTATCCCTCTGCTAAGACATGGTGACACCTATATATATATATATATATATATATATATATATATATATATATATATATATATATATATATATATATATATATATATTAGTAAGGGGACCCACTCTCTGGGGCATCTACGTTTTCTTCTCTGGTGGCCAGGTTATCCCTCTGCTAAGACATGGTGACACCTATATATATATATATATATATATATATATATATATATATATATATATATATATATATATATATATATATATATATATATATATATATATATATATATATATATATATATATATATATATATATATATATATATATATATATATATATATATATATATATATATATATATTAGTAAGGGGACCCACTCTCTGGGGCATCAACGTTTTCTTCTCTGGTGGCCAGGTTATCCCTCTGCTAAGACATGGTGACACCTATATTTTTTAGTAAGGGGACCCACTCTCTGGGGCATCGATGTTTTCTTCTCTGGTGGCCAGGTTATCCCTCTGCTAAGACATGGTGACACCTATATATATTAGTAAGGGGACCCACTCTCTGGGGCATCTACGTTTTCTACTCTGGTGGCCAGGTTATCCCTCTGCTAAGACATGGTGACACCTATATATATTAGTAAGGGGACCCACTCTCTGGGGCATCGATGTTTTCTTCTCTGGTGGCCAGGTTATCCCTCTGCTAAGACATGGTGACACCTATTTAATATATTAGTAAATTATTCAGCTCTCTTATTCTTTAGTAGAGAGAGTTCATCCTCTACCGAGTTTAACAATTTTAATTTGACTTCCATATCATTCACTCTTATCAACACTGTCAAATTTGTCATTGATATATTAATGGTTTCTTTAAAGTCTGCAAATTCTGAGAAAAAGGTATCCAGTTTTGTTTGGGATTTCTTTAATTCGCATAGTTCCTGTTTAACTGCACGCATTTCGTGTAGTAGTTCGCTCTCGGATGACGTGTCTGATTTCAGCTGTGACATTGGTGTATGTTTATTATTATTGTCCATGGTTGAAATACTGGCTGCGTGGCTAGGTGTCGTTATATTACGAATTTGGACGGTAGTTATGTCGTTGACGTTTGTAGGTAATTGTGTGTCCGCCATGTTGCATTTCTTTGATTCATTTTTGCATTTATTACACTTCCATGTATCAATGTTTTTTGATTATAGTTTTTTAAAATTTGTTAGCATAAAACCAGTGCATAAGTAATGATAAAAATCCTGAAAAACACTACATTTCCATATATAATGGCAAGGTAATTCTCAATTTGTTTGTTTCCTTTGATGGAACAATTCCTCCCAGATATGTTGAAATGAGTCTTTAGTTTTGGATACTTGATTCTCTATCCGGACCAAATCTCTCTATGATATCAGAGGACAATGTCCAATCACTATTCAATTTGTGCAGACGTATGAGGAACATTCATCACCAGGGATTCCACAGAAGTAGGCGTGGTTGAATAGTTTGATCTTGGGTCAGCATCCCTGCACGATACGCATTTGTATGTGGCCTTCCTGTCACCATTTGTATGTGGCCTTCCTGTCACCATTTGTATGTGGCCTTCCTGTCACCATTTGTATGTGGCCTTCGTGTAACAATTTGTATGTGGCCTTCCTGTCACCATTTGTATGTGGCCTTCCTGTCATCATTTGTATGTGGCCTTCCCAACTGTAGTCATCTTTTTATTTATTTATTTAAGGAACAAACACAGTCTTATAAAATATACAAAAGGAATACAATATAAAATAAACAAAAAACAGACCAATTATTACATTTGTCCACAGATGACAATCATAATAATATATAAGAACACACATTACAACGCTAAATAAGAAAGAACATAATCAAAATAAATAAAAACATTATTAGATGGTGGAAGGATTAAATTAAATGTTCTACTACTATGATATAAGAATAAAAACAAATTAGATCCTTGAGGTACACTGTACTGTAGTAATCATTTTCCAACTTGATGCAAACCCACCCACAGCAACAGCCTGAGATCTATTCCATTCCATTCCACCCAGCAGAGTAGGTCTCCATGAATACCATGATTAACAAGTTTTCTACGTAGCATATTATGGTTGATTTTGTCGAAGGCTTTGCTATACCCACTACATAGAGTTCCCACTACATCAACATATTCCACCGAAGAGTTATCAACAGTAGAGCTCAGTAATTCTGTTGGTTCATAAACAGAATGAAAATAATCAGCAAATAAATCACAGACAGCCTGTCATCACGTAAACATGAGTATCCTAATAGATGGAAATGCGACTCTGGTTTGATTCAGGTCTCAGAAAGAGCAACAACAAATGGAGAGAAATCTTTGAGTAAAAGTTGAAGTTCGGCTTTATTGGCAATTACACTACCTGTATTCCATTGAAGTATATTAAAATTACTTTGATGAGCCATTATTTAAATATAGCTATAATATTATATAAAATTGTATATCTTTATAAATTAGATTAATAAAACACGAGAAAATTAGATTCAAGTTAGCTAGGGGATGTCATTATGAGAAGTATTCGGCAGATTGCCATCAATATATGGTGGAAAAGATAAAGGTATAGGGAATTACCTTGCCTCGATATTTATAGTTCTGGTTCTGTGTAAACTTTTCACCACATTCACAGCACAGTATGAAAGATTTGACACTTCACTGAAGTTAATTAATTTATCGAATATTTTTATTATTGCATATGCGCAGTAATTTAATTAATTTAAGCGGATTTTGAAGATACTTTTCATAAAGAGCGGTGCGGTGTGTTTGTCAAGATGACAGTTGATATAGTAAGATAAATTTTATATGCAACAATACTTCTTTTTTGCATATAGCTGGCAGGTAGGTAGGTAGGTTGTTTTTAGGCCGAGGTAAACTAGGATAGGAAAGGTGTGTGTGTGTGCGTGTGTACCCAACTTTGCCTAACCAATATATTTTTTTAAAAGTGAAATTTGATTGAGAATAAGTGGAGCAGCGTTGGGCGGTATGGTTGATGGATTATCGAGTAATTTTGTAATTAGCAAAAATAAATTATTGAGAATTCCAGTTATGTCATTGTCTTTTTGAATAATTCAACTTGGCTCAGAATTAACTTTGGTGTAGCCACAACCATCTGGGAGATTGGAGTTGGGTTTCCACGAGAGATTCTCAATTTCCTTCCTTTCTGACGGTGTGATGTGGGGTTGGAATCTTGGCAGGCTTTTTTTTAAGTGGTGGGTTTTGTTGTACTGAAAATGTCTCGATAAGTTGGATTCCATGTGGGAGGCCTGAAGAGTGGACGATTTGATTTCACCGTGTGATAGAACATTTTCAAAGGTTCTATTAGACATTATAAATGCTCCGCCACAGTAGGATTTGTCCGTCAAATGTAACGACAACAGTCTGAGTGGGAATCTATTGGACTCCTTCAGGGGTTGTAGATTTGCGATTAAGACGGCGTGCTTTAATCACATTACCACATCCGCATGGGCCTTCAATATTTTTACAAATGTCTTCAACTGTCCAATCTGTGGGAATTCCTTCAACTCCTTCAAATGTCTTCAACTGTTCAATCTGTGGGATTAAAGCTTTGTAGCAATTATCTAATAAAAATTTAGAACATAAAAAATTGTTAGCAGCCAGAAAATTTTTGAAAGATATTGAAATTTTGTTTCGGCCTATTAATTTCACACCTTCTTTCGGAACAATGTCAGCAATCGAATATTTCTTTAATGTCTTTCCAAAATATATTGGATTAATAGAAGCACCCAGAGAGGAATCTATTTTTGAACGTGTATAATAAATGGTCCAATGTCTTCTTTATTATAAAGGCGATTAATAATTGATGTTGGATTGCCGGATTGAGTCGAGATTGGATCTTGAGAAATATGTGAGTTCACATTAGGAGTAACCTTGATTGGTAATTTAGGGTCACTGTCTGATCTGTGTGCCCTCATTAGTTTTTTCTTTAGTTTCCGTATAGAATGAATCTCCAAAAAACTGTTTGGAACAGGGATGTCTTCATCAGTTACCGCAGAAGTGTACGTATCATTATCAAGAGATGATACTGTAGCAGGGTCAGGTGGTTTAGGATTTGGCCTAAAGGCCATTTTTGAATGGAGTAAACTTTAACTAAATAGTAAAATCAAGTTCTTAAAATAAGAATAAATTAAAAAATCAACAAAATATAATCACTTTGCCACAAAATTCAACAAAAAAATTCAGAGCAAAAATAAAACAACCACTTGACAGCTCAATCAAAAAAAAAAAACCAAACAAAAGTAAAATCACAACTAAAAATTCAAATAACCATGGAACATAATATTTATAGTTTAATGCATTTGTAGGTAACTACCTACCACTATGTTTTTACACAGTGATTTTAATTCACTCTATTCATAATCATTAATTAAAAATGCTTATTTGACAGGTGTTCAGAACACACCCGCTTATTGGTCAATTTGATTATTTATTTATTTATTTATTTATTTATTATATATACGCCCTTAATAGGGCATTTACAAAAAAAAATACAGGATAAATAGAACAATGTAGGCATAACAAAATAACAATAAGTGTAAATACATCGATTATATAGGTACATAATAAAAAAACGTAAGTAGTTAAAGGAAGAACAATATAAAACAACATAATACAACATAATAAAAGAAAATAGAGGTAAATGATAAAAAAAACTAGACATAAAAGAAGAAAAAAAAAATAAACAGTATTACATATTCAATTTAAACAACAAAAATAAACAAAGTAAAAATCAAAAATTATAATATGCGTTAAGCATCCTTTTGAAACCATCTATAGTGTGTACATTAAATATATCAACAGCACTATATTGGTTTCCAAGGCGGTGCAATCTATGTATTGGTGAGTTAATGATAAAGTTATTTCGAAGATTCTCTATATGAAAAGGTGCATTTTGACGTGAAGCAAACCTTGTAGGTACTCTGAATTTTATCATTTCAACTAGGTCAGGGGTGTCCAATATACCGTTGATTATTTTAAATAAACAAATTAAATCACAAATCGTTCTTCTGTTTGATAATTTCGATAAATTTAAAATACTCATTAGAAAATCATAATTTAATTTTTCTAAAGGAATGGATAATTTATAATTTACAAATCTTAAAAATTTATGTTGAACCCTTTCGACCCTCAATGAGTGCACATTATAAAACGGCGACCATATAGTTGAATTATATTCAAGATTACTACGAACAAGTGATGTATATAGGGTTTTAAATGTATTAATAGATCTAAAATTTTTGACGGTTCTCAAAATATATCCAAGGCATTTTAAAGCTTTATTAGTTGTTTCAGTTATGTGAGAAATAAATGTAAGCCTCTCATCAAACAATATACCAAGATCCTTTATTGATGTTACTTTAGTTAAGTTATTGTTGTCTATTGTGTATTGAAAATTGATACTAGTTTTATTTCTACAGAATCTGATGAATTGACATTTAGTATAGTTTAGGTATAAAGAATTCGAAGCACACCACTCGAGTAAATGGTTAAGATTTAATTGTAACGCCATACAGTCGTTTAAGTTCTTTATCGTTTTGTAAATTTTTAAGTCATCTGCAAAAAGTAAGAACTGAGCATCATGGAATATATCGACAATATCATTAATAAATAAAAGAAATAAAACTGGACCCAAGTGAGAACCTTGTGGGACACCACTCTTTGCAATGAATTGATTAGATATATTGGTATACAACGTATTATGACGTAATAGACTTTATACAACTGAAAATATCCTCAAGCTTTGTACATTTCTCGCTCTGAACTCGCCTGAATTACGTATTTGTATTAATTATTTAGTTATGCCATGGATTTCACGAGGTTTTCTAAAGGAAATTCAAATAATTTGCCACATGTGGACATTATTATGATTGATGATTTTTTTAGAGGCAATCCGTTGTTTTCGGCAGCTGAAATTTGAGGAGTGAAAACACAAAGGTAGTTTTTGATATAAATTAGTATTCTGGTAGTTTTACCTGAAGTAATCAGAGGTAGGTAGTTTTTGATATAATTACTTAACTCTTCAAATATATTATATTCATATTTCAAATTATCTTTACTATTTAATTAAGGATCCAGGGTGTAAGTTAACCATCCCATAACATACAGTCTGCATATGTAACTAATTTAGAATGTAAACATGCGTTCGATGTGCATTCTTATGCTAGCTATCCAGGGTATAAGTTAACCATCCCATAACATACAGTCTGCATATGTAACTAATTTAGAATGTAAACATGCGTTCGATGTGCATTCTTATGCTAGCTATCCAGGGTATAAGTTAACCATCCCATAACATACAGTCTGCATATGTAACTAATTTAGAATGTAAACATGTGTTCGATGTGCATTCTTATGCTAGCTATCCGTTTTGTCTCCATAACTTCCAATACACTATTTTTTTCTCAGTGTGGACACTTGGTGGCCTTATTAGGATACATCAATTGGAAATTATTAAATTGTCTATGTTTTTGAACCCCCTATCAGCCATGACACCAGCCCCAGGTGGAAGAACATTGAGATATCCACTATATCCTGTAGAAACATAATTAATGATATCAAATATCTTAATGTGTTACATTTTTTGTATACGAACCATGTCAAAGTTTGTTTCACTGAGTCATTTTGCTTCTGGATCTCAATTTCAAAGCAATCTATTATTGATTGAACATTTGAGAATCTAGCCGAAGAACGAAAGGCAATAACTCATTGAGGTTAATGGGTGATGACCATACAATAAGTAATTTTATATATCCACCAATTAATGGTGCAGTATTTAAAAATATTTTACTTGCATGTGATTCTGATATTCATCACCTAGCTATACAAATTAATTATTAGTTCTGATTTTTTTTAATGTCAGATGATATATGTATTTTTTTCAACAATGTTTGTTTGACTAATAAATTGACGACATATAAAAAAGTAAAAGATAAACCTAAATAGAGACGAGGGTTGTTTTCAATATGGAAAATGGTAATTTTCAGAGACATAGTCTTTATAGCCTTTTCATCAATATCAGAATCAGACTCTTCCTATGTTAAATCTTTAATACACTCAGTCATTGAATTTTCTGTATTGTATAAGTGGACAAATTATTTTTCTTTTACGGGAGAAAGCATTATATCCCTTGAAACTTGTTTCAAAGGAGCAACAGCTGTTTGAGGTGTTATATTGCATTCTACATATTTGCTTTTATAGGAGCTTCAGATTTGAATTCCAACAGATGTTGAAGATATTCGACTGAAACTTTCGTCATTACCTATGAATATATTTTCTATAGCGTTAGGTGCGTAGGTGCGTTAGGGAAATTTTGCATTGCGTTAGGGAAATATTGCATTTTTATAGTCGTCAATTGTTGATTTATGGATTGAATCCATTAAGGTGAAGAAATTTTGCTATGTGTAAATAAATATGTAAGGAATTTAATGATAGAAGATGTGAAATATTGATTGGTAGTGGAGTATTAAGTATATAGTACAAATCGTATTCAGTGTGGATTAGGCATTCAAAAAACATGTGGTCTAGGGTCTCGACTTCCTCTCCACAAGCACACGAAGGGCTATCCCTTACAGTATCTTGTAGAGGTGACTGTTAATAAGGCAGTGTCCTAGTCTGATGTGACATATATTTGACACGTCTCTTTCGTCCATGCCCTTGTCGTGGAACCATGGTTTGGAAGGAATAGAAATTTTGATGGACTTATAGGATGAACCTTTCATAGTACTGGTCATATTCCAGTCAATGGTCCATTTGGAAATTATTTCTTTTTTAATTGATGCTAAGTCTTAAAATGAGGGGGTAGAACGCCAGTAAGGGAGGCTTGCTTTGCTGCTTCATCAGCAATCTCATTACCCGCTATTCCCTGATGGGCTGGGAATCACGCAAGAAGCACTTCCTTATTTTTTTTATGGAGGCTTTAATAAGGTGGATTTAATGTTACACAGCAAGATGCTGTCTGCTAACTTGGCTAAATCGGAAGACAACACACTTAGTACTCTCAAAGAATCCGAAAAAATAATAAATTGTGCAGAGTCCAGCGTATAGCACATTTTTAAAGCTTCGTAAATATCTGAACATTCAGCTGTAAATACTGAACAATCCTTGGGAATTTTTATGTGATTGAATTTTTTTCAATGGGATGTGAATTGCAGCCCCGCATACGTTGTCGATGTCTATTTTAGACAGTTAGACATGACGATACTGTTGAACTTATTATTGAAGTGTTGAATTTTTATGTAGATTGATGTTTAAAATAATCTTTGTGATTGCCTCAAATGGGATTTCGTAGTATGGTAGTATAGACTGGGGTTGGTTAGAGACATTTTTAATGGAGAGTTTTTGGTAGCTTTGGCACATTGGAGGTATAGATTTTTTAAGCCAATACCGATAATTTTGGCATAGAGATGAGAGCATTGAAATTCTGACGAGAAGAGGATGAGAGTTGTAGTTGATTGAATTTAGTATGAATTTATCGGCTAAATATTGTCATCTTAGTTTGAGAAGTGGTTCTACGCATTCTATCTGAAGTGCATTTGTTGGTGAAGAGCGCATTGCACCAATTATAAAGCGAAGGCATTTATATTGAATTCTATCTAATTTGGATTTCAGCAGGTATTGTCTCTAATTCAATAATTTTCTCTGTAAGATGGGCAAAAGAACATTATCATTAGCGGTTCTTATGTCGAGGAAGGCTGCAACAGTGTATTTTTTATTTGTGAACCCAATTTGAATGTCTGATATCAGGATACTTATCCATACAAGACTTTTTCTTTATAAATCCAAATTGCACGTTAGGGAGAAAGAAATTGTGTTCCATATGCCAGTCTAGACAATTTTTTAACTTGTGTTCCAAAATTTTTAAAAAGCAGGAGGAGAAAGCGATTGGTCTATAAGACGTTTGAATATTGGGGTCTTTTCCACGTTTTAAGATTGGAATAACCAACTGAGTCTTCCAATATATGGGAACGATTCCCGTTTGAAGGCATTCATTGTATTTATTTAATATCTGTTCAAGAAAGCAAGGGGGTATATGTTGGGGCAAATAGGCTGTTGTTATTAGAAAGAATAGTTATTAAAAGAGATATTAATGCACGGGTGTAAGATGTAAAAGAATTTTCTGGGGTAACCTGTGTCAGATAGTCCTGAGAAGGACTGTTTAAGCAATACCTATCTACATACATGCCTTAACAGCCAAACAAAAGGGCCGCCGTATGGGGCTGACCAAATATTTGTATGAATTTGACAGCTGTCATTCAATACTACATAATATATGTTGCAAAAAGATTCTTAAATGTTTTATTAAATTTTAAAATACATTTCTATTAGAAAAGTAAAGAAATGAAAAAATAATATTTAGAAGAAATGTGAATTTATTCTATATTAATGAAATAACCCTTTACAAATCACCCACAGCAGTGGATTACTTATGTATGAAATATCAATCATATATTTGTACTTACTTTTGGTTGGATTATTTAGTAACTTCAAATAATAATCATTCTTTGTCCCTTATGTATGGAGTATGCAGAGTTAAAATTCATAATTATTAGTAATGTAACCATTACTAATAAAATGCAAATATATACACAATATAATCACACTATGAATTACTACATACTCCCTATTTTAACCTTGAACAAAATATATTCATTTAACAATTTGTTCATCCTGTTTATTAATAAGTTTTACTAACTTTAGTGAAACATGGGAAATAAAACAGGAATTATGTAGGAATAAAAATGTCATTTATTTAGGTAAATTCGTCGGTTCGATTAGTTTCACCAGAAAAAAAAGACAAGAAAACTGGTTAACTAAATACATTTTTCATGTAACATGTTGCAAAATAAAACAGATATCATCAGAACATACAATCATGTTACATTAGATAAAACATTACATTATTGCATTATTTCATTGTTACATTATTACTGAAACATCAACTTATTATATCCTTATCATTTTTATAATAACATTCAATACAAACCCTATAAAAAATTATCTTAAATCAAATTATTATATCATTATCGTTGGCATAATAACATTTAAACATTGAATAAAAACCAAATGAAAAATTAATGAAGTGGTTCCATTTCATTACAATTATCACAATAAATTATTTAAGACAAATATTCATACCTACTCTCCTATTGTAATAACTAATTCATATAAATTTCTTTCATATTTGTTAAACTACAACAGACATTTACATCATCACATACGTGTATGTTACATTGGATAAAATTAATCTACTTAAACATCAAATTATTATATCCTTATTGTCAAGTTGTCATAATAACATTGAATAAAAAATAAACTTAAATCAAATTATTATATTCTTATCGTTGTCGTAATAACATTTAAACATTGAATAAAAACTTTAAAAAAGTGGTTCCTTTTCATTACAATTATCACAATGAATTATTTTAGATAAATATTCACGCTTTCCTTTTGTACATAACTTTTTCATATAAATTTCTTTCATGTTTTTCATAATACAACAGACATTTACATTCACATCATATGTTCACGTTACATTAGATAAAATACATTTACATCATAACGTTCATGTTACATTAGATACAGTCAAACTACTTAAACATCAACTTATTGTATCCTTAATGTTTAGTTGTCATAATAACATTGAATAAAAACCCAATAAAAATAAAACAAATCGTTCGTTCTCATTAAAATTATTCATCTTAATTGACATTTACATCATCACACCATACGTTCATGTTACATTAGGTATATATAATTAATCTACTCAAACATCATATTATTACATCCTTAATATCATTTGAACATTGAATAAAAACACATTATAAGTATACTTCTCTTTAAGTGATACTTCTCTTTCACACATTTAATTAAATAAATATAATATATTTAATCTATCCTATTATACATATTTGAAAAATGTTTTTTTAGTCAACATTTTTCGCCTTCTAGATGGTGCCACATTGATGAAATTGTTTTTCTTCTTTACATAATTATTTAAATTTTAATTTTAAACTAGTATCTACAACAATAGAAAATTGTAATATTGTTGAAGGTTTTGATAATAAATATTACCGAACTTTCTCTTATAAATACACTCCAGTCACCAAAAACTTTTTTCACTACATTTATAAATGCCTCAGTCAATGAAAGTCTTTTTTAAATTATAGTCATTATGAGTCACAATACTGTTGGCAATTGCCATTTTCATCTGCACTGATTCCTTGCGATTAGCCCTTCTGTTAGGACTTTCCCTGGTTGATGTAGATGGTGCCAAAAGATATTTTGAGCAATTCGGCAGAATAGATGGTACTGCACCTTTCAATAAACGGCATCTAGAAAGAGGCACAGTAATCCTTTCTAGTGAACCACTCAATATTGAAACTTCCTTTTGGATATCTGTCTCCTTGAAATGAAGTTCATCATTATCATCATCATTGATCCTACAGCTCGTTATGGGGCTTGGCCTCCTTCAGGATTCGTCGCCATTCCTCCCTGCACTCTGCAGCTCTCTTCCAGTTGGTAAGGCCCAGCGCTCGTATATCAGCCTCCACATCGTCCAGCCATCTCATTTTTGGTCAGCCTCTGCCTCTTCTTCCGTCTGGTGTGGAGTTTAAAACCTTGTTGGTAGTACGATCATCACTCGTCCTGTAGACATGGCCCAACCATTGCAGTCAAACCAACCATTGAATTGAAATGAAGTTCACAAACCTGTAAATTCAAATTATATTAATATGTTGGATAATCAATAGTTCACTTGATGAATGTATGCTAAGATAGAAAAATGTAGCGTTCGGTTCTCTCTGCCTACCCCGTGAGGGACATGGCGTGAAGGCATGTATGATAATCAATTATTTATAAAACTATTTTTGTATGGGATATCTATCATCTAGAGTGATGCATCATTTGTAATACATGCAAGTAATAATATATAAATATATATTTATTTTTTTCCTTGTAATTCCATATCTTCATTACCTGAACCAGATATGCAGGCATATTTCAAGAATAACATTTAATAAACATACCTAATAAAGAAAAATAATATCAAATGTCTTGTTGTAAATGTTTTACTGAACGAATATCGTAAATTAATAGTTTATGTTATAGGTTAGATTTATTGATATTTATGTCATAACTTTCGAATCGCCAGTAAATAATATGTGCATTACTACGAACAATAATATGTGCATTACCCTAGAATGAATAGTTGGAGTAATTTCTTTTCTGCATACAACTTTTAGCCATTTTTTTAAGATTCGTCTATAGGGGATGAGAACACGTGTTCTTTGGGTCGCACATCGTAATTTCTTCGACAATTCCGCACAACGCACTTTCAAATCATTTTTATTAAACAATAACACAAAATTAAAGACAAATACAATAACAAAAATGCAAAAGACTTCCAAGAAAGCTAATTTTAAAGAGCTAGAGCAAAATTAACACACAGAATACATATACCTTAGCGGGTATAAACAAACGGTATAAACGTCAGCCCCATAAGAAACTATTTTGCAGAGGGCAGCACTATACATGTAAAGGCATGTATGTAGATAGGTATTGGTTTAAGACCTGACGTTTCGCCCGGATATCACCGGGCATTGTTGAAGGAACGCAACGAAAACTGAGCGAGAATGAACGCCCGCGTAACACGACTGCTCACACCTAAAGCTTTCCGTCAAGTGAGAAGCACCTAGACCTGTCTATGCGATAGGATGGAAGTAGCGAGCGAGTAAGTACCTCTCCCCTTCCACTCCCCGCCCCGCGCCGGTTAGCTGTTTGTACCGTTAAGTCGACTTTGTGAACGAGTTATCATTTTAATAGTAGATTTTTCAACTATTGTTGGTTTTGTTATGTTCGGGGGTATTGACTTTCTTATTATTATTTTTGTTTTATGAGTTTTACTATCTATAATATTTGTCCATGGCTGAGAAATTCTTATTGCGTCATTTCTGCTATTCATATTATTTGTATGTTTGAAAATCTCAATTGCCTCTCTGTATATGCGCTGTGGTCCGGAGCTTAAGTTAGCGATGGTGGATGAATTTTCAAAATCAATTGTGTGGCCTTCATTAAGAACGTGTTGGACCAACGACGAAGTCAACTTCTTATTTTTGATGTCCATTCTATGTTCTGCCACTCGTGAGGATATTTTTCTATTGGAGCGACCGATGTATACTTTGTCACACGAATTGCATGGAATTTGATACACTATGTGCGATTTGTGTGCAACTGAATCTTTAGGATTGCGAAGAAAGGTAGATATTTTGTTTTCTGTTTTGAAAATTGTTTTTATGTTGTTTTTCTTAAGGATGCGGCTTATCTTGTCTGTCGTGCTGACACCAGCTCTCTCTCTGCGGTAGCAGAGAGGGCCGTCAGTCCTCTGGACGCAGGGCGTCCTAGTTATGTAAAGTGTGACCAGCTTCGGTCTTGGATCGAGAGAGAATTGAAGGCACTCACCCCAAGAACGCGGTCCTTTCCTCTTCGACCGTCTGCTGAGGGAGACGCTCAGCAGATCACCCCGTCGTAGACCAGCAGGAAGCTACAGGTGGGTGACGTCCTCAGGTATAGGTCCTCGATCCAGAACAAAAGAAAAAAAGAGAACAGAAAAGCGATTGCAGACGAGAAATTCTGGGTCAAGGGCGCGACAGGCTATGGTAATCCTCCCCTCCACACGGTTACAAAAGAGGGGCCCTGGCTTGCGCTAGGGCAGACACTTCCCAGGCCGTTGGCGCCTCGAGTCAGTTATAAGATAAAGTCAGGTGTAAAAATAAAAAAATTGCAAGTTACGAGGCGCACTACGGCCTGAGAAGCTGCTTCTATCCTTCGGCTGCAGTCTGAAGAGGCCTCTACAGTTACAAAGTGCTGCCAAAAGATTTACAAAAAAATTTACCGCGTGGCGGAGGTACCTTAAGTGTTCAATTTTTGGGGCAGTTGCACCTCTGTTGTGTCAGGGCCTGTTGGGATTCTCTGGCGGAATCCCAAGGGTTCTTCAGTTATCAAGTTGGTTTTTTTTTTTTGTGCCGGAGAGTGTCCGGCAGTCTTGGATTAAAAGTCAGCTGACCAGCTGTCGGTAGCTGTCAGAATTCTCTTGTTTTTTGAAAAAAGTTACCAATCATTGTGCCAAAAAAATTGCCATATAATAAAAATAAAAATAATTTTCCCCAGAATCCCGCTGACGATCGGGGTAGGTTCCGCGGAGAAATTTAGCCACAACCTACTCGAATAGGACGGTGGATCTCTCTCGCGGACATGGGGCCGAGGCGGGCCGGTATCAAGCTGAAATCCAGCGTCCTGTCATTCGTCCATTCCTCCCGAAAGCGGCTCGGCAAACGCGGGGCCCTATGGCGATGACGAAAGACGGCGGCCGAGGTCGAAGGTTGAGAACCCGTACCAGAATGGTCGGCCATTCCTGCCAGTGGATCGTCGGAGCTTCCCGATGTTACGTGACCGGAGCATTCGGATAAGTCCGATAAGGCAGCCCCTGGTGTTAGCGTTGGTGCCTCTTGGATGGCCCGCTCATGCACTTCCTGCGGACTAGTCACGGTGGCGGTCATCGCATGTCTCAGATACTGGAGGGTGTTCGCACCAACAGTGCACTTCTCGGGGGCGCAGCGCAGGCCATACAACGCCAGGCGCTCCAGCACCAGCCGAAGGTGACGGCAGCGCTCCTCCCGCGTCCCCGAGGAGACGATGATGTTGTCCAAGTAGACCATGCAGAATTCGTGAACGAATCCTGCTGTCACTTGCATCATCGTCCTCCGGAAACCGGACGGCACACCAGCCAAGCCAAAAGGCATCACCCCCAACCGGTAGCGGGCTCCGTCCGCGGACATGGGGCCGAGGCGGGCCGGTATCAAGCTGAAATCCAGCGTCCTGTCATTCGTCCATTCCTCCCGAAAGCGGCTCGGCAAACGCGGGGCCCTATGGCGATGACGAAAGACGGCGGCCGAGGTCGAAGGTTGAGAACCCGTACCAGAATGGTCGGCCATTCCTGCCAGTGGATCGTCGGAGCTTCCCGATGTTACGTGACCGGAGCATTCGGATAAGTCCGATAAGGCAGCCCCTGGTGTTAGCGTTGGTGCCTCTTGGATGGCCCGCTCATGCACTTCCTGCGGACTAGTCACGGTGTCGGTCATCGCATGTCTCAGATACTGGAGGGTGTTCGCACCAACAGTGCACTTCTCGGGGGCGCAGCGCAGGCCATACAACGCCAGGCGCTCCAGCACCAGCCGAAGGTGACGGCAGCGCTCCTCCCGCGTCCCCGAGGAGACGATGATGTTGTCCAAGTAGACCATGCAGAATTCGTGAACGAATCCTGCTGTCACTTGCATCATCGTCCTCCGGAAACCGGACGGCACACCAGCCAAGCCAAAAGGCATCACCCCCAACCGGTAGCGGGCTCCGTCCGGCGCTGCAATAACCGTGAGCGGTCGAGATTCTGGAACCTCCTGAAGGTCCTCCAACACTTCTCGTACCTTCCCCTGTGCAGGAGCCGGAACATCCTCACATAGCTGCAAGGTCGTGGTTTTTGTGGGTGAACATGCCCGATGGGGGGTCAAATGTATGGTGATTCGCTCCCTCTTCCCGAAGTTAACGCAGCCCCGGCGGAAGTCAACGCAGACCTCCTCTTCCAGGAGCCAAGGTTGCCCGAGAATAGCTTCCTCGCGCAGGCTGTCCGCGACGAGAAAAGTCGATGCCGTTCGGACGCCCTTCGTTGACCACTCCAGGGTCGCCTCCCCTCGTACCTCCATTGTCAAGTTGGAGTGGGCCAGCTTCAATGATGGAAGACCAGTCACGGGGACAACAGCTTCATAAGGAACCAATGTTCCTCTTACAAGGTTGTGAGAGGCGGCAGTATCAATTAGTGCTTGACATTCCTGCCCCCTCAGCTCAATTTTGATCCGGGGTAAATTTGAGTGATGGGTGACAACGTAGCACTCTCCGGTCTGGAGAATTGGAGCGTCAGCTGGCCGATCGCTTCGGCGCGTTGTCAAGTCCGGGTCCGGGCGCGTGATGGCCCCAGGGCGATCGGATGCCCTCTCTGTTCCCAGTTGCTCCGGTCGGACGGGGGCCGCCGTTCTCCGACCGGACGCTGCGCGTGCCTTAGAACGCGCCGTCTCTTCTTCCAATCTCCTCAGCACTGGGCACTGACCAACGGGGTGCATGTCCCCGCAGAACCGACACTCCCTCGGAGGACGATTCTCCGGTCCCGCGCGGGGTCGTTCCGGGTTAGCCGGAGTGCGCCAAGACCGCGGTGGCTCATCATCCACGCGACGACCCCGCGGGTGCTCCTGACGCCAACATTCTTGGCTTGGCCGCGAGTCACGATACCTAGGTGGGGACCGGTAGTCATCCGCGCCCGGTCGTCTTCCTGACACTTCGCAAATTGGCTGCGTGTCGCGTAGGTCCAACTCAAATGGGCGCGAGCCCATCCGCTCGGCCTTCCCCAAGAGTCGTTCATAAGGTGCGCCAGCCATGGCCCATATTTCAAATATCTCTCGATTTCGAGGCGTCATCAACTCTACGATCCGCTCGACCAACCCCTCGTCCATCTCCTCTCCGGGGTAGAGTCGGCGGAATATGTCCTGCTTCTGCACGAGATACAGCAGGGCGCTTTGTCCTTCAGATTGTGTGCCGGCGTGCAGGTGGGCTAGAAGGGCCGAGCGGACAGACTCGGTCCCGAAGCTCCGGCGCAGGAGGCTCTTGAACCGGTCTCAGGTCCACAGGCCCTGCTGGTACTGTGACCACCAGGTTCGTGCTCGCCCCCGCAGTTGCTGTGCCGCCTTCTGGCACTTTAAGGTTTCGCTCTCTTCACCATGGGCGAAGTGGCGGTCGCATGCTGCTAGAAACTGTTCGGGGTCTTCGGCCAAGTTCCCCGAGAATGTCTCTTCAAGTTTAGTGTTGCCTGATGGCACGTAGATCCTATAGTTGGGCGCCAGAAGCTGTTTTTCCACGGCTTCACGTGGTGAAAAATGTGCAGTGTCGGCGCGGGGCCCATGTGGACTATGCACTACGTGGGACGCGCGATCCCTGTTAAATGGCGTACCGCCGCCGTACTCCGCGTCGTTCTGACCGTACTGCGGGGGAGAGACGGCACGAGAGCCGCTCCCGGGAGGAGAACGCGCAGTGGCAAACATACCCGAAACCGCCGGTAAACCCCCCCTTCCGCGAGTCTGCATCGCTCCGTCCGCGACCGGACCGTGAGCGCCTCCAAGTTCCTCTCGATCCAAACACACACACCCCGAATCGAGCTCCCTCAAGATGAGCAAGGTGCGCGGTTACGAAAGGAATTTAGTTACATATGGTACATCAGCATTAAAAAAATAAAAAATCCTAAAAGTAGGTGTCGCATGGACAAAACAATTTAAAAACAAGTAAAAAATTTGAGCAGGTTAAAAATTATTTGCATAAAAAATCTCGCAATAGCGCGTCAAGTATATAAAATTTAAAAAATACAATAATATCCAAATATAACAGAAATGCTCAAATATACAAGTTGAATTAAAATACAAAATATAATTGTCGATGAAATAAAATTAAAACACATAATAATTACCGTCGAAGAAATAAAATTGTTATTATTGTTTTAAAAAAAATATAGTATTCTTAAGTCGTAAATTTATCTTTCTTATTTTGTTTGTATATACAAATAAACAAATAAATATATGTATTTTTTTTGTTTTCTTTCGTGTATTATCCCGGCCGTAAACAATTGTAATTTATTACCATATATTGTAGTCTCTGGTAAGTAAAATCTCACGAGCGTATACTCGCCAATCTATTCCCCCCACTCCTACGCAGATAGTACTGCCATAATAGGAAAAAATATTGTATTTTAAATCAAATTTATGTTATACCTATGGCAAGGAAATATTGACCATACCAGATGTCAAAGTATATTTGATTAATCAGATCAAAAATCAAAGTTTACTTCTATATAATCTGTGAATCAGATGAATTTATTCACTTATGGAATTCACGTAATTGTGTTGATTATTGATGTTCCAGGTGTTAGATGTTTAAATGTAGTATTACTTTCTAAAATATCGAAGACGCCTATGTTTTTATACAACGCATTTTGTTCTGAAAAAAAAACTGTAGTTTTAGACATAGGACACAATACATAACCTATAAGTTTCTTAAAGGTCGGTATAAATGTGTAAAAGATACTAAGATCGTGGATAGACAAAGCATTAAATAGTTTAATATGATCGTGAAAAAAACAAAACATGTCAAAATGTAAATAAATGTCTTATTATGCATTTATATAAATGGTGTAATCAGGTTCATTACACACAAGATCTGTTTTTCATAAGAGTTGGAATTTTACTTTATGTCAAACCCTATGGTTTGGACAAAGTCCTCTTATCTTCATGCTGAAATACACTCATGATCTAATATTAATGTACCGTACATCCAATTTTACATTATTAACATTTTGTTTGATTTTCACCATGTACAAATACCATCACTTAAGATTGATAGCCCTCATTCTAATCAAGTTTGGTACATTCATCAAATATTATTTTTATCAACCCAATCCAGGTCTTCCACACGCCACTGCCTAATGGGTGGCAAATTTACACAAGTTAGTTCTTATAGAAACAAATTGTGTAAGTAAAAATATATATTTCTTTCCTTTTCTTAACAATAAAAACATAAAAGGAATATAATAATACAAAATAAATATATAATAATAATAACACAACGTCCAGCCATCTCATTTTTGATTTTCCTCTGCTTCTTCCGTCTGGTGTGGTGTTTGTTTAGAACCTTGTTCAGAGTACGATCATCACTTATCCCGTGGACATGGCCCAACTATTGCAGTCTTCTTATTTTAATGAACTGTATAATGTTAGGTTCGCCATAGTGTACCTACAGTGCCTCTAATTTGTAATTGAATCGTCTCTTCCCATTAGATAATATATATTAAAAATGTATGTAATTCTAGGTTCATAAAGTATTTTTTATAAAAACATTGCGAAAACATTATTTTTTTCTAATTTGGTAAGTAGAGAATAAGAGGTAAGTAGTTAAATATTTCACCTAATTATAAATATAACACAAATGTCACAATAATATAATACACCCTGCATTATAAAGCAATAGCCCATATATTTTGGAATGTGAGATTTATTTATTCAGTATTGCTTCTCGGGCAACTAGCAGGTACTATAGTCAAATATTAATTTAACACACTCCCAATAACAAGTGTTTTATTGCTACTGGTGAAGAAAAGTGTACATAATACATATAATAATGTCATTTGAGTATTATTCAGTATTCTGTCTGTAAATGTATTTAAAAATAAGGTAAAATAAAAAAAAATAAGAAATACACAAAAAATTGATGGGTAGTGGCTGAGCGGTTAGCGCACTGGGTTTGTAATCCAGAGGTCGCGAGTTTGAATCCAGCCTCTACCGATTTCGTTCACCTATAGCACAAGCATTTATGCTTATTTTAGGGAATGTAGGAAGATGTACATATATGTACTTATTTATCAAGGACATATTCATTTTCATTAAAAAAAAAAAATTAAATGTGAGTAACAAAGAAGAATTAACAATAACAGTGGTCATTATTTGCACATATAGGTACACATAAATAAACAAAAAAATTAAATGTGAGTAACAAAGAAGAATTAACAATAACAGTGGTCATTATTTGCACATATAGGTACACATAAATAAACAAAAAAATTAAATGTGAGTAACAAAGAAGAATTAACAATAACAGTGGTCATTATTTGCACATATAGGTACACATAAATAAACAAAAAAATTAAATGTGAGTAACAAAGAAGAATTAACAATAACAGTGGTCATTATTTGCACATATAGGTACACATAAATAAACAAAAAAATTAAATGTGAGTAACAAAGAAGAATTAACAATAACAGTGGTCATTATTTGCACATATAGGTACACATAAATAAACAAAAAAATTAAATGTGAGTAACAAAGAAGAATTAACAATAACAGTGGTCATTATTTGCACATATAGGTACACATAAATAAACAAAAAAATTAAATGTGAGTAACAAAGAAGAATTAACAATAACAGTGGTCATTATTTGCACATATAGGTACACATAAATAAACAAAAAAATTAAATGTGAGTAACAAAGAAGAATTAACAATAACAGTGGTCATTATTTGCACATATAGGTACACATAAATAAACAAAAAAATTAAATGTGAGTAACAAAGAAGAATTAACAATAACAGTGGTCATTATTTGCACATATAGGTACACATAAATAAACAAAAAAATTAAATGTGAGTAACAAAGAAGAATTAACAATAACAGTGGTCATTATTTGCACATATAGGTACACATAAATAAACAAAAAAATTAAATGTGAGTAACAAAGAAGAATTAACAATAACAGTGGTCATTATTTGCACATATAGGTACACATAAATAAACAAAAAAATTAAATGTGAGTAACAAAGAAGAATTAACAATAACAGTGGTCATTATTTGCACATATAGGTACACATAAATAAACAAAAAAATTAAATGTGAGTAACAAAGAAGAATTAACAATAACAGTGGTCATTATTTGCACATATAGGTACACATAAATAAACAAAAAAATTAAATGTGAGTAACAAAGAAGAATTAACAATAACAGTGGTCATTATTTGCACATATAGGTACACATAAATAAACAAAAAAATTAAATGTGAGTAACAAAGAAGAATTAACAATAACAGTGGTCATTATTTGCACATATAGGTACACATAAATAAACAAAAAAATTAAATGTGAGTAACAAAGAAGAATTAACAATAAAAGTGGTCATTATTTGCACATATAGGTACACATAAATAAACAAAAAAATTAAATGTGAGTAACAAAGAAGAATTAACAATAACAGTGGTCATTATTTGCACATATAGGTACACATAAATAAACAAAAAAATTAAATGTGAGTAACAAAGAAGAATTAACAATAACAGTGGTCATTATTTGCACATATAGGTACACATAAATAAACAAAAAAATTAAATGTGAGTAACAAAGAAGAATTAACAATAACAGTGGTCATTATTTGCACATATAGGTACACATAAATAAACAAAAAAATTAAATGTGAGTAACAAAGAAGAATTAACAATAACAGTGGTCATTATTTGCACATATAGGTACACATAAATAAACAAAAAAATTAAATGTGAGTAACAAAGAAGAATTAACAATAACAGTGGTCATTATTTGCACATATAGGTACACATAAATAAACAAAAAAATTAAATGTGAGTAACAAAGAAGAATTAACAATAACAGTGGTCATTATTTGCACATATAGGTACACATAAATAAACAAAAAAATTAAATGTGAGTAGTGAAGAAAAATAAACAATAACAGTGGTCACTATACTATGTGCACATATAGGTAATAATAATAATAATAAATTGTAATTTATATAGCACCGTTTAATGATTTAAAATCATTCCAAGGGCGCTGATAGCTCAATTCTGTATTGCTCTGCGAAACAAAGTTGTTTTTAATTTTTTTGAGAATGTGTCTTTGCTTTGAGCACCGCGAACATCAGGAGGTAGTTTATTCCATTTTAATGGACCACTCACACTAAAGCATCGATCATAGTAAGCCGCTTTGTTGGCTCTGTCCACCTCCTTTAAGGAGTTGGTACTCTGTGATCCAGATGACCTGAGTGTGAGGTGCCTCCCAGAGAGTTCTTTTCTTTGACATAGTTCTTGTATGTAATTCGGTGCTAGATCATTCAAAGCATTAAACACCATCAGACAGATTTTGTAATCGATTCGTTCTGGACACTTCAACCAGTGCAGTTCGTTAAGAAGAGGTGTTATATGACATCGCTTATCTGCGCTGTAAATTAACCTAGCCGCTGCATTAAACACCATCTGTAATCTATCGAGCTGATACTTATATTCCGTTGCAGTAATCAAGCCGAGATACGTCAAATGCATTTATGAGTGTTTTTGTCCCATTCTTTGGCAAGCTTCGACGAATGGTTTTCAGCTGTCTTAGTTGGAAAAAACATGAGCTGATCGTTTTAGAAATTTGCAGATCAAGTGACAACTTGTTGTCCAAGTAAACACCTAAGAACTTGACGCTTGCAGCAGGCTTCAGCTTTTCTCCATTGATGTGTATGGGAGTATTTTCAATAAGGTGTTGTCGTTGTGGTGATGCTACCCACATGAACTCTGTTTTTGTTGGGTTCAACTTTAACTTATTGTGGGACATCCACGCAGCGACTTTTTCGATGCATTGAACTGTATCTTCACATAAATAGTACACTTCACATTAAGGTACACATAAATACACAAATAAATAAAATGTGAGTAGTGAAGAGAATTAACAATAACAGTGGTCATTATTTGCACAATTAGAAATAAATAGTTCTGATTCATCACTTAACATGGCTTTAATTTTAACAATTTCCATTTTATTAGGTTTGCAAATACTTTTGTTACCACGTTTTGCTTTTTGTTTGGTGGATATAAAACGTAATTGAGGGTTTATATTTTTATTTGATGGTTCTTTGGGATTTTCCATGTTGTTAAAAGAAATACGACTTGCTGAATTAGTTGCTAAATTCTTTGCTACACGTATTTGCTCAGCAATTAAAGACATAGTATCACCATCTAAATTATTACTATTTTCTAGTACATGACATATTTTCTTGATGTCTTTGTATAATTTATCTTTTGTACTTTCATTTTTAGATTTAGCCTTTGTACATGAAAAAAAATTCTGAATTTCATCATCATCCTTATTGGATGAAGAAGATCTTGTGATAGAGACATCAGCTTCACTACTTTGAGGACCAAACTTCATTATTATTATGTAATGTATATGCTTGCATATGCTTAAAAAATGTGCATAGCCATAACAATTGCAAGAATACATGTGAACACAAATATTGCAACTAGAACAACTGACTTCACAACAACGTAAGGGTGAAACATATTTCACTAAATATTTGTCGACTGCCCAAGAATCACCACTTTGTGCAGTAACATTAAATTTGCTTTTACCTGCTGACTTATGTCTTTTAAAAATGTCTCTCTTATAGATAGTATTCTTTCCCTTCACTATTTTTATCAACCTCTCAAAACTTTTGTTCCGTAAGAATTTTAAGACCGCGTGTAACCCTTTGTCTAATCGTTTGGTTTTTTTATGGTCCAAATAAAAATATTTTATAGTTTTATGCATTGATTCTAGTCTCATGTTGGTGTTAATCCCCGTATTTTTGCGATATAACAATATGCCCATTGTTGACAATTACTAAAATAATTTGACTTAAAATAGCTCCCAAAATTCTGTGTATCTTTATCGTTTAACATTAATT
Organism: Molanna angustata; assembly: GCA_963576475.1. NCBI lineage: Eukaryota > Metazoa > Arthropoda > Insecta > Trichoptera > Molannidae > Molanna > Molanna angustata. The sequence continues at coordinate 35,764,993 of OY754974.1, read as the reverse complement.
TGAAAGATTTTGTAATGTCTATTTTAAATTGATTTTCGTCAATCTCTTGTTGCAGCATTTTTAATATATTGTAAACATCCTTCCGCTTATCTCCTTGTTATTTATTTTTGACAAGTTGGATTGCCATGCCCTATCAACATGCCAAGAACAAAATAGTCTGTAGGTAACAAACAGGATTCATAATGTGAGACCATGCATTATAAAATGTCTCATCCATGTCAGACATGAATGTTTTGGCTGTAATTGTTCCCACTTTATCTTTCACAGATTGGAACAATACTTTATATATATATAAGTATCCTTCCTGTTACTAAACATGAAGGTGACTGGAAATCCCTCCCCAAATTCATCAACAACCATCACTGTTGTTAATTCGAAGGCATAATTATTCAACCCATGGGTGCCGTCGATAGTTATTATGTTGCTTCCAAATTTTTTTAACATTGACTCCTGAAATTTGTTCATAATGATCAAACAAAAATCAGTAGATTTTAACAAATTGGAGACTTCACCCTGTTTTTTATACAACAATATAGAAGATTCATTATTTTCTTTTGATTTAATTTCATCTTGAACCCATAAATCTATAGATATTGCATCATTTTCATGACGTTTACCATATTGTACATCTATTTTGTAAGAATTAATAATATTCGTCAAATCTCTATTTGTTATTAAGTTTTCTCTTTTCACTTCTCCTTTTATAATTATTTCATCTTGATCCCATAAATCTATAGATATTGCATCATTTTCATGACGTTTACCATATTGTACATCTATTTTGTAAGAATTAATAATATTCGTCAAATCTCTATTTGTTATTAAGTTTTCTCTTTTCACTTCTCCTTTTATAATTATTTCATCTTGATCCCATAAATCTATAGATATTGCATCATTTTCATGACGTTTACCATATTGTACATCTATTTTGTAAGAATTAATAATATTCGTCAAATCTCTATTTGTTATTAAGTTTTCTCTTTTCACTTCTCCTTTTATAATTATTTCATCTTGATCCCATAAATCTATAGATATTGCATCATTTTCATGACGTTTACCATATTGTACATCTATTTTGTAAGAATTAATAATATTCGTCAAATCTCTATTTGTTATTAAGTTTTCTCTTTTCACTTCTCCTTTTATAATTATTTCATCTCGTGCCTGATCAATAATCCTGTAAAATAATAGTTGATTTAATATAATAGTTATTATTTTTTTTAAGCTCATCAGACCATTTACAAAAAAAAATCTCACAATTACATACTTAACAATTATAAAGAAAGAAAACAATAAAAAAACAAACAAAAAAAAAATTAGTAAGTACTAAAAAAATACACATAAAAAAAGGTTTTTATGCAACATACTTTGTTTTGGGGATTCCGTTGATTAATTTTAAAGCGATTTTGTCTCTATCTTGAGTGGAGAGCCTAAGATGCTCTAACTCCATAGTATGGCCATAATGTTTCCGTTGCCAAAATACTGTAACCTGATTGTTTTCTTCTTCATTGTACAATACTTTTATTTGGCTTGTACAACCATAATTTAATTTGCAGCTACCTTGACTTTTAGAAAGCCGCTTTCCTGTCGATATCGATTGTTTTCCTGTTGGATAAAAATATTATAACAATATTTTTTAAAATATATCATTTACCCTAGGTACTCCTGAGCCCAATTAAAATGTTTTGCCTTCGCCATCATGTATGTGTATGTGCGTATTTATGCCTTCGCCATCATGACTATAATATTATTTGTTAAGTACCTACCTATGATAACTTTAACATTTCATTATTCATTCTTAGTAACAGTGAATGGACTGTTTATTGGATAATGTAACACTAACTTGCATTAAGTTTTTTTTTTTTTAAAAACATGAATATGTCCTTGTTAAATAAGTACATATACATCTTCCTACATTCCCTAAATTAAGCATAAATGCTTGTGCTATAGGTGAACGAAATCGGTCGTGGCTGGATTCGAACTCGCGACCACTGGATTACAAACCCAGTGCGCTAACCGCTCAGCCACCACCCATCCTTTTAATGTATTATCATTATATTAAATGTATGTCAAGATAGAATAGTGTGTCATTCTGTTATCTCTGCCTACCCCGCGAGGGAGATGGCGTGATGGTATGTATGTATCTATTAATACTAGTTGATAATTGGTGGATAGAGTTCAAGTAATGAGGATATTTTCAAGTGAGTAAAAATGAAGGTAAGTAGTATAATTAACAAACACTTGGTAAAATTTTGAACATCCTTTTAAGTTTTTTTTACATAGAAAGATGATAATAAGACATCCAATATTTAGATTATTAAAATAATGCACCTGTTTTTGTTCTGTGACAATTGTAATATATAACTTTCCCCTTGCTATGATTTGCAACAACATACATACAATCAAAGTTTTTTTCGATTTCGTGTTTCCAACTCTTTATTTATCTTCATCTTTTTATATATATATATATATATATATATATATATATATATATATATATATATATATATATATATATATATATATATATATATATATATATATATATATATATATATATATATATATATATATATATATATATATATATATATATATATATATATATATATATATATATATATATATATATATATATATATATATATATATATAGTTTCTAGGTACGTAAACACATCTTCATCTCATCATGCTTCAGACAATTTGCGAAAAAACCACCATCCTACACCCCCATCTAATTTTATATTAATGTCTCTAGATTCAGGCCTTCACTAACCCTTATGTTGATGTAATATTATGTTATTTTACAAAAATAAAAATTGGTATATTTGTTAACATACTTACCAGCTATGTTAGCAAAAGTAAATTTTTCGGTTTCAAAAACCTGATTATGTTCATTTTGGAGATGACATATCAAATCCTTTGTCATCAGGTATGAAGCATTGCAGTTAATTTCCTGACAAACATACTTATATTTGGATTTTGTGGTATTGGGCATAATATTATGTACTTCTTTCATGTGCCTAGTTAGTAAAAATTTCTTCTGAAAGATTCTTTGGCAGATACCACATGTTAAAGACATCACAATTCCTTGGTTTACACACAAAAAAGCTGATATTATTATGTATGTCAGTTAACAGAATATTTTTGTTTGACTTGCCGCGTTATACAATTCGTTCCTTGCCATATAACGAGAATTTTATTTAAAATAAAAGGATTTTTTTATTGAATGGCAACACTATACTTAGCGTTAGAGTGGGGGGAATAGATTGGCGAATATACGCTCGTAAAATCTCCTACAGAATATATATCTTTATTCTATGATCTTCTATGGCTTACTCAATTGTCAAACATCAAAGTTTCACAATATATTATATTAATTTTATTTCGGAGACTCTGTTAACTGTGATATGATTAAAATCTAGCAATTATCGATTTCAGATTTAGCTTGTTAAAGAATGGCTTTATTCATTGCCAGGTATAAATACACACCATTTCCTGGTCCTCAGTGAAATCGTACGCCTCTGTTATTTCTTTTCAGATATACTGTCGGATATGCTCTGTGTAACCGATCAATACATTACATACCAAATTACAATGTCTACGATACAATGAAATGTCAATTCAACATGGAAACCAACCCAGCTGGTTGTCAAGTTCACACAGGACATATTATACTCGTTTGTGATAACACAATTTTGACAATTGTCTAGACACAAACACACCTTTGAGAACACAATTCTGGTTTCCCTTTTTTCTTGTACACTTAGTTTACAATTAAAAGCTCAATTAAGATACCCATTGTTCAAAAATTTATACAGTAGTAAAACTTTTATTTTATATGATAGTAACATAGAGACCATGCAAGAATTAAAGTTATGAAATCATGCTATGTATTGTCTTATAATAATAATAAACACTTTTAAAATACAGTTCTTGTTTTATTTATATACTGTTGGTTCTACAAGCTTAATAAAATAAAATAGCACCTATAAAACATACGTTCTCGCAATACTATCAGTTCAAAACTAGGATATATACTGATATATACTAAGTTACTACTGTATTGCCTCAGAACAGACTTGTCTAGTGAGGCAGTAAATTTCCAAAAAAGGCACAATGGTACATTATGCTTATAAGTCTTTTTCAAAATATATCTTTGCCGGCTTGAGAGAGATCGATCTCAGGGTGCGTGTAGTTCGTTTGAACACGCTCGTTCAAAAGGCCACTAAGTTGGGCGACAATCTGACACCAGCTCTCTCTCTGCGGTAGCAGAGAGGGCCGTCAGTCCTCTGGACGCAGGGCGTCCTAGTTATGTAAAGTGTGACCAGCTTCGGTCTTGGATCGAGAGAGAATTGAAGGCACTCACCCCAAGAACGCGGTCCTTTCCTCTTCGACCGTCTGCTGAGGGTGACGCTCAGCAGATCACCCCGTCGTAGACCAGCAGGAAGCTACAGGTGGGTGACGTCCTCAGGTATAGGTCCTCGATCCAGAACAAAAGAAAAAAAGAGAACAGAAAAGCGATTGCAGACGAGAAATTCTGGGTCAAGGGCGCGACAGGCTATGGTAATCCTCCCCTCCACACGGTTACAAAAGAGGGGCCCTGGCTTGCGCTAGGGCAGACACTTCCCAGGCCGTTGGCGCCTCGAGTCAGTTATAAGATAAAGTCAGGTGTAAAAATAAAAAAATTGCAAGTTACGAGGCGCACTACGGCCTGAGAAGCTGCTTCTATCCTTCGGCTGCAGTCTGAAGAGGCCTCTACAGTTACAAAGTGCTGCCAAAAGATTTACAAAAAAATTTACCGCGTGGCGGAGGTACCTTAAGTGTTCAATTTTTGGGGCAGTTGCACCTCTGTTGTGTCAGGGCCTGTTGGGATTCTCTGGCGGAATCCCAAGGGTTCTTCAGTTATCAAGTTGGTTTTTTTTTTTGTGCCGGAGAGTGTCCGGCAGTCTTGGATTAAAAGTCAGCTGACCAGCTGTCGGTAGCTGTCAGAATTCTCTTGTTTTTTGAAAAAAGTTACCAATCATTGTGCCAAAAAAATTGCCATATAATAAAAATAATTTTCCCCAGAATCCTGCTGACGGTCGGGGTAGGTTCCGCGGAGAAATTTAGCCACAACCTACTCGAATAGGACGGTGGATCTCTCTCGCGGACATGGGGCCGAGGCGGGCCGGTATCAGTGCCCTTGATATATGGCAAAAATATATACATACGTCAAAGTGGTCCTCACATACGCACAACTTTGTCTTTTAAGATAAATCATTTGGATTTCTGCTCATAGCCTTTAACCATAATTTCATTCTATGTAAATCCATTGGCATATGCAAAAATACCTTTTCAGATGCATTACGTGTGTTTCTACTACATAAAGGCACGATACAGTATTTATTAGATCCAGACATATTGGTGAGGTCCTGTTAATAAATGACTGAAATAAAAAAAATGAATTTAATAATACTAGCATAAACATATTTATATGCAAGGAATACTGAAAATAACGTAAATATTTATTACATATATTGCAAAACATGTTTGTATGACTATCATGTCATGTCAATGTAAACATGAACCGTCATATCGTCGCTCTCCTGACTAAAGGTCGTAACTGGCAAAATGTAAATTGTTCAGAAGAGCGTTTTTAGTGTTTTGCCCGTGCATATTTTCCTATACCCCACTTATATGACACTGCTGTGTAAATGTTTTTAGTGTTTTGCCCGTGCATATTTTCCTATACCCCACTTATATGACACTGCTGTGTAAATGTTTTTAGTGTTTTGCCCGTGCATATTTTCCTATACCCCACTTATATGACACTGCTGTGTAAATGTTTTTAGTGTTTTGCCCGTGCATATTTTCCTATACCCCACTTATATGACACTGCTGTGTAAATGTTTTTAGTGTTTTGCCCGTGCATATTTTCCTATACCCCACTTATATGACACTGCTGTGTAAATGTTTTTAGTGTTTTGCCCGTGCATATTTTCCTATACCCCACTTATATGACACTGCTGTGTAAATGTTTTTAGTGTTTTGCCCGTGCATATTTTCCTATACCCCACTTATATGACACTGCTGTGTAAATGTTTTTAGTGTTTTGCCCGTGCATATTTTCCTATACCCCACTTATATGACACTGCTGTGTAAATGTTTTTAGTGTTTTGCCCGTGCATATTTTCCTATACCCCACTTATATGACACTGCTGTGTAAATGTTTTTAGTGTTTTGCCCGTGCATATTTTCCTATACCCCACTTATATGACACTGCTGTGTAAATGTTTTTAGTGTTTTGCCCGTGCATATTTTCCTATACCCCACTTATATGACACTGCTGTGTAAATGTTTTTAGTGTTTTGCCCGTGCATATTTTCCTATACCCCACTTATATGACACTGCTGTGTAAATGTTTTTAGTGTTTTGCCCGTGCATATTTTCCTATACCCCACTTATATGACACTGCTGTGTAAATGTTTTTAGTGTTTTGCCCGTGCATATTTTCCTATACCCCACTTATATGACACTGCTGTGTAAATGTTTTTAGTGTTTTGCCCGTGCATATTTTCCTATACCCCACTTATATGACACTGCTGTGTAAATGTATTTGTATTCTTATATATCTTAGAATCATTCTTATATAAATATATTAGAATGGTATTTGCACATAGGTCTATTAGTGATATTTTCCTATACCCCACTTATATGACACTGCTGTGTAAATGTATTTTATTATTTTATTTGTATTCTTATATATCTTAGAATCATTCTTATATAAATATATTAGAATGGTATTTGCACATAGGTCTATTAGTGATATTTTCCTATACCCCACTTATATGACACTGCTGTGTAAATGTATTTTATTATTTTATTTGTATTCTTATATATCTTAGAATCATTCTTATATAAATATATTAGAATGGTATTTGCACATAGGTCTATTAGTGATATTTTCCTATACCCCACTTATATGACACTGCTGTGTAAATGTATTTTATTATTTTATTTGTATTCTTATATATCTTAGAATCATTCTTATATAAATATATTAGAATGGTATTTGCACATAGGTCTATTAGTGATATTTTCCTATACCCCACTTATATGACACTGCTGTGTAAATGTATTTTATTATTTTATTTGTATTCTTATATATCTTAGAATCATTCTTATATAAATATATTAGAATGGTATTTGCACATAGGTCTATTAGTGATATTTTCCTATACCCCACTTATATGACACTGCTGTGTAAATGTATTTTATTATTTTATTTGTATTCTTATATATCTTAGAATCATTCTTATATAAATATATTAGAATGGTATTTGCACATAGGTCTATTAGTGATATTTTCCTATACCCCACTTATATGACACTGCTGTGTAAATGTATTTTATTATTTTATTTGTATTCTTATATATCTTAGAATCATTCTTATATAAATATATTAGAATGGTATTTGCACATAGGTCTATTAGTGATATTTTCCTATACCCCACTTATATGACACTGCTGTGTAAATGTATTTTATTATTTTATTTGTATTCTTATATATCTTAGAATCATTCTTATATAAATATATTAGAATGGTATTTGCACATAGGTCTATTAGTGATATTTTCCTATACCCCACTTATATGACACTGCTGTGTAAATGTATTTTATTATTTTATTTGTATTCTTATATATCTTAGAATCATTCTTATATAAATATATTAGAATGGTATTTGCACATAGGTCTATTAGTGATATTTTCCTATACCCCACTTATATGACACTGCTGTGTAAATGTATTTTATTATTTTATTTGTATTCTTATATATCTTAGAATCATTCTTATATAAATATATTAGAATGGTATTTGCACATAGGTCTATTAGTGATATTTTCCTATACCCCACTTATATGACACTGCTGTGTAAATGTATTTTATTATTTTATTTGTATTCTTATATATCTTAGAATCATTCTTATATAAATATATTAGAATGGTATTTGCACATAGGTCTATTAGTGATATTTTCCTATACCCCACTTATATGACACTGCTGTGTAAATGTATTTTATTATTTTATTTGTATTCTTATATATCTTAGAATCATTCTTATATAAATATATTAGAATGGTATTTGCACATAGGTCTATTAGTGATATTTTCCTATACCCCACTTATATGACACTGCTGTGTAAATGTATTTTATTATTTTATTTGTATTCTTATATATCTTAGAATCATTCTTATATAAATATATTAGAATGGTATTTGCACATAGGTCTATTAGTGATATTTTCCTATACCCCACTTATATGACACTGCTGTGTAAATGTATTTTATTATTTTATTTGTATTCTTATATATCTTAGAATCATTCTTATATAAATATATTAGAATGGTATTTGCACATAGGTCTATTAGTGATATTTTCCTATACCCCACTTATATGACACTGCTGTGTAAATGTATTTTATTATTTTATTTGTATTCTTATATATCTTAGAATCATTCTTATATAAATATATTAGAATGGTATTTGCACATAGGTCTATTAGTGGTATTTTCCTATACCCCACTTATATGACACTGCTGTGTAAATGTATTTTATTATTTTATTTGTATTCTTATATATCTTAGAATCATTCTTATATAAATATATTAGAATGGTATTTGCACATAGGTCTATTAGTGATATTTTCCTATACCCCACTTATATGACACTGCTGTGTAAATGTATTTTATTATTTTATTTGTATTCTTATATATCTTAGAATCATTCTTATATAAATATATTAGAATGGTATTTGCACATAGGTCTATTAGTGATATTTTCCTATACCCCACTTATATGACACTGCTGTGTAAATGTATTTTATTATTTTATTTGTATTCTTATATATCTTAGAATCATTCTTATATAAATATATTAGAATGGTATTTGCACATAGGTCTATTAGTGATATTTTCCTATACCCCACTTATATGACACTGCTGTGTAAATGTATTTTATTATTTTATTTGTATTCTTATATATCTTAGAATCATTCTTATATAAATATATTAGAATGGTATTTGCACATAGGTCTATTAGTGATATTTTCCTATACCCCACTTATATGACACTGCTGTGTAAATGTATTTTATTATTTTATTTGTATTCTTATATATCTTAGAATCATTCTTATATAAATATATTAGAATGGTATTTGCACATAGGTCTATTAGTGATATTTTCCTATACCCCACTTATATGACACTGCTGTGTAAATGTATTTTATTATTTTATTTGTATTCTTATATATCTTAGAATCATTCTTATATAAATATATTAGAATGGTATTTGCACATAGGTCTATTAGTGATATTTTCCTATACCCCACTTATATGACACTGCTGTGTAAATGTATTTTATTATTTTATTTGTATTCTTATATATCTTAGAATCATTCTTTTGATAAAATACCTTTCAAAAATGTATTGGATTATTTTTTGTGCGCCGACAAATTAAAAATGATAAAAATACAGCAAAATTTTAACTTATCAATACTGTATATTAATATTATACTATTTAGAGATGTTGTTACCCCTCTATGCTCCCCAGTGGTTAAATTTAATGAATAAAAAATGATGATATTACAGAATATGTAGAGTTATACGTCATAAAATAATAATAGAAACTATATAGAACCTCTGGTTAAGTATAATTTTCAAATAGACAAATTTAGTGGTGGAGGGACTTATAAAACTCAATGTGCTCGAGTAATCTTATTATTGGTGTATCGCCAGTACTCAAAGACCAAGTCAGTATATTTTTCCAGGGAAATTTTAGCTGGAGTGGAGTTAAGCCGAGAAATCTCGCAATGTAATAAGGTACATACTTGTCGTTTCAAGGATATTGAACGATAACTTGTTTCACCGTGACTAGTTTTAAATGAAAACTTAGTAGGGCTGTTTTTGTCTACTGAAAATTCCTTCATCGCGGTCCAGTTTAGTCCTGCGTCATCGATTCGAATGGAACGGAGACGTAGGTCAATTGATAATTTCTTAGAATCCAAAAAATGGGAATAATTGAGGGGTGTAATGAAATACGGTTTGTTTCTTGGTGCTAATTTGAAAATGGGAATTAGTTGACTAGGAACAAAGATGTTAAAAGACTTTTCTTCAGCGCATAGTTAATAGCACTGTGTGCCGAATCTCCTTGGCTTTGTCCGTAACATGGAACAGATATACGTAATTTTATTTCATCAATATTCCTTGAATTATTTATAATGTAAATTAGAGTAGAAGCGTATAATTTAAAATAAGTATACTTTTTTATAACCTTTTTCATCATACATATTCAGAAAAAGGAAAAGTGCAGTCGAAATTTCAGAGGAACCCCTCTTGCTTGCACCTTTGTGCCACGTGTAACAGAAGACATAATATTGTATATTGTGAAGTTATATACTGATAAACGTCATTTGTAGAAAACCGCACTATCATCACTGATTACTGCAAATCAAACATAGCACACAGTGTTGTAGAATCTTGTTGAGCCTTTGTTTTGCTTTCCATTCTTCCAGTACGAAAAAGTATCTTTTCATTTTCGTGTTTAAGATATTGGTCTTTCAATTTAGCATTAATATCTTCTGAGCTTTCGCGATATGTCATACACAAGCTACACTGATCCTTTTTCGGACGATGGAAAGATAGATTTTTTGATTTAAAAACTCTTCTGTATGATGAAAATCTCGGTTTTTCTAGATTGTTTTGCAAAGTATCTTGAAACAGAGTACATCTTTCTCAATGTCAAGTCACCATGCAAGTATTCTCGTGTCGTATTTTCACGACAATAGTGAGATTCAACCTTTGGAAATCTCTCAATGTGTTCATCAATATTGCGTCTTATTCTCAGATCACTTTCAATATAAATAGCCTTGCGCCCGCCACGATTTTCTTTTTCTAAAATCCCCGTTGCAGTAACTTTACTGATAGATGTTTTAACCATTTTTTCACCAACATTCAATGTATTTAAAAAAAAATTGCGGCATACTTTAATCTGCTGTCGCTCTAGCGGAAGATGATAGTAAATAGTTAAATTTCTTCTAGAGTTCAAACCAGCAGTTTTTTTTTCGTACCAATTTTTTTTGTATACCTAACAATGTACTCGCGTTGTAATTGCATCGACCCAAGACCCCAAAAATCTTCAAGAATCCTTTTGCGGGTACATTCGTCGAAAAGGTAACATTGACGAGATGTTGCCTTACAAGCTTCAATGTTACACGCAGGTTTTAGCATCTGCTTTCCAATATTTTTTTGGACACTTAGGTCATGTACTCCTTTCCGTGATCTTTTAATTGTTTATTTTTTTTTTTTATTAATCCTAGGCGCTTTTTTCCTGTCTACTTCCTTTGGTGAACCTTCAACTTGGAAATCTTCTGGCTTAGTTTCGAAAGTATTTGACGTATTTAACCTTTCAGTATTTAAATTATGATCGGCACAAAGAGAATCTTTACTAAAATGATCCCAACAAAGAGAAAAATCTGGCACCGAAAACATGTTGTACTAAAAACTTCCCCTTCGCATCTTAAAACTTCACATATTTGATAGGAACCATTTTTACTTGGTGAATATGATGCGGATGAAGACTGATGACTATTTCGCATCGCCAAATAATTGATGAGGGGCTCCACCTACATCCATCGTATTTATTATTTCAGGATGGCATTCACTTTCTGTCATAACGACTGTACCAAAGTACCATTTTTTCTTGAAAAGCATTTTTACCTCTGTGCCAACATTATTAATATTTTCACCTGATTTAATAGATTTAATCACGTCCATGTCCTAAATATAACCACTACTCCAGTACCTAAAATTCAATATTAAAGCGTGTGAATGTCTACCCTTACAATATGCACATTGTGTAAATAATACATAATAATTACTATAATGATCATTTTCATCAAATGTCTAAGTACTATATTAAAATAATGGTAAAATATAGGTTATATAGGTTAAAACTTACCAACGTGTTGTGAAAACAAAAAAACTTGAAGGAATATTTTAAATGAATGAGTAGATCGACTACACAAATTACTAATGATAACTTATAGATACGAATAGGTAAAAAAATACGACAACTGTAACAATAACAACATAATATAGGTACTCAGATGACAGCGGATAATAAATATATCAATGACGGAATGTCAAACTTTTCATGCGATTTTTTAAGTCAAATATGATTATCTTTGCATTTTTAGTGTTGCCATAATATGCAAATAATGCCGTCGTATGTCAATATTAAAGAAGAGTACCTAATTTGAAATTAATTGCCAAGCTTGTCAGTACCGTTCTCAAGATAGGACCTAGAGTGGATACGTTTTTCATTTATAAAAATTCATTCTAACTGTAGTATGTGCACATAGGTCTACTATTGGTAGATACGACTACAAATGACTAAGCTATTCCAAGTCAACGGTAGCAAGCAGATACAGTTGTGATCTTCAGTGAGAACATGCGGACCTAATATAAAACTATTATGTAAGTAAAACAAACAATAACAACTTCCAACCAACACTTGCACAATGTTTCTCCTTTGCTTTGCAGAACAAATAATTGCAAATAATATTTTTATGTGTACTATGTTTGTTTATATACCTACCTTTATGATCTGTCTTTATTCCTTTCAATTCCTTTATTGACAACGGCACTTTAACAACACAACATGGTTGCCAGCTAAACAACTGTTTTTGCACCAAAATGAAATGTACATTTTTATTTTATGAATATCTCCACAAACACTTAAAAATTAAAAAAAGACTTTTCACTTGAACACTATGAAATAAAACACATTTATTTTACAAATAAATAGTTATTTATTTTCATTTATAATAATCATTTATTATTTTTCAACAATTGACTTATAATAATAATAATAATAATATCTTTGATTGGTTAATGTGACACATTATTCTGACACACTTATAGCCCATTTATTTTTTAAAACTTTTATTTAAAGGTCTCTCTTCTGAAATTAAATGTCTCCTATAATGCATTTCATTAAAAATAACACAATGTACATACAACTACCTCAAAATATCAACAAATTATTTTATTGTTAATGCTTTGCTTCTGAAATGTAACATAATTTATATCATTCAATTTTGATTATTACAATTTTAACCACTAGACCTGCTCATGATTGCGAAAATTTAATTTCTCTTTATTCATTAAAAGTAGTGAAATGCATTATTTTTACCAAAATCTTGTTTTAATTTTTTGAAATGGGCTGTTAGAAATTGGTATAAATATTGAATATAGTAGGTATGTCATTTAAATAAATATTATTCTTCGTGCATTGTTAACATTCATATCAAGAAATATTTGTGAATATCAAAGGCGTACTTGGAATATGTATTTAATATATTCATTATTTTGTAAATATTAATATTAAACTTAGTGTAGTTATAAAATTTTTATTCCTAATCAATACTTTTGTCATTTTATTTTAAAAAAATATTGTAGCCAATGCTCATAAGAAAATAATAATATAGGTACTTACTTATGTATGTTTAAAACTTTAAAAGCATGCAGATCACACTTCCTTTTTTTACATAACAATATTATATCCTACTGTAATTTCTGTATTCTTCCTTATTAGAAGTTTGTGGATTCTGCTGCTTGTTACTTTCAAATTCTAAATTTGCTGTTATTTAAATAGCACATCATTCATATGGATCTTTATGTCCTTATTAATTGTTGATGCATACATTTATCGTGGACTTTCCAGTAAAAGTTATTTAGTCCCAATATTGATCAAAATATGATAATGTTTATACCAATATATACATATGTATATAAAAATGGTGATTTTATTCTGGCAAATATATCTTTCTCCAAATATTATAGGTATAATTTGTTAAAGTTATAGATATGCAACTGTTTTTGTCCAAGATATAATTCTAAATATTATTGTTCATTCTTCAAATTAAGATCGATATATTTGTTTTTTCACCAATATATTCAAATATGCCTTTGATATAAAATTATACAGTTACTTGATGTTTTGAGAAGGTGTATTGGGGCGCCTATTAATATTAGTGTTAAATGAATAGTATTCCTCTCTAAATATTTGTTATATTCAATAAACTGTAATACTGCTTTGAGGAATTAGTCAAGTATTTTCTTTACATTTTATTTTACCTTTATATGTGGTATTTATTGTATTGAAATGTAATGTTTATTTAGTTTCTTGATTTGTGATATTAAAATATAAATAAATGAAATTATAACTTATAATTTTTGTTTTTTTATTTATATCTATGAAAAAAATTATTGGGTGTATGAAGTTGTGCAAAAGGTAACAAATAATGTAAATTAGAACGGCCATAATCAGTCGGAATTATGTTTCAGAATATCAAATTGAAATTTGAATTTCAAAGAATCAACTTTTGTATGGAAATTCAAATTTCAATGCGGTGGTATTCTGAAATGAAATTCCGACTATGTGGAGCATTATTTGTATGAATTTATTGAATACATTAAATAAAAACTTTTCCAATTTTAATAGCAAATATTTCACTATGTATTTATTACTTATGGAAAACATAATCATAGCCATGAATGAACAATATTGGTAAGTGGAACAAAAACACAATCTGTTGTTTTCTAAAATTTCTGTTTTTGTTTAGCACCCCAACATTTTTAGAAATATTCATTTTAAAACATGTGCTGATTTTTCATTGAAATTACAATACAGCAAGAACATACAAATTTATTATTACATAAAACTGAAAATTAATATTGCGAACATTATATAATATTAAAAGGCATTTGTTTTTATATATTTGTGAATACATATTTTGTAATAATTTATTTAAACTTTTACAATCATGAAGAAGGCATACGATAATAGCGTAATAATTTATTTTAAAACAATATAAGAGTCATACATATTTATGTTGGTAATAAAGTTTTAAAAATTTATTAGTGTATTGAATTCATATAATGGAGTTGGAGAAACACTGGATTGATTTTTTTATTATATCTTTTCACACTGTTCATATTTATTGAATCTAGGAAAAAATGAGTTTTGAACAAGAGGATAAATAAATTATTAAAATATTAAATTATTCATCAATTATTTAAATATCTATTTTTAAAAAATTATTTTCATTTTCAATCATCATATTTTTGTTATAAACTCTTAGACATCCATAGAAACTAAGGTGGTTTGACATGAGGAATTAAAAAGGATTAGTATTGCAAATTGGAGAGTGCAGGTGATGGACCGGACTAGATGGCTAAAATTCTGAAGGAGTTCAACACTTACAATGGCCTATAGCACTAATGTTGATTGACTGATTGTAGTATAAGAAAATATAATCATTTTTCTGTTCTTCTATGGATGTCACAATTTTCTCCTTCATTTCTATGGAAATCAAAGTTGATTTACGTGGATATCAGTACTTACTTTCTTAGTTTAAACTAAACAAACTTTTGTTTTTTAAAGCTAAATTCCTTTCTAGTTCCACAAATATACTCCATGAAATAAATTCAAAAGATATTATATTCCTACATCTTTCCCTAAACTTATTTTAAGTTAGAGAGAATATGCTAGGATATGTCAGGACTGGGATTCGACTGAAGGAACTTTGCATTGAGAGCCAACAAAGACTAGCTATCGATACAACAAATCAGCTATTCAGTATTATAAATATACTCTTAAAATGAATGTACCATAATAACTTAGAAACACTCGAATAATAATAATAAATTCTTCACAATCATGTAATTTAAAATATCTATTGTCAATCCATGACTTTATTATCTGCCACACATTTCCTTTTGAAAAGTTTACTATTCATTTTTACAACTTTACAAAATTACTAAGGAATACACACCAAAATTATACCTTGTAGTTTTTTCACATACATAGCACGCATAAAGTTATATTTGATGTAGGTATAGCTTGTTAACTATAAATAAATATATATTAAAATTATTAATGGAGGTAAGGTGATGTGAATTATATTGTTACATCTAATAAATTGTTATCGAAGATGTGTAGTGTAACACTGCAGCAGCATAAGTGTCTTTGGAATAATTTCATTCAACAGTTTTTATTTACAAAGACATGCTTTTTTGACGAAATCTAAACATTTGATGGTAGCCAACCAATCATTAGTAGAAAATGGTACCTACCCAAAAAAGTAGAAAAAACAAAATAATATGTTGGTACCTATGTATAATAATTAGTACAAGATTGATGATAAAATTCCCAGTAAATTCTGTCCAAGTTTAATATCAATTACAAGTTCAGATAAATACTTGTAGTGATTATGTGTACATAAGTATTTGAATAAATATGTTATTTATTTATATTAGTCTTTTTACAAAATACACTAGCCGGTTTTTTACCATTTGGCAATTTCATTCTATGTCAATATAGATTTTCACCAAGAATTGTCCATTGAAAAATTAAATTACTTAAATATTATCAGATCAAAATAATGGTATTTTAAAGAAAAATGTCACTGTACATTTTGTTATTTGGGTTTAAAAATATTTATTCATATTCTTTGATACCTGGATACTGGATAGATATTGATGAACAGAAATGAATTGACTTAATACATATTCCATGAATAATTATTAGTGTATGCTCTGGTAACTTTCAACAATATTAGACAAGAATTGAGATATTAGTTCATGTCAGGTTTGTGTTAAAAATATTAGAGTAATAAAATAAGTCCATGTAGATTGGACCTCCAATTCGTTGTTTTCTATTTCAAATTTTAAGATCTGTTATTTATTATTTTTGTTAACTATTAATGTTCAGTTGTTCTTTATTTATTCACTGATTTATTATACATTTTATTGAAATAATTGCAGTATGACATATTTGAGTTTATTTTCTAAAATCTCTACAAATTTGTTTGTAAATAAACATTATAGTTAGCATTCATACTTCCAAAATCAAAATATATAAATATAGGTAACTAATAACGCAATTAAATATTACCATTTATAAAAAAAATACTATCCCTCGCCGATCGCAATAATATTTGTATAAATATATAGATAAACGTGTATATATTACGGGAAAGATAAAATTTTTTGGTGATAAGGCTTGAAAAAATTATAAAAAATAAAATAAAATTGCGAAAAATGTATGAAGGAATCCATAATACAAATGGTTGGTTTCCTGACAACTCATGTTTCCGAAATTCACCACCAGACTTGAACACTAGCGCAATACAATCTATATTATAAATTTGAATGTTTGTATCTATGTATCATGTATGTGTTGAATGCGCTCCTAAACCGTTCATCCGATTGCGATGAAACTTTGGTGAGTTGTCGAGAGTATGCCCGGGATGGTTTCTGGATCAAAAAATTTTAACTTCTTCTTCTTCTTCATCGAGTTTTAGGTCATTTTACCTATGAAGGTGGACTATCCTGGGAACCGTTCATCCGATTGCAATTAAACTTTGGTGAATTGTCGATCGTATGCCCGGGATGATTTCTGAATTTAAAATATTTTCTTCTTCTTCTTCTTCATCGGGTATCAGGTCATTTTACATATGAAGGTGGACTAACCTGAGAACCGTTCATCCGATTGCAATGAAACTTTGGTGTATTGTCGAGCGTATGACCGGGATAGTTTCTGGATTAAAAAATTTTTCTTCTTCTTCTTCTTCATCGGGTATCAGGTCATTTTACCTATGAAGGTGGACTATCCTGGGAACCGTTCATTCAATTTCAATGAAACTTTGATGAATTGTCGAGTGTATGCCCGGGATGGTTTCTGGATTAAAAAAAATTCTTCTTCTTCTTCTTCATCGGGTATCAGGTCATTTTACCGATGAAGGTGGACTATCCTTGGAACCGTTCAATCAATTTCAATGAAACTTTGATGAATTGTCGAGCGTATGACCGGGACCTACTGAAGGGACGGGAGGTAATGAAGGGACGGGAGGTAATGAAAGGACGGGAGTAACTGAAGGGACGGGAGTAACTGAAGGGACGGGAGTAACTGAAGGGACGGGAGTAACTGAAGGGACGGGAGTAACTGAAGGGACGGGAGTAACTGAAGGGACGGGAGTAACTGAAGGGACGGGAGTAACTGAAGGGACGGGAGTAACTGAAGGGACGGGAGGTACTGAAGGGACGGAAGGTACTGAAGGGACGGGAGTAACTGAAGGGACGGGAGTAACTGAAGGGACGGGAGTAACTGAAGGGACGGGAGTAACTGAAGGGACGGGAGTAACTGAAGGGACGGGAGTAACTGAAGGGATGGGAGGTATTGAAGAGTCTGAAGCGACGGGTGGTTATGGAGGACGATTTTTAATTATACAGGCAATACGAAGTTTGCCGGGTGTTCACTAGTTATATTATAAAATAATATTTACCTACTCACATTTTCATTTCTTGAAAAATTTCTACTCTCCACTTTAATAATTAATGCAACTCGCTCTCTCCATTCCATTTTGATAATTAATGCAACTCGCACACACGAGTCGCAACGATTACTACATACAAACCTAACCAACCTATTCTAACCAAAAGCTTGGTTTGAATGTGTTGGTCAGGTTATATTGCGACTCGCGTGAGCGAGTTGCATCAAATTACTGTATTACAATATTTATACCACGGGTGTGAATGTGGCAAATTGCGAGTATATTCTTTAGAATTTGCTTTCAAAACACTAGTATTTTGGCTGCAGAATTGCCACCTAGCGGTGAGATTTGGAAGTTCAAATAGTGTCAGAAAACTAACAAGTTGTAATGGATTCCTCCATACATACAAGTTTATTTATTTATTTTTAAAGCCCTATCGCTAAAAGTTTTTATTTTTCCCGTAATATATATGCCTATTGATATAAAAATTATTGCGATCGGCCAGAGTCAGTACTTGTAAACACTTACCAAAAAAATATTTGGTAAATTTAAAAAATAACATCTATATATGTGAAGTAAGCATCTAGAAAAACATTAGAAATATAGAGTAAAGATGAGGATCATTGAACAACTTATTTTTGTAATATATACATGAAGATAATATTAAGAAAATAATACATCTAAAGATGAAAGTCAAGATCACAGAAAATAAAAAAGGAGTATTTTGAAAAAAGAAAAATATTGTTTTGTTTTAAAATGACAAAATATATATAAGTTAAGTATATCTACATAAATGGCAGTTAAAAATGGAAAACAACTTTTAAGAGATTTCTCTATTTAAATTTATTAAACTCAAAATATAAATAACAAAGAAAACAACATAGATAAACAACATTTAAAATGAAATACACATTATTTTTCTAAAAAAATATTCACATTATCGACATATAAAAAATTAACACAAATATAATTAAGGCACATTCATCTTTACTTTGGTAAATACATTGACTTTCAACAAATGAAAAAATAATAATGTAGATAAATTACATTACTTTGTGATTACTACTTTTTAATTATAATTCTTATAATATACGATTTTTTACAATGTTTTCTTATATCCAACTTTAACATTTAAATATATATATATATATATATATATATATATTTTGTAAATTTTGTAGATATATAATTTTATATATATGTTAGTTTGATATAGATACCTAGAAGTGAAAGTTAAACTATGTATTTTTAATTCAAATTACACAAATGTCCAATACATTTTTACTGCATTGTAAAATAATAGGATTATGATTTACATACATACATACCATCACGCCATATCCCTTACGGGGTAAGCAGAGAGAACCGAGCGCCATACTCCTCTATTTTTGCATACATTCCTAGCTTCCTTTACATCCATACATCGTCTCATACATGCTCGTCGATTATTCAAGCTTCTAATATTTCCTTCATTCAAAATATCATTCACATGGTCATGCCATCCCTTTCTGGGGCGGCCCCTACTATTCACTCCATCTCTTACACCCATGTATATTTTTTTGGTCAGTCGTTCATCATTCATTCTTTCTATATGTCCAAACCACCTCAAAGCATTCACTTTCATTTTACATATAATATCCTTCTTTAACTTGCATTCTCTCCTTATGTCCTCATTTTTTATTCTATCATATATCGTTCTATTACATACTCTTCTTAGTGATCTCATTTCGATTATGATTTAAATGGTATTATAAATAATATGAAGTATATTTTAATCATTTATTATAAATTGAAATACATAGATTCTGCTAAATGTCTTGATATTAAATACAGGATTTATTTTTATCATAATTTGGTGTTCTTTTATAATATATTTTTAGTTAATATATTTAAAAATACATTTTGTTGCTAAATATAATTTGACAGCTAACTCTGTGTGTTAAACCCTGATGTTACGTGATAATTTATTGTATGTTGAATGGAAAAATGTTAACGTTCTATTAAGTTACTGATTTTAAAGAGTTACAATTTTTGTCAGAGAATTTCAGAAAAGTGTTAATACAATAATTGTATTGAAATAAGTGATGAATGAATAAAAATATGTTACTCATGGTAAGGCTGGCACTAACACCTTAACATGTTTTAAATAATTGGGAATGTAAGAAAGCAGAATTGTTATTTTAATTATTATTGTAGATTTTTATTGTAATGAGAGAAAAGTTTATTGTATTTGATAGTTATCAGCATGATGTTATTTGTATATTTAAATAAAAAGTATATTTCTATTTTAATTAAATTTATATATTTCTTTATCTACAGCAAGTGCACAAAGGTGGATTTATTGCCATAAGGCAATTTCTTCAAACCAACTTGAACAACTTGAGTCTCAAAAATTAGTTAGGTACAATAAGAAAGAAGAAAAAAATAGGTCCTCACATAGCAACGAGGAACAGAAGGATGGAGAAAGGAATATTCAGGAATTATTTGACAAATAGCTCCTCACATAGCAACGAGGAACATAAGGATGGAGAAAGGAATATTCAGGAATTATTTGACAAATAGCTCCTCACATAGCAACGAGGAACATAAGGATGGAGAAAGGAATATTCAGGAATTATTTGACAAATAGCTCCTCACATAGCAACGAGGAACATAAGGATGGAGAAAGGAATATTCAGGAATTATTTGACAAATAGCTCCTCACATAGCAACGAGGAACATAAGGATGGAGAAAGGAATATTCAGGAATTATTTGACAAATAGCTCCTCACATAGCAACGAAGAACAGAAGGATGGAGAAAGGAATATTCAGGAATTATTTGACAAATAGCTCCTCACATAGCAACGAGGAACAGAAGGATGGAGAAAGGAATATTCAGGAATTATTTGACAAATATAGTTTTTTTTCCTTTAAATATTTGAGATGATGTAACTTCATTGCTTAGGTTATTCCATCAGTTTATAAGAGATGATACCAGGATAGCCTAGTCTTCACACCATTTTTTTAAACATAACCTACAAAAGTTTGGTAAAAATACCAATTTAGTCATTTATTTTAATATTTTAGTTACTTTTTTTAAATATATAATGCAACTGGCTCACGCCAGTCGCAATTATAACTACAACCAAACCTAACCAACCTATTTTTACCAAACTTTTGTAGGTTAGGTTTACAAAAATGGTGTGAAGACTAGGTTATCCATGATACCACCTCCTGTCCCATCCAAGGAAATAAATCTTTGTGGAACAAACAAATCTAGGTAAGTAAGATTGTCATCTGATGAAAGAATGTTACAAATATTATTATGTTATTGAGGAAAAATAAGCTAAATGAAGTACCTATTTGACAACTTGACTTGGCAAATTGAAGGACAAGCCATAAACTGATGATTTAGATCCTGATAAAGATATATGGTGCCGCTCGGAGACAGCTCGCACAATGTTTTTCAGAATGAAGAGGTTTAAACCTTAAAATAAGGCGGCGCCTGGTGAAGTACTACATATGGTCCATACTTCTATATGGAGTTGAAACCTGGACCATAAAGGTCAATATGCTTAACAGTCTGGAGGCCTTTGAAATGTGACTGCATCATCACCGCATGCTGGGTCGATAAAATATCAAATGTAGAAGTAATCAGGAGAGCAAATGTCGAGCGCGAGCTAGTTGACACAATTAAGTATGAAAGATATCATATTTGAGTCAGGTTCTGCGAGGTAAAAAGTACAGGCTGCTCAAACTAACTATGAAGGGCTGCAATAGAAGGACGCCTCAGAATAGGAAGATGTCAGATGCCATGGCTCCGCAACATTCGTGAGTGGACCGGCATCAGAGACGTTGGTGAAGTATTCCAGACGACGGCGGATAGAGATGACTTGTCAGCAGTAATCGCCAACGTCAGGGGGACCTGATATGGCACGAAGATAGAGACCTATTTATTTATGTATTTTAAGACAGTTTATAACCAAGATTGTCTTTAACTATTGCAATGAATATTTCATTAAATGGTGTGAATAACACAGAATTCAGTTAGTATAAAAACAAAAGAGATGTGTTTGGAAAATATTTTTTTATGAATTTTCAAAATAATTTATACATAGTTTACATTATAAAGTAAAAATTTATAAAGCAATTAATACATTTTTTAATGGCAAGATTTTTATATAAAATAAATAACCATGAGCCATAATAATGAAAATAACTATTATTATTATGTCAATAGCAGGGTTGACAGAGAGTACTGAACATTCATATCCTGACAGACTTCCACTGCATTATTATTATGTCAATAGCAGGGTTGACAGAGAGTACTGAACATTCATATCCTGACAGACTTCAACTGTATTATTTCCTTTTAATTCTACCTTTTCCTATATTTATTTTATCCATCATTCTTTCAATGCAGCTTTCTTCATTTCAACTATTATGTTTTATTATTACAGCCCTATGAGATCTCAAGAAAATCTTAAAATATAAGTAACAAAAAAATTAATGTTTCAAACTGAGGATATTTCAAATACAAAATGGAAATGGGTCTATGTGGCAGAGAGGGCATCGCACTGGCTTCAAGGTAATGGCAAGTTCAAACCCCATTGTCCTCGACCGATTTCATTCGACTATAGCACAAGCATTTATGCTTACTTTAGGGAATGTTGGATGATTTATATGTACTTTCACAAGGGTGACATTCTTTTAAAACCAAAAATATTCGAGATACAATATCTCGTATATCTTTAATTGTATTAGAAGAACACCCTTGTTAAATAAAAGTACCTATTCATAATTTATTTTATTATATAAGATGGTAATTTATGGAAAAGTTTTAATTTCAATAATTTTTTAAGGCAAGAAATAATATGTGAATAAATAAAGTGAATCCGGTCTTAAATTTTGTGAAAATGTTTACGTCTGCCTTAGTGGCTCAGTTGATTGGGTATCTGACTGCTGTTCCAAAGGTCCCGGGTTCGATTCCCGGCGGAGACACAGTTTTTAATTGTGTTTCCAGTCTGGATCTGTGACATGATTAATATCGTAAGTCTCCAGAATGTGGCAACTTGTTGTTGGGTGCGTGTTAAATCCTTGGAGGAGTTATAGTTAAATCAATATTTGACATAGTACCTGTTAGTTGTCAGAGAAGTACCTTATATATGAACAAAGTTTAATTACGATTCAAAAATAAAATTAGTAAAACTTAAATTATACAAAATATATAGTATACATACACAGTAAAATAAGTTTTTTATAAAAAATATATGATAACTCTTTAAGTAAATTATATTTTAAAAAAAACAACCAACAAGTGTTTTATTTTCAGTTATAATCTATGTCATAGAAAAAATGTACACTATTGTCAAATAAAAACTTGTAAAACATAGAAAGTGTAAAGATTGTATGAAGAAATCAATAGATGTTTTTTCCACATTATACTTATTTTTATGTATAGGCCAGATTATTTTTTAACTATTGTGATTTTTGTCAGCAAATTGCATCATAAGTAAAGTTCCTACATTGTTAAATAATTTATTTACTATGGGAACCAAACAAACAATTTGACATTTTATAGTTTCAGATTTTGGTCAATAGGAAAATATAACATAGCTCATACATACATACCATCACGCCATGTCCCTTACGGGGTAAGCAGAGAGAACCGAGCGCCATACTTCTCTATTTTTGCACACATTTCTGGCTTCCTTTACATCCATGCATCGTCTCATACATGCTCGTCGATTGTTCAAACTTTTTATGTTTCCTTCTTTCAAAATATCATTCACATGGTCATGCCATCCCTTTCTGGGGCGACCTCTGCTATTCACTCCATCTCTAGCACCCATGTATATTTTTTTGGTCAGTCGTTCATCGTTCATTCTTTCTATATGTCCAAACCACCTTAAAGCATTCACTTTCATTTTACATATAATATCCTTCTTTAACTTGCATTCTCTCCTTATGTCCTCATTTTTTATTCTATCATATATCGTTCTATTACATACTCTTCTTAGTGATCTCATTTCTACAGCATTTATTCTACTTTCATGTGTTCTTTGCCAGGTCCATGTTTCACTTGCATACGTCAAAGTAGGCACCACAATTGCATTGTGTATTGCAATTTTGGCTTCCTTTGAGATGCTTGGGTCGGACATTACTGGTCTAAGTGCTCCGTTTATTCTATTCCCTGCCATAACTCTTCTTTCAATATCTTTATCGGTAGGGCTAGCCAAGATGCAAAAAACGAAAACGTTGACGCTGAACGTTATTTTTTTTGTATGGGATTTGACGTTTGATAACGTCATCAAACGTCAAATCCCATACAAAAAAAATAACGTTCAGCGTCAACGTTTTCGTTTTTTGCATCTTGGCTAGCCCTCCGGGTCTTCCATTCCGTTCAAACATACTCCCCAAATATAAATATTCCTCAACTTGTTCTAGCCATTCGTTCTCTACTTTTATCATACATGCAGTTATACTTTCAGTCTTTTCAAATACCAATATCTTAGATTTACTAACATTCATTCTCAGTCCATTTTGCAGGCATCCTTCATACACTTTATTCACTAAATACTGCAGCTCATCCGCACATTCAGCAATCACCACTTTGTCATCTGCATACATCAAATCACGTACGTTTACAGTACTTAGTTTCAGTTTCTCAGTTTCTTCAGTTTCAGTACTCAGTTTCATAACATAGCTCAATATATGATTTTTCAGTTTTTTGAACATTTTTTTCTGAAATATAGATACACATAATGTACATTATGTATTTAGTTTAAATAAATCATTAAGTAGTTCTTACTCACATTTATTATATTTTATTTTGTAATAACAACACTCAAATGTAAGAACTGCAAACAAAACATTAATATAGAATATGATAATATTTATATTTATAATCTAGTTCATAAGTTTGAATTCAATTCAATATAACAATTATTATAGTACAGTTGGTAACTTAATAAATTATTAGATAGACAGATAAAAACTATTTCAATTGATTTTGTGCATATTGTAGGTAAACAAGAACACACATAATAATAATATATTATAAGAGATTGAAATAAAATAATATCTGATATAAAATAATTTATGATGCAACAAGGGACAACTTTAATTAAACACAAATTATTTGGTATAGATTAGTACGGATGCATAAAGTCATTTAGGATATATGTTTATTCCAATTTATTTTTCTTATTGTCTATTATAACGTTTTTCGAATAATAATAAAAAAAAATTTCAAGAGCACCATTTCTTAATAAAGACAAAATAATGGCCTACTTTTTCATGCTCAAATAGAAATTTAATTTCAACGATACATAGATAAACTTAGTGAAATATAAAATCCACAGAATAACAAATTATTCTTGTATATCATATTATTATTTTGAATTTACAAGCTTATACATTGTGTATAAAAATTAAATGCTGTTTGTTGGAAATTGCATCACTTGAAAACAGCTAGCATGATTTTGACAACTTTTTAATGTTCCTAATTGTCTTTAGAATATTTTTAATAAGGTATGCAAAATAAGAAAAGTTACTGGGAAACTGAAAGTGTTTTGTCGTATGGGATATTTGATAGGAAGTAGGCAAATGTAGTTTGACAGGTTATTTTCAAATTAAATCAAGACATTTGTTTATTTTTAGTTGTATTTTGATTCTATTATAAGATTTGTCATTCTATAGCAAACATATTTACCTATGGTGAATTTTGAAGTGAGAAATGGTTATACTGTAACTATAAAGTGAATCAAATATTAATTTTCATTTGACTTGTGATTTTCAGCATTGCATATTGTCGGGACGGGAGGGACTGAGGGGTCAGAAGGGACTCACCCAATGAAAGGGACTAAAGAGATGTTGCAATCTGTGTCGGGTACCAGCTGGTCTTGGAATAAATTTGAAGCATCATAGCTCTGCGATTTTATAATCCAAATATAGCAATAATTGATGTATTATAATGATTTTTCAGATGCCAGATAGTTATAAAAGGAAGAAGAAAAATAAATTGACACAAAATAAGATAACTTAAAATTTCTTGTAGACATTTGTACAATAGTAGGAAATTAGCTATTTTTTTTTATTGATATACAAGGTGATTGATATCACAGTAGTATCGTGAAACTGTTCAGAACCATTTTATATAAATTTTTGAAGCAGATAAACTGCTATCCCCATTTGTAAATGATATTGTGTTTTGCACTGTGTCGCAATAAAAATTTAATTTATTATCTATGAGTATTCTAAAATGTTTACTAAAAATATAAGCAGATTAATAAACATGATAATCATAAGCTTGGCAATAAATTGATGATATTGTCGTTGTGAGAATACAGAGAAGAGTTCCAGTAGACACTTGTCGTGTGAAGACCAACATATTATTACTAATATGTACATTAATACTGTCGCGTGACATCGTACAATGTCACAAAACATTTCAGACTCATCACTAGCCTTCTCAGACTGTCATTCCCCTTCTCAGTTTGACAATCTCCCTCTCAGACTGACGATCCCCATTCTCAGACCGGGGTCTCGTGGTCGGTTTCTTCTATTCTTCCAAGTCTCCAAGCGTTTGGGTCACCTGCTGTAATTTCACACTAGTCAAAAATAGGCAAAATAAAGAATCACTTTAAATAGATTGATATAACCTCAAAATTAAATCAATATTTACTTAATATCCTATTGACCGGCATGTCTGGGTTGGTGAGAGTTTAGTAAAAAATTATTTTCTTATTTTTATTGGTATCTAAATTTTACAATAGTACAGTTTTCTATGTGAAAATTGAGTTATTACATTTGAGTGTCTGAAAACTAAGTTATTTTAAAATCTCAGTTCACTTTTGACCTCCATCTGAATTCAGTTGACAGTCTAGTACGGTGAAATGAGTAATCATTAGTGCCCTGGGGGCCTAGACAACGTGTCATTTAAGCTAAGCGTTATATCGCTAAGCGATAGTAAATGTATGAAATTGGTCGCTATGACAACACGTGACAGCCACAAATTTCATACATTTCTATCGCTTAGCGATATAACGCTTAGCTTTAATGGCATGTTGTCTAGGGGGGCAGGCCACAACTTTATGTGCAAATATTTCAACAGATGTCCTTGTACTTTTGAATAATTTTATATTGTGTTAATAGGAAGAAAATACATTTTGAATAAAGAATAAATCTGAACAAAAAACAGAGATAGTACACTAAAATAATTTCTATAGTGCATTTCAGTAAATAAATCCATTTTTATCTTTGCATTGGTAAGATTTCTTAGTGTTGTCAGATGTAAGAAACTAAACATTGCTAGATGTGACAACATATAGATAACGCTGTAGCATTCGTCACAAAGTAAGAATTACAAGTTTTTTTTTGACATAGATACATCCAAAAAAAAGGAAAAATGAGTTTTAAATTTATTTATAAAAGCATAGATTCCATACATTTACAGAGTAGTGAAATATTTAAAATGTTAGCAACTCTGTAGAATTAAATTAGCCAGTTTGTCAACTATGCAAGCTTACCAACACAAAAGGATTTATTATGTTGAATTCACTATACCTTTCAAAATCATTTCTCCATAGAAAAAGTATCTCTATATAAACATTATATTTTACAACTAAAAATATTGACATTTTCTGTGATTATAAGAAAAAAAAATTACAGCTGCTTTGTCTAGCTTTGTATGATATGTTGTGTTGAATTGACAAAAGCAACTAATTATGGAAAAATAGAAATGTTTGTTTCTTATATAAAATATATACACATAATAATTTGAAAACATCAGTACCATTTTCTCTTCTCTCAGATGTTTCATCAGTTTTCCTTTAAGTATTTTGTAAAGTAGTACCAAGTTATTTTATTTTATCATAAAAGTAGAGTTACCAGAAAGAAAATGGGCTGCGCAGAACACAAATATGGGTTTTTGATTGATAGCTAGTTGAGTAAACGGTCATCCTTCACCTAAATATATCAACATATTTGTCGATATCTATACATACCTATTTTTTTTTTCGAATAATAAAAAAACTTATTAATATTTTTACAATAAAAGTAACTAATTAAATAAACACTTAGATGAACTATATTTCATACAGAAAAAGGTAACTACTCAGATAATATATTTTAAAGTAGGTACTTACCTAATTATATTTTACTACTAAACGCAGGGGGTGATTTTGAGGTTATATAAAATAAGATAAACTATTATCATACCTTCATGAGATAAACAATCTAAATTGACACTATGAATAATATTTAAATAATATTATGTACATACCTACATACATTTATGGTAACAAATTTGGTGAATTTGTACTGTAGCCAGTGGCAACAATAAGTGTACTGTAGCCAGTGGCAACAATAAGTGTACTGTAGCCAGTGGCAACAATAAGTGTACTGTAGCCAGTGGCAACAATAAGTGTACTGTAACCAGTGGCAACAATAAGTGAATGTGACGAGATGTGATATGTGCAAATTTACAAAATGATTTGAATGTAAATAAATGAATTGATAAACAGTTGAAATGTTAAATGTTGAAGGAATCAGGTATATTATATATATGGTTCATTACTCCAAGAGGAAGGTGGTAAGATGAAATAAAAACAAGACAAATGGTAATATGATTTAGTGATTGTCAAATAAATCTCTTACCGCAATAATAATATTTTGTGATCCGGGGAAGGGCTATAGAGGAACAAAGAAAGGGAAACGCATCATCAACTATATTACAGACAGACAGACACGGGGGATATATTTAAACAATTTACATACAGAAAAATACATATATTACTGTTTACCATATATTAATATTTTATGGATTCTTACCTAGGAAACTTTATAATATGTTCTGATTTTTATATATTTTACAACTAAATAAGGTATACAGCAGCTTTTCACTTACAATTGCACTTCATTGTAATGTTAATACAACTGGCAGTCAGTTAAATAAACTGAATAATGTTGCCATATCGCCAAACTATTTTGGGTTTTATATGAAAGAATAAAAAAGCTCGCAAAGAATTGACGCCTTTGAAATGTGGTGCTGGAGATGTATGCTTCAAATTCCTTGGATGACGAGAAGGACAAACATATCCATCCTAAAGGAGCTAAAGATAGAGAACAGATTATCCGCCATATGCCTTAAGTGTGTCCTTCAGTTCTTTGGACATATCGCCAGACGCAATGAGAATAGCCTTGAGAAGCTGGTTGTTGTGGGTGGGGTTGAAGGTAGAAAGGGAAGAGGGAGATGCCCCACAAGATGGACGGACCAGATTAGGGCTGCCACTGGTGTATCAGTGGTTGGAGCAATGAGGACAGCGATGTGTCGGGAGAAAAGGAGGACAAAAATACACAACATCATGATGACAAAGAGAGAGGATGGTCCAGAAATAACTTTAAAACTCATTGTAGAATTTTTTTTTTTTTTACCACCACCACTCGTTCTACTAATGCAAAACTCTGAAAGGACACATAAAGAACATAAGAAGAGTACAAAGAACTTTAAAACCTTGCAGACACTGCACTTTTTTTTGCAGAAGTGCCAAAGAGGGCTAAGTAAAATTAACAAAGATGCTAATTATGTGGAAACAACTGGCTCACCGTTCACTGCTAGTGAAGATAAGAGTGCACCGTATTTGCACCGAGTGACAGAAAGTACAGAATTAATTTACCCAACTAATTGTGATAAATTTTTTGTTGTCACATCATCTGGCAACTTAAGAATAGTTTCTTACATCTGAAAACACTAAGAAATCTCACCAATGCAAACATAAAAATGGAATTAATAAATGAAACAAATTTAAATTTAAGATAAAAATAATCGGATTTTTTATAGCATTATTTAATAATTCAAGATCATTCCAAGGATGCTGAAATTACTCATCAAGATAAATGAATTGTAAATATACAAATAAAAAAAAGTTATCATTAACAATGCTTAACGTGAAAAATTTTATTAAATAAATTTTACTATCTACTGTAATTACAAAATATCTATTCTATTCTATTGTATTAATTGCTACAAATTCAGATCATTCGGTGTATAGAAAAGGAAATGTTATTCTAACTTTAATGTCTGTACATAAATAAGGTTAAGGTTAAGTAAAAGAACTTTTTATAATTTAAAACACTGAATTTGTAGTTTATGCAAATAGACATAATAATGAAAAAACGAAAAAGCCTTTAAATTTTGATTTAAAAATTAAGACATAGAAAATATGTGTATTTCTCAAACATTAATACACAAATTGTTTTTTATAGAAACTTACACAAAAGTCAACTAAAAAAAATGATTTAAGATAAAAATGTTACTAGGATACTTTGAGGTTCATTAAAAGAATAAAAATCTTTTTGATTCCCTTGACATTTATATTGAATATATGTATCTATATATTTTATAAAATTTGCTATTTCTTGTTATTGATTTTTTCTTCGATAATGCAAATAGGTTCTGCATGCTACCGTGCAGTCATTTTATTATAAAAAGACTTTTCTTCCTTTTATTGAAAAAAAAATCTCTTTGATGTACGTTGACTATAAGAAATAAATTAATCATTGCAAAAATGCGTAAAAGCTACATGTAAAAATATTTCAATTTTATATTTCAGTTTATTTTATGATTTTGGTCACCAGTAAAGGTATGCTCTGTACAGTGGAACATTTTAATTACAAGGTTTTCTACCAAGACTTTCAAAATTAGTTCAAAATACAAACACATCTATTTAGATGCAAAAATATAGTATGAGCTGGTCAGAGCTCTTATGCATTTTTGCCTAAAAAATAAACAAAATGGGCTTACCTTGTACAAAATGATGAATGTGGATGAGGATTAGTTTTGAGAGTATTACAAAGAGCAGAGAAAATACATTAAACAAAACATTCGATAATATTATTTCCATAGCAAAGCCACAATTATCATGCTACTAATAACTATTTCATAATAGAGACATTTTTTATAAAAATTAATGGTAAACATAGATAATTTGTCCACGGACATTCTCTCAGTGGAAACTCAAATGATAAATTGTTATATAAAGCATAGAACAAAGCAACTAGTTATGTATATATATATATATATATATATATATATATATATATATATATATATATATATATATATATATATATATATATATATATATATATATATATATATATATATATATATATATATATATATATATATATATATATATATATATATATATATATATATATATATATATATATATATATATATATATATATATATATATATATATATATATATATATATATATATATATATATATATATATATATATATATATATATATATATATATATATATGTAGTTGCTCAACAAAGTAGAGATATATTTTTATTGACATTTCTTGGTTAAGTCTGTTTATTTTACAATGCATATTTCTGTATAGGTAGATGTGAAATTGTCTCTTGTAAAAATGCTTCAAAATACATGAAGTATAATAATAAATATGGTACTGCAAGATTTAACAGTTGTATAAAATCTTTGATATCATTGGTGAACTACCTCATCTACTAACTAAATTAGAGTATGGCCAGAAACAAATTGCAGTAAACGTGACAATACCAAGAAAATAAAATCTTTCGATGGTGGTCATCAAAAAATATCTCAAGGAATTTGAAAATTAAATAGATTCATCAGATATATTTACAACTTATTTTCAAAGATTGGGGTGGTATTGATGTTTTGAAGGGTTTTGTTTACGAGTTTGCGCGGTTCCTTGTTTTTTTACGTGAGCTAGATTTCTTAGAAAATTTCAAGTTACAGGATTACTTAAAAATTTCTAAGAAATCTTTTGTTATGCTATCCCTAAGGTACCAATTATTGTTAAAAGAAGGAAACTAAGATAACCTGATTTTTTCTAATTATTATTTAAGAGTTACAACTATAGTTCATTCTAAATCAATTTTAGTTTACGGAATAAGTTATTTTTAAGTACCTATATGAAATTATAGTTATTTCTGAAAATAAAAATGAGGATAAATAAACTGTCAAATAAATTATAAACCATTCATTTTAAAAATATTTATTTTGTTAATTGAGTATTATTCATAACATATCATTTAAAAACAATAAAAAGTAAAGAAAGATAATCACAAAAATATATTTTAAATTAAAAATATAGGCACTAAATTAATATTAATTATACTTTTAAAAGAAAATAATTTGCAAATTGGAAGCAAAAAATAATATTTAAAATGGGTTTAAATAACAAAAATAAATGTAAGTATTTTTATGATATTTTGTTATGGAAAAATAACATTTAAGTATATTTGCAAAGTAAAATTATAAAATCACAAAATGTTTAACAATAAATTATTGAGTAAATATTGCAACAAATAAAATGATATTCCTTCAGAAAATATTTTTAAAAGTACATTTATTAACAAAGTATGAGAATTAAAAATAAATTATAATACTCTGAAAAAATCACAGATAAAATCTCAAATAATACAAAAAGAAACAAGACCATTTGATTGTCTATGGAATGTTTCACATTCCAAAATTGATTTTTTAAATATCTATGTGATGAATAGATTTCAAAAACACACACGAGTGCAGAAATCTTTAATAATAGGAGATGCAAAAGTGTTTTATTCATGCATATAAAATTTGCCAAACATCTTGAACGAGCTTCCGGTTGCGCAAAGCGCAAATTTGTGTCTTTTCGCTTTGTTGGTTTACGTGCAAATCGTCCCCCTTCTCGGCTAAAAGTTCAAGATATTTGGCTACAACTCTACCTACCGTGTTTATTTTTTCTTATGCTTAGGTTGGTAGTGAGTAGGCCAGTACAAAAAATATTATTTGACATTAACACACACATACACTTTATTTAAAATGGCAATCGATTGCATTTATATAAATAAAAAATGAACAAATCATCCAAATGCTCACAACACTTAATAATTTCAAACGCACACATTTGAGAACATACACAAGCAGAAGTACCTAATATTTTTATTTTATTTGGGTTTGTCATATTTGAAAAACAAATGAATGTTTCAAAAACAAAAAGGATCTTAATTTTTACCTTGGAAGAATTAAGAAAGGTATAGTATTTTGCAAATACATACCTAATATCAAATCTATGAATGTGAATAATTGATAAATATGACAACCCGGATTCTATTTCTAAATATTATTACCAATCATCCTTTAAACTCAGACTCATCCTTTAAACTCATCCTTTAAACTCATCCTTTAAACTCAAACTATATACATATGTAGGTACCATCCCAGTGGTACAATATCTAAACTCCCAATTTGTAGACAAAAATTTGATCAGAGAGCAGGCTGGTTTCAGACCAGGAAAATCGTGCTGTGGACAGATACTGAACCTGACGCAATACATAGAGGATGGTTTTGAGTCTAAACTTGTAACTGGTGCGGCCTTCATAGATCTAACAGCTGCTTATGACACGGTGAACCACAAAACGCTAATGAAAAAAATCTTAAATTTTACAAAAGATCAGAAACTAACTTCTTTTATCAATCTGATGCTAAACAATCGAAGATTTTTTGTCACCTTACGAAACAAGAATAGCCGCTGGAGAAACCAGAGAAATGGCCTGCCGCAGGGCAGCGTGTTGTCTCCAATTTTGTACAACATTTACACTAATGACCAGCCGAGGACACCGCACACGCGACAGTTCATTTACGCCGATGATACAGCGATCACCGCCCAAGGATCTACCTTCGAAGAAGTGGAAGAAAAGCTCACCGTTGCTCTCGAACATCTAGCAAAGTATTATGATGAGAACTACCTTAAACCGAACCCATCCAAAACTCAATTATGCGCTTTCCATCTGCGCAACAGAGATGCTTCCAGAAGGTTGTACGTTACATGAAGAGATGAACTGCTGACACATTGTTTTGCTCCTAAATACCTGGGTGTAACACTTGACCGTACATTGTCATTTAAGGAACACTGCATAAATACCAAGAATAAAGTATGCAGCAGAAACAACATAATAAGGAAATTAACGGGTTCGACCTGGGGAGCTGGGCCATCCACTCTAAGAACTTCAGCTCTGGGACTATGTTTTTCTGCCGCTGAGTATGCAGCACCTGTATGGTTTTCTGCACCACATGCAAAACATGTAGATGTGGCATTAAATGAAACAGCACGGATAATATCTGGCTGCTTGCAGCCAACCAGAGTAAGTGAGATATATCCGATAATAGGTATTGCCCCTCCAAATGTCAGAAGAAAGGTAGCCGCAGACTCGGAAAGAAAGAAGCAGGAAACGGACCCAAGACACTCTTTATTTGGTCACTTGCCTCCGATGGCGAGATTAAAATCTAGGAAAAGTTTTTTGACCACTACATCCCCCCTTCAAGTACCGCCAGAAAGGGCAAGACAAGATCGCTGGATTGATCAATGCAGTGGAAGTCGAAACGAGCTGTCGGAGGTTTTGGGGCCGGGAAACCATCTATCCTACCGTACATGGAAGACATTGAATAGACTACGTGTAGGTGTCACAAGGTGCAAAAAGAACCTGTACAGGTGGGGAATAGGACAGGAAGATGTATCTTGCGATTGCGGGGAGGTCCAAGATGATAAGCATCTTCTTGTCTGCCGAAACATGGAACAGGGATGTAGCGAAGAAGACTTGGCTGTGGCAAATGACGCAGCAATTGCTGTTGCAACGTATTGGAATGGAAAGGCCTAATGTTTACCCGGACACGTTAAGTAAGTAAGTAATATCTAAATAAAATCACAACTATTAAGTTGTAAATTGGTTTTTAAGTTGATTTATAACTAATTTATTAATGTACAAAGTTTTATAATTACTATAACATTTAGTATGAATATGTAACCATACACCACCATCACAAATTGCACCTTTAAAAATCAGTCATCGTTGTAACGGCACATTGGTAACTTGTAAGTTGAGTTTAAATGTAAACTCACTTGCCGCCGGAATCAAAATTGTATATAAATTTTAAAAAGTGATTAAAGAAATAATATTCCTTGCCAGAAAATCAAATAAAACAGATAATTTAAATAGGGCCAGTTCCACCATGTGTATTGTTAATAGTAATAGGCCCTGATATTAATATATGAGTTACGTAAATATAATATTATTATCATCCCAAATGGTAGATCTGATCCAAATCTAAGTGAATTAAATTCTGGTAGATCGAAATTCATGGGTGCAATAATATTTTTTAATGAAATTTTAAGTGCACCATAAACAAATTAAGTACCTATATTTTCTTAAAATAATACTTGTATTTTTTTTTATTAAATTGATAAATATTTTTAATTATTTCAAATTAGGTTTTTAAAAATCATTTCATGAAATATTTGTATTTATTTGCTTACCAATTTTCACAACCTTATTTGAATCTTTCGTCAGATCTATATTCTTATAAATAAATTAGAAAATAGATTCTTGTAAACAAACATTTTAATCACTATCAATATCCAAAGTGTACTTTTAAATACAGTGCTACAAAAGGGCCCAAATAAAATTATTTAGACATTTAAAGCTAACGACCGATATTTGAAATTGATGTGAACATACTTCATTGTGATTGAAAAATTAGTGAAGATAATTAAATATTTGATTGCACTGATTTCTACTCTTGCTATCTATTATCTTCTCTGTGCAATTGTATCTTATATTGTATATAATCGTTGTATCGTATATTCTCTGTGTTATTGTGCAATCACCGGAGTACAAAATCATGAGTTTATATTAAACATGACATAAATGTTATTTACAAAACTTGATAAATGTTTAAAATACTATTGAAAAATAATAATGTTTAAATATCTGATAAATTTAGTAAATAAAATAATCATTGAGAGAGTATTTGCTTTAATTGAGCACAATTCAAATAAATAGTTTTTTATCCAGCACCATTATTTATTAAAATTCAATTTATTTCGACAAACTCAACTCACTAAAATTTGCATAATGAATGAATCATGTATATATATTGGATTTTATTTTGTAAAAAATCATTTTATAAGTTACATACTTAAAAATATTTTTCAAAATGTCTATTTCTTTATTTAATTTATGTTCAAACAAGATAAAGTTTACAATTGCAGGTTTATTATCATAACGGAATCTATTTCAACCAACAATTAATTGATTAAACAATGGTTTTTAATTACAATTAGTGGGCTGTGATTTTATTACAAGTGCATAAAAATACAGTTAAATGTAAATATTTATTTAAATATTAAGCAAGTACTCTCCTTCATAAAAACTAAAAACATATAAACCTATGTACCTATATTAGACACAAGATATTATATTTTACAAACATGTACATATAGTTACAAATCTATAAATTAAATTGATAATGTTGTAGATGACGTCATGAATGTGAGTGATACTGATGAAGTCAAGCTAAATGGTGTTGCTGTATTAAGTATAGTTTACAATAAAAGTTGCCAGAAGAAAAGAAGATGTGCAAAATACGGGAAATTCTTACTGTGGAATGTGACTTATTTTATCTTCTTTTGTGGGTAGTCTATCTAAAGTGTGACAGATTCTAAGAAAAGTTAGAGAGAGTGCATTTAAAGATAATTTTAAGTAAGTATACATTTTTGCGTAAGTATTAAGGTGCCGGCAAATAGCATGATATTTAAATCTCTATAGAAAAAAAAAACATGTATCTATGCTATGTTAATACACAAAAAATACAGCATGCTTAAGGAGATGTAAAAGAACATATCACGCCTGTATTTTATTGTATTCATCAAACAACACGCCGTCTCTGGTATCTAAACCAAACAATTATTAATCTTTGGTCTTACTAAAGACAAATTGTAAACATTTATTGGGATTTTGACATATTTTTCTAGACTTAGGGGCATGACGTATATCCACACTTTAAAACACTAAATTGCCGCAATTTATTTCAAATCTAGGAAACTCGTAAAAAGAATAAAATTATAACTTGGCTGATATAAAGATTATATAGGTATCTTGATTTTATTTCAAATTTGGTATTTTTTCATTGTAAATACTGATAGTTTTAGCTCAACGTCTAACTGATTTTTTTTTCCTATTTCAATTTAAACAGGAACTCACTATTTTTCCAAAAGAAAGACAGCAACTTTACTGTGAATTATGAGATATCATGTGGAGAAGAGATAGTACATAAGACAAACATTCATATTACATTTGATTTAATGAAAAAAAACACAATTTTTCACATTATTATGTAGATTTTATGTTTTTTTTTATTTGATTTGGGTTTATATATTAACGGTCTTACTCATTAAATTTCGTTAATAACTTACTAAACGCGCAACTAGATAAGCACGACTAAAATAGTTAAGATTGGTATTAAAAAATCTTACTTATATACGTATACTAAGATATGACTAACTAGTTCACCGAATTGTTTACGAACACCCTCATTTATTTTTTCATATGGCCACATTGGCTTCACAGATATCAAAAAATAGATAAATGCATTTAATCTTTCAATTACTGACATTGAAAAATGAAAACAAACACCGTGTTGTGCCGTGTTGAGTCAATTTAAACACGATTGCGATGAAGAATAACAAGGAAAAACATTATAAGTAGGTATTAATTTTTCATTAAATCTCAAATATGTGTCGGATCATACGTGAAAGATCCGCCATTTTGAAATGTATGACGCGTCAGTCAAGTGGTAAACAACCTCTCGACCTGTCCTAACTTGACATCTATGAAATAAAGGTGAAATAAATATAATTAAGGTATACAAGCAAACTTTTTCGTTTTGTCGATAGTTTACATTTATAAGTAAGACAGTTAGTTTTTAAAATTTGTATCACAGACTTTATACATTTCTAAAAACGTCTCTTTCCCACATAATTTATGTAATATTTTCCAGATTCATAGAAAAAACTACTATTACTGTGATTCTACTCAAATAATACAATTATTACTTGTGATTATGTTTTAAAAAAATAATGTAAAATACAATCAAACTATACAAGAATGTCATGTATTTTTGACTAGAAACTACATCAATTTTGGGATTGAAAAACAATGATAAGATTAATGGATCATTAAAGAAAAAATGCATAGAGTAATGAAAAAAAAAATTGTCTCTAATATTAAAAGCATTGTGATGAAGACTTTCCGCACAAAACCAATGCTAAGGTACATATTTAGAAGCAAAATAAAATGGCTCAAAGCACTGAGTTGTGGTATTTGTGTTGTCAAAGTCACTTTCTTTATTCAAGAAAAGAATATTCATCCATGTACATTTGATACCAATTTCCATTCCTTTTCCATTTCAAATCCTTTTATTGTTATGAACTTTTTTTAATTTTACTTTCTGAAGCTTTGGTTTACTAGTTTTTGGAAAGAAATTGCCTAATGGTAATAAGCCTAAAAGTGCACTAAAATAGAGCCTTGGTAATCTGCTAAACATCCAAATTTTATATCCTGTTTGGACGAATGAAACATTTGGATATTTTTTGAAATAAAACATTTTTATTGTAACTAAAAGTAAGTTTAAATCATAGAATTCACACTTTATTAGAGAATTTCAATAAAGTGCCTTGATAAGTAATATTTAGCGGCATATAAAATGCCTTATCCCCACTATACTAACTGTGTGCCACAGTGAGTTACTACACAGGGGGGGGGGGGGTAGGGGGGTCATTAGAATTATCAAGGCTCTACTAAAAGTACAAAAAATATTTAGATCAGAGCTCAGAGCATTGAGACATTTAATTTTACTTCCAAATCAAAAGCACACAAGATGAGTTTTGGAACAATGAAATGAGATAAGATGATATGACAGCTGTTGATGATGATAAATATTTAGCAAGGTGACGTTCTGTAGGAGGTCTGATTGGGCATACCGAGGGCCGTCCTGGGGCTAAGCAACGGGGCATGCTCCTCTACGAGTGGCCAGAGGACGGAGGATGGGATCCACATACCAAGGCGCCAGACACAGCCAACGACAACGACAACAGATAAACAAAAAAAAAAAGAAAATGTATAGCTAAACAACAGAAGGAGGAAGGGAAGAGGAAAAAGAAGCAAGACAAGGTTCATCATATCGTTGACTGGATGCACAAATATTATATGTCGCATTTTCAAGAAAAATAATTTATTTATCATAATTCTTATTTTTGCAAGAGTACATATTTAAATTCCTTCCAACTTTGTATTTGGAAGAAATTACCATATGGCAATGAACTCGCCACTTGCGCAGGGTGCAAGTAAGCATTTCTTATTATTATAGTCTTCATGATAGAATCCAGAAAATAAAAAATATATATTTAGAAATGAATACATTAATGGTTCTACCGAACATTTTAACCGTGAAATGGCTGGTTAATGAACACGAATCATCACAAATTTTTGTATCATATTTTGTTTTGCCAGAAATAGTAGGATTTACAGTATATTTTACACTAAATGCATTGTTGCGATTTTGCTTGGTTGGTTTGAAGAAGGCAGTGAATTAACACCTTTTTAAATGCATAAAATAATGAATCCAGTCCTGCAGAGGGGGAAGGTATTATAAATTACACGGCAACATGAAGAAACTAAAAGGAAGTGTTGAAACACGCTTATTATACAATATTTCCCCAATTAAATATATTTACAACATTTCATAGAACCACCACAATTGATAGTAACGATAAAAGAAAATATTAGGTATATAATACAAGTAGGTACCTATATAATATACAATGAATTAATAATCTTGATGGTTTTCTCTAATAGAAAAATGCATTTCTTCTTCATATGAAATGACCACTATTGACAAAAATCTTTAGTCAATAACTTTGATAGACATCAATAAATCTTTTAACAGCACAGCACAGAGTAAGCTATACGTAAAATTAGAATTTTGCCAAAATAAATAGATAATTATATACAAGAGTTTTTTTTTTACAAACTTATTATAATTAAAAAATATTAATAAGGTACCTACATATTGCTGAAAATAAAATATTACAAAAATAATATCTAGAAAAAAAATATACCTAGCTATTAATTTTTTGACTGATTCGTGGAATAACACTTCAAATTTTTAAAAATTTACAAATAGTAAAAATGATGAAACTGGGGATAAGGTATAATAAGAATGTTAGTCACTAACAAGCACATAATATACACAAAATCTATTGCCATATTTTCTAGTAAAAAAAAAAGCCATTTGATTATTATAAAAAAGTATGATTTCATTACAAATATACTGCTCTGATACATATGAAGATTTTTTTCGAACAACAATTGAAAAAAAAATACCTTCCTAGAAAATATGGCATGTTTGATGTTTATATTAAATATCTAAAATAATATTTATATTTGTAAGGAACACTATAACCATAGATTTTTACATATTTATCTACACTGTCTACTTTTCAACCTATGTTGAATTATGGTAGTTTTTAATTATATTTCATAAGTACAATAAAAAAAACACCATACATCACATCACCATCATCTTTTGGATATAATTTAGATTTGCATTTATCAACTGATAAATATATTAACACATTAATCAATAATAAAATAATTGGAGCTTTTATCTAAGTGATGTGTATTCTGCTAACAAGATGATCAAACACATGTCATGATAATTTTAGACATACAATGTTTTCTAAGTACTCTATTTAGGTATGTATGATAGTTGTTCGGCCTTAGCCGTAACCTTCGGCTGAAGCCGAAGGTTTGATTTTGCTAAAAAAATCAATTAAAATAATAAATAATCTGATTTTTTAATTTTGTCAATACTGCCCTTATCAACTAAGACCAGTTGATAAGGGCCTAATAAGCTGAAACGGTCGTCCTGGATTCAGGAAAAAAATATATATGTAGACCAAATCATTTGTTTGATTTAAAATACCTATTATTAATAAATTATCTGCTTTCGTGACTTAGTTGGTTAGATATCTAACTACTGAGCCAAGGGTCCTGGGTCGTTTGATTCTACTAAAAAAATTTGATTAAAGAACTACTCTTGTTTTGTTCCTGTCGACAGTCGGCACGCGACACTGGGCCGGCCCAATCTATACACCCACTACACATGTCATGTTCGCGCATGTTTTTACAAGTTTTAACTGTTTTTAACGGCTGACAAAAAGCTTCGGCTTCGGCCGAAAATTAGGGTTATTTTTGGACGAAGCCGAAGGTGGCTGAAGCCGAAGCTTCGGTCGGACACTAATAATAATGTAGGTATTATCGGATATTTAATATTTAGATTATGACACTCAAATCTAAGAAGAGACACTGTGTTATTTATAAAAATGAAACATGCCCTTTTAAACAACAGACGAATGATTAAATTAATTTCATATTTTTTTCAAAATACACAACTGAACACCAGTAACAAATTTATCACATAAAACAAACAGTTGAATTAAAAAGAATGTAACTTTGTTTACAATTTATTTATTTGATTTAGTCAAACGTCTCTGACTATTTAATGTGATACCAACAGTAATTAAACATTGACAATACTAAATGAACAAAATCATTATGTAGGTACTTTCAATTTATAAGGGACCAAATATTTAAATGATATTGTCTTGTAAGAAATGTTGAATATACTCAATTGATAATTGATTGTGCTGACCGCCGTGGCACAGTTGGTAAGCCGTTTGGTTTCTGTGCGGACGTCCTGGGTTCGATTCCCAGCAGAGGAGAAATTTATTTCTCACGCAAATATTGCTTCTCTGGGCTGGACACACTGGTTAGTTGGTAGAAATTGCCATATGGTAATAAACTCGCCACGCAGGGTGCAAGGAAGTGTTCATAATTATTATTATAAATAACACTTTTTGAAAAACAAACATGAAAAAAACTGTAAACTAGAAAGCAGAATATATTCTTTGGTAATAACACTAAGAAAAAAATGAAACAGGACAATGTATAATAGAATGAGGAATATTGTTATTAGAATGAAAATGATTAATTTGAGGACATGACATGGGGGAAAGTGGTTTGGGGAGATCGAAATAACAAGATATTACAACTTCCATGTAAGTATTATTGTAGGTATCTCAAGAGATCTCCTGTTTGTGAAAGAACTGTTTTGAGAGATGAACAAACAAGACACTTAATATTCAAAAACAATTTCTTACAAAACAATATCACGGTAACACAAGCCAATAACATTGAAATAAAATCAAAGCTCATATTTTAACATCAAAATTCTAACCACAATTAAACAGTTCAGTCAAAATTGATAAACCAAGGATGGGGTCCATAGTGAATAACTATATATACATTTCAACATGGAGATACTTGACAATTTTTGAAATTTATCAATTTTAACTGGTCCAAAAAAAAGACTTATATTGTCTACGCTTTAATGTCACTAACAATTCATTTTTAAACTAGAAAATAAACGTTAGTTTCATTATTTTAATGAATGCCTCTAAGAGAATATTTTCAAATGTTGCATAAAAATTTTCTCTCAGAAGGGTTATAACTTAAACAATTACTTTGATTATGAGACATGAAGAAAAAAATTCAATACAAAAGTGCACAGCTAACACACTGAGCTATACTTATCTATGTTTTATCAGTTGACACACATTAAAAGTTGATATTGGCAATTATCACAAAACACACTACGTCCGATTCTATAACTTTTTAAGAACGTTCTGGCTAAAATAGGTGCGTTCAGTCCGAGTTGACACATGGGTTGTTCACTTTCATATTAAAACTGGTCATTTAAAAAAATAGATTGGTTTTTGCCTCTCTTTGCCGCAGGGGATGATTGGCTTCACCATACAGACGTGAAAATTGCGACGTACTTCAGCGTGCTTGCGGCCATGTTTTAAAGAGGCAAGTGTTTGTTTACATGTGTATCTTACGAGAATTTTGAAAATTAGCTTTTTGTTCTTAATGACCTTTATTTTATTTGTTTTTATTGTTGTTGTTCAATTTATTGTTCTTTGTGATACTGCCCTTCTTTTTATTTTTCAGATTAACAATGGTTCGCGTAAAAAAAGTGTAATGTTCGTGGATGTGTATCGATTTTATGAAATGTTCTGTTTTTATTTTTGTATGATGTTTGAAAGACAAAATAAAAATATGAACTCATTGAAAGAAATACTGCATTTTATTTTCCAGTACCTTATTAAATATTCCACATAAATGTGTGTAATTTTGATTTTATACACAATAACTTATCATTATATTGCTTGTATAAAGATATAAAAAATTCCACGATGGGATCATCAAGTGGCGCGGCGTCATATCGTCGCCCTCAGCGGACAATAGAGGTACTTATGTAGGTTGGCATGACCAGTCGGTAAGTATGAAGTGAGAGATCTGTACTACCATATAATCTGTGAGTTGACATTCTATAACACTAAAATAGGAACATACTTGCTCTAAGTAAGTCACAAATTAGTTCAATTCACAAAATGTTCCTAATTTTAGTTCACACCTAATACGAAGCGTACTAA
The DNA here is from genome assembly GCA_963576475.1 of Molanna angustata. Lineage (NCBI taxonomy): Eukaryota > Metazoa > Arthropoda > Insecta > Trichoptera > Molannidae > Molanna > Molanna angustata. Next base: position 35,721,196 of record OY754974.1, on the reverse strand, counting down.
TTATTTTCACAGCAGTCTGGGACATTTTAGTTAAGTTGAAACCATCAGTTGTGTAAGGAAAAAATAAAAATGGATAACTTACACATGTTGCGTTATGTTGAAAATAAAAACCAAAGAACATTAGTGCAGATCAATTGAAATGTTAGGTTAGGTGACATCACGGTGACATGACATAAATAAACATGGCGGAAAAGTGCGCAGTACACATGCGACAATTTGAGTTCAAATTATTATCTATGGTGCATTAATTTGGTAGATTTTAGTTTTAGGAACGTCAGTTACAGAATACGAATGACCTTTAGGAAAATTTAGGAACGTTCCTATTTTAGTTCAAAAGTTACAGAATTGGACGTATTGTAATTGAAGTATTAAAGAAATATTTATTAGTATTTTAATGAAAGCTTTTTATTGCAATTAAAATAGATGAAATTAATGATATGGAGAACTTAAATAAGATGAAAGAGTACAAATAATTTAATATTATTTCAAATATAGGTAAATACATACAAGCAGATATTAGAAAGCCCACATTCTTTGCTTTATTCACTAACATACATTACTTTAATTTATAAATGTGGTCATGGTATGGTACCAGTTTTGTGCTTCTAACATCTTTGTATATCAGTTTCGACAGACTCTCACATTTCATTCTTTTTATGTGGTCAAATCACCATACAAAATTTAGCTTCATTATATTTATAATATCTAAAATTTCTCTCGATTGGTGATAAATAATGTAGATATATCATTTTTTTTCATTCATAATTAATATTTTCCTGCACCCTGTGTAAGTGATGAGTTTATTGTCAAACTGAAATTTCTTCCAACTGGTCAATCATGCGTCATACAATCATACAAATCCTTCTTATTAATTCACTTTTATGGAATTTATTTTACTTTCGTGTGTTTTCTACTTTAGAGTCCAAATGAATATCTGGCCAAAAAAAGCCCTTTCGGCTTCGGCCACCTTAGTCCAAAAAAGCACCTTCAGCCAAAAATAACCCGAAGTTTTCCATCAGTTACTAAAAACAGTTAAAACTGGCCCAATTGTTTAAAAAGTTTTAACCTGGTAGTTTTGTTACGATATTTATTTTACATTTTACAATATTAGACACATTTACATAAGCATATTGTAATGGATTATTATTGTGATTCAGATAAAATGTTATTATGTTACAATTATCTCAAACATGAACAAGCACTCTCATAACATCATATTGTAAATACCCACATATATGACACAAATACATGATAATGCAACAACTTGATAAGACAAATTCAAATTAAAACCATGTATGGCTTTGTGATATTACTTTGCCAATATAAACCAGTCAAAATTATTGTAATGCCAACATGATAGACAAGTACCTATGTAAAACATTTAATGAGAGATGAAACTATGAGGAAATCAATGCTAGGATGAAAAATCAACTTTTATAATACTGAAGAGGTAAAACAATATATTGCATCACAAAAATGGCACATTTAATAAAAGAATGAATAATAATTATGCACTTAAATAAAGCATATTTATATATTTTATTATATTTTTTCAATAAAATTAGGCACAAAAATTTCTTTCCATTTATAATAAATATTAAAAAAGTCAATTGACTCATGACAATAACTTATTGTTAACATTGTAATAATATGGTACTCGTTCGTGAACAACACTTTACTACAGTTCTTGATACAAAGTCTAGTCTTTTATGTCTAAATTTTTGGTAGCTTTCTCAGTTACAACGTAATGTTTTCGTATGTCTGTTGTAGTTGTGGATCTGCTCAAGTCTTAGTTCAGGGTCTTCTATTTTTCCTATTTTTATTTTGTGTATTAGTTTTAATGTTTCACCATCTTATGTAGGTACGTTTAGTTGTTAAGTTTATTTTGTGTATAGGAATTTCGACGGTGTATAAGCGTTTTTATATACTGAATTAATTTTTATGGAATGAAACCTATGATATTTATATAGTACTAGTGAACCCCCGGCAAACTTCGTATTGCCTGTATAATTAAAAACCGTCCTCCATAACCACCCGTCGCTTCACTCTTCAATACCTACCATCCCTTCAGTACTTCCCGTCCCTTCAGTACCTCCCGTCCCTTCAGTTACTCCCGTCCCTTCAGTACCTCCCATCCCTTCAGTACTTCCCGTCCCTTCAGTTACTCCCGTCCCTTCAGTTACTCCCGTCCCTTCAGTAACTCCCGTGTCCTTCAGTTACTCCCGTCCCTTCAGTTACTCCCGTCCCTTCAGTTACTCCCGTCCCTTCTGTTACTCTCGTCCCTTCAGTTACTCCCGTCCCTTCAGTTACTCCCGTCCCTTCAGTTACTCCCGTCCCTTCAGTTACTCCCGTCCCTTCAGTTACTCCCGTCCCTTCAGTTACTCCCGGCCCTTCAGTTACTCCCGGCCCTTCAGTTACTGCCGTCCCTTCAGTTACTCCCGTCCCTTCAGTTACTCCCGTCCCTTCAGTTACTCCCGTCCCTTCAGTTACTCCCGTCCTTTCAGTTACTCCCGTCCCTTCAGTTACTCCCGTCCCTTCAGTTACTCCCCTCCCTTCAGTTACTCCCGTCCCTTCAGTTACCCCGTCCCTTCTGTTACTCCCGTCCCTTCAGTTACCCCCTGTCCTTTCTGTTACTCCCGTCCCTTCAGTTACTCCCGTCCCTTTAGTTACTCCCGTCCCTTCAGTTACCCCGTCCCTGCTGTTACCCCCTGTCCCTTCTGTTACTCCCGTCCCTTCAGTTACTCCCGTCCCTTCAGTTACTCCCGTCCCTTCAGTTACTCCCGTCCCTTCTGTTACTCCCGTCCCTTCAGTTACTCCCGTCCCTTCAGTTACTCCCGTCCCTTCAGTTACTCCCGTCCCTTCAGTTACTCCCGTCCCTTCAGTTACTCCCGTCCCTTCAGTTACTCACGTCCCTTCAGTTACTCCCGTCCCTTCAGTTACCCCGTCCCTGCTGTTACCCCCTGTCCCTTCTGTTACTCCCGTCCCTTCAGTTACTCCCGTCCCTTCAGTTACCCCCTGTCCCTTCGGTTACTCCCGTCCCTTCAGTTACTCCCGTCCCTTCAGTTACTCCCGTCCCTCAACTACTCCCATCCCTACAGTTATTCCCGTCCCTTAAGTTACTCCCGTCCCTTCAGTTACTCCTGTCCCTTCAGTTACTCCGTCCCTTCAGTTACTCCCATTCCTTCAGTACCTCCTGTCCCTTCAGTACCTCCCGTCCCGTCAGGTCCACCAGTACCTCCCTTCCCTTCATTACCTCTCGTCCCTTAAGTAGGTGAAGAAAAAGTTTAATTCCCGAGACAATACTGGGAAGACCTACGAAGAGACAGTTGGACCTTCTTTTTCCAGGATTCTCCGACTTCATAGGTAAAATGAACAAATACACGATAAAGAAGAAGAAGAAGAAAAAAGTTTTAATCCAGAAACCGTTCTGGAAGACCTGCGAAGAGATGGAAGGACAGTTGCATCTTATTCTCCCAGGATACTCCACCTTCATAGGTAAAATGACCAAATACACGATGAAGAAGAAGAAGAAAAAAGTTTAAATCCAGAAACTGTCCTGGAAGACCTGCGAAGAGATGGAAGGACAAATGGAGCTTCTTCTCCCAGAGTATAAGGTCATTTTACCTTCATAGGTAAAATGACATAATACCCGATGAAGAAGAAGAAGAAAAAAATTTTAATCCAGAAACCATCCCGGTCATATGCTCGACAATTCACCAAAGTTTCATTGTAATCGGATAAATGGTTCTCAGGATAGTCCACCTTCATAGGTTAAATGACCTAATACTCGATGAAGAAGAAGAAGTTAAAATTTTTTGATCCAGAAACCATCCCTGGTATACTCTCGACAGTTCACCAAAGTTTCATCGCAATCGGATGAGCGGTTTAGGAGCGCATTCAACACATACATAGATACATACAAACATTCAAATTTATAATATAGATATTGCATGTAACATATCCGCCATGTAAAAAGAATATTCAGTGTATTTATTTTAGTGTTGTTCTACAAGAACAATACCTAGATCAGAGGTGAAAGAGAAAATTTTTCATATTCCTAGTGGTTTTTTTCATATAAAAGAAAAATTCCGTGCAGTGAGGAATTTTCAGTTTTCTTTTGATTTTTTCGATAAATTCCAGGCAGCAAAAAAATGACAGTTTTCTTGTGTTTATTTCGATTAAACCCGCGCAGTGAGAAATTTGCAGTATTTTTTTTCTTTTTTTGATTGCAATGAGTGCGAATGAAATGGCCATGTTTTTATTTTTTAAAAATTGGTCGCAGGCTGCACTGAAACACTCGGCGATCCACAGTTTGGTTTGTGATGTGGTAAATTAACAGAAGTTGAGCTAACGGTGTTATTGATTGGTTAATATATACAAAAGAATTTTTATGAACATGGTGAAGAGTGGAAACTGCACCAATCGAAAACTACACCTTCGTTATTTTAATACATCTCAAAACTATACAGTCATAGTCCTTTTAGGGCAAAAGAGCTATCGAAATTGTAAAATAAATGTGTCTGATAAAAAAACATGTTTTATATAATTTAATTTATATTGAAATTCTAGCAATTTTAAATGTTAATAATCAGGAATCAAAAGCTTTGATAAGAAATATAGGTACCTCTCCAGAGCCTATCCAGTATAGTATCTGGATGGGAGAATTATTCCCAAATGAAAGCTTGATCGGTTCGTTTGTTGTATTTTATTTTGATCTTTAAATAATTTACAATTTATACATGGGCCTGCTATAAGTGTATAATGGTAGTGAAAATAATTGACTATTATTATTTGTTGTACTTAATAGTTATTAATATCATTAGGAAGCCGGCTGGCATTGTGAAATAAAATATAAGAAATATTTCTTAAATAAACAACAGGATTTTGGTTAAAATGTTTTATTTATTACTAAAAATATAATATTTTAAATGACATGCCATTTCAATCAAATCCTTCAGTCTTATTGAAGTGTTTTACTAGTCAGTTTTTCTAATCATTCTACATAAATCTTTTCAATGTTTTTGAATACTTTTATCGTGCTCATAATACCTTTCTTCTACTTACATTCAGTTATTGAATCTTTATCCGTTTCCCATGTCTTGCGGTTGAAATCAGTTCTAAATAATAACAGTTTAATGCTGATGTCTAATGTATTTACCTAACATGCAAGTACATAAGATGTATTGGTTAGTCAAATAACAGTACGAATGTGACCAAATGCAAGACATATATGTTAAGATCAAAGACTAAATGATTAGGAGTTATGGCTTCTCAGGTTCATCCACAATGCAATAAAGTCAGGTTAAGTAATAAAAAATCTTTTGGCATTGAAAAGTGTAAAATAGTACCCTCATAATAACTTAATGATTTATCAAATCTATGTTGATCATTAAACATAAACAGATTACACTTTAAAATAGTGCGACTATAAGGATTGAGTATTACTGAATGAAATATATTGTGAAGAAATAGGAAGTAAATAAAATAATAAGAAATGGTTCAAACACTGAAAAGTTAGGTTAAGTTAGTAAGGTTAATATGGTTCTTTAACACTAACCTAACCTTGCTAACTTAAATCTTTTCTAGAAGAAGAAGAGATTAAGTTAGTAAGTTTAGGTTAGGTTTAGTTAGGTTAGTGTTAAAGAGCCAAATTATTTTTTTTATTGTGGATTTATTTGAGAAGCTACAAATAGTCATAATCGTTTGTTTTGCTAAACAAACCAATTCAGTATTTGAGTCTGACATAAAATGTAGAGATCAAGAGATTAGGTAAGGGTAATAAGTAGATAATGTATTAGATACATTGGTGATTGTTCATCCGAGCATTGAGTGACGGTACAGGTGTTGTTAATGTTTTATTATGATGCAACAATTGGTATGAGGAGGATGGCACAGTCGAGCTAATGTGGTTCGTACCTTGCAGTTGTCTGTTGATAAGGGCCGTTATACCTGGACCGTCACCGCACTTCTTCACAATCAGCATCGGCTTGTCCTCACCTTCTTCGTAACAGTTGGGGAGGTGACCGTTGCTGGCTGCCATTGTCTCGCTGACCTGATAACAGATAATACCATTAAAACATATATTTAATTGGATAGGTACATTGGAGTCGGGTGTGTTAATGTATGAGCAATGAAAGCCTATAAAGAATGAAAATACTATTAGGTATTATCATCAGAGAGGCATTCAAGCTGATATGTCTAATGTCAAAAATGTCCAACTGTCAGAACTAGCAACTCCATCAACAACAATCACTCATTCCTGCCTTAAAGAGAGTTACTTGAGTTGTTTTGGGGTTGGCACGGAACGGGATTTGCCCTACTGGTTTTGAATTAATCATTTTATAGAAACAAACCTGCTTTAGTATAAAAGTATTGATTGAATTTTTGTGCATTCGTTTTTTATTTTTTATTTTGAATTGTCTCTCGGACTACTAACTGGTACTATGCCAAATATTAATTTAACACAAACCAAATAAAAAGTTGCCACATTCTGGGGACTTATGATACTGTCTCGCAGATCCATACTGAAAACCCAAATTAAAAACTGTTCGTCCACCGGGAAACGAACTTGGAACCTATTAACTAGTCCAACCAACTGTGCCACAAAGGTCAACACATTGCAAACACTGTCAGGCTTATTGCCAACCAAATTTTGTGGTTAAAACAGAGTGATTTGTAATAATGAAAAGTGCGTCAAAAAGTTAATTCTTAAAATAAATAGTAAAAAATATTTAATAATAATAATAAGTAATTTATATAGCGCCGTTTCATGATTTAAAATCATTCCAAGGGCGCTGGTAGCTCAATTCTGTAATGCTCTGCGAAACAAAGTTGTTTTTAGTTTTTTAGAGAAGGTGTCTTTGTACCGCGGACATCAGGAGGTAGTTTATTCCACTTTAATGGACCACTCATATCAATCATAGTATGCCGCTTTGTTGGCTCTGGCCACCTCCTTCAAGGAGTTGGTACTCTGTGATCCAGACGACCTAAGTGTGAGGTGCCTCCCAGAGAGTTCTTTTATTTGACATAGTTCATTTGTTTCTTAGTCCTTCAGATGAGAATACAACACCAAATATTGCACAAATAAATAATTACATAATTTAAAGAAGTTACTTTAGATAGAGGACATTGTTTGGTGGAGTAGATCCAGATCCAGAAGAAGACATTGATAGGTAGAGTAGATCCAGATCTAGAAGAAGACACAATGGACAGTGATAGACTTGCATATATAGCAGCAAATGAAATACCTTCTGGTCGCCGTCTACCCGGAAGACCACCAGGAGATGGAAGGATAGTTATATTTGAATTACAGACCAACATGAGAATTACAGACTAAACGAAGAAGAAGATGAAGACTTTAGAATTTTTGAAAATATCTGACCTTTCACTATTTTCATATTTTTTTAAAGATCAATGAGAAAGCGGACCATAAAATATACAATGCAGATAACAATTAAATTACCTGCATAAGTTTATGTACAACATCTCTTCCTAAGATATGATCAAAGACTGCCTGCAGAAACTGATCTGTCATAATGGAGAGCTTTAATTTGTCCCGATGCCAAATCAGTACACGGGACTCTTCCATTGACACTATGGAAACCTGAAAAATTAAAGATAAGGTGAATAGAGTACAAATAACATTACAACCGTGCTGAAAAAAAAAACAGTAAAAAGGGACAGAGATGTTTGAACAAAATTAGAGAAATATTTACCTGAAAGTATTCATCTGTGGAGACTCCAAACCATTCGGGAGAATCTAAGAAGTGATGAGGGAAGACAATATGTAGAGCTCTCTGATTCTGAGACACCACCAATCTGGAAAGAAATAAGAAACTCTAGATCATTTGTAGAAAATCATGGATTAAATGGAAGCTATAATTATACAAAAAAGGTAACAGTACAACTGTGTTTCCTCCATTTTTAATTCTCCATTATATGACGTTTGTATGAGATTCACCTTGTACCAATAAAAAATCCGCACACCTGTCGCTGGTTACCCTACATTGTATGATATGTCGTGATCGTAAGAATGAATGAATGAAGCTCCCAATATTACCATTTTATTTCAACAAAAAAAGTTTAAAAAAATGAAGAGAAATGGCAACTTATTTTGTATTCATAACTGGAGGACTACAAACTTTGTACCATAGTTATAAATAAATAAATCACGGTCAGCCGTGCGGACGACGATCGTGTGAGTATAACACGGGACTCGTCTATCGGGATACAGCAATACCTATCTAGATAGGTATTGGATACAGTCGTGCGGGCGAGTACTCAGCGAGGGTTATTACGTCTCGCACGCGCGGCGTCCGTCCGCGCGAAATCGCTGCGGGAAAAATAGTTTGAGAGTGCGTGTCAGTATGTCTATGTGACGCGTCACGTCTCATTTTACATTAATGTCGCGATGTGAGGGACGCAGAATGTCATTTACGGAAAAGATTAGGGTTACTAAAATAAAACAATATTGAATTAAATCCGTCGAGAGTTTCGGGAGAATCGTATCCGGCACGGCGGCCATCTTATTATTACGGCGTCAGGGTTGTAGATTACGTGATATGAATGTACAAAGACCCAGTAAGTTGCAGCCAACACTTTACTCTACACATTCGTAACTAGCATAAAATATCAATAGACATTGTTTTTTTTCGAATTTGCTGTATGATTTCTAAATCTTTTTGCTGTCCAGTTCTATGAAATGGAAACTTAATAAAGCATTTATACTTTTAAGAAGGATGTTATTAATTTTTTTTATCATAAAGTCACGAGTTCGAATCCTGTCATGACCGATTTCGTTCACAAGCATTGCTTAGTTTATGGAATGTATGGGGATGTAAAATATAATTATTTAGTTATCTACTATAAAATATATACAGGAACTTATAATTGTTGGGAAGTACCATGCTTTGAGTTACTCCAATTAATCTTTGTCTATCTAACTAGGAATATTTACCTATTAACTAGGAATTTAATCACAAATTTAGTAACAACACGTCAACTTCAAGCTACATGCTTGAAAATATTCATTCTTAAAAAAATAATTCCGTCATGTTTATTATACAAAAAAAAGAGTGAAGATACTCATAATATTATTTAATCTTTACATCAGCGGTGGGTAAACTTTTGGGACAGCGGGCCAGATTCAGAAATTCAAAGTGAACGACGGGAGACAGAAGTTAAATACCAACTTACCTCATTAGACTTCATTAAAAATCTCAACTGTGAAATTTTGCAAATACTCATAAATAAATATACTTTTTATTATTTTATGCTTAATTCGTTTGCTAAGAAATCATATATGACGATTGCCGCGCAGCGAAAAAATTTTTTTTTATTGCTTCTCGGGCAACTATATAACAGGTAAGTACTATGACAAATATTAATTTAACACGTACCCAATAACAAGTTGCCACATTCTGGAGACTAGCGATATTAATCGTCTCACAGATCCAGACTGAAAATACAATTAAAAACTGTGTCTCCAACGGGCATCGAACCCGGGACCTTTGGATCAGCAGTCACATACCTAACCAACTGAGCCACGAAGGCAGACAATTTTCCATTTTGATTATTCAATTTTCCATTTGATTATTCCCAATAGAAAAATTCCACGCAGCGAGAAAAAATTTCAGTGTTCTTTTATTTTTATTCAATTGCAAAGAGTGCCAATTGAAAAAAAAAGAACAAAGTCTTAGCCAAGTTTATTTTTAGAAAACATGTTCTGATTTTTGACGCATATTGCTCGCAGGGCGCACTGAAACACTCGTCAGGCCGCAGTTTGCCAGGGCTGCTCTGCATGAATGCTGATAAAAATTGAAAGAAATCAACGCTTTAAATTCGTAAAATTATAATTCTCCACTATTTTATGCTAGTGTACATAATTGATTTTTTACTGTTCCGAATTTTCTAGCTTTATATATAAAAATACATCGATTTAAAAATTAAATTTGAATATGTCTCGTTGGAGTGATTCAAAGTGTTGGTTACCCCAGATCCCCTCGGGAGACATACGGTTGTGGCAAATCCCTTAAAACTGCGAGCAAAAAGCCAATAAAATGTCAGAAAAACATTTTTAAAGATCAAACGCTTTTAGTGGCTACATGTGCTCCTCTAACTCTATGAGAATAGATTGTACAAATTTACCCCAGTAAAGAATAGTTATTTCAAAATCGGTCCCTTCTGAAAACATGACCATATTGTTGAGCCTAACCATAGATATTCATACTGTAAGTTTATTATGAATACACTAGAGAAAATTTATTCTGGTCGCTTAGGGTAGGGAATAACGAAAATCGTTTAATAAAACACAAAGTCGAAACGATCGTTCCTTTACGAAATAATGACAAATATTAAATTTTTTTTCAGATATTTTCTTTACTCTTGGGGTCACCACTTCGTCCGCGATATGGTGATAATCTGTTGGTAAAATGTTTTTAAAGGAAATGATACAATTCTTTTTCATAAACTTTTATTCAGATTACTGTCCATCTGTTACCTGTATCTGTCAAATTACATCTTCTTCAATGGCGCTACAGCTCATATCGAGCCTTGGCCTCCGTCAGTCTTCGCCTCCAGCTTCTTCTATCGTCTCTGTCAAATTACATATTCTTTCTAATTGAACACATTTTGTCGGCCTTCTTAGCTTAGTTGGTTAGATATCTAACTCCCGAGCCAAGGATCCCGAGTTACAGTATTTAATTGTGTTTTCAGTCTGGATCTGTGATACGATTAATATCATGACTCTCCAGAATGTGGCAACTTATTATTGGATGCGTATTAAATTATTATTTGACATAGTACCAGTTAGTTTAGTTGCCCGAGAAGCAAGCTAACTAAAATAAAACAATACGATTTAAAAAGCGACACAATTTTAAAATAAAATAATCAATATCAACTTTCAACTATACATTGTACTCTATCAAGTAAAAAAGAGTCAATCAAGTTGAAAAAAAAATCAAATGAATTTGTAAAATCGACTCTTCTGATAATATTTTTTTTAATGTTCCTTGGTTTGTCGAAATGAAAGCTGTGGTATGAGAAATAGCCCGTTAGGCTAACGATTGTGTTTACAGTGGCGTAGTTACCTTAACAGCAGGGTCGTGTAAAACATAAGGGCCCAGCTTAATAAGGGGCCCTTATGCGATATAAATATATCGAAAATTAAAACAGAACCTAAATAAATTTTACCAGAAAAAACTCATTGGTGATTTCGCAATTATTCATTTATAATATCAATAAAATTGGGAGATCTATATGGCGCCGTTTTCGTGAATATCTCACCTAATTAGCCATGAAAATTGACGAATTAATTGAAAAAAATTGAAAAATCCGTACTTATTTCTTCTTCTTCCTCTCTTTTAAGGCCTGTTTATTTTATACGTCAGCTTCTCTCTTGTGGCGTGGACTGCCAGCTGTCTTTCCATCTCTTGTGTGGACGTTCTGGAGGTCTGCTTTCTTGGGGAACATTATTTCTGGCCACTTTGACGGTTCTTGAGTCTGTCATTCTTGATACGTGTTCGTTCCAGAACCTTATTTCTGATTAATTTTACTGTTAAATCTATAGCGTGAGTATTTATAATGTGGAAATATATAATTAAAATGATTTCATTAGGGGGCTCTCATGCAATTTTTGCATCAAGTGCCCAAACTTTCTTGCTAAGCCTCTGCGTGTGTACAGATATATGGTTATATAGCGGCGTCATGTGATATATAGGCACAAGATAAAGTAGGTACCTAATATAATATATATTTGAATGATCCTCTTCACACATTATATATTTACTTATCTCGATATAAATCTCAATATCGGAGGCTGTCTGTGCTGCCGGAGCGTGGATGATCGCGTTTTAAAGATTGAAACTAAAATATGAACATCGAACTTTCCGTACAAAAATGATAAGAATCTGAAAAAATAATATTTATTGTAGGGGGAATCAAACCCAAGCAAGAAAAATACTGAAATCTCAAGGAAAAAACTTTCTATAAAATATAATAAGCGGGGGATGTTGAAAAAAAACAAACATATCTCTAGTCGACTCAGATAAGAAACTGTATAAGTTATATTTTTATAAATACTATTTTTTAGAAATCAAATGATTTATTTCCATAATTTTGTTACACATTACAGTAACGACTAAGTAAGCACATTAAAAAAGACATATAATAAACATAATGTACAACAAACTTATAACAATTAATTTATAATAATTAACGGAAAGAAATTGTCATTCAATAATAATGCAATAAAACAAATTAAAAACACTAAAAAATATGCATAACATATGCATAAGATAAAAATATAAACAAAATATAGTGATTTTTATGTAATATTTATTTATATATTATTTTTCGGGCAACTAACAGGTACTATGTCAAATATTAATTTAACACGCACCCAATAACAAGTTGCCACATTCTGGAGACTTCTTTTTCTTTTTGAAGATCATTGACCTGTTTTTGCATAAAACTGTCACTCTTTGATGGAATTTTATTTTTTACGTCTCGGTTTTATAGGCAAATATTTCCTTTACTATGTCCTTTGTCCTTTACGGGGTAAGCAGAGAGAACCGGGCGCTATACTCCTCTATTTTTTAACACATTCCTGGCTTCTTTTGCTTCGACTCATACATGCTCGTCGATTGTTCGAGATTCTTGTTTCCTTCTTTCAAAATATCATTTACATGGTCATGTCATCCCTTTCTAGGGGCGGCCCCTGCTATTCACTCCATCTCTTATACCCATGTATATTTTTTTTGGTCAGTTGTTCATCGTTCATTCTTTCAATATATCTAAACTACCTCAAGGCATTCACTTTCATTTTACTAATAATATCCTTTTTTATCTTGCATTCTCTCTTTAAGTCCTCATTTTTTATTCTATCAAATATTGTTCTATTACATACTCTTCTTAGTGATCTCATTTATACAGCATTTATTCTACTTTCATGTCTTTTGCCAGGCCCATGTTTCACTGGCATACGTCAAAGTAGGCACTACAATCAATTTAATGTAATTAGTAATTATTTAATTTAATTTTTTTTTTTTTTTTTTCTTTTTTTTTTTAATTTTGTCAATGCTGACGGTGTTGAATATGTAGAATTCCATAATGGGTATTTTAAATCAAACAAATGATTTGGTCTACATATATATTTTTTCCTGAGTCCAGGACGACCGTTTCAGCTTATTAGGCCCTTATCAACTGGTTGATAAGGGCCTAATAAGCTGAAACGGTCGTCCTGGACTCAGGAAAAAATATATATGTAGACCAAATCATTTGTTTGATTTAAAATACCCATTATTTAATTTAATGTTTTTCATATGTATAGTATGTAAAGTAAATAATCAATTTAGATGGTTGGTGGCAGAGGGTTTAGCGTGCTGGGTTAGTAATCCAGTGGTCGCGAGTTCAAATCCTGCCACGACCGATTTCGTTCACATATAACACAAGTATTTATGCTTAGTTTAGTGAATGTATGAGGATGAATATGTACTTGTTACTATATTCATTCTTTTTTATGTCAATTTTTACTGAACCACGATGGGTATTTTACTTAAATATCGACTTATGGTAATTTGGGTCTAAGGTTAGGTTAGGCAGGCCGAGATTCGAAGAAAATAATATGAAATCTGTTCCCAGGAAAAAGTTGGCAGAACAAATAATTATTATTAAAATCCGCAAAGGTATTAAATTTTGTATATTCTAAAACGGAAAATTAATGCAAAGTAGGACGACGGAATAGAAAGAGAGAGGAGATATTCGCGAGAATAATTCGCACGCACAGGCGACATAAAACTATCTACAGATTGGTACCTCTACGCACTTTCCTAACGAGATTGTCTGCAAAACCCCACAAAAGCGAATCGGGATAATTTTACAGAGGTGAAGGAATATTGAAATAGACGCGAAAACTCTCGGCAATATCCAATGTTGATTCAATAGAGAGATTTCATCTGGAAGAATAAGCAAATGAACGTCCTTAGCAAGGTTCGAATATTCAAGACATGTGTTTATCCTATAATGACTTTTGGGATAGAATCAGGGCAGACACTGTCCATAACAAAAACCTCATTTGAACCAGCGAAACGAAGGTACTCAGAAACATCACTGGCAAAACACAGAGATCAGAAGGATGTGCGAACTTGAGGATATCGTAAGATGGGGTCGACAGAGAAGAATTAAGGTTCTGATACAAACGCGTGTCGAGAATGACAGATTCAAGAACCGTCAAATTGACCAGGGATAGTTTTCCCCAGGTAAGCAGACCTCCAGGACGTCCTCCCAAGAGATGCTGGCAATTCGCAGGACTTTTACAGGACAACAGGCCTAAAAAGAGAAGAAGAAGATCGAGGATATTGAAAAATGAAAGAATACACGGAGCAAGACCGGATAAAAATACCTGTGTACCGAGACGAGATGAAAAATGATGTCTGACCCGATTATGAGGACGCAGCCATACTCACAGTACGCGATTCATCAACTACTTCCACGCTGGAGGACGTTATAGGACTCTTTGGTCCTGTTCATCCCCGACGCAGCCGCAACGTCAGACAACACAATATCCTCTATCCAGCGAGTTCAACCACTACCCCCGAGAGTCCAACCTCAAACGTCGGGGCCTCCGATTGGTCTCGAAATCGGTCGCTAAGTACACCCCGATTCAAATCGGAGGGGCTTGTCCCCGAACCCCTCGGTACTCGTGTTGGCGTTCGAAGGTTCCGCGGGCTAACACCGGGGGCATCCGACGCGTTCATCACTTGTCAGATATGACGTCTTGTTGTCACCACTAATGGTCTGACCCGACGTCTGCGCCGGCGGTGTGCCCGCCCTCACAACAACATTCGCCACAGTTGAAGAGTCACTGCCGAGCGAGACTAAAGGCGTTCGTCCTGCTCTTCTCTAAGTACAGAATTGAAGGGGGCACAACAGCGTCGGCCGCCCACCCGCTCCTTTACTGCCTAGGCCCTTAGAGCCGCAACCTAGGCCCCAAAAGCTGTGCAAATTAGATCCGTTTTTTTAAAGCTGTTATTTAACATGGTTTGTTAGAAGGTTAGACTATTACTATTTTTAAACCGGTTCCACCCAGCCGAATGATATGAAATTTTCTACTTGTGCCACGTCACGTGGCAGATGTCACTTTTATACATTGACTTAATTTTCTTCGCGTATCTACCAAGAACAATGAAGTTATAAATATGATGCCAGTGTAAATGCCAGTGTCAATGCCAGTATCGAGGTGACATTGACCAACACTCTTGTTGACTCATCACACACAAGTCCAAGGGTGACCTTGGAGATGTGCAACTTAAAGCCTTTCAAGTGTCCCTATATAATATGCAATATTCATAATACATAAATATGTAGGTACTTTATATTCGTTGCCCTTCGTAGCAAATATAGTTAGATATCTAAAACTTAATCTATGGTCGGTATGAGTATCGATAAAATATAAAATAAAGAGTTCACGTATTTGTGGTAAACTGGGAGTTACTGACTTATAAAGCAAGCTTGAAGAGCGTCAGCTGAGATGGTATGGACATGTTAGAAGGAGACCGTGAATAAGGAAATAAATATTAATCTTCCTCGTTTATCATCCAGAGGAAGTCCAAAAACCACCAGGAGGCAAGTCTGGTCAAACTTTGAAATCAAAACCCTCACGATTACCCATATCATGGATATAATTATTATATGGAGTTCTATAATATCTTTAGATGTCATAGAACTCCATATGATAATTATATCCATGATATGGGTAATCACGAGGGTTTTGATTTCGCCGGTTGGACCAGACTTGCCCCCCCTGGATAAACAAATGCTCCAAGATCATATAAATAAACGGCTTGCATGAAAGTGTTACCCAGAACTGCAGAGTATACAGCCTGAGGACGAGAAGGGACCCTATTCTCCAATCTCGCACTATCGATGTCGTATACGACATATTATTACTTTCGCACGATTTATAGAATAATATGCTATTCTTGAGTCTCGCATGCGACATAGTCGAATGAAAATCATTCGAGATTTTGACGAGAGGTATAGGACCACTCGACATTCAATGTCGCATGATTTTATCTGTCAAAAATGGTCGCCATATTGCATTTACATACGGCAAGCGTCTCGTCTGTATCAACAAGTATTTTCGTTATGTTGTCTTTTGTAGTCACAATGGCAATTTGACAAATAAGTTATTTTATCTATTTAACAGTAGGTACATATAAAAATACATGGATGACCATAAAAATTAAAAACATTGGATTCTTTCACTTTGCTAACATAGCTCCATTAATAAGTTTTGTAAATGTTCCTATTTTGTAACGAACTACATAAACAAGTTTTGTTTAAGGTTCTTTTTCACTTATCACATATTTCTCCATTAATGAATGAATGAATGAATGAATGAATGAATGAATAGTATATTTCCAACATTAACAAAAATACAATTTTATTTTTTTAGTTTCTACCTTATTACAATTTTAAAATTATTACTATTTTTTTTTTCACACATTGGAAATTTTACTGCCTCGCTAGACATAGTCTGTTCTGAGGCAGTACTAGTTTCGAATTGCTATGGCTACTCTGCGATCATATGATTTGTTTTATTTTCTTTTTTCTTTACATACTCCATTCACTTAGAACATTGAAAACCAGGATAAAAAAACTCTAAAGCCTCTATCTCAAAAAATCTAAGAGTACCGAGGCAGATCCTTTTCTTCCAATCTGCTTCAGCCAACGAGTAACGAGGTCTTTGAAATTTTTCCCATCATGCGATATGTTTTGTTCAGTATCCATCATTATTTTATTATAAAGTCTTGGTGCCAAAAACTATATTGACGCTGCGCATGTGTCGTTCTTGGTTGTGGCGGTCTAAGCTGATGTCTGTTTCTAGTGCCATGTATCAATATATAGTCCGGTTGGAACTCAGCAGTGTTTTTATGCAAATGAGACAGTATCAGTCTCATATAGAGCTGTCTAACATCCAAAAATCCACTGTCTATATATATTTGTTCTGTGGGGTATCTTTTAGGTCTTCTGTGCATTACCTTTATTATTGATTTTTGTGTTCTTTCAATCGGAGCAAGTAGCGTTTTTGCCATCCCTCCCCAGCCTATTATTCCATACTCTAGACTACTTTGTACTATGGCATAATAAATAATTTCAAGAGTTTTAATATCAAAAATGTCTCGTAATATTTTGAACATATATATCATTTTTCTGCATTTCTTTGTGAGATTTTCTATGTGTACCTGCCATCGCAAATGTCTGTCTATATATATATCCCCAGGTATTTATACTCAGATACTCTCTCCAGAGGAGTGCATGAGCAGATTCGTTCAGGTGCTGCACATTCATGTATCGTAAGACTATAGTCTTGCTGTGGATGCTGTCTGGTGTCAATACTAAATGTGGTGTATTTTGACTTTGTAATATTCAAGGTAAGTAAGTTAAGGTCCATCCACTTTTTAACTTCACTAAGTTCATTTCTTGCCAGTTCAAAAGTCGAGTTCCACGAGTCACTACTGTAGACAAGCACTGTACCATCTGCAAAGGTGATTATCCTACCAGCCTTTATTAGCTTTGACAGTTCGTTGATGTAAATCAAGAACAAAGTTGGCCCCAGCACACTTCCTTGTGGCACCCCGAACTTTTTTTCTTTAGTTCCACTCACCCACTCTCCGACCCTGACTGATTGCTTTCTTCCCAAGATATAGTTTTCAAGCCATTCATAATGTTTTGTATTTGTTTGCTATTGAATATTTCAATATAGGTACACAATATTTCTTTCTATTTGTCTTCTTTGTATGCTTGTGTTCTTTATTTGCAAATAATTTGTCACTTACACGTAAAAGTAAGAGACAAATTATTTGATTATTTGACAAGTTACCAAAGTAAATTTAAATTTTTTAGTTGTTTTCTGATATTTTTTTATAATATTAATGAGAATTCAGGAAGCGTCATAATGAACCATATGTTAAGTGCTTAGAAATCTATCATATAATTGCATTGAAAAAGGTTGTGTTTTGACAACCATAAAATAAAAATAAAAAATATGCAATAAATGCTCCAAAAATATTTCAAACGCATCCCAAATGCAATGTTGCCTATTCTTTCATGTGACATTTCAATGTCGAACGATTTTAATGATGAATGATTTCAAGAATGGGCTAAAAGCCTACCATACGACATTTCATTCGACATTTTTAGGCGACATAGTCGAATACGACATTTAATGTGCGAGATTGGAGAATAGATACCAAGGTCCCACATATTCTGCTTCACCACTTCTTTCCGTCTGCGTTTTGGTCTCCCCTTGGATCTGGAAGAACAGAATTAATGCATTTCTAAAATCATCTCATTTCCGCACTATCTCTCGCGATACGCAATATGGCCGTTGTGTAAGATGTTCGTGTAGTAAGGGTGTAATAATACGTAATGAGAAGTACCTAACAAGCCAGAATACCATAGAAGGTATTCTGGGCAGTTTTACATTTATTGTCATTTGAAATCAAGTTCTCAACGAAGACAGTTAAACTTCTGTAAGTATAATTCTCGCCTGTGACGTCATCTATGTATATAATATACATACCTACAGAATGGAATGGGGTCTTCCAAGTCTTTTGGCTAAACTCCAGTTGTTATATACACGAATCGAAAACCTCCCTTTAGCGGACCCGTTCACGTTATACCTATGACACTTTTTTTATTTTTAGAGGATACTTATACAAACCTGAACACCCCATTTCTCAAATATGTTAAGGTAGGCGCGCATGGAAGCTAATTTCATCGGCCGATTAATTATTGGTGAGTTACAACATACGAATTACATGTAAGAGCGCGCATGAAAGCTAACAGAATGGGCCGATTTTAAAATCTGTGACGTGACACTTAAACAATGTTTCTAAAAAAAAATACCAAAAGAATTTTGTAACATTTGTCTAGTGAATGTTCTTTGGAAAATTATAAAATTCAGCATGAATTCTCTTACGAAAATATACATAAAATATTATAAATAATAAATACATAGAAATTATACATAGTATTTTTTAAACATCCTCATAACTATTATATGTACCCTTTTCACACATGACAGTGATTTTAATATATCACGTTTTCAGTCACTAGATTTAGCGTTATACGCCCTCTTAAGGTACAATTGAGACAGAAAATACAAAGTTCTTCTTTTTTAATGAATATTTTCCTTTCCATTACACCTACAAGATAAAAAATATTTCATTAACAATTAAAACACACACAATTAATTACCACACTTTTGTCTTTGTTACACTGAATTGTCTTTATTATATTAATCTGTGGAACAATGTAATTGGCTTACTTTCCTGATTACTATTTTTTTTATTAATGTAAAATATGTAATAGCTGTTTTGTTTCCCAAAATAAAATAAATAAATAAATAAAAGACCATTGACATAAAACAATAAAATTTAAAGTTACAAGAACCACCCTACCTCAACCGATTTCCTACAAACCACCTATAGTACAAGCATTTATGTTAAACACCGCCATCTACGTGTTTATAACAAAACATAATTTATTAATTAAATATTGGGAAAGAATATAAAAAATGGCTACGGTGCGGTTTCTAAAAGCCATGTTGTTTTCTCACAAGTGCCATATTTCATTTATTTTCATTTTTGTATGACATTAAGTATGTTGTGAACACACCACACCGCCCATTTACACGAGAATTAATTAGCTTTATCGAAGCGATAACGACTATAAAGCTAAATATCTCTCGTAGTAGATACCTATATCTTATATCCACTTATGTATACAAAGCATTATAACATAATATCATATCACAGTTATATAATATTATCGAACATCGTTATATTATAATACCTAGTTCAAGTAGGTATTTAACAAATGAATCCATTAAATTAGATATTAGCGAGTAATGAAAACACACTTCCTTACATCTTGTGCAAGTGGCGAGATTAGGTATTGATAAACACACTTCCTTACATCTTGTGCAAGTGGCGAGATTAGGTATTGATAAACACACTTCCTTACATCTTGTGCAAGTGGCGAGATTAGGTATTGATAAATATTAGATTATAGATAGGTGTTTCTATTGCATTTTAAAGAATAAATAATTATTTCTGGTACATTTTAATTAAAGGGGCTTCGTGTTGAAAAACGGAAATCGATATTTCATTACATCATAGAAAGTCGTTAATTAAAATGGCGAATGTTTTTTACGCATCATACATATTAATTAATCTATTTTAGTGTAAACATTAACATGGTGGATAATACCTATGTTATCTTCTTTAAGATTTTCTTTTTCTTCTCGTTCTTGGACGTAGTTATTTCATTTTATTTATTTATTGGTTGGTTGATATAGAGTTATACAGTCTACACATATTTTAAAGCATTTGATGTTGCATTGCTTTATCTTTCTTTTTCGTGTCCGGCTAAGTTCTACCACTCCAATAAGCAGCGACTGACATCGCATTGTCATTTGTCATAATCAGATCCCCAGGACTACAGACCACTCCCATCAGTGGGCACATCAGCAAGTGGCTGTCATCCAGGGTTGCGCCGCATCATCTGATGCAGACAGGTACTCCCACCTTTGCAGTTTATTTTTCACATCTGGTGACGCCAACCCTGAGTCTATTCCATAGAGCCTTCCATAGAGCGTATGGTAGGTATGTGCTCTCCAACTCCGATACTCTCATTTGGTTCCATCAATCTTTATTAGTGGACCAGTCAAAACTCCATGCATTATTCAATAGAATAATTAATATTGAATACAAAAATTTGCTAATACATATTTAATTTAAGTACTAGTAGGTACACTAAAATAAGACCGCTTTTATGGTTTTTATTGTAATTTACATAACATATCTATACTGGTGTGAGGTGTGATATACTCGTATGTAAGTTAAGAATGTATTTAATTAAGTAGGTAATATTAGTTTTGGCAACACTGTTGCACTGACTAGAAACCCTGCTCTTGGCAACACCAGATGATTAATATAGAAGACATATTATAATAAAGTGGTTAAGAATAAAACAATACTCTTGTTATTTCGATTAATTATTAAAAGTATATAAATAAGTTACCGATGTAGAATAGTACTTCCATTCTTTACTATATCATTGTTTTCGAGTGTCCAGTAAGAGCCGGTTAATTGAAACTAGTTGCATGTAACACATAAGATCCAACTGTCGATAGCGATATGTATAGTTGAAGAATACCTACGTACCAAACTATAAACCCATAAATCTAAATTATTGAATACCTACTTAAGATATTTTGTTTTCTATAAAACACATGTAGGTACCTATGTATGTCAAAATAGGATAGTATGGAGGTTAATCCTTTTTTCCTACGATGACGAAGCGATATCGTCACTAAATTATTTTAAAAAAATCTTAATGTACCTACTACAATGTTGATAATTTTTATAGAAAATTAAATTATTTAGTTGGGGTGTTTCGGCTTTTTTCGATATTTATCAGAAAAAAAATGTTTTTCTTAATAAAAAACGTTTGAGAAACTCTGGAACTTTTTTTAAAAAATAAATTTGAGATTTTGATTGAAACAAAAATTGAAAATTCTGAGTATAAAAGTTTTGTAGGCCTATCAATGAAAAAATATCCAAATGCGTCAGTCTCGTGTATCCGTGATCCACGAACTGGAATTATCACAATAGACTCTGACTCGACGACAAGCACGCTACTTGACATACTTATTTCTTCTGATGACATTTCATCTGATACTCCTCTTCATTCACAAATACGCAATAACCAATCCGATATCCCGCAAACTCCCATATCGACCTTCGCCAATTTCGATGAGCTCGATTTTATAATCAAGAATCTTCACCAAAACAAATCTCCTGGCATTGACCGCATTGACGCAGCTCTCGTACAAAGGTGCTGGCACATAGCTCGCCACGAGATTATCTTATTGTACAACAATTGCTTGCGAGAAGGCTACTTTCCGGATTGTTGGAAAACAGGTTTAATGACTGTTATTCCCAAGCGTAGTGACCTGGATCCTTCTGACCCAAAATCATATAGACCGATTACTTTACTACCTGTTTTGGGTAAGGTCTTAGAAAAGCTTATATGTCGACGCTTAGAAGATCATCTTTCCAGTACCCACCCACTGTCCGATCGTCAGTTCGGTTTTCGCGCTGGGAAATCAACGGTTGATGCTATCTTGGCTATATCTGATATTGTTAGAAGCTCTGATAGTAAATATGTTATCTCTATATCTCTTGATATTGCGGGAGCATTCGACAATGCCTGGTGGCCTCTAATTTTAAAAAAACTTCGAGACCGTAAGGTTCCTAGCAACATATATAAATTAGTGAAGAGCTATTTTACTAATAGACATGTGGCCATGCCCGGGGGACAAGATTTGCACTGGCGACCAATTAGCATCGGGTGCCCTCAGGGTTCTGTTCTGGGTCCACTGTTATGGAACATCTTGTTCGACGAACTTCTATCACTTTCAACGCCTACGGGCTGCAGTATTTTGGCATATGCCGATGATGCTACAATCCTTATTCAAGGTAACACCCGAGCACTTATTGAGCGCGCAGCTACTCAGTTACTTTCTTCTGTTGCAGATTGGGGTATAAGTCATAGACTCAATTTCGCACCTAAGAAGACGTATGGGTTAGTGTTAAAAGGCATAATGAAAAGTCCTCCCTCCATCAAATTTATCAATACGCGTGTAATATTTAAGGATAGGGTCAAAGTTTTGGGTGTTACACTAGATAGAGGCCTAACTTTCCAATACGATGTTCGTGCTGTATCCGATAGTGCAAAAATAGCCTTCCAAAAGATTTCACGTCTTGCTCGAGCTAGTTGGGGCCTTAAATTTCCAGTAGCAAGACTGTTTTACAACGCTACCTTTCTGAGTATTATGTGTTATGCCGCTCCTTGTTGGGCTCATCGTTGTGAAACCCAATACATTAGACGTCTGCTGCTTTCTGGACAGCGCTTCGCTCTAATAGCTTTAGCAAAGGCTTACAGAACCTGCGCTACTGACACACTTTCTATTCTCACAGGTATGGCTCCCCTTGATCTGGAAACACAGCGACGAGCTTCAATTCACAACCTGTATAGAGGTCGAAGCTCAATTTTGGGTGGTGTTTCTCTCCCACCTGTAAATTTACCCACAGTTCGTGGAGAGATTGAGAACTTGGCCCGGAGTTCTCTTTTAGATGCTTGGCAACGTCGCTGGTCTTCTTCTTCCGTGGGCAGACTGACATTTTTATTTCTTCCTGATGTGAGGACTCGAATTTTTTCCTCGTGGATTGTTCCCGATTATTGGACCACGCAATTCCTTACTGGACACGGCAGTTTCAAAAGTTATCTCTTTCGTTTTCACTTATCCGATTCGTCCTCATGTCAGCTTTGTGATAACCCTGAACAGACTTCTGAGCATATCCTATGGGAATGCACTAACTTCTCCGTGTCAACATTCCGACGAGAACTCTACGACGATGTCCGAGGGAATTTCTTTGGACCCATTGGACATGCGGACCTTGTAGCCACGAAGAGCAACTTTAGGGCTTTCAAGACTTTCTGTCTTAAATTCGGTGCACTATTATCTTCACTATCACTGAGCAGTGAGCCAGTTGTTTCAACATGATTAGCTCTCTTTGGCACATTAAGTGCAGTGTCTGCAAGGTTTTAGAGTTCTCCGGACTCTTCGTATGTTCTTTATGTGTTCTTTCAGAGTTTTGCAAGGGGCCGTTATTAGTCCCCATAAGCAGAACGGGTGGTGGTGGGGGAAGAACAGGCCTATAATTTTCTATATTATATTCAAAAATTTTGGGCTCTGTGCATTGAGCCATCATTTTAGACAAGAAAATACTAATGCCGCTCAAAATTCGCCATTGTACCGCAGCCTTACCACGTATAATAATTTGGAAAAGATCGGGTCCTGGACATATTCTGTATGTCCAGGAGCCACGTTAGACAGGAATAATTAATTGTTATGTTACCAGCAGTGAGTACAATATGCAACATGAAATCAAAGGTGAGTTGCAATAACTTGTTATTTTCGTATGTTTTCCATTTTTTCAAATATTTATTTATTTTCTTTGGGAAGCTACAGCTCATTTACAGTTTAATGATACAATATTATTTTTACAGTGTTAGAGCAAAAAAAAAGCATTCCATCAACATAATAGAAAAACAAATAACAGTTTACAAGCCAAAAACATTCATACCTTTACTATTTACCTTCATACACACCCTCACACTCACATCCATACACACCAACACACACACACCCATACACACCATCACATACACACACACCATCACACACACACACCCATACACACCCTCACACTCACATCCATACACACCATCACACACACACCCATACACACCATCACACACACACCCATACACACCCTCACACTCACATCCATACACACCATCACACACACACCCATACACACCATCACATACACACACACCATCACACACACACCCATACACACCCTCACACTCACATCCATACACACCATCACACACACACCCATACACACCATCACATACACACACACCATCACACACACACACCCATACACACCCTCACACTCACATCCATACACACCATCACACACACCCATACACACCCTCACACTCACATCCATACACACCATCACCCACACACCCATACACACCATCACATACACACACACCATCACACACACACACCCATACACACCATCACACACACACACCCATACACACCATCACATACACACACACCATCACACACACACACCCATACACACCCTCACATACACACACACATCATGTCTTCAGAACATCATGTCTAAATCTATAATATATAGCGTTGAATATGTCTATCTCAGCTGAGAATGTATTGTTATATTGGCTGAATATGCGTGTAATTGTGGAATGTTTCCTGATATTCGTTCTAATTTTTGGAACATGAAGTAATTGAGGTCTGTGAACCATTCTACCTGGAACATGGATACCTACTAGGAGTCTGTGGCATTGTTCAAAATTGTATATATTCAAAATATACTGCGTTAATGGGCAATTGAAAGCAATTGAAAAGAATATAAGTAGGTACTATTCTAAATCGGTGCATATCCGAAAATCGTCTAATCCTACCTAGACAAAGCGTGGTCATCTAATAATGAAATATCTATAGGTATAATATAACAATACGCGAGCGACTACATAATATCATGTATTATTTATTTATGTACGTGTATATTCACTTTCTGAGAAAGTTTCTCTGATCGATGGTAAAGAAAGATGGTACGAGCGGCAGTAAACGTCACGTATATACGGCGCATGGTGGTGTGATGGTCGCGTGTGTGTGGCGTAACGTAACACAATAATATATTATCATATTATGTGGGTAGGTATAGTTGTGACGGTGAATTATGACGTCATCACAGTCAGTTTGGGATCCCCAACCATCTCATGATATTTATTTATATTTTTGTATAACATAATACGACAAATATGTAGCACACTGGCGAACCTATTGCCATTACGAAATTTCTTCCAACCAACCGAATTGTTTGCATAAAAACAAAATAAAAAATTGAGATATACGTTACACCGAGATAAAAAATCCATTTCATAGCAAAAATAAACGAGTGGGTTGTGGCTAACACTAAACTCCTCACTAACAAGTCACTCCATAAAGTATTCAAAATTTGTATGGAAAATATTTATCATTTCCATGAAATGCGTTTTTTTTAAATATTTTACGAAAACATAATTCTTCAATGCCATTTTATGAAAGTGATGTGCCTTTTTACAAATTTGAAAATAAAAATAACAAATTTCGATTTTCCTGAGCTTGGGGTCACTTTGAAATATTTGACAGTCAAAAAAAATGAGAAGCACTATTCAGATATACTTCAAAATCTAATGGGGTCTAATCGAGTATTAGATATACAGATTTGCAAAATTTGAAAAGAAAACGAGTACCTACTTTAGTCTATAATCGATAAAGTAAACTAAACACGCCGTACATAGCACACAGCACATAGCACACACACAGATATGTACGTTGTGATGAAACTTTCAGAATACAATCTAAGCATACTTGTTGATAACCTGAAATAAAAAAAAAACAGCCTTAAAAATTGTGAAATCATAATCAAAATCATTTTCCCTTGGATTAGTGAGGAGTAATAACTCATACTTTAGTAGTCTTTAAATTCGGTTAACAAAAAGTAAGGCATTTGCCTCATTTAATTTTTACCGTAGGTACTTTTGTTGCACGCAACATGTTGTAGTTCGACATTGTACACGTAGTATCCAGTAAAATAAGGCCAAATAATAGCTGGATATTCATTTCATCCCAGCTAATTGTATAAATTTAATACCCAAAAAATAAAAATATTATAAAGGGGTTGACAGCCCCTGTTATAAATAGTGTATGGTTTGATAACGATTAATATATGAATGTATTGTAACGTTGTGTAAATGGAGTAGGTCACTGGGACTATATGGACCGCACTACACCGACTTTTGACTACCACTGCCCAGCGTCATGCAGACGACATACTTTATGTAACATCAATATTAAACACCGCATCTTCGTCTCGATCGCATCATCCCGAAATGTACCAATTTACGATGTACTATATTCTAAATAAATTAAATATATTTTATATTGCGTCTTTATTTGAAGCAATGTCGTCACTAAATTCAATTTTTATAAACATTATTAAAAAAAAATTGAGATGTACTACTACAATATTAATATTTTTTATAGAAAATTAAATTATCTAGTTGAGGTGTTTCGGCTTTTTTCGATATTTTTAAAAATGTGAAATATCGGCAGTTAAACTCATAAATTTATCATAAAAAAAATATTTTTCTTATAAAAAAATGTTTGAGAAACCCTGGAATTTTTTTGAAAAAACTCATTTGAGATTTTGTATTTGTCTATGTTTATACCAATTTTAAGCGTTCTAGCTTTTATGGTTTCTGAGATATATGGAAAAATAAACCAGAATTTCAAAAGTTGATTACCCCTGACTGAAACAAAAATTCACAATTCTGAGTATAAAAGTTTTGTAGGCCTATAACTATTTATATATTCTGAAAATTTGCGCTCTGTAAATTGAGCGGATCAAAAGTTATAAGGGGGGGGGGACACCCACACACACACACAGACACACACACACACACATACAAAACTCACATAAAATGTTCTACTCCGAATTCTGAGTAAATCCATGTATGGGAACATATATGCTGCGAAGCCTCTAAGTTGGTGTTTTTAGCATTCAAAAAGTCCACTACGGCATACAAAATGCTCCTTGTATTCCTTATACGCGGGTCTTGGCTTAATACTTTGTCGATATGTTAAGAGAACAAATTCTCTTGAACAAATCGACAGTTGGAATAAAGATGATTTGAGTAAATATTAAAGCCAATTACATGTTGTCACTGGAGTTATTTGAGTATATTAAGATAAATTATGAATAGTTGATAAGCCGTTCGGTTCTGTGCGGGCGTCCTGGGTTCGATTCCCAGCAGAGGAGAAATTTATTTAAATTCATTTCTCACGCAAACATTGCTTCTCTGGGCTGGAAACACTGGTTAGTTGTAAGAAATTGCCATACGGCAATAAACTCGCCACTTGCGCAGGGTGTTTATTATTATTATTATTAATAGTTACATATTATGGTGAGATATTGTGTGATGTGTGCAGTAGGTATTTTAAGTGTTGAGTAAGATTATGTGCTCAATTAAATAACATAAAATTAATAAGACTGTTAAGGTATTACTTTTTAGATACACACCGTTTAACATATTTGGGAAATATGATTTTAAATTGGGGTGTTTAGGTTTATGTATATGCACTCTCAATACTGATTATACCGATTAAGTTAACATGTATGGAAAAACTGTTGGATGTGAACTCGTGTTAATCGATTCAGTGTGTATCACTCAGCTACATAGAATTATGCATAGTATAATAAAGTATGTTCACTTTCACTGTGGAAATTATATTTATTCGGAAAACATACTATAATAGTAAAATAACCATATTGTACAGTACAGTACATAAATATCACTTTCTAAAGTCAATTAAATCAAAACCTAACTTCACATTCATTATATTATTATTTATCCTACGTCACACATATTGAAAGGTGAAGTGAAGTATAAAGCCGGTTGCAGACCAAAAGCTAAGCTAAGTTATGAGATCATTTTTCATACCAGCTCACATAGTTTGCGGTATGCAAATTGAAGTATGTTTTACAGCAATTAAAAATGAACCATAACGTCGCTAGGCGTTCAATACCGCGAATTCGAAAATTCAAGTGAAATAGTTTTTTTTTTAAGATATCGGTACAGAATGTTAAAATACGCGAATTTGTTAACAAAACATTCCCCAAATATTGTCCAAACTCCTAAAACGCCGTATGGAACAAAACCGCGAATATGCATTCGGCGCATTATTCATTTTATTCAGTTTATTCGGCCTCCTGTAAAATCTTGTTATTGAGTTACATTCGCGCTATTGAACGCCAAGCGACGTTAAATAATTACAGAATATAAGTCAGAATAAAAGAGTGCGTCCGCCACATTATGACATATGGGATAGAAGTAAGAGCCACCTCCAGCAGGACGAAAAGCTGCTTTAAGCCGATCGCAGACAAAAAGCTAAACTAAGTCAGTTTAGCTTAGCTCGCATAGCTGAGGTATATTTTATACACTAGTGTGAAAAACGACCTCAGCTATGCGAGCTAAGCTAAACTAACTTAGCATAGCTTTTGGTCTGCAAGCGGCTCAAGTCTCAGGGACAAAATACGGAATGAGATGATATTGGACTCCGTACCATATTGACAGTCTCTAATGGAATGGAATGGGCAGGTCACGTGGCAAGACGGGAAGTTGACAGATGGGAATTGAGAGGAATGTCGTAGTCACATACTGCATTGGTGACTTTATAAAGCTTCAAGCTCTGTTCATACCTGGAACAGCCGGAGAGAACTACCGTCGGGCATACCTATATATTAAAAAAATGGGCAAATTTCAAAAATAAAAATTTAACAATTTAATAAATAAGAATAACATATTTTAAACATCTAAAGTAATAAAGCAATCAAAATGTTAGTGTATGTGTGTGTGTGTGTGTGTATGTGTGTGTGTGTGTGTTTGTCTCACGCCTTCTGAAAAACCAAGAGCATCTAAAAATCTAATTTATGTGCGAACGTGTACCTGTATACCTGATGCAGTGTCACGCTAAAAATAATGCGATAAAAATGCTGAATTTTAAAAATATTTCAATAATTATTTTTTTCATACAAAATTTTCCAAGTCGTATCTGTCAAAAAAGTGTACATTTTGCACGCATATATCTGTTAGTTTAAAAGTTAGAAGTACGTATTTACACGAAAAAAATTTACTTTCAAGTATAACTTAGCGTTTAAGTGAAAAACATGGTGAATATTTTGTATAATTATAATGTTTAACTTATTTTTAAAGTAAGCGTTTTGTACATAAATGCCGCCATTTTAATATCTTTTCATACAATATTTCATTTTCCTACCGAATGAATATGTTCTTGAAAATAATAAACCTTTGAAATAAATATAAATATGAAATAATAAAATGAAACACAAGACATTACAGCAAGTTTTAAGACGTATATTGTAAAAGTCTGTTAATTATTAGTAAAGATATGGGCATAATAAAATTGCATAATTTGTATATAATATTTGATATTTCGGACAATTTTCATTTTTATGGCATCGAACAAACCAATGTAGGTACCTACATATTCAAAAAATGTATCCGAACCATTCGATATTACTTACGTGTTCGAATCGTTTCCATGGCTACAGAAAGAATGTGATATTCAAATAAAATTTGTTAGGAATCGAATTTATTTAGAAGGTTGTTGTAGGTAGGTACCAACCTAATACTATTTACTTACAAATCAACAATAATATACCTATACTGATTTCCTATAGGAAAATTATTTTATTTATTTATTTATCAACCGTTTGTCCGATTATAATGAAACTTTGGTGAATTGTCGAGCGTATGCCCAGGATGGTTTTTGGATTTAAACTTTTTTCTTATTCTTCTTCTTCTTCGTGTATTTGGTCGTTTTACCTATGAAGGGGGAGTATCCTGGGAAAAGAAGGTCCGACTGTCCCTCCATCTCTTCACAGGTCTTCCAGGACGGGTTCTGCATATAAACTTTTTTCTTCTTTTTCTTCAACGTGTACTTGGTCATCTTACCTATGAAGATGAACTATCCTGGGAGATGAAGGTCCAATTTTCCTTCCATCTCTTCGCAGGTTTCTGGATTTAAACTTTTTTCTTCTTCTTCTTCATCGTCTATTTGGTCATTTTACCTTTGAAGGTGGACTAACCTGGGAGAAGAATGTCCAATTTTCCTTCCATCTCTTCGCAGGTATCTGGATTTAAACTTATTTCTTCTTCTTCTTCTTCATCGTGTATTTTTGGTCATTTTACCTATGAAGTTGGAGAATCCTGGGAGAAGAAGGTCCAACTGTCCTTCCATCTCTTCGCAGGTATCTGGGTTTAAACTTTTTTCTTCTTCTTCGTGTATTTAGTCATTTTACCTATTAAGTAGAGCATCCTGGGAAAAGAATGTTCTTTCATCTCTTCGCGGTTCTTCCAGGATGGTTTCTGGATTTAAACTTTTCTTAACCGACTGATGGGACGGGATGTAATGAAGGGAAGGGATGCACTAAAGGGCCTGAAGGGACGGGAGGTATAAAACTGCCTGAAGGGACGGAAGGTAGTGAAGGGTCTGATGGGAAGGGACGTAATGAGGGATTAAAGGGACGGGAGGTACTGAAGGGCCTGAAGCGGCGGGTCCTGGAGTCTAATTCTGTTTCTTCTTAATTTTATGTAGACCTTTAGGGCAGTTTTTATACAAACTATTTCCTATTGTCTAATTCATCTTCTTCTTCTTTTATGTATACATTTGGGTCATTTTTTTATAAAAATTATTTCCTTTAGTCTAATTATTATTCTTCTTCATTTAAGTACGTAGACTTTTGGGAGAGTTTTAATACAAACTATTTCCAATAGTCTTATTCATTTTCTTTTATGTAGACCTTTTGGTCAGTATTTATACAAACTATTTCCAATAGTCTAAATATTCTTCTTCTTCTTTTTTGTAGACCTTTGGGTGAGCTTTTATACAATCTATTTCCAATAGTCTAATTCTTCTATTAGGTATATGTATTTTTACTTATTTTATGTAGACCATTGGAATAGTTTTTTATACAAACTATTTCTTATAGTCTTATACTTATTTTTCTCTTTTTTATTTAGTCTTTTGGGTTAGTTTTAAGTCTAATAGTCTATTGTGCAGAAATATTACTAACGATATGCACACTTGATGAAAATACATATGAAATGAATGGGATATGGGATGTGACGATATAACCTGCACTAGAATCTTTTCAATACTTTTGTTTAATTAAATTTAAACCATTTATATCATCCTATTTTGAATAATTTTCAACACCTAATATTTAAAGAATGGGGGTTGTGGCTATTACTGAACTCTTCACAACATTTATATTCAAATTAAAAACTATTTACTATAGTTCAAGTCTTCTTCTTCTTCGTTAATGAAGACTTTCAGTCAAATTGAGCAAAAATATAATGCACACTTGATGAAAAAATATAAAAACGAATGGGATGTGACCAATACTAGATCTTTTCAGTACCTACGTTTGTTTAATCAAATTTTAACCACATCCCAACATCCAAAATTACTAAATTTTCAATAGGTACACATTACAATTTGTTTTCGATGATAATATTTAAAAATGGGGGTTGTGGCCAAACCAATCTCTTTACAACGTTGATAAACAGTCATATTTAAAACCATTATGCATAGTCCATGCGAGCAGAAATTGTATAAATATTATACTTCACTTTATAGCAATATATAAAAAAGAATGGGTTGTGGCCATCACTTGAACATTTTACAATACTTAAACTCAATCAAATTTCAAACCACTTTTCATAGTCTGATATTGCAAAATAATTGGGTGACAATATTATAAAAACGATTGCTTTTTCTTTCACAATTTTACATTCTTGGCCAACGGCGGGACATAAAAGCTAGTATTTAATAAATAAGAACAAGAGCCGTGATAGCCCAGCGGTAATGTCGTCGCCTCACATGCTTGAGGTCGACGGTTTGAATCCGGGCGGGGCACGCACCTCTGGATTTTTAAAAAATCTATGTGCGGATTTATATCACTAGCTATGTGTAGCCATGATCCAATTTGTCTGGTTCCCCTTTCTAAGGGTTACGAAGGTCAGATTGCAGTCGCTTCAATGTAATAACCAGACTCGCCAATTCCAGGATCATGGTCAAAGCGTACCCCGATAGAAACGGGACAAAAGCGCTAAGGGGAAAGAAGAATAAATAAGAATAACATAAGTACATAAGTATTGTAACTTAATCAGCCCACCTTTGATTTCATGTTACATTTTAGTACTCAATGCTGGTAACAAAACAATGAATTATTTCTGTAATTGTAATTTACTTTGTAGAATTCCATTTTAATTTGAATTAAAAAATAAAAGAGTATGTTTTAGATTCTACATATCGACCGCTTACCGCCAATACCTCCTATCTTAAATATGCAAAATTTTACAGAACATTCTGATAAAACTGTTTTATAATTTTATTTCCAAGAAAGAGCTCTAACTACTATGAACATTGCTTTAAAAAATAGTTGTTTTTTACAATGTATAACTCTATATTAGTTTTTGGTGCTAATTAACACTTATATGTAAGATAGAAGTTGAAGGTACAAATTTAATTGAAATTTGAGTTAGGAGGTATTGGCGGTAAGCGGTCGGTATATTGTTTATTGGTCGATAGCTATTTCGCCTTGTTAGGGCATCTTCAAGACTACTAGTCTTGATTATTAGTTTTGAAGATGCCCTAACGAGGCGAAATAACTATCGACCAATAAACAATATACGTACAATCTAAAATAATAAACTGTTTTATTTTATAATTTAAATTATTCCTGTCTAATGTGGCTCCTGAAAAAAGTCCTGGGCATACAGAATATGTCCAAGGATCTGATCTTTTCCAAATTATTATAAGTGGTAAGGCATCGGTTCAAACGGGCGAATTACGAACGGCGTTGGTTTTTTTTACTCTCCACACTATGGAATAGCGGAGGGTCATGATTTCACAATTTTAAGCATATTTTTATAGCAATATCTCAACGGGTATCATGTAGAGAGTGCACACTGTGAGTTTCGTCGTGATGTCTTTGTATGTATGGCGTACGGCGTTCGCCGTATGCTCTAGGGATTATCCTTTTTGTGTCCTCTCTACAGCCCAAACTATAAGTCCGATCGACTTCATATTTACATCATATGTGTAAAGTGTATAGACCTAGGGCTGATTAGTTTTCCATAGATATCCGTTATATTTCTGTCACGGTCTGGAAATCGAGGTTTGAAATTTTGATACAACAAAAATACACTCATCAAAAATGCATTCACGGATTGTCAAAATTTAAAGAAAAAAATCTATGGTTTGCCATATCAATGTGAAATAAATTTCATATTTGTATGAAAAATGTATATAACAGAAGTAAAATAGCTTCTGTAAGGGAAAATTGAGTGATCAACTTCATATTGATATTGTATGTGTTTCTATAGACAAGTGTATTTTTACTCTCCACTTCTATCTTCCTCAAGGTGTAGGCAGTGAGAACCGAACACCGCATTCTTCTATCTTGACACATACATCGCCTTATCAACATTGATACACTGTCTCATACATGCTCATCTTGCTAGTAATGCAATTTTTGTCCTCTGGGAATCTTATACCTATTTGTTTAAGAATCTAACAGAAATGTACTTCATAAAAATGCATTTGCACGCTTACTATGGAGTGGAGAGTTAAGTGTTGGCCACAACCCGCTCGTTTTGTTTTTTTTTTTCTAAAAAGAACGTTGAGGTGTGTCCTGTTTGTCTGTTTGGTATGTTATTTTAAATATGAAATTACAGTAACTTAATTTGGAGATATGGCAACATTATTCAGATTATTTTATTTACCAACAATACCATGAAGTGCAGTATATATATTATTTTTGTCGCTGTTTTCTGTCCCTAACAAATAAATAAAATAGTTTAAAATAAGGCACAAAGCTTACTCTGAAAATATCAACTAATGAAATCATTTATCATAGATAAATTTACATATTTACATCTGTTTCCTCTTGCGCTTTCCTACCAAAAAAATGCGTAGTCGGCATATTTAAATTAAAATACTCCATCGTACAAAATCCGAATTAAAAATTACAAATGATACAAGTCTGCAATGAACATAAACAGTGCTTGGCGCCTTTGTAACGGACTGTAAAGAATACTATGTATGTAGGTGCCATAATTATTAGAGCCTGGGGGTTATGCGTTGGCACACACCCACCTACCACAGTGTGTTTACTAAGTCTGCGTGGGCATAAACGTTAATTAATTTTATAGCAATAAAAAAGACGATAATTCGCGGATAATTAATGTCGGAAAAAGCATAACAATGATTTAATATGGAAAAATAATAAGTAGAATTAAATGAGTTATTTCAGAACAATGTATGAATTATGTATACATAACTAACACGCATCGCTAATAAATTATATATATTCAACTGTTTGAATTGACAAAAAAAAAACATTTTTCTGATATCTTCGGAATTAATACATTGAAAGAGATATCATGAGTCAAGTGAAAATAAACACATCTAGATGATTTGGCCATATAGGATAAATAAGCGACGATGGTCTATCATGATGGTATGAGTGATGATTTTAGTATAGGTATGAGAAATATCAAAAAGTTGACTGTATTTATACGGGACTCATTACGTCACACCGCGCAGATAAAATCCTTTTATCGATGGTCGCCCGTTGGTTACACACGTTTTCGTACTCAGAAACTAATCAAAATAGGACACAATGGCGGTTTCATTGTCATAAGGCAATTTCTTCCAAGCAACCAAACCAACGTGAGGCCAATACACAGTGAAGTGATAGTTACATTAAATTTATAACAAATAACAACAAACAGAATCAAAAGCACAACATTATTAAAAGTAAAATCACAGCAACCACAGAGAGGAGAGAGATAGAGGATGTGGGAAGTGAGAGAAGATGGAGGAGTGTCAACAGGTAGGTAACACTATATTTTTTTATTTATGTACTTGCTCCCAAGAAACAAAGTTTTGTGCAAGTGTAATATACTGACTTGCCGCTGAGCACCAGCGAGAGGCTGTCAACCTTGGTGACTTTCTCCATGGCGTACACCTCCTGTCCCTTCAGCTTCCTGATGGCACGCATGCACGAGAGCACGCGGCGGAACTGGGCGCGAGACACGCGCAGCGGTCGGAACAGCGCCTGGTACACCTGAAACAATTATGTATTACAACGAGGAAGTTAACATATTTATATATCGACCGTATCAGTTCAATCATTCATACCATCACGGCATATACCAACAGTGTGGAGGCAACCAGCGACAGAAAGGAAGCACAACACATGCGTGTATTAACACACACCAATCTCGTCTCACTTCTATCAGAATGGGTGGTGAACATCATAGCTGAACTACAAAATTATGTGAG
Source organism: Molanna angustata (assembly GCA_963576475.1). NCBI lineage: Eukaryota > Metazoa > Arthropoda > Insecta > Trichoptera > Molannidae > Molanna > Molanna angustata. The sequence continues at coordinate 35,685,534 of OY754974.1, read as the reverse complement.
ATGTTATTTTGCCTTTTGTAATTTCGATGACCCGGCTCTTACGGGACATCGAAAACGTATCAGTAGCTGTAAAAGTGAGAGAAAATAAATATATAAAATGGGATGATACGTGTGGAGGACTTGTTCCGTACCGCACAAGACAGTGAGAGTTTCTCCCAAACTCATAGATCTCTGCATGATAGTCGTTAAATAGAACTTGGTGTAAAACATGCATAATATATTTTTTACAAATTTAATTCATCGATAGAGACGATGCGGGAATATACTGGGTATCGAAGAAAATCAAGCGCAGTCTAGAGGTAGAGCACCCCTGGGGGTATCAGAATACCCCTATTATGTTCATCAATTTCCCTTATCAATTTTTTTTAAATACTATATACTTTGAATAGTAAGTTTACACCGCTTGAAAATAAGCTAAAATCACTATCGCCCTCTATCGAATGAATATGTTTTTTTGCTATACACCTATTGAGAAAAAAATCACAATCCTTCACTCATCTAATGCATAGTAAAAAAGAATAAAAAATAATATACCTAACGAAAAACTCACACAAAATGATCTCGATAACTTCTTAGTATTTAAACTCCGAGTCAAACGTATTTCTTTGCGAGAGAAGGGATTTATTGTGTAAGTTCAAAAGGACATTAAAAAGAGAAGTTATAAAGTAGAAGGATGTGTTTGGGATTGTTTCGAGCGGAAGGTGTAAGTGTAAAGGATCATAGAGAGAGGATATCACGAAGAAACTTTCACACTTCTCAAAACATTACCAACCTTCTTAGAAAGGAAACAATCTAATAAGACACCAGAAGGATCCAAAGAGAAAAATGTATAGAATAGGTATCTCTCTCTGTAGGACTATTCATTGCCGATGGAAGATTGCTTCACAAAATTTGGTCGCCATGAAAAGCAAGCACATTGTAATGTAATAATAATACAAAATTATATGGCGCCGTTTGATGATAACAAGATTATTCCAAGGGCGCTCTTGCTCAATTATAGGTTCTACAAACAAAGTACTCTGAAGAAATCTACTGAAAATCTCAAGACCTTGAGATTAACTTGTTTCACATTAATCCATTTACACTAGAACCACGATCATATTAACCCGATTAAGACCTAGTTCAGACAGTTGGAAACCACCTGTCTGAACCAAGCCTTATTATTTCTATCAAAATCTCTTAAAGAATTGGTATTTCGTGATCCAGGTTTTTCTGTTAGCACATTCAGTCATGCTGAGATTTGAAGGATGTTGGTAAAGTGGAAGTATGGCGAACCTAGGGAGCTCTTTCTCGGTGGAATCACCAGATAAAAAACTTCGAACATAAGAAAGGCAGACGACAGAAGCGTCTGAAGGAATTTCGTCGGGAAGGCAACAATGGCTTACTTCAATCCGGGTATTTTTAAGGTCAGAAATAACATTTTCTTTAGCAGATTGCAAACGTTTGAAGAAAAAAGTGAACCCAAATCTTAATAGCTAATGTTCCCGTCTTCTTTCGTTTTAATTTTGGAGATTGGTTGGCAGCAAAACAATGTATCTCTTCCTCCACTCCGCTCGGTCTTAGGCGATTTTCTTCAACTCTGTGTAGGAAATGTCATGTCACTTCATGTCCTTGCACACCTGTTCTAGATACTTCCAGCGGGGGCGCCCTTTGTCATTCTCTCCAAGATAATATGGAGGAAATCCTATTTTCGCAACACATGACCTATCCAACATGGCCATGTTAAAACAGAAATGGAATTCCAAGATGGATACGATATTAAGAGGTGAATCAGGAATGAAGAACAGGACCAAAAAACTAACTTGTGTTGGATATTAAACAGATAAACGTGATAATAGATGACGCGATGTGTTTGAATAAAGACAGAGGGGTTTGGGTCGTCGTGAAATTCGTCGCTTTCGGATACTGGTTCTTCGAGACGCTGGCGATTAAACTCCTTCCCATGCAACGACCGTCGACGAATGGTCCTATTCCAAGTATTTAGACGACGCCGAAGAGAGCCGACGATGATATTGGTTCGGTTCATCCCACGACGACGTGTGAAGACGTAAACGGTTCTTTATGAATCTCCTAGCCATTGTGTGCCATACAAGTTGGCATTCCGGAACGTTCCATAGACCGTTTCCACTAGCCGAGTTATATTATGAAAACATAGATACGTACATCGAAGTGAATTTTCATATTTGTTATTAGCCCCGTACATCATGGGACAAAACCATTTTAAGCGAAATTCCGGGATAAAAATATGTAATCTGCTAGCCTTAAACAGGTATACCTAGTTGGGCAGAAGTTATCTGATTTTAATGAAGTCTATATAAATGGCGTGATAAAAAACTCATTAATAAAATACATATTAAATAATGTCATACTATAATGCGTTGAAATTCTGCGTTAAAAAAATGAATTTAGATACTTGTTTGGTTTTTCTACGTTTATTACGAGAAATTTGTCTTAAACTCTCAAATAATACGCAACAATATCAATAGGTACATAAGTTATTTTAATATATTGTGTGCTTCCTTTGTATTTTTGTGTAAATTTGAATAGTTTCTTGTTTTTGGTTGTTTTTATATATTTCATACTGTGAAAACTTTTTATTTTTTCAACTTGTAGGTAAATATGTTTATTAGTTATACTATAGAAGTAAGAAAGTGCATTTATTTTTTACATCTAAATAAAATATACATACATACATACATACAAAGACTCATTCACTCGTTATCTTCGTCATTTTCTTCTAAACACTGCAAGCACTGATTGTGAAGATAATACCGCGTTATAATAAATCTGCGCTTGCCGGGGTCGCGAAGAAAGAGGTTTACCTATATTGTGTTTTCTCCGCGTTAAGTCTTTGAAATAAGCAAGTACACAATACTAATTTAATATGGAGGAGTTCATAAAAATATATTATTCAATTGGATAAAATATATCGAAATTACTGTGATAAAAGTGTGATTTTTTTATATTTTCTTTTTATTAACATCATGTGATTACCATATTGCCATAAGTACATCACGGCATATCATCCCATTATGTGGTGTGCGGGTGTTCAAACGGTAGCACGCCACATGCATGTATCCCCAAACACATGTCTCTTCTCATCTTAAAAGGCACTACAGTAAGAACGGGTGGTGAACTTCATCGCTGAACCATGTGAAATATTATTGTTGCCTGTTGTGTTTTCGATAACCCGGCGGTGGTAATAGAAAATACATAGGTACTTTATAATTAAGTCTTACGAGACTTTTGATCTTGCAAGACTAAGACCCGAATGCACAGTCCTAGGTACCTAAATAGGTACTAACTCCTAACCTCACTGGAGTATTTAGTATTCTTAAGTTAGCAATTGCATTGCAGAGACATCCCTAACTAAATACTAAATACTACGCCAAACTTAAGGTATATATTTTTTTTAAAAGCTATTTATTTTTTAATAAAAAGTAATACATATTTATTTTCACGCCAAACTGCAAAGCAGTTTTTTGGCAGAGCAGATTCTCTCTTTCACATAATATTATGGCGTAGAATTTCACATTATTGTGTATAAAGAAAAGAGATAGATAGCATTCTATGGGTTTAGAAAGCTATCTATCTCTTTTCTGACGTTTGACGTTTAAAATGTTTTTTTGCTATAACAACACAAACATAAATATGTAACCAACTTCAAACTTCACACTGACAGCTCGATGCTACGATTTTTTTGAAATTCCACCGTATTTTCGGCATCTCGTATGGATCGCTGAATACTCTGTTTGGTATTTGATTTGACAAAATTACCAAATACATATTCAACGAAGCCGATAAAATCATCGTCCACCGAAAAAATCTTGTATTTTAGTATTAAACCACTCGTTAGGTTCCTCGCTATCAACCTTACTTTTTGACAATTCGCAAATGTTAGTTTACGCCGATGCGCATGCGCTAAGTATTTAGATATGTCTCTGCAATGCAATTCTCATAGAAACACGTCGTAGCATCCTCCAGTTATTATAGGAAGCCACGTGATCTCCTAACTTAAGTGAGCGATTGTGCAATCATTGTTAGTATTTAGAATTTAGTATTTAGGTAGGACTCAGCATTCGGACGTAAATCTTAGTTACATGCCTGATCTTGCAGTGACTGCAAAACGTATGCTCATTAGTAGCGGAAACTCGCTTTTGATTTGTCAGTTTCCAATAATAGTGAAATATATAATGTTTGTTGATAGACTTACATAATGCGAAAACCCAAATCCTAACACTTTTTTAGAAACCATTTGAAGGGTTTTAATTCAACATATTCCGATAAAAACCACTCGTTTAAAATTCGTTCGGGCATATTCAACTCGATATATACGAGTACATCGGTACATACATACGTAGGTACATTAATTCTGGGAATTTTGTAAAAGGTAGGTACTAATACACCCGAGCAATATTCATTAGTGATTGGATCAAACGCTGGCCGTAAAAGGCAAAATTCTGTATTCACAATTAAGAGCAATTGGCGGTAGATATAAAAGAGAAATAAAAATTCTGAACCAGTTTAAAAAAAGCATAAGGACACGGAATATTTTATCTATGGATGTAAATATTAATTAGTAATCTACTTGATGTATGAAGTTTAATGGGAAATATATTTACTCTTCTGTATATTTTTTTTACACATTTATTTCAGGTTTACGATTGGATTGTTTGTAAGAAATGGCTGTATGGCGGCAACCCGTCCTTCGACATAAAAAAAATATTCGATTTACATACACATTGGTACAAGTAGGTAATCAAACCAAAAATGAAATAATATTTCTGGCGCAGTTCAGGGGTGACATCTGTGCGAGACACAGTCACCTCATTTATAAGGACTGTTGCTTTCATTGTTTACAAATAAACTAATTTCTCAATAGATGGCGTTACAAAAAAGGTTTCTTCGTTACTTCATAGATGGCAATATTTAGTATAGTTCCTTATTTTCTGGTGAATTGTTACACATTATTCAAATATATAAAACTTTCAAAAATTACATTGGTAAGGGAACTCAATAAGAAGGCATAATTGGTGAACATTGCGCAAGCGCATAAAGTGATCACGTAAACCAACCGATGACAGGTTGTAAGCCCTGTAGGTGCCTTAGTTCCTGGTTCTTCTATAATATCCCCACTTTGTCTCTATTGAGAAGTTTGTCAATAAAAATATCATTTGACTCCCGACAGAAAAAAAAATTCAATGTTTGCGTATATGCAATTAAAAAATATTAGATTTAAACGAAATTATTAATCTTTTAAAGTTTTAGAATATACACATCGTTTAAAGTTTTGTAATAAAAAAGTAATAGGTATATTGTACAATGTATGAAAAAAGTAAACAGAAATAAGTAAAAAAATTACAATAGCACTTTCCCATTCCAGAATTAATATTAAGAAACGGCGAAGCACGTGATTTGCGGAAAGGAATCAGACAACATTAATAATGAAGACTTTTGACAATAAACTGATGGTACATAATATGAGAGAAACCCCATCTCTTTCAGTAGTAGGTACCTACTGGGTATAAAACATCAGCTTTTATATAATATGTACAGTCAGCTGGATGTGGATGAGGGCTACAGTGGAAGGTTGTGGACGAGAAGAAGGAAAACAGAAAAACAGACAAACAATCATAATGAATCCGTTTGGGGCGAAAGCAAGTCAATATGTATCTAAGGCAGGAGTCTCTCGATCTAAAGGCAAAACATACACGCAACGAATGAACGAATGAAATGTATATAAGATAGTTCCGCAAATAGTTGACTCTGATAATTGTAATAAATGAAACGTATAAAGCTGTTGACTGTTCCGTAAAATTGTAAATAGTTGACTCTGATAATTGTAATAAATGAAACGTATAAAGCTGTTGACTGTTCCGTAAAATTGTAAATAGTTGACTCTGATAATTGTAATAAATGAAACGTATAAAGCTGTTGACTGTTCCGTAAAATTGTAAATAGTTGACTCTGATAATTGTAATAAATGAAACGTATAAAGCTGTTGACTGTTCCGTAAAATTGTAAATACATAGTTAAATGATAATTGTTATAAATGAAATCTATAAAGCTGTTGACAGTTCCGTAAATTGTAAATACATAGTTGAATGATAATTGTAATAAATGACATGTATAAAGCTGTTGACGGTTCCGTAAATTGTTAATAGTTGACTATGATAATTGTAATAAATATAAGTAAATTAATATTCAAAGTAATAATACAGAACATAACCTAACAACTATACCGTTTACTGGGTGTGCAGCGCAACCCCATTATAGGCTGCGTTTAAATGTACCAAAGAGATACAGTTTCTAGCAGATATCTTGACATATATAGAGGAGAGTGGTTTATGCAGAAACCAATCTAGCAGATATCTTGACATATATAGAGGAGAGTGGTTTAAGCAGATACCAATCTAGCAGATATCTTGACATATATAGAGGAGAGTGGTTTATGCAGATACCAATCTAGCAGATATCTTGACATATATAGAGGAGAGTGGTTTATGCAGATACCAATCTAGCAGATATCTTGACATATATAGAGGAGAGTGGTTTATGCAGATACCAATCCAGCAAAAAACATGCTGCCCACGTGATTCTTCAAGACGTTTTTCGACAATTCTACATAAAAGTTTAATTGTTCCTACAATTCCTACAAATAAAAAAGTAGGGCCCCTGAAGTGATATAGCGCCTTTCGAGTTATTTTGTATCATCAAATGGCGCATTATAAATTCTTATTATTATTCTTTTTATTTGTATATACTTATATCTTACTTTTAAATGTTGTATATATGATATGGTTTGTGTTGCATTGCACCCCCCTGCTCATGAACTGAAATAAAAACTCATTATTATTTTTTAACAGATTTTTAATTATCTCAATAGAGACGAAGTTGGAATATTTATTGTAGGAGAACCGGGAAATCAAGGCACCTACAGGGCTTACGACCTGTCATCGGCTGGTTTACGTGATCACGTGACCAGCCGATGACAGGTCGTAAGCCCTGTAGGTGCCTTGATTTCCCGGTTCTCCTACAATAAATATTCCAACTTCGTCTCTATTGAGATAATTAAAAATCTGTTAAAAAATATCTTTGACTCCCGACAGGGAAAAAAATCCAATGTTTGCGCATATGCAATAATAAAAATATTCGACTCATTATTATTATTATTAAACGAGGTTGAAGTAGTCCAAGAATTTCGAAATCATAAATTGTACTTATTGTTTGAAATACGACCAATTTTTATAAATATTTTTTTTTTACTAAGGCAGCCCGCCCTATTGGGATGGTGACTTATTGCAAAATCGGAGAATTATATCTACCATGTTTTTTTGTTGAAACATTTCAACCTCAATCTAGGTATCCGTCGAACGTCGCGTTAAAACGCCACGTGAACATGGGCCAAGGAGATCAAGACTTTATAATACAATACAAAAGCCAAAAAACTTTGGTCACATCTGTCACTAACGAAACCACACAATCCGAAGTTGTATTATGAAATATGAGAACGAGACAAAACATAATCATTTATAAACATCATCATCAGTGGTTCCACAGCTCAGGATGGGCCTTGGCCTCCTCAAGGAATCGTCTCCATTGCACCCTATCCATGGCCTTTTCTCTCCAATTCCGCACACCGGCTATCTGAAGGTCCCTCTCGACTCCATCCATCCATCGTAGTTTCGGCCTTCCCACACTTCTTCTTCCCTCCGGACGTGATGTGAGGATTCTTTTCGGTGTCTGGTCATCGTCCATACGATGAACATGTCCCAACCAGCGGAGCCTCCCTATTTTTATCGTTTAGACGATATTTGGTTCAATAATTTATAAACAATATATATATTTTATATGAATACTCATATCCTAGAATCAAAATATACAATGCGACTAAAGAGAATCGCAATATATACAATGCGTCCTGATGAAGAGGCAATCGCCTTGAAACCGGTCGAATGAAATGACACGTTTAAACAAAGTTCTTTATTTTAAAAAATCCGACAATAAATTAGTAAGAAACGAGAATTTGTTTCACAAGTCCTTAGTAAATGTTTCTTAAGCTAATTACAGAATTTAAATATGCAATTCAATCAAATGTCACCTTATTTAAAGTCAATATCATTCTATGTAATATACGACATTCAAATATATGTACTTTGTCAAACTTAATATCTCAATAGAGACGAAGATGGAATGTATAGTTGTAGGAGAACCGGGAAATAAATAGTCTGGTTTAGGTGATCACTATAATTGCTCGCGCAACATTCTCCGATAATGCCATTTTATTGACTTCCCAGATAGACGATTTTTGTGCAGATACCTATACGAGCTGTTTGAAAATAAGCTCAATGGAATGGCAAAGAAACATTCAACTCTTCTAATAACAAAGAAACATGTTACTTATATTCGATTTAAAACAAGATTCAATATTACGTTTAGTCAACAATTATTTGTGAGGTAAATTTTGTTTGGTTATTTCGGTCAAAAATAGCCTATATGGTAAAAGGTAGGTAAATCGGCCGCGACTGGTGAATACAGTTGAGTACAGTATAGTATAACGACCTTAGCATACACACACCGACAGGTACTGTCTAAATTGATACACAAACAAGAATAGTAATTTAATTATAAAATCGACATCACGTCAATATCACGGGAAAATTTGTTTTTATTTATTTTGAAAATGGGCGACGTACACACAAAATTTCAACAATATAATAAAAGTAAAATGTACGCAGGATGATTCAGGCTAATGTGCCATGGCACATCATTATAGAGCACAAATTGTGCCCAAATTGGCATAGTTCCTACTGACATCAGAAGAAGAGTGCCAGCGGATGCAGAGAGGTAAAAAAATATATTTAATTTTTTTATATGTATTAATTATTTTAATTATTTAGTTCGTCAACAGCTATGAACATGTAGATATTTATTTATTATTAAGGACCACTTACAGCTAACAAGTTATTATACATCAATAGTTCCATAAAATAAGAGCAAGCTACTACAAAACTGGTCAGACAAGTGGCCTCATCCTGCATTAAAAATTGGCGTACAAATCTGTAAGAAAATAAAAATATTTTAAATGGAATTTATATAAAAATGAATAGATACGATAGAAACAAAGATCACAACAAAGAAAAATAGTGAAAGATGTACACAAAAGAAAACAAAAAGAAAAACATTACTATAAAAGATACAATTAAGCACAAACAGAAAAAAAACAGAAACATTATAGCTAGAAAAATAAATTAAAACAAAAATATGTAATACGTAATAAATACGTAATACGCAAAGTTTAATACGTAAATTTATAAGTGAGGAAAGTTTAGGTATATTACAAACACAAAAAAAAAAATACTTGGTATTAGTTCTATTGAAATTTATTTTATTATCGACGCGTTTCGTGCAAGGTACATTATTATTCTGACGATGAACCTTGCACGAAAAGCGTCGGTAATCAAATAAATTTCAATAGAACTAATACCAAGTACATATTTTTTTATATTTGTAATATAAAAAAAATATTATTGTACGTTGCCCATTTTTTCAAATAAAATAAAAAAAAAAAAAAAAATATAACTACATACAATGGAGTTCTATCAAGAATTGTCGATCGATCGACAAACTAAACTTAGCTATGAACAATTTTAAAAATGAACATTTTGCAATAAAAGTGAGCCAATTATAAACGAAAATTATTAAACTAAATTATACACTAATTAAGATTAGGTAGGTACCAACATTTTTAACTAAATTGATTGAAACCACCCCGTTACTGCAAATTCCACGCAGTAACACCTACGCACCCATGTGTTTATAAATAAATATATAAAATCTATGAATTAATATTTCTGGCGCAGTTCACCACACTTGTAAGGACTGTTGCTTTCATTGTTTGCAAATAAACCAATTTCTCAATAGATGGCGATACAAAAGGATTTCTTCGCTACTTCATGAAAATAAGACATTATAAGATGGCAATAGAAATAATGTCTTATTTTCAGCTGGAATCAGATTTTTAATACTATTTTGTACATTGGAACACACGTTACAGACGGACCCGTACGAACTGTAATAAGGAGGTGAATTATGTGTGCTGATAACTAATATGGAGTGAATAATTTAGTATAATGTTTGTCAATGAAAATAAAGGTAGGTATAATTTAATATTGCCAATATGGAATATGTAGATAGGTACCTACCTACATATGTAATATTATGGCCAATATATGGTTGACGTGGCCATATATGGAGGGTTTGCAAAAAACCACATGGTCTTAACATTACAATATGTATTACGAAATAGGTTTATACATAATACGTACATATAACATCAACCAGTGATAACTGTCGACCACCGCGGCGTAGTGGTTAATCGTTTGACTTATGTGCAGGTTTTCTGTTTTCGATTACAAGCAACGGCGAGATTTATTAAAAACAATTTCTCTCGCTATTTGTTGCATGAACCATCCCCATCTCCACTGCAATTAATCAAGATATTTGCCGATTTGTATTTTTACTCCTCACTACCCCAAAGGGATATAGCAACACGCAATATTTAAAGGTTATTTTCTATTGCAGATTATCAACTAGTATCATGCTTAAATTGTATTCTGAAATTACATATATCTGTGCGTATGTGTGCTGTGTACTATGTACAGCGTGTTTATTCTACTATATATATATATATATATATATATATATATATATATATATATATATATATATATATATATATATATATATATATATATATATATATATATATATATATATATATATATATATATATATATATATATATATATATATATATATATATATATATATATATATATATATATATATATATATATATATATATATATATATATATATATATATATATATATATATATTGTCGCGTGTTGAAAATCACACGACAAAGGTTCTGAGCAAAGCCAGGTATTTTTGCTAAGGAATGAATAAGTTAGTACATGTCTCATGTCGAAAAGAACACCACAATTTGTTTTGAACAAATCCGCGTATTTCTACTAAGAACTAGGTAAGTTTTCATACAAATTGGCATGATGATGATGATGATTAGTTGTGATTAGTTGTGACTGTGAGTATATATATATATTTTGCCGCCAAGTGGATTTTAAAGCTAACTAAGACCGCATCCTTTGATTGATCAGGAACGTTTAAAGACTAAAGACTGTGATTATCAATGATTTCGTTGTATAATCAAAAATAAATCGGAGTAAGGAATTGATGCTATTACTGATAGGAAGACATTATTCGAAAATACTGGTGTTGTGAGATTTTTATGGCCTTTAAGAAAAGATCAAATTGTGTGATAGTCAGAGATAGGTCGTAAGCACCGTTTCTCTGATTAATTCACATGACAGGTCCAGTCTGAAATTTGCTAAGGTAAAAGACAGAATCTATATTGTTTTACATATAACGACGTTTACTTTTTTCGTGAGGAGGGTCCAGTTCTAGAGGAAGCTAAATTATTTTGCAGCCATAAGTGAAACTTTTGTCGACTTAATTGCCCCTTTTTGAGACTTAAATTGATTGTTTTTATTTATTTTAGGAAGACTACATTTGTCCCACTTATATATATTTTGATTCTGAACGAACCACAGATATAAATCAACCTTTTTGTTGTTCCTTAAGGTTGAAATGAAGCCAAGCCAAAACACCTTAAAATACCAAAATTGAGAATCTATTTATTGTTCCTTCTGATAGTATTTGTGTACCTTGTTCAATATGTTGATTTCATGATGTATATGCATGTATATGGAGTTTGTATATATGTATAGATGATTACAATTATAATATATTTTTGTTTACCTGTCGAGAGAGTATGTAATTGCTCCACAGGCATTAAAAAATAGAAAGGCAATTCAATTTTCTTATATGAATATGTCTATACATATATGTGTATAGGTTCCTTAAACCGCCTTGTACATAAGTAATTTTTTTCAAATATTATAAACCAGAAGTGAATTGTTACCTCCATACCTTAAGTAACAGGGTCATTCAAGTTTGATATGATTTGAATTGTTTCATACAACAAATTATCTAAATTGTGGGAAGGTTTATACCTTTACTGGATAAATTAAATTCTTTTATTCAATTGAGACCTATAGTTGTTAAACTTTGGGGAATCAATATATAATTATTTTATAGTTAATGATTGGTTTATTTTTGTTAAATCAATTCCGTTCTGTTCTTTTCCTTCTCATACATATTGGTACCTTTTTTTCAAATAAATACATATAGTTTTTTTTATTTATAACTTAATTTTTTTTTTACCATACTGATGATTTGCTAATTGTTGTTGAACCATTTACCGAAGGGAAGGGGTTTATTTTGAATAAGATAACTATATCTTGGCCTTAAATTTTTGGTTTATTTTGAATAAGATAACTCTATCTTGGCCTTAAATTTTAAAATTAATCGATTTTACTTTCTTGCAACCTTTTCTTATTATAATTAAAGATAATTTTATACCTAACTCACAAAGTAAATTTTGATTGTTGTTTTCTTTTTATTTCAAAGGAAGGGTTTTTATTTGAATAAGATACTTCTATCTTGGTTTTCTTTTAATTTTAATTTGTTCAAATTTCCTTTTTTTTCTTGCAACCTCTTCTTCTTTTAATTAAATATAAATTTCATATTTAAATCTCAGAGTAAATTTGATTGTTGTTTTTTTTTGTTTTTAATTCAAAAATTCTTTTATCTACATAACATCAGGATCTCGGTCATCTTGATCTGGTGTACCTTCTTTGAAGTAAAAAATACATATATGTGTCTAGCTTTTAAATTATAATTAGAATTCTATTTTGAATAATTTTCCTTGATTTATTTTATCTTGTTGTTGTTCCCTTGTTGTTTTCTTGTTTTCTTTTCTTGTTTTATTGTCTGAATAAATGCAGAGATCTATACAAAGCATTTGAGTTTCTTTTATATTTTTTTTAATAATTAATTCACCAATGATTTTTACTTCTTTTCAAATATGGACCTATTCAAAGGGTAATAAGTTTTTTTTGAAATATATACATATAGTAATTATTTTGACAAATAACTACACAGTCACCTTACGTATGTAAGGCTCATTCATCCGAATCCTGGACTGTAAATGAGAGACGGCGTATGGTAAGTTTGGACATCTACGCAGGGGAGAGTTCTCATCAGTCATCAAATTTAATATACTTTATTATTTAATTATTTTTTTTTACTTTATTTTTAAAACCTTTAACTTGTGACATCTGCCCCGGGCAAATTTAAAACAAAGCAAGATTTATCTTAGCTTAAAAAAATAGGGTGTGACAATATATATATATATATATATATATATATATATATATATATATATATATATATATATATATATATATATATATATATATATATATATATATATATATATATATATATATATATATATATATATATATATATATATATATATATATATATATATATATATATATATATATATATATATATATATATATATATATATATATATATATGTATATATATGTATATATATGTATATATATGTATATATATATATATGTATATATATGTATATATATGTATATATATGTATATATATATATATATATATATATATATATATATATATATATATATATATATATATATATATATATATATATATATATATATATATATATATATATATATATATATATATATATAATATATATATATATATATATATATATATATATATATATATATATATATATATATATATATATATATATATATATATATATATATATATATATATATATATATATATATATATATATATATATATATATATATATATATATATATATATATATATATATATATATATATATATATATATATATATATATATATATATATATATATTTATATATATGTTATAATATTTTTATCTCGGTTTTCCCGTGTCAGTAGGTCTTGACTAAGACCATTTGTCTTCCGACGTTTCGCCTGAATATCACCAGGTGATATTCAGGCGAAACGTCGGAAGACAAATGGTCTTAGTCAAGACCTACTGACACGGGAAAACCGAGATAAAAATATTATAACATA